>OW569406.1:65299806-66508470 GCA_937654795.1 Cistogaster globosa
TCATCATCATTGCAACGATTCATTAAAAATATTTGTTTAAGAAAACTACAAGTCATTTGGCCTAAAATGCAATTTTATCTTGTCTTGCCCCTACTAAACCAAAGCCTTACACGTTTTCTTGTACGTACATAAAAACGTATATGGACGAAAGTGGTTAGTTGTTTCGCTTGGATACATAAGTACAAGAGTTGGATAGTGAACTTAACTGAACTATTCATTTTAAGTATCGGGCTATTAAGTCTTTCTCATGCAATCATTTTACCCTCATCTCTTCCTGTGGCTGATGTATTGTTTTAACTATTTAATAAACTTAAGCAGCAACTGAACATTCAACTCGTGTTGCAACATCTTATAGCCAACCATGTACTTGCTACATGCTGTTAATGTTTGTGTAACTCTTCTGTTTTGCTTTATGTTGCTTTGTGTCGGTTGGCCAAACTTATAAATCATGCATGTTCTCGTGTCAAAACGCATTTTCCTTTCGTACAAGTTTCATCTCCCTTCTACAGTTTCCATTTAGGGTTTGTGGTGGAAGAACAAGAAGATATAAATTTATCTAACAGTAACAGCAATTCATTTGCTGCCTTAAATTCCTATTTAATCTTCCAAAGATTTAGTTTTAATATCATGAGTAATTTCTATTCATTTTGTTACATCTTCATTCGTTTTTAATTGAAATGTTCTTCTTCTTCTTTCGTAAAATTTAATAATAAGAAATCTAAATTAAATTTTAAGTATTATAAATAATTAAGTTGTAGAAGAAAAACAATGAAACAAAAATATGGTTAATTAAAAAATATATAAAAAAATTAATAAATGTCTTCTTTGGATTTTATAATTTTTGTGGTTTATGTTTTTTACAGTATTTTCGAACGATGAATACGCGAGTATCGGTGGTGTATATTGAAACGTGGGGAAAAAATCAAGCTGTCATTGATGGCAGCAAGGACATTAGTAAAGCCATATCAAATTTTAATGATTACACATCTAGAAATCTTTTTCAAGTGGAACGTGATACAACACAATTACTAACGTAAGTATAAAAAAGTATTTGCTGATTATTTCTTAATTCCTAGAATTATTATCAAAAATGGTGATGTAAATTTTTGAATTTCATTATTTAGTAAAGCAAAAAACCAAAGGAGTTTTTAAAGAAATTTTTTAAAACGGAAATAGTTTCTGCAACCCATGTGTTTGCTAAATGTTAGACATCGTATTAGAGCTGGTGAAAAACCTTACGCGTTTATGTTCGATAGCTAAAAAATGTATTACCATCGTAATGCAACACTATTTTAATGCTCCTTTTTAAAAGAAAAAAAATCACTTGTATGAATTTAATTTTTAAATTTCTAGCTAAAAAGCGCATTTCATTCGTACATGGTCTACAGTAGAAGAAAAATATTACCTTCTACAAAACGTTTGCAAAAATTGTCCAAAAACGTTTTCTAAATACAGCAGGTGAGTATCACTCTCAAGTATATTTTTTATCAGGCCATCGCAAGGTAAATTGGACAAAAGGCAAAGAAGTACAAGAGAGCGCTCAAAAGGTTAAAAAATTAAAATATATGACCAAAAAAAGGGCTTCGAACGCCTTAACTTTAACCGAGCGTATAAAAATTTTGAAAACTGATACAAAATATTTTTATTCGGCACTAAATTTCAGATCCCAAGCTGCCTAATGGGGCAGAATCAAAATATTTTGGAAATAACTTGGCCATTTTTCAGAATGCCAGTTCATACATAAGAATAGCAGAGAATTATTTGAAATAAAGGTTTAAAGTTGGGTAGGCTTCATTACCAGGGTTGGCGGTATGTGATCTATAATTTGGGTACTTCGCACCTGCAAACTTTTCTTTAATTTTGTCTAGATTAAAAATATATATGTGCCTTGAAGGTATAGTTAAGACCTAAAAAATGGTGTTTGAATTTACAAATTATTTTTTAAAATGATCAAGTTAAAAGCATTTTAATATAATTATAATCATAATTTTTTTTAATTTTTATTGTTACCCTGGTCAAGTTTTTGTTTTTAAATAACTTATTCAACTTTCAACCAGGGACGTAACAGTTATAAGATAACCGATAAATAAAATTAGATTTAACAACTATTAATGATTCATTTACGTAATGGTAATAATTAACTATTTACAACAACGGTTTTCAAATGGGGGTCCGTGGACCCCTGGGGGTCCGTAGCAACCATCAAAGGGGTCCGCATGAAAAACCGAAAAAACAGTGTTTTCAAAAATAATAAAAGTTTTATTATGAATTTGGGCTTCAGAGGGGTCCGCGAAAAAAATTAGTATACTAGGGGTCCGTGAGCAGGAATTTGATGAGAACCCCTGATTTACAAGTTATATATTTTATTTTAGTTATTTTAACCAATTGAAATAAGAACTAGGCTTTTTTAGTTATAAATAATAGTTCTATAAACCAAAAATTTTTTTGGCCGTAAATAACCATTATTATTTTTTTTAATGGTTACTATTTCATATACATTGTGAATATGTATGTATACATACATGTATATACGAACTTGGTAACAACAATAAACCTTTAAAAAATTTTTAAACATGATAATCAAAAAATTTGTTGTTTCAAAAAAATGTTATTTATAACCAAAATCCTTATTTTCTGAATTAAGTAGTCGCTGTTGTTCTGAAGTAAAAACAAAACACTTATTTCCGGTCCCTGTTTTCAACAAGTTTTTTTTAGTTTTTTATGGCATGTTTTGGAAAATTATAAAGATTACATATTTTCTGATATAAAAAGTAGAAGATTTTTTGTTTTAAGCATCAAAAACTATTGTATTTTTGTGTGCGCCATCAATCTTTTTCTTTTTTTTTTTTTTTTGACCTCTTTAACGTCCAGATTTTGGTTTTTCGCCTTTATGTTCTAAATCCCAAAGTTGTGATTAGTGTTGTCAGTTATGGCGATTTCTCCCCAAAAGTGACAAAAAATTCTTTTTTGGCTACAAAAATTTTAGAATGGCAAGAGGCGAGATACTTGATGATATTTTAAATATTTGGCTTTTTTTATGATTTTCTTTATGATGACATTGCAATAGAAAAATACAAAAATTAAATACATTGTCTTTAAGGACATTTCTTTTTTCAATGGGCTGGCATTTATCTTGCTAATATCTAGTTCCTACAGGACATTGCCGAAAGCTACACATAATATAATAATATTGAACCTAATGGTAAGTAATAGTTTCGATAATTGGTTACATAATGATTTTGTTTTTATTTTTTTGCGTCAAGTCGATAAACTAGTGGTGACTGAAGAATTGTAACGCAACATTTGGCGTTATTGACGGCCCAAATTGCCCCAAAAAAATTTACATTCGATATATGTTGCAGATCAGTTTATCATTAATAGTGTAGTTTATGAAAAAATTCTTTTTAATAAGCGACTTAAAAAAAAAGAAAATAATATTAAGTAGTTCAAAAATCAAGTGTATTTTTTTTGCTTCTAAAATAAACAAAAAATTTTGTTGAATTTCATTACAACAACTAACAGTTCCCACGACTTCTTCCGCGCGTCACTTATAATTTTCTTTGAATTCACAAAAATAAAAATGTGTTTTTAAATATTTATTGTAGAGATCTGTAAACAGCATTAAAATTTTTCCATCTATTGAATTTAAATGTGCTACAACTGTTTTAGTACCATTGTATTGATAAAATTGTGTGTCACATTTGTATCTTTTTCTCTACGAAAAAATTTTTACGAAACAAAAAGTATTCTATATTCTATATTGGTGAACACAGATAGACAGATATCCAAAAATTTCAAAAATAGGTGTTTTGTATTTAATGTCGATTGCTACCTGCACCAGCATTGGTATTTTCAATTGCTTTTTCAAGTACAGAAATGACCCTGCTATTGTGTTATTCTATGTATAGATTATATATCAATTAAAGTTACTTAAATTTATAATATTAACGAGTTGCTTGTATTTATTTTAGGAAATTATTAAAAAACAAAAACTAATGAAAAAACGAATCATTATCACTCAATTTTCATTGGTTTTAAGTATTCATTTAAATACCAAGCCGTTTTGTTAATGTGAACTCATGCTGGTCAATGATAAGCTTAAATTCAAATTATGCTCAAATTAGTGATCCAGTTCATTTTAAGTAGAACCGTTGAATGACCTACTTTTTCAATGTGTGAAGTAACAAATGTAGCTCGATTACCGAATTAAAGAAGGAAGTAATGATTTCAAAATAAAGAAATTGTTGTTTTCAATTTCACAGCTGTTTCGTTTGCAGCTTAAAAGCGTGGCTAAATATCATAACTGCTACGAAATTCCTGAGTAATGAGGATGCCTGTTTAATAAAAAATTTTATTACAGAGAAACTCTTGCTTCTTTTAGAACCAAAATTAGATACATTTAATTTTTCTTTATATTTTTTAGAAGTTTCTAGTCAATTTTCCTACAATAATTATATATTTTTTATTTATTTATTTATTTAGCTATTTTTTTGTTAATTAACAAATAATTTCATACACAGTTGCCCTAATATTACTATTTGCAATACAAATCTACACTCAGACATACGTTAGTTTAACAATAATAGTAATAATAGTAACAATAAAAATTACATGTTGTAATTCTGTATATGATTCTAATGCAACAAGCCTTAAGTACTTTCATATAATTCTGGTATGAAAGAAAGTAATTTATTAGAATAACACAAACTTGAAGTTCTTGGTAATAAAGTGTAGCATATTTTATGGTATTACATTAAAGCTCACATGAGTGCTTGTTTTAACTTTTACGAGCAAATGTGGCAATAAATTTATTTTTTTATTGCTACTAATTGATACAAATATATGACGACAAAAAAAATGAAAATAAAAACAAATTTTTTTACAATATTCGCAGCATTATAAAAAATACATTTTAGGGAAATTAAATTAATTTTGAAGTTTATATCTTTTTTTACAACTAAATAAATAACAACTTTCATTAACCACTTGTCATTGATTTAAAACTTAAAGTGATTGAAAATGGCCCAATACAAATATTTACTATCTTTTTGAACTTTATTGCGAAAAACTTTTTTTATTATTAATTTTGTTTCAAAAAGTATTTTATTTTAATATTTCACATTATTTACGCTTGATACTGATAGAACCATTTATGCTTTCATATGTTACACAACTGGAATTTTTAGCTCTTCGAATTACTGATTTGGTTAAAATCAAGGTTGGTGGAATTAATTTAATATTTATCTTCGTTATATTGTTCTAGACAGACATTTTACACAGAGAAAGTGCCAGCAATAGTGCAAAGGCGTTCCTATAGAAAATGTATTTTTGACCTGTATTAAAACTGAATCATTAAACTTAAAAAAAAAAATTAAAAAAATATATAATGAAAGGATGAGCCATATATACGTGAAACAGAAACCTAACCAAAATTTTTCAAAATACCTTTAAGAAAACCAAAAAAAAAACATACAAACAAAACCAATTTCCATTCGGAAGCATTTTTGAAAATCGATATTTTTTTGTTTTTGTATGGACGTTATCACAATTTAATATAAATATTTCTTGTACTCTATTTTACAAAACTACTTGGTTATATATATATATATATATATATATATATATATATATATATATATATATATATATATATATATCATGTTTGCAGCGCATAGAGCCTAAAGGTCATAGATGCACAGAATGCTGATGATGGATGCAACGATTCATGATATGTTGCATAACGTTCGGTAATTGTGTTGTTATTCCTGTTTTCTTGAAAAATTTACACAACATTTTGTTCAGCCTGAAAGTCTAATTTATTAATCGCAAAAATGCGTTGTACGGCAAGTGCAAGTTGGCAAATAATTGACTTGGTGATATCGAAAATCTTTGGACACTTTAATAAGTTTCAGTGGCTTTGCTTAAGTAGGACTTTGGCATGCAAGTTTGGTGTGACTGTAATTGATCATATATTAAAATATTGGCGCTTTTTTACCACTATTTTTCCATAACTTTTTTTACTATATCTATGTATTTCTATTTTAAACTTTGTGTTTTTGCGCTTGAAATATATTTTTTATTTTTATTTTAACCCTTTCATGCGTATTTCATTTTATGGATCTTAAGTGTGATTGCACGAGGTAATAAAATGTGCTCTTGAAAAAATAATATACATATTTATTTTAGTTTTAATAATTTCGTATAAAGTACTTTGCATACACATGTTGTATATTTACATAGAAATTGGTATTTTAAATAAACTCAATATTTTTAACCAAGCAAAAAATATAAAAAATCATATGAAACTACAAAAAATATTAAAATAAAAAACTAAATAAAAAATACAAAATTCACGATAAATATGAAAACTCATAAATTGCCAATTTTATGGTTAAAATATAAAATAGTAATAACTTTAAGATTTATATAGTATTTTCATGTCATTAGCTTTTATGTAGGATTTACTCTCCTTTACATACATGAAACACTTGATGTTTTAAATAAAAAGATTTTTTTTTTTGAAATATATTTCAGCGAACGAACAGTGAGTGTCAAAAAAAGATAAAGTATTTTATGAAATATGAAAGAACTATATACAAAAGTAAATATGTATTTAGAATCATATAAAAAAGTTGAGAATAATTAAACCGCAATTAAAAAGAATGTAAATGTAGGAACCATGGTGGGTTTCAATAGAAAATGTCAAAGTCTTGAAAATGGGTGTTAATAATAAACGACGGTTTGGCAAAGAAATAAAAACAGTTGATAACCGCCTAAATTTCTACTGTGTCCCCAAAGTTTACATATTTTCTTGATTTATGTTGATAATTTCCATAATCTCATATCGAAATTCATGGAATTGAATATCTACTACTAAAAATTTGTTGACTACTGTAGTCACACATGTAAATGTATTCGTGTACTTGTATAAATATAACTCATAGTTTTCTATTCAAGAAACAAACTTCAAAGAGAATTTTTATACTGTTAACTCACATGATAAATAATAAAGAACAAAAAAAAATAAATAAAATAAAAAAATATTTGTTTATTTTTACTTTTGCTGGCTTAGAAAGAAGCCTTACACTCATATATACAATAACAAAAAAACATCATGGTAGTTAGAAAAATGCTTGTAAAATATCTCAATAGTATATTTGTACCCTACAGCGCAGGTGGAAAAAGAGTAAATCTGTGCTTGCCATCCCATTTGTAAATTATACAATATTTATTTCAGACCCTATGAAGTATATACGTATATTCTGATTTCTTATGCATAAGAGCCGATAACATTTTTATGCAAAATTATATATCGTTCTTAATTTGTTTTTCTTGTTTTTAATTCTCTGTCACTCCAATATTTGTGTTTTTTTAATTGGAGTTACTTTAGTGAACTAGACTTACGCATGTAGTGAAGGGTTTATAAGATCCGGCATAGCCGAAAATAGCACTTACTTGTTCATTATTGTTTTGTTGTATATAAACTTGAGTACTGCTGCTGCTGGTGCTTGTACTTGTGCTTGTGTTTGTGTGTTTTTTTTTTTTTTTTTCTTTGATACTACATGAGTACACATTTAGTATTTTGGGACTTAAATAACTATTTTTAAGATTTTAGCGTTTCTTTAATCCTTTTGCTTTTCGGTTTGCATTAATGTTTTGCTTTCATTTTGTTTGTTAATTATTAGTTTCGCGTTTATATAAATTTGTTTTTATATAGAAAAGATTTTCTTATTTATTTTCTGCTTATTTTTTATACACTTTGCCAAACTAAGTGGAAAAATCGCTTAAACGTAGAAAGTTAAACAAAACCGCGAAAATGAAAATAAAAATTATATAAACATTAATATAAATACACATGTATATATACATATACATATGTATATATATATAAATATATATTGTCATTCTTCCATTTAGACATCACAGAAATTTTCTATGCTGAAAAAACAGCTACAGAAGGTCATTGGAGAATTTTGCGTTAAAAGACAATAGGCGCCCAAAATTACAAAACTGATTATAAAACGGAAATGTTTTCAAAAAACGTTTTAGAATGATAATCCGTGCAATGTATGGGCCATCCTTTAATTTCTAATTTGATTGAATTTAATTTTTAAAACTGCCGCAACAGAGATAGTTAAATATGCTTTGGATAAACTTTGAATAGGATTTTGTAAATCTGATATTACTATATATTTTGTTTTTCGACTAGAATTTTGTTTTCTAAAATAAAATAAAACCAAAAATTTAAAAAGATTGATGATTTCAATTTTTATTGTTAAAAGTTTGGCAAATGTCCAGCAAGAACACTCCGAAAGATATCGATTCTTTCATTAAAGTTTTACTCATACATTTACTGTTATTGAGTCAATATTCTGTGTATTGACAAAATTAGTTTGGTTTATCTACAATTGGTTTTCGTCTAAAGCAGTGGTTCCCATCAAATTCCTGCTCACGGACCCATAGTTAACTAATTTTTTTTCGCGGACCCTTCTGAAGCCCAAATTCATAATAAAACTTTTATTATTTCTGAAAACACTGTTTTATCGGTTCTTCATGCGGACCCCTTGGATGGTTGCTACGGACCCCCAGAGGTCCTCGGACCCCCATTTGAGAACCGCTGGTCTAAAGCGGGGGTTCCCATCAAATTCCTGCACACGGACCCCTAGTTAACTAATTTTTTTTCGCGGACCCCTCTGAAGCCCAAATTCATAATAAAACTTTTATTATTTTTGAAAACACTGTTTTTTTGGTTCTTCATGCGGACCCCTTGGAAGGTTGCTATGGACCTCCAGGGGTCCACGGACCCCCGTTTGAGAACCGTTGTTTTAAAGAATCATTTCAAAATTTAACTTAGTTTAGATGCATTTAGTTTGTGTCTGACGTTCCAACTTCAAAATTTTTCTGAGTTTATACGCAACTGGTTTGTGTCTGAGGTATAAAAATCAAAGTTTTGCTTCACACACATCTTCTGAACAGTGTTGTATTTTAATTTCTTTTCAATATTACAACAATTTCGTACTAATTGCGCAATAAATTATTCAGCTCAATAATAACTTTTATTAAGAAAAGCTATACACTGAGTAATGTCTGAACAGGCTATTAATTACGCAGTAGCACTTCCAACTTCATCTTTAAGAAAAAAAAAAAATGGCCCAGTCATGCCTTCAAATTACATTGCGTACTGTACAGTTACACGTTAAGCAGGCAGAATTTTCTGAAGCCCAAATACGGAAATTTTCTTGTTGCTAGTCTCTGATAAGTGAAAATCGTCTTCGTCTGAAAAAATTATTAAAAATACTAAAGCTGAATGAATTTTCATAATTGATTATATTAATTTTATTGAGATTGTCGAGCGAAATTAAAGTGATTGTTGCATCTGCCAATGCATCTACTACGAATAAATTTTATTAGTATGATGTCTCTTCATAGATTTATAAAGGTAAGATACACATTGGAACACTCATTTAAGGGACAATGTAGTTTTAAGCTGATTTTTGTAGCTGAGCTCTGAAAATTTTGAAAATACTACTACGGTACAATTTGTGGAAAGTAAAATTATTAAATATGCAATACATTCTATATTTATCAAGCAAATCAAATAAAATTTTCTTTGCATGAATAGCTGCTCAACTAAAATTAAATAGAAAAAAAACAACATTAAGGTAAAGAAAATCCCATAAAATCCAAAATAAGGACCAAAGAACAATTTTTGTTCTTTTGCCCTTAAAAACCACATGTAGACAAGGACTTACAAAATACTTTTAACAAACAATTCGAAGTATTTACAGCTTTATTACGGAGTATATACAGCTCTATTCCAATCACAGCCACAATCGAGCTTTTTCGCCAAATGGCTTGTCTGTTATCGCCAAATATCGCCAAGAACAAGAATTTGAAATAAGTTATAAAAACATTTTTATCTAATTCAATAAAAGAAATTATTACAAAACATAAAGTTTGCATGACATTCACTTTGAAATTCTGTGCCAAATTGGATTTTATCTATATTAAAAAACGAATTTTGTAAATGCAATACCTCTTTAAATTTTTGGTAATTCATCGCTGTTTTTTGTATAAGCTAAAATACTAGGCTGGTTTAAGGTTTTCCTGCATCCATACTTAAACTGTTTACATTATTTATAATTCTATTTATAAAATATAAAATTGTCATCACACAATTCGTTGTAAATATTATAAGCTGGTTTATAGTTTTCAGCAGTTGATATAAAAAAAAAATGGTACTTTAACTCCTTCACTGTATCACACTGGCTTTTTTCTTTAGCGCTTTTATAATTTGACATTTAATTACAAAATTAGTATTTACGTACATATAAGGCAGATTAAAAGTTAAAAAGTCAAAGCGAACTTTGTTAATTCGCCGATATACCTACATTTTAAGACTACCTTAACCATCTATACGTTTTATAAAACAAGAGGTCACTTCTTCACTCCTTCGTCGGTACTTTCTCATAGCAGATTCGCCGGCGAAGTAAAATAACTATCTATCTTTCTCCTTTCACCACCTGTCTTATCTCTTATCTATCCCTTTCCTAAAGAATGTAGCACGGTTACGAAATAATAACTAAATAGGTTTTAATGCCTGAAGTGCTACTTCTCTTTAATAAAAAAAAAAAAAAAAAAAAAAAAATATATATATATATATATATATTTTTTTTAATTTTGGTGTTGGTGTATATAAAATAACACGTACTCTTGCTTTGTCTCTTGGTGCAACAGAAATGCCTCTCAAAGAAACTATAAAATATTTGGGAATAGAGCTTGATAAAAAGTTACCATTTAAACATCATATTCTCCAAATGTGTGAAAAAGCTATACGATGTGGAAGAGCTCTGTTTCCTCTACTTAACCGAAGGTCAGCTCTAAATAGCGAGAACAAAATATTGCTCTACAGGCTGTGTATACGGCCAACTATGACATATGGATGTCAAGTGTGGTCAAAAAGATGTGCCAAGACATATTTGAAAAAGCTCCAGGTCATACAAAACAAGAAACTGAAGATTATATTCAACCTGCCGAGACGATACTTAACATATAGATTACATAGAGTATACCAACAGGAAATGTTTGCAGCAGTGATCAGTAATATCACACAAAGATTTGAAACCCTCAACAGGATTTCAAATTCTGCCTTGATAAGAAATTTGTAATATTATTTTCTTCTCCAACTTTATATGAAGTTGACAGAAGACTTAAGATAAAAATTTCTTTAAATTCCCTTCAGGTTTTTATCTATCTTTTCAATGTTTATTTTAAGGTAATCCCAAATCAACAAATAGTTGGAATACTTATATAGTAATAACTCAAAATAAGTGTACAAAAATTTGTATATATTTTTACCTGCGATGATGATAGATTAATAATAAATAAATAATAATAATAATAATAATAATAATAATAATAATAATAATAATAATAATAATAATAATAATATTAGATATCAAACACATATTTTTGGAATTTTTTTCTATCTGTCTATCTGTGTTCGCATCACGTAAAAACTGCTGGATGGATTTGAATAAAATTTTGTGTTGAGGTCCTTTAAGGTCGGCGCACATAGAATCCGTCATACATTAAACTTTGACGTCTTCAACTAAAGTCAAAGACGGATGAGGTTGGCACTTTGCTGACGGATATTAAATTAACGTTTGCTCTCTATTTTTATTCACTTGTTAATTTAATTTAATTTGTATTTAATTGCTTGCTACCAAAATTGTTTTATTAAAATCACAAAACACAGCAAGAGTTAAAAGAAAACAAAGAAGAAAAGGTAGTTGATAGTAGTCAAAGTATTCAACATACGTCAAAAGTTAAAACTTGACCAACTTTCGTACTTTTCGTTGACGGACACGTATTGATTGTGACAACGCTCATTAGAACTGACTTGTCAGTTGAGTTTGTCAGAGTTTAACGTATGACGGATTCTATGTGCCCCGGCCTTTAAAACCTTGGTTCAAATACACAAGACTTTTCGTTTGGTAAAAATAAGTTATTTTGTATAAAAAATAGAGATACGAATGTGAAGTCACCCAATATTATCGGTATATGGGACTAAAACAGTTGTAAACACATTTTATTTTTATAGATGGACAATTTTTAACACTGCTTTCCGATCATTACAATAAATATTTAAAAACACATTTTTCTTAGTTTGAATTTTAAGAATATTATAAATAACACGAGGGCGAAGTCGTGGGCGCTGCTAGTTGTTGTTATAAAATCCAACAAAATTTTTATTTACGGTATTTGAAAAAGAAGCAAATAAAAGTATTTTATTTTATTTTTTTTTTTTAAGAGGACTATTAAAAAGAAATTTTTCATAAACACATTATTAATGATAAATTGATCTGCAACTCACAGATATACATATATCCAATGTTTAATTTTTTTGTAGCAACTGGGGCCATCAATAACGCCAATTGTTGTGCTACAAGTCTTAAATCACCACTTGACTTGACACAAAAAAATAAAAACAAAATCAATGTAGATCTCAGCATTTATAACCAATTATCAAAACTATTACTTGAAAATAATAGTTCAATAATATTTAATTTTGTCTGGCTTGTGGCAATGTCCTGTTAGAACTACATATTAGCAAGATGAATGCCAGCCCATTGAAAGAAGAAATGTCTTTACAGACTGTAATGTAACAATTTTTACATCCTTTGTACACACTGTTTAAGTAATTGTAGGAATCGTATTAAAATCTAAATTATGCGTGGTACAAAATCGAACCATTGTTAATCGAAGAGGTGCTACAGTGTACAACCCCAAAATTTACATAGCAGACGATGAAGCTCGCAATCACAACTATTTTGTGGATATAATATTAAAAAGAATTTTTTTTGACATTTCTTAAGATTGAGTCCCTCACTATTAAACGGTAAAACTGAATAATCACAAAACAACTATAAGCTACCAAAGAAACCGTACAATAAACTAGTGTTGTCTATTAAAAAAACAATAATTATAGCAGTCCTTTTTTATTATGATTATTAGTAATGATAATCCCGATGATACCAAGCTTTTTGTAATTTTTCTACACATTTTTTTTGTTTTTGTACAGAAACTATTATCAATATAACTTTTGATCAATATAATTTTCAGCGTTCAAAAACATTCTATTTGATATAAGTAAAACATTTAGAATAATGAAACAAGCCTTCTTTTTAAGTACTTTGTTAAACCAGCATCTATTCATCTGAAATTGATTGCATGTCCTAATGTCATGCTTTATTTACTGTTAGTAATGTCCTTGTAATCGGATTAAGTATTAAATTTTTAACCACAACCATCTTGAGTTGAGTTTCTTATTTTTTTGTTTTTGGGCAATTTGTTAGCATTTCTAATGAAGATGACCCAGTACATAAATACAAAACAACAGGGGCAAGGGTGAAGCTAAATAAACACTTAATTTGTGTTGATAATAAAAATAATTTTAAACATGACACCAGCACATCTAAAAGAGGAAGAAAAACAGCAACAAAATATTAAGCAAGAAAAATGTTATCCCGTATTTCTTATTTTTCCATCTAATGTGTGAATAGACAGACGCCAGCCAACGTTTACTAACAGGACAAAAAAAAAGAATAAAAAGAAAAATAAATTGGGAATAAATTTTAATAAATAGATCATGTGGTACAAATTTGTCTAAAAGACTTGGCTAAATACACCAAATATTTTATATAAAACAAAAAGAAAGAAAAAATACCCAATGTTAACAACCATCGTACACCAAAGTCTAAAAAACAACTAAAAACGTTGTTTGTATTATCAGCCAAAGTACATTATAAACAAGAATATCTTGTAACAACATAACACTGTTTTTATGGCTCTCGTTTTAAATAGAAGTAAAAACAAGTGCAAATAAAACTCACATCAGTTGCTTTTGCATCATATAAATTTAGAAAAATTTTTTCGTTAAGATGACTGCTACAAGATATTGCAGCTTTTATAGCTTTTATTTTATTCTTTAAAAAAAAGTGGAAGATGCTGGTTTTTTACTTTCAAATCCCAACACGTTTTCCTTTTGAGATTTTTGTAAAGCTTTTTGGTCACATTAATATAATAACAGCCACCAGGATTTATGGTCATTACATTGTTAAATAAAAGTGAAGCTACGAGCACAACTTTATGAGGACTTGATTAAACTATAAAAATACACACAAACATGAACTTTTAGAACACATATCGCTATAAAAACACATACCGCAAATATAAAACAAACAAAAACAAATTATTTGCCTTTTTAATGGTGGCATGAGTACAAAAGTTGAATTTTTACAAATATATAAAATTAAATCAGATTTATTTGAAGTGGCATATAAATACGTACAATGAGTTTCATATAATATGAATAACAATTCACTTTTAGAATCACACATTAAGCGTAATAATACGCGTATTTGAAAACAAGTTCAAAATAAATAAAACAAAGGCAATTTAGGATTTGTAATTTTCTATCAAATTACAAAAGAAACAAACTAAACAATTTAAACAAAAGTGTATTTAGTGCAGTGAGCTGGAAATAAATTGTTTAAAATGCGTAAATTATTACGCATGAGTTAAAAGGTAAATAAATAACTTAAAAAACTAAGACGCTAGAAAATAAAATGGAAATAGAACGATATAATATTGCTTTATGTACTTAAATTATCAACCTAAAAAGTTAACGATGATAATTTGAGTATAATTTTTAAAAAGAACTTCAGGTGGAACTGTAATTTTATTTTTAAATGGGGCATTATGCAGAATCATTCTTTTTATGGTTACCGATCTTAGTGTATTCTTATTAATTTAAAAGTAAATACCAGTAAGCCTTCTGTTCCAGTAAGAATTCTGTTTCAAATATAACACGCTGAACACGGTGATCCAAAATAGACTTTCCGAGTATTTTGTTAAAATGAAATGTTTTTGGAAATTCTAGTTTTCAAATTACTACAATTTTTTTTATTTTAAAAGATATCAAATCAAAATAAATTTTCTTTTATTACAAAGTTTGTTAGTTATTAGTAGTAGCAAAATAAAGACGTTACGTAGTTTAGATTTTTTAAAATGTTTTGTTTTAAAAAAGTCAAAATTCCTCAAAAATCTCGTGCTTAAGAGGGCATACCTCCCTCCTGTCAAACCACGTCAAAAAGATATTTATCTGTGTTATAGCCCAAAACCCTCCTATACACCTTTACCCCATTGTATGTGCGCCAGGTTGCTCCCGTGTGCACCAGAGCAGGTATTTCAGGTATTTTGTACCAAAATTATGAATACATAAGAAATTAAAAAAAAAAATTTTTTCTACAGGATTATTTTTTTATTCTTTTAACTTTTTAACAAATTTTTTCAAATCATTCGCACTCTTTTTGTATTCAAAATTGACTTAAGGTCAGTATATCGAACTACGCAAGAGAACTAATGAGAACACTTGCGGAATTTTCCCTAAGTATCGTGATTTAGTTTCTGTCAAGAAAGAATATTTGCCTCCACAAACTTGTATTAGCGTTAAGTTCAGCAGAAATAAAATTGTAAAGTCTTCTTGAGCATACCGCAGAGAGATTGCTGCATACATTTGATGGTGATCATTTCAAAAATCTCGGAAACAGCAGTATTACTTTAATTTCTACGTAGGAATGAGATGGAGCGTCTGGTCGAAAGCAATGTATGCAATTTAATGCTGAAAATTCTTCAGATGCTAATTTGTTTGTGGTACCTTTCGTTCCGCTACGCTCAATAAAAATTTCTACCAGCCTAGGGCCCTTAACTAGTAGAGCAACAGAAATTGATATATGGAAAATTGAAATAGAGTTTAACAGGTGAAGATAAATTAAGGACCTTCAACCCATAATATTTAAATTTAATGAGCAAGACATCAAGGTAAATTATAAATTGTGTCTAACAATGATTGATGGCAAAGTTGCGCAAGATTTAACGGGAACAAAGTCGTCGTCAAGCTGCATTATATGCCAGAAGACATCAAGCCAATTAAATCAACCTCCAGCACAAAACGATAACTTTAAGGAAGCTTACGAATTTGGATCGTCGTCTCTTCATACTAGGATTCATTTTATGGATCATAATCTTAAATTGGGTTATGATTTGTAATTTGGTTCTTCAGGCGAGACCATTAAAAACAGTAAAGAAAATGCAGAAAAACGAAAGAAAAAAACTCAAGAAATACATCTTCAGCTAGGCCTTATGTCGACCAACCTAAACAAGGAGAAGCAAACTCGGAAATACTGCAAGAAGATTTTTTCCAATCCAAAAACTGCAGCATCTATCACAGGTGTAAATTATGAGTTATTAAGACGATTCAAAATCATATTACAAGATAAATGCAAAAAAAATTTGGTGATTACGCCAATAAAACAGCTGCACTGTACAATGAAAAATACTCATGGAGATATGTGTCTTCAATTATTCCCAAAATTTTATATTATGGGGAACTAATCATTCAACATAATACGCTACCAATAGCAGATCTGTCTGTAGAAGCGCAAGAAAAAAGGAACAGACTTCAGATTCTTTCGCGAACATAGCACAAGAAAAATGTCTAGATGTTTTACTAATAAAGACCTTATTACCATTTTGTCGTGTACTTCAGATCTATATATGTATGTCCAACATTCCAAAAAAAAAAAATGGAAAACAACTCAGGTCGAATTAAGAGAGGAGGCTAAACAACTAATAGAAGATGAAAATCAATGCTATTTAGCAGAAATTTTTACTAAAATTGCTTAATGTATAGTGGCTCTTTGATTTGAAAGTATACGTATTTAGAAATATTTAAAAATGAAAAAAAAAACTTTAACTGAAATAGGATATTTTCATTAAAACTTTTCGTTATTAAGAAAATTTTTTACTTTTTAAAAACTTTAAATTTTTTATTTCAAGAGACTGTTTAAAAAAAATAAACAACTTTTGGCCCTTGTTGGTTTTAAGCTTAAAAATATTACAGGGACCAAAATTTGGCATTTCCTGACAAGATTTAGTTTATAAAACTATTAAAAACAATAATTTTTAACAATAAGACTAGGACATATAAAAAAGAAGAACGCTCTTCTTTTATACTCAAATTCACTTAATAATGGTAACGGTCGATTTTATGCTTTTTATCAAAAATTAAAGCTTAAAATCCAACCTACTAAACCGAAAAAAAACGTACATAAAAATTAAGATTTAATGAAAAGTTACGAATTTTTGAACGCCTTTTCGCCAAATGTGCCACTGTGCGACGGCCTTACAAAGAATGCTTTTCTTACTGTATAAACACAGATTTTATTAAAAGTTTCCTTTTAAAACATGGTTGTGATATGGTCACAATACCGTTATTATGTTCTCTGTAATAGTATATATTTTATGTTTACTATGCAGGAAAAATGTCACATGGTAAGTTTTAAATAAAAAAAATTTCGAACCACAGCCAAATAATATTTTACCATAATCAATCAATGTATGGCTAAAATTAAGCATATTATTTTTATCATAACGATTTTACGTTTATATTTAAGCGTAACGCTAATAAATTTTAAAAATAATTATGTTTATAATTTAACAGGTTTTTGTTATTCTAGACAACAATATAGTTCCAACACCAACTATTCTATTATTAAATGTAACAATACTATGTTTTGCTTTCACCCATATAATATAACCACATTCGATTATGGTTATCTCAACCAAGTTTTTTCTTGCGTAGGGTATAATAAAAAAATTATGTTTAAGCGGTCTATCCACGATCAAAATATTCGTCCAGCACTATGGAAGAATTTGTAAAAATGAATTAGTGTATGTAACACAGACGACGATGGATAAAAAAATCACAAAATTTAGATTCCTGGTATGCTGGATGTCACACTTTGATGTGTGTATTGTGTGTGTTTTTCAAGCACCTACAAAATTATAAAAAAGGGCCCCTAATGTAGGAGAGCAGCAAAATATTTTTTTATTTTAAAACATGTATGTACATAGATTTGTATTTATAATTTTTTTTTTTAATTTTTTGCCTACTTATGCTAATTAATGTTAGTTTGTTAATTTAATAAAAAGAATTTTAATTTTACAATTAAATTTATTCAATTTAAAATTATAATTTCTCAATTTCATCTGGAATTTCTCAATTTTAAAAGCGATTTTCTCAGTTTCGTTTGGAATTTCTTAATTTCTTCAAAAATAGTTCATAGGGGAGTAAATGAGAAAATAAGCCATTTGTAAGTAAAAATCATATGTAGTCTGATTGTAGGCGTTAAACTTTGAACATGCTCAACGGTCTGCTTAATTTGACTTGGAAAATCTCTGACTACAGGCTAGATGTCATAAGTCCGATAGGTCCGGGTAAAGTGAGTTAATTAAACCTTAAAGCCAAGCTTAATTTTGCTAAAGCGAACCCGATCATAAAATCTATTAACAATACTTTATGCTGTTACGTCTGTACATACCGTTTGGCCCATCTCCATAGAACTTTATTAGGTTTGTTCCTTCGTATGCCTGCCTATTTGTTTCAAATTTATTTATTGAATATGCAATTGTAATCGAACTGACAATAACTATTTGAATTTTCAATCCAACAGTTTAACTTTTTAACTATAAGCAGTGATAGACAACCACGAACTTTGCGTATTTGTTTATAATATTTATAATATTTTTCTAAGGCTTAAACAAAGAAACGAATTGTTTTTTCTTGGTCGTATTAAGTCACGCTCGTTTAAGATGTGTTGACTTGCTAATGGGTGTAAATCAAGCTTTTCCGGAGAAGATTTGCATATTTCGTGAATTCTGCTGTCATCAAGCAAACGTTCAAGTGTTGGTAAATGTTTGAATTTTTTAAGCTAGCGAGATAAATTATCATTCATAGCATTTTATTATGGGTTCCATGGCACTGTAAGATTTCAAAAAGCAATAAAAAAAGTAACCAGGTTCCACCAGATCTAGCAATATGGGTCAACATTAGATCAAATTAATAACAGGCTTATTATTCGAACTGAAAATTGATTTCTGAGTTTCTACGGCTTTGCCTAAGCTATACGAGAGGGTGTTTGTTCCAGCAGAAGCCAATAATATTCGAGAACCAATGCACGCACTCCTGGAAAAAAAAGGTTTAACTTCCAACGCTATATTTAGTTATCACATTTTGTGTGTAGCCTACATGCAAAGAAAAAACATGGATGAGATAACCATAATCTAAGAACAATATATCTGTGGCCACAAGGAATAACAGCTAAGGTCGAGTTAAGAAAAAATTGAGTTATTGCTAATATTATACTTCTGACACTCGAATCTGTAATGCAAGCCAAATTTCAGGTTTGTAGTTTAAAAACTAAGTATTTTTTACCTTAAAATCTAAACAGCTAAGGTCGATATTCCCTGATTTAACGCAACAATATTAAAGTTAAAAATGCTGTTGAAAACGTTAAAAAAACGAGTCTAGCTGTTATTCCTTGTAGCCACAGATATTATGGTTGTGTTATGTGGTTGAGCGAAAAACCATAGTATAATAATAGTATAATAATAACTTAATTACTCTTAGAACTTTATTGTTGTCCAGAATAATATATTTAATTATAGGCATAACAATTTTTAAAAAGTTAATATTTTATAATTTAATTTAATAAAACATTAAATGGTTAAATTAACATATCATTAAATGGTTGAAAATATAATACAATGGTATTGGTTCCGTAAGTGCAAATATGTACTGATGTAAAAAACTTGGTTATTTATTTTTATTTAAAAACATAAATTCACAAAAACCAAAATTCTTTTATTTGTTTTAATACTTTGCATACTTTTCTAATTTACTTTAATCATGATAGTTTCCTTCAAATATAAATTTTTCATGATATTCTCATATTTGAACTCTACAAAAAGAAATGCTTTTTCTGAAAAAAAAAAAAAATTCACATTAAGTCTTAGGACAAAATATTGTTATCACACTTTCATTAATAATAATATTTTACAGTTAAATAAATTATATTATTTTATTCAGTTATGTCTGAAGAATTTTGGAAACAACAGTAATTTTATTTTTGCGGCAAATACTCATTGTTACAGAGAACATAACATTGTTATCGTTACCATATCATAAACATACTCTCATACCCCGAAAAAATTAACTACATTGCTAACCTAATCACTAAAATATAACTCATTATGATTATAGAAATGAAATTATCATCTAACTGCAAAAATTTGTTCCATTGGCTGTTAGGCCTGCAACGCACAAACATTGTAGCAATCGTTTTACGTCACTTGTAATAAAAAAAAAAAAAAAATATTGAAAAAAAAGTTTAAATAAAAGAATGTAGGCTTAAAGAGGCCTTAAAGCAAAATGTATTGATTTTGTTGTATAAGAAAAAATTTCCATTTAAATGAAATATATAATTAAGTTGTAAGAAAAGTAAAAGGCATTTAAATTGATCGATTATTATGACTCGTAACTTACACCTCATACACAATCTACGTTTCAATTTTTAACAATATTCAGCAAAATGTCTAAACTTCTGAGGTTTTAACTTAATATAAAGGTGATACTGTATGAATATATGTATGAATGTATGCATGCATTTATACATGTGTATGGTCTTATGTATGTGTGATTTATTTGTACGATATATGTGTTGCTTTACATTTATGCGTATGTGGCAGCCGTAACTTTTAGTTTTTACAAATGATGAATTGCTTGCCTTTGAGATCATTTAAGTTTATTAATGACACTGCCTACCTTCATCACATAGAAAGTATTTGAAACAGAGAAATGACAAAATGCCAACATTAACTTTTTGACGTCTTGTAACTTAATAGCTAATGCTATGGAGTCAGTAACTCGTTTACAGAAATACATTGTATCACAACTTGTGTTAACATTTACAAGCAGTTCTTAATTACATTGCGTGTGTTAGGTTTTTTAGTAATCTTTTAATGATTAGTATGCTATTGAAGAATAATGATAAGTATGCTATTAGAGTGCTAATTATCATCATTTTTTAACAACTTTTCCAGGCTTCTTGCATTTTTTTACAAAAAAGATTTATAATCTCATGATGGTTTTAAAGTCAGGCTTAATTTCGTATATTTTATTTTAATTTAATGATTAATTAAATGTTAAGAGTCTGCCCTAATTGAATCCAAAAAATTTATTACATTCTTTTAGTAATTAAATTTTTTCTTCTCTCTTTAAGGATAAATTATCATTTGACATCAAATTAATTTAAAAGATTAGATATAACAAGTCCGAGTGCTACATCTTGAATAAGTTTCTAAATTTTTAATGTTTTTGGTAAAATTTTGGTAAATATATAATATTTTAAAAATTTCTGAAATTTCAGTTTTTAATGCAGCAAAGCAAAAAAATAATATTAAGCTGCAAAAAAGCACAACTAAATCGGAATAAGGTAAGGAAAATAGAAGCACTTACCTTTACTTAAACATATCTTCACCATTTATAAATTGACTTTACTAAATTTCAATAGTACCTCTTTCTAAACTATGTCGGAGAGAAAAGTGGTCATAAATTTTCTTTAACACACCTGGAGACGTAACAAAAATGACACCCACCTCTCTATATATAAAGAACAAAAACGTTTATTTACTTTACGTGGTCAGAAATTAATGCTGTAAAAATTATAAGCGGAATGACAAATTTATATGTGTACGTCTTCCACCTATAGTGAAGATTATAAGCAAAACGCTAACCAAATTAACAAAAAAAGCTGTTTTTACCATTTAAAAAAAATCTTCTACACAAAGTCACTTTCAAAATGTGTTTTCCCCCGGGTTTACTAAAAGAATTCTGGCTGATTTCCAACCTAGAAATAGACATAGTACATTCGGGGTATAGAAGAAACAAGTCCTCCGATGTGCAGGCACTATATCTGGATAGGCAAGTCAGATGCTTGTCAAAGAGCTAACCAGTGCCCTTAAATATACTGGAGTCACGGGAACCGATGGCCCATACATAGAGCCGCCTATCTCCTTAGCCGGTTACTGGCGAGGTCCCTTCGGGCTACACGTGGTGGCTGTCGGTTGAATTTCGGTGTCCGCAGGGAAGGTGCAGTGCTAAACAAGTGTACCGTTGCACTCTCAACATAAGAGGTTGGATAGTATCCAACCATCTGGCAAGAGAAGAACATGGTCTTGCAAGCAATGTTCTTGAAATGGCAACTCTGTTGGCTACGTCTAGCAGGGGGCGCTAGTCGATGCTTTGTATTTCACTCAGTGGTAAGACCACCGTCAGGTTAGAGCCTCACGGCCAGGTACTGACGTTAATCTTAAATACGTATTATTAAATATGTGTTTTTATATTTTTTTAAATACAATTATAAAAAATATATAAAATGCATAATATAATAAATATTTATCACCAAATAAATCAGCCTCCCTATTGCATCAAAATATCTAAAGTTTTGCTAATGCTAAAAAAATAACATGTTTTAAAATCTTGCTGTTTAAGATTGTAATTTATTTAAAAATTCTCGTGCCCACAACTGCGTCAGCGTGCTTTTTCTAATATTTTTTGAATTCAAGTTTAAAAAATATATTTTTAAACACATATTCATTGCAAAGTTCTGTAAATAGTGTTAAAAATTTCCATTGACCAAAATAAAATATGCTGACCACTGTTTTGCATAATTGTACCAGTAAAATTTGATGCTAGGATTATGAATCAAGATATTAAGGGACCTCCTTACGAAATTTTACTCAAATCTATACAGCAATTTTTAAGTGATGCGATCACGTATAGATAGGCAGACGGACAGACAGACAAAAATTCCAAAAGTAGGTGTTTTGTATTCGATAACGATTACTTTTTACGCTAATAATAAAATTAAAAAAATATATATTGATGTACAGAAATGACCCGTTACAGTGTCATTATATTGAAAGATAAAAACTAAATTGTGATTTTAGTAGCTAAATCTAGAGCATCCGCTGTTTCATCTATGTATCTTTTTTCCTGTCTCTTGCCAATAGCAATACGTTTATAGAGACTAAAAATTCAAGTATTGAAATTCTAATAAATTGATAGAAAACTAGTCAAGTCCGTAATTTATTATAACATTTAGTCGTACGTGTAGACATTTCTGCCTGAGTTGTAAGTCTTTTAAAAATATTTTAAAGTATCATTTAAAGTTGCGTATTTTTTGTATGAAAATGTGTCACATTAACGAAATCTAACTCTTATAAATGAAATTAAATTACAGCTTTCTTATGAAAACAACTTAAGCCAGCGCAGCAGTGTAGAACACGAAATACAGGAATAAAAACTTTTATTTTAAATTGCAAAATGACACTTCTTTTATACTATTTTTCTATATATAACGTATAACAAGTCAACAAATTAAACGGAGGACAATCTTATTTTTGCAAAATTATTTAAAATTCACCAAATACAATTAGGTGCTAGACAAAAACTACTTTTCATAGCTGTTGCTATTGTTAAACTGCATACACTGCTTTACTATGCAAAAAAAAAATTCTGTCTTCATTATCTGTTTAATACTAACATTCAGCTTGCAAATACAATTTAAATTTATAGAAGAATCAAAACGTCTATATGGTTCCACGATAAAAGATATATGACAGCTTGTAGTTCTTTCTTTTATTTATGTTCTTATAGGCGGGTATGTCAAATGCTCTACAAATCATTGTTGTTAATACATAACTATAATTAGTTAAATTAATAGCAAAACCTAAAAAAAACTTTAAACTTAAGCTTAATTATTTACTAAAAATTCGTCTCTCGATTTCATCTGCATTGTCCATTATATTGTAGAAAAAATGAAACTATATCTTTTCTTTTATACGCACTAATTTTTAAGAAGTATGAAGACATTAAAGTACAGCTATACTCCTGATGGTAATATAATTTTATCTCTGATGCCTGAAAATATGCTGGTGTTTAGTTTTTACGTATTCCTGTCGCCTTACAGTTTAAAGTTTTTAAAAAAATATATAGCCAAGTTGGTTAATACATGGATTTATAAGCGGTTAAAAATTCATCACAACCAGTTTATACGTCTTGGACGTAATTGGGTAACAAACATCCAAAGTTCCCACTACAAAATATTTCGCCTGCATACATACATTTAAACATATACATATTCATTCTTCATTTATATATATACGAGTATTAAATTCATTAAAGTTTTATAATAAAAAAACCGTTTAACATGTAGCATTAATTACAACAAACAAATGGAAAAAAACTAATAAATGTGAAGATAAAACTAATTAAATTTTAAACACCAACAGCAGGAACTCGCTTTATCCTATTGATAAATCTAAACAACACTTTAATTAAAGAATAACAGACATTCCTACAAATATATAAACCAAAATTCAAGTGTTATTAAAATGGTCTGTTTTATTTTATTTTTCTTTTTAATATGAACCGTTTTTTGATAGTATTTATTGCCTTAAACCATGAATCACATCTTCCAATTCCTTTGCTGCTTTGTCTAGTCATTTATGTCATTCATTTTGTTTATTTAAATTGTTTCGCCATTTATCACGATTCTTTGTCATTCGTTACGTTTTAATTTATATCTCTAGTTGTATGAGAAGCGAGAAGATATGAATGATATTGCAGAATATGGTGGCAAAGTCAAAGCCATAAGAGTGTGTTTGTAAGTGTGTAGGTGTTGGTATTTAATTTTAGTATTGTGTTTTGATCCTCATAAAACATTTAGAAAACTCATTTATTTAGGCATTTTATACAAATGAGTTTTTATTGTTGAAAAACATAAAAACTTACCGTCCACAGAACAACAAATATGACAAAAATTTCAAAGTCCAAAAGTCCAACAAAAACTTACTAAACAGTGAATGAGCTGACAAAGTGTTATTGTTGTGTTTATTTTAAGGGTGTAAATTGTCTATTAATTAAAAAGAAAAAAGTGTATATATTCAGCCAACCCAAATGATCTAAGAGTTGATTGAGTATGTTGAACATTAATAAAAATTAAAAAGTCTTGAAAACATGTTTCAACTTAAATGTTGAAAATCATTAGCTAGGACACATCATTTCAATCAGTTGTTGAAAAATCTTACTTTTTCGCTTCACCGCCAGTGTAATGTGGTCTGTGTTATGTTCATTGAGGATAAAAATGTAAACAAAAATTCTAGTTATTTTTAATGTTTCTGCTATTTTTCAGGTAGAATGTATACGATAACGCAAATGTATCTATGAGAAAATCTGCCAAATATTTATATCAACAATATTTTATACACAGCGAATTAAGTTTTTGATATTAACAGGATTTTTTTTTTTTGCAATGAATTTAAAAAATTTTAAAACTGATTTAGCATTTCGTAAATGCTTAAACGCTATAAAAAATCATTTTTGCCATTGTATTACTACAGGCAAGAGACTAAAATGTAAACCACAAACTAAAATGTCATTTGCCTGATAATTGATTGATTTTAGGTGGAAACAGAAATTATTTGTGTCGTTATTTGCTTGAATCTTGTCATAAAATTATTACAGAAGAACTGTACAGGCAAAAATTAATTCTTATATTGGGGGAAAATGCTTAGAAAATTTTAGCAGACTTTAAACTATCAGCTATTTCTATCAAAATGCTCATCTTTCTGGCTTTGTCAGTGAAAAGTAGGCGATAGAAAGTATTTCCCCACGCATCTTACAATTTGACTTTTGCGATCGTTGTTGAAGAAACTTTTTAGAAAAAGGTTCACTTTAATCAAGGTTACAGAAAATGAGCAAAAATTGTCTTGAAATTCAGAAAAAAGAAAAAAGTCACGTAGAGCAATGACCAATACCTTGAGAAGCAGATTAATTTAAAATTTTGTTCCTCTTCAGCCATTACTTTAAGTGACTGAAAATAGAAGAAGAAGCTGTTAATAAATGCAATTCTGGTCATGTGGGATAACGTTAGAAATTTTAACTTACCCTCACTCAGTAAATACCTACACTTTCATGATTTTATTTTACTAATTTCCCTCGGCAGATTTGTAAAATATTTTTGTTTTTAAATTAGATTTTTATTGTTGCACATAAAATGTGTATGTGGTTTTGTCTATGATGTTTAGCTTAAATAAAAATTCTATATTTAATAATATAAAATAGAGAACAAACATTAAAGAATGATGCTTTTGTATTCAGTAAAGTTAAACCTCACATTAAATACTGCTTTTTAAGTTGGCTTTTTTTAATAGAAATAAGCAAATTTCAAATTTATTTTGCAAGAATTTAAGTTATAATTTTAAGACTTTCATTTAATAAATGTAAAGTGATTTTTATATAATTAATCAACTGTGCTAACTTCAATTATTCACTCTTATAAATTTTTAATTACTAATGATATAACAAAATAATTTTAATTCTACAATCAGTCGAATTTGAAAGTGAAGAAAAAATAAAAAAACTTTAAATTTGCCTTAGTCACTTGTAAGGAAATGGAATTTTGTTACCAGATATAATAATGTATTTCTGTTTTAATTGTTAAAATGGATTGTGTACGCTCTGATTAAATTACTTTTGTCGGTCAAGATTTAAATAATTAACATTAAATTTGTTTTCTAAACTACAATCACTATCTATTAATTTTAAAAAATCGTGTTATTTTTAATACTGATTAAGTTAATAAATCACCGCTATTGATTATTTAGGATAGAAGCTTACTTAGCTCTTCAGGAAACTTCACACAAATATTTTAAATAAACTAAAGATAAACCTCGGGAATATTAAATTAATTTAAATTTATTAAAGGAACGTGCGTCTCTAAAAAGAATTAAAATTGGGTATTTTGTTACTGTCGAATATATGTCTGTTAAAAATGTAAAAAGGGTGCCTTTAACAGTATCGAATATACAACTTCTACAGGTAACGGGGTTCTGGCTTGTTATGGCCTATCAAAACAGAAAATGTAAATTTTAACATAAAAGAAAGGTTTAAAGTTAGAAAGCTGAAATTTAAATTTTAAGAATTTGTAAAACTCAGGGATACTTACATCTTTTAATATTATATTGTTTTATTTTATTTTTATCCATTTAATTATTTATTTTTTTTTTAATTTTTCACACGCATTTAACAAACTAAGTAACATTAGTATTTTTCTTTATCTGTTACATTAATAAATTCACTCTTAGTAGAGTCAAAGTTGGAAAATCAATATGCGATGCCAATCAATGCACTTTGTTTTTGTAAGTTTTTGAGCAATCAACTTATTGTCATCTGTAAGTTGAGAAAAAAATTATTTTAAATATAACAGATTTAAGGAGAAGTGTTTTTTTATTAGTAGAACAGGTGTCTTTGTTTAATTAACTTTTGGTAGAGATGAAATAGTTATTGTTCGAATATCTTAATTAGACAATAATGTTTTTTTTTTTAAATTGAGATTTGAATCTAAAGAAGTAACAAAGATGTAACTTCTATCGAAATGCTGGCTGGGAATAAAATAAAAAAAATCTTATTATCATTGTATAAGTATAACGATTTATTTTATGCATGAGGGACCAATTATTTTTCAAACATAAAATGAACCATAATAGCTGTTTTAAAAATTCTACAATTAAAAGCCGAAAAGCCAAAGAATCACCATAAATAAATTTATAATTTTAAAATAATTATCATACTTATTTAAAAGTTTCAGGAATATACTCTTAGTTGTATGTTTCTAACCGTTTTGTGACTTTCTTTATTTTAGTATTTATATTGAACCACAAATTTAATTTCGGCTGTAATAAGCCACCACATTTTCCAACGTTAATTTTGCTTTTTTAATTTTATATTTCAGTAAAAGCCTTTGAAATGAGTTTTAATTTTCGCTTTTCATTTAATGCACATTTTGTGGTTATGTTTTATATGCTAATGACATTTAATTTTTTTTACCGCACTAAACATATACAGATACACATATATTTTTGTTTAAATTTTTATTAGTTGCATAACAAATTCAAAAAGCCATCTAATGTAGCAAAGTTAAGAATGTGTTTCTGTTTTTTTTTTATTACTTGTTGATTTTCAAAAATAATTGAACTAAGAATTTTTACTTGTAGTGTTGTCAGTTATAGCAATTTATCTTCAAATGTGGCGATGAAACATCCTTTTAAACAATAAAAATTTATAAATTACAAATAGCAAGATAATAAGCGATATTTTTCAATATATTTTTTATTAATTTAAGACAAGAAATAAAACCTTGGAAGCTCTTCTTAACGTTTAAAGTTGACTTAAAGTGTATGCACATCGGCGAACTAACCAAATACGCTAGACTCCCTTAGTGCAATTAGTGCTTGACTTCTTTTCAAAAATTGGCTTCAATATTTTAATAATAGAGTACACAAAAGCCTACACAAATTTTGTCCTTAAATTTGCAAGTAATACGATTGCTCATACTTACCATTTTAATAAATTTTCAATAGACGTTTTAAATCAAGTGATAGTTCTCACAAGTGCAGCTTGTATCGAAAGATCTTTTTCTGTTATGAATTCTATTAAAATAAATTAAGACACCAAATGCAATAAAAACTTCTTAATTCTTATATTTCTATGGAAGAAATGTTAAATATTTCAAATGTAATAGAAACGTACTCATAAAAAGTTAATAAAACATGTACCCTTACATGACTTGAATGTAAACATATTAGCTGTATACGTTAAATAAATTATTTTATTCTTAATAAGAAACAGAAATTTGATAGTGGTTCGAAAATTTTTAGTTAAAACCAACCATGTTGCGTTTTGGGTGCTTATTAATCACAAAATGATTAAGTTTTAGCAAAAATGTAGCATTCAAGACTAAAGTATTGTTGATAACAGGTTAACTACGTTCTCCACAACTTAGATTGTTACAGAGAATATAATATGTTTATCGTGACCATATCATTGCTACGTTTTTTCATTGCGTGTACCAGAAACAAGAAAAAAATTTAAAAATAATTTTTCGCCATCAGCTGCTAAGAGGTTTTTCGTTATACAGTTTCAGCAAACTTAGCAATAATCTGTGATCTAAAAGAAGGAAAATAAAAACATTTTTTTATTTTATTAAAAGGATGAGTACCATTAATGAAAATCTCAAAAAGCTTATTGTTTGTATCCATGTCTCTTAGATTAGTTGGTGCTACAACAACAACTTATAATATGTATAGCATAGATACATACATACTTGCTTACTCATATCAATTTTTGCGAGCTTATTAGTTTTTAGTACAAGTAAATCGAAAATAGTCTTCGCATGTAAAATTTACACTACTCAAGCTGATTCGATAAGCATTTAAAGCATAGTGACAGTTTCTTACTAATGATTATTTTATAGAAACTTATGTCTTAGAATATTTCCATTAAGCAGTTTTCCATAATAAGCAGAAAGATAGCGACTGCAAAAAACGTCCTATGAGGGACTTCAATTCAAAATCAATTATTCCTTATTCAAACTCTATAAAATCAAGGAGCAATATCTACAGAATAATATTACAATATTTTTAAACTTTATATCCACTCATAAGCTTATTAAGCATATTAGTCGGATTTTAAAAACATCTCCTACAATGTTGAAGTCTTTGCAGCGCACAGTGGCTTACATTAGATTTATTATGAACAAAATTGGTATCTCATGAACCACTTTAGATATCTTAATGAACTTTGTAGATGCAAAGCAGTCATTTCCTAGTGAACTTTCTACTAGTGTGAAGGCGGACCTCTGTGTAGGCCACCAAATAAATAAATTTTTGAAAATGCCATAAAAAGTTTATTTTTAAATAAAATTTTGACATTTTTAAAATTTAATTAGACCTCGAAAATATCTAAATTTTTAGGCTGACCGTCCAGAAACACTTACTTTGCATATGCGACATTTTATTAATAAACTTAAGTGGCTTAACAGATATCGAGTTTTGCCTAAAATAAATCGTTTTCAAGCTACTGTGCTGCGTTAAATTAAATGATACAAGACGTATAACTAATATTTAATTGTTAATAAATTTATCCAGTGCGTATGTGTTATATAATATCAAATTGCAGCTAGTCGTTTAGTATGCTATTGACATAATTATTATTGGCTACGAAAGCATATTTATACAAACATTCCTTAACTTTGTTTCATATTTAAATTCAAATCATGACAACAATATTTCGTTTACGTAACATTTAAATTGTAAAAATTTGCAGCTAATTAATAAAAATAAAACAAATAAAATGATACAAATACCATCGAAATCAATTTCGAATTTGTAAACATATAATTTAATGGCAGCCTAATTACCAATTTAATAATGATTTTCAATTTGTTATTTAACTTTTATTTAAAGGGGTGAAACATTTGCTGGTGGTGAGGCTGGAATGGCAGTGCCAGATACCGTGTGTACACCACGTGCTGTGGGCATCAGCGTTGACATTAATGTCTATGAACCTCATTTGTTGGCTGGTACAATGGCCCACATGATTGGCCACAATATTGGCATGGGCCACGATGATGGACGTAAGTTAAATTGTTGTCATTTCATTTTCAATTGTAATTGGGATTGCAAAATTGCTATTGAATTGAAAATTACTTAACATCATTGCTGTTGTTGTCACTTGTTATATAACCGTTGGTGTAACTGTACTGAACTCAATATTTATTTGCAAGTCGATTGGATTAATTTTTTTTTTTTTTTTGTAACGAGGGCAACAATAATAATTATAATTATTTCATAAAATTGCATTTCAATTTTCGTTATTTTATTTTTCTCTTCTTTTAATTTAATTTTCATGGCATTTTCTTGTCGTTACAATAAATAGGTGAGGAATGTTTCTGTCGTGATTGGCATGGCTGTATAATGGCTCAATCTATTGTTGGGCAAGAGAATGTACAGCCTTATAAATTCTCTGAATGCAGCAAAAAGGATTATATCGATGCACTGCGTACAGGTCATGGCTTATGTTTGCTCAACAAACCAAATGAGGTAAGTGCAAAGAGGGGAATTTATTTCAACGAAAAAAAAAAATCAGCCAACCATTAAACTGCTTTTAAAATTCAAAGCATTTTTAATAAAAACAAAAAAAAAATGAGTAGAAAAAAAGTCAACTTCATAAATTTATAAATGCATTCAAATAAAATTCCACTTCATGAGCATCAAAGTGTGTGTGTTTGTTGGGTTTGAAATACTATGATTTTTAAAATAAATTTTGATTTATTGTTTCAGCATTTCACAAGCAATTTTTTGCACAATTTCCCATGATTGTTCTAAACAAATATTTTGTTTTTTTAGTTTTAATAGACTTCCATTTACAATTTATTTTATATTTCTATCTGTTTTTGGCAATGGGTCACTATTATTTCTTATTTACGTCATTCCTTTTTTATAGGACAATTTTTATTTTTGATTTAATTAAAAAAATAAAATGGCAAAAGTCTGACTGTTCTATTCAACATCAATACAAATACTCTTGCCAGCACAACCAAACATACATACATACATATTTACATTCATACATGCATTTATTTTATTAACAAAGAGGCAGTGCTGATAACTTATGCGTGTGTGATCTTCTTTTTGCAAAAATAAATAAAACGAACTTAGTTGGCTTAACTAACGTTCTATTGCAAGAACTTTTTTTAAATTTGAACAATTTTGAAATTAATTTTTTATGTAACTTTTATAAGAATTTTTGCCATTTTTTTTATCAATATCCTATATTTTTCTTTTTACAAAATTAACTTGCTTGTACCCTTGTCATACAACAAAAGTGTGAATGATTTTGTATAAAAGTTTTAGAAACAAGCTGGCACAAAAAATTAGAGCTCCTAGCATCTTCTAGCCTTTTGAAGGGAGTTTAATTTGTTGTTTGGCTTAATAACCTCGAATCAAGAAGAAAACCTGTAGCAATAGAGCATTGATAGACACAAGTTGGTCGATCATGTTATTTCAATAGCTAATTTTTATTAATTTATTAGAAAAAAATGTTTTTTATAACAAAATCAAATAGAAATCTACAAGCCCTGGACCAGTTAGAAATAAACTGTTTACATTTAATATTTTCAAAGTTGCTAATATCTCTACAATGTTTCCCAAGAAGAAAAGGCTTATAATCAAAATCAAGTCAGTTTTACTACAGGTCTGCATTCTTTCGCCCAACCTTTTTCCTATCTTTCTGAGTGTTGTAATTTTCTGACCCTACGGTCCTATTTACTGATGTGTTAGTTGTATTAAACTTATTAAGGAACAGTCCACGATTCATGAATGATGAAGGACAAACTTCGAATGATGAATTATTTTTTATGATCTCAGAAGAATTTCTAATTGGAGATTTCCGAACAAGGTGATTTTTTTGCGTATAAGGACCCAAGTTGGAAATTTATACAGTCATATAATCGAAAAATTAACATTTTGTAAGATGTTCGATTTTCGATTTTTTTAGTTTTTAAAAAGACATTAGAGTTGGGATTTTTGAAATTGCCTAAGAAATACTTTTTCACATCTGATCCTCTTACACACTACAGTCTTCATTATACTTCTCAGAAGTTTCATGTAACATTAGTTTCCGAGTTACTTGGCCATGTATAGGAGAAGGCCAATGGAGAGAAAAAACTTGAGTACAAACCCATATTCCCTATAAAAGCATTTGTTCGCAGTCACTTGGGTAGGAATTTGCATGAAGCTCTAGGTTATTAAGCATAATTGAGCCACATGCTTTTATGTGGAATAACTAAACACTATCTATCCTCTTTCTAATAACTTACTATTGTAGTATTCCGCAAAGGGCTAGAAAAATCTTAAATAATAATAATAAAAATAATTTTAAAACTTTTAGAAATTAAACGCAAATAATTTAGCCGTCTCAAAATCTTTTAAATTTTTTATTATTTTTAATTCATAATAAACTTTTAGTTAATGGACTTCCTTCATTGCATAAAATAGAAAGAAAAACGCAATTATTCGACACCTTTCGTATGAAATACAAAGTCTTTATGTCAAGCTATTCTTTTGTTACATTTCTTTAAGTTTTCAAATGTTTTTCGTTTGTTTGCTTCTTTTTTTATTTTTTTTTATGATTTTTGAATAAAAGGATTCTGGAAAAACAAAAAGAATAAAGAATTTAATTTTTATGAAAGAGTTTCAAATTGTTTTGTATTCTATAGCATAAACAATGACCTCAATATAGAACATGCAGCCTAACAAACAAGCCTATATACACCTATACACACAAACATAAAAATAAATGTGTGAATATAATGAATGCTTGCAGCGCTTTTCTTCTACATTTATTTTTCTCGCAGCAAGAAAAAGTGAAAAAAAACAAGAATTTATTCATTCGTAGACAGTAAGTGCTTGATATATAATAATACAAGTTTTATGATTATATTCACATATAGTCATATAAACGAGGCTGGACTGAAAAGTCTGCAGTACATCAAATTTTAATAAAATTTCCTGTTCCTATTTATTATGCAGTAAAAGTCAATTAAAATTTTTTTTTTATTTTTTTTTATTTTTTTGGTTTAAGACTCATATTTCCTAAATTATATATTTAAAACAAAAGAAGTAAACAAATTTCTTACAAAATGTATAATTGAATCAACAAAATATTTGATTCCAGAAAACCAAACAAAAAAATTTTAATGTTATAAATATTTAAATCAATTAAATGGAAACTGTTTGCTGTGCAGTATTATGTTTTTTATTTTTCCAAAATTACACGTAGGAACATACTTGGGAGTATTTCATTTGTATGAAAATTTCATTCACATTGTTTGAAATAATGACAATGATAAAAAGTTAAACTGCCATTTAATGCTAATGATTTTATTTAAGTTATATATTTTAATTAATTAATGGTGCAATGGTGGCATCTATTATTGTTAATAATTATTTTTCATTACTTACAACGAAACCTTTTTATTAAAAAGATATACCAGTAGACGTAATGCTAAAAAAGTCATAAGCATTACTTGAATTATCAATCAATGAGTCCATTTAATTACTTTCTCCCATGCATGCGTGACAGTAATTAATTAGATAGCCCAATTATTTGCCAATTTCAATAGAATTGAATGAAAACTAGTGCTAGTAACAATAATTGCAATGGTAATTAATTTTAATGGTCTTTAGTATGGACAAAACATAATGTTTACGTCATTTTCTTTATAGGTGGCCTAAGTGCATTTTTTTTATATAAAGATACTTAAGACTTTGAATAATTTGAATAATTTGAAATGAGGTTATACATATGTTACTACACAATTTTAATGTAATTATTTTTTAAATATGATTAACAAAAAATTAATATTTTTAAAGACAAACATTTACAAACCTTTTTTCTTTTAATGAAATTTTTATTAAAAATTTCAACAATAAAAATATAACAAAAAGGCTTTATTTTAATATTTACCATTAAACCAACATTATTTATAATCTTACTATGGATATATCCTAACTCTTTTCATAATGAGTTTTTTAAGACGGCCATGATGTATTGGAGGGGAATAAATTAATCATGCCTGTAAATTTTTTGAATTTAATGTGTCGGAAATGATGACAAGAAAGTGTTTATACTACATTTTCAAAATTAAGTCTTATAGAACCAATTTACCCCTTCTCCATTGATATTTTTCGCCTTCTTCGAATAACATCTTCTAAGGCTTTTATAAAATACAAGATAAGCTTGTTTATGGAAAATAATTTTTGTTTTATATTTTTAGCATTGCTTAGGGTCATACAATTAATCCTGTTTTCTTATAGTATTCACGATAATTAAAAAACTGGCATTATTTTGTAGATAAAAATATAAAAATGTATGGTCTATAATTCCAACGCCCTTTTTTAAAGAGACTCAACAACTTTAAGCCAATTTTAAATTTTTATTTTAATAAACGGGGAAAACCAGAAATTCCTTGAAACTCTAACGCAACCCATAAAAAATTTATTTAGCACATTTTTTAAATCAATAAAAGTACGTCTTTGGGGAAAGTGGTCTTACACCATTTTCAAAGTAATTGTATTTGACAGTTTGCTTAGTACAAAAATTTTTAATGATAAAAGCAATGAGAACTTTAATTGATTTGTTTAAAAAAAGTTTTTTCTCATTAACTAACTTTTTGTCGAAATGAACTTACATTACTTTCCGAGAAAACGGGTAATTTATTGTTATTTATTTATTGATACTTAATTAGGTAAATAATAAAAAATATTTGAAGTTTAAAATTGTATAAAATAAAATTATTTTAATATGAAAATATCATAACAAGATCTAAATGCGAAAAAAACTATCAGCAAATAAAAACTATTTGTCATATTTTGAAAAACAAAATAAATTTTTTTAAACACGAATTGAAAATAAATCTACTTTGTTTTAAAAAGAATTCTATATTTTAATAAAGGCCTCTGAAGCACGTCTGCTTCCTTTTTATTTATTCTAAAAAAAATGTTCAAGAAAAAAAACATGTATAAATAATGAAGAACGCTCAAGTCCCATTCACACTATTATACAAGTCTTAAAATTTGCATTAGATTTGTAAGAAAGAAATCTAATGGCATTTGTTGTGATTGTCAAAATATTTAACGTAAAATTAAATTAATAAAAATTGCAAGCAAACCATATAAATCGGAAAGAAAATTTTACTCACTCATTTCTCGGAAATTGTTGGCTCAGAAATGATAATTATATCTATAATTTCGCTCGGCTTAGTTTATGTCAGAAAAGACTCTTGTTTAAAACCTTTTTTATTTTTAAGAGAGCTCTTAAATTTACAAAAGGAACAAAAATTTGAATGTCATGTAAGAGTCATTAAATAGCTCCATATGTGGATTATATTAAGAGTTTTTTTTTTGTAGTGCTCATTAAATGCTTGGCTAGAATATCAGCAGCAAAACAACCCTGATCGAATGAAAAATCTTAGTATTTTAAATATTTTCTAAAAATTAATTTATATCATGGGATGCCAGATTACTTACGTATTATTTGACATATTTGCTTTCACACCATCAGACTTTATCATAAAATTTAGGAATTTTACAAATTTTAATACACAGTATTATTGTGTAAAATGGGATTTTATGATTAACGTTGGACTAAGGTACACAAGTATAACCATAATAATAATAAATACCATGTGGAACATAAGTAAAGTAGACCAAGTGGTGAGAAAGGATGTAAGCGTCAACCAATTATATAAAAATAAATTACACGCAGAAAACTTGATTATACCATGATTACAAGAACTAAATAATCTCTATAGCAATTGCGTTGTACCAAATAAGTACCCCAAAGAAAAAATATCATCTGTTTCAGTGAGGGATTTGAAAAAAAAAATCGAAATAAATCTGTTATTTCTAAAGGGTTAGTCTGATTATGTTTGAGCTTAACACGGCTGCAGTAGTTATAAAATTGACATTACGTTTAAATAAGGAAACTATTCTGCTTAAGCATCCCTAGGATGCCTCAAATTAACACACCTTGGGTGTTTCAAAAATTAAAACCGTTGCCAGGTTCTTATTTTTCACGGAGTTTTAAATCAAATTCTAGCGATAGCTTTTGCCAAGCTCTGTAAAATAAAGCTTAAGAGAAATTTAGCTTTTAAAATTTTTGCTTCTAGAGGAACAAAACTATTCCGATTTTTCTGAAATCTATAGTTTTGTGCTAACGACAAACTTTTTCTTGTTTCAAAATTATAGAAAAGTACATTCAAACATTGTAAAAAAATAATTTTAAAACTTAGCTTAGTAACTTATTAATTCTTGCACAAGTTTCAGTTATAGACCAAGTTCTAAGTGAAAAATAAAATTTAAGCCCGATTTTATAATATTGAATTTAAGAAATTCTGAAACAATTTTAACTCCCTAGAAAACTGTATTTAAAATATTTCTTTCAAAAACGTTTAGTTTTATTAAAGCTGTATAAGACTTAAACAAACAATGTTTTAATATTTTTTTAATAAAAGGTATTGAAAATATACATAGTTTGAGTTTTCAAACCATATTTTAGACGATATGTTGTTGCTTAAATAAGGCGGTTCAAAAACTGCAGTAAAAACTTATTAATATTTGTGATGCAGACTTCACACGTTTTTCTAAAATAAATTTTTTTTCAAAACAGAATTTGAACAGTGAATATTAGAAATGAATTAAAATTTACTTTTTCTGAAACTAAGCCGAAGGAGAACATATTAATTCATTAAAGTTCTTACTTGCCTCGCAGAAGCATAATTCATTAGCCCCATCAGAAAGCGAAATTTGTATGGAAAAATTATTACATGAATAAATGAATGACTAAATGATTTCACATAAATCTTGTGTTTATCATCAATTTTGTATAATAAGAATTTCAAATTTTATAGCTTTTATTAATTTTATGAGTTTAGTTTTAGTTATTTAGCAGGGTTGTTTTTGCTTCCTTCTTTGAGGGTAAGTTTAAGTCTTAAAAATAGTTTAACACTAATAATTAAACCAAAGCATGTAAAGCTTAAAAAGGAGGCAGCTTTACTATAGCAGCTATTCGCAATAGGTTCTATTTCATTTGTGAACCCATTAAGTATGTTACGAATCCAATTAAAAAACGAATTTAATTTATCTGGCATTAATCATTCATACTAAAGAATTCTACAGAAATCTTTATTCTTTATATTACCTGAATTGTTGGCTTCTGTCAAATATGTTAGCGGAGCAGATAAATATATTTGTGTAACTAATTTGCTTAAAATAAACTTTTCAAATTGCACTCGCTTATTCAATCAGGCAGTACATACATTAATGTAAAAATTTCATCTCGGTTCTAACACCTGCGCGTGTCAGCTTAAGTGCACGTGTTTATTTCAAATGTTCTCAACTACTTTACAAACATTACTAACCAAAAAATAAGCATGACGACGACGTTAATATTATTGTGTAAGTGTGTATATGTATTTAAATGAGTATAGATTTTGAGTATACGAATCTACTACATTTAAGTGTTATTTATACATATGTAGATGTGTAAGTCTTACGGCAGGTTTTTAATCCATAGTGGCATCAGCACCATGATGTGTAGGCGTCTACTTTAATTGTAGTCGTAACGTTTATATGTTAATATTCAAAGGTATGTACATTTTTATGTATACATTTTGATTTGTGTGTTGTTGTATAGTTGACTGGCACTTGAGTAATTCTTCATCATCTCTTAAAACAATACTAAAACGACACAGAAAACAATTTGAAAAATAGTCACAATCTTAAGTTTGCCAGTTTTGCTTCTTAAATTTTGTTTCTTTTTTTGGATTCATTTATGTGAAACATCAACCAAGGATGATGTCAAAACTTTTTCTTTTTTTGGCTTTAGTTGTTGTCTAGAGAAGTTAACCTCCTCTCAGTCCTACCACTTCCTTCAATCGAACCGCTAATAGTAAGTATAGCACAAAGACTTGATACAACTGCCAAAAGTATGAAAAAAAATCAATCAAATTGATGGAAGTTTTTCCTTAAATAAAAGAGACACAAAAAATCCTTAACAAAAATATAAAAACACACAGAAAGTTTTTTGTCTCTTTTTATGTTTGCGCTTAAAATCAAAAAGTTGAAACAATAACAAAAAACACTTGGCACTCCTTGATGGCATCCTTCCCTGTTATTAAGTGTTATACTTAAGCAATGGTGAAAAAGCCCCATATTACAATGCATTGTTCATTCAACAGCACCACTACTAACAACAACAACTACTGTTGCTGCTATACAAACTACAGCAACAAACAAAACAACAAACTACTACAACTATTATATAAAACAAAAAGCCAAAAACAAATATCCTTCATGATAACTTAGGCAAAAATCGCAACAAACGGTAGCAGTTGCATTTTGCAGCTTCGACAGTTCAAACGTGTTTACACCAACCAAACGATTTGCAAAAAGAAAATAGAATCAAGGTATATAGTTCTGTACGCAAAATTCAATCAACAAAATAAAACCAGTGTAATAAATAATTAATATAATTTATTGTTGTAAGTGATTGCATAAAGATAACCAAAAAATAATAATTAAAAATTGTAAAGCAAAATTTTACTGCCTTCGGTGAAAATTTAAATATTTTTATTTTATCTTTCTTAATTTGCGAAGTTTTTTTTATTATTATAGTTATATCCTTTAAAACTGATAGTGATTTAAATTGAGTTTGTTTGCATAATGCTAGTAAATAATAATGTGTATTTCATTTTTTATCTTTAAATATTTGTCATTTCAAGGAATTGTCACATTCCAAGGTCACAGTGAATTATTTTGTATTATAATCTCTCAATTTATATTTTAACGGAAATTCAACACCATATTTTGAAGAAAAAAATTGCTCATTTTTAAAATTTTAAAGAATTGATAAATTTTTAAATAAACGTACATATTAAAATAAGCATTCTGTTTATAAATAAATTTTTATTTCTGTTTAATTGTTCATTTCTAACTTTCTTTTCTAAATTATAACAAAAAATATTGTATAAAAAGTTAAAACAAAAGGCGTTTTAGTTACTTACTAAAATTTTTAAAATTAATTTAACATTTTTTATTTACTTTTAAAAATAAACCAAGAGAGCTGAAAAACGAGGGTGTTTTTTTCTTATAAAATCATAAATATTTTAATTTAAATTAATAGAATAGTGGTTTTCATTAATTATTTATGAATATTCTACTTGCCCTACCATAGTGACTGTGAGGGCTACACAGTGAGTTTTTGGGAGCTATAGTGGTATGATCTACAAATTTTAAATGATAATTTATTTGCAAGAGAAACTTTTTATTATCCACCAGATTAAAAACTTAGATTTTGCATAAGAAAACCAAGAAACCTTCCATAAAGTACAGTGCAACAACTCTCAAGATACGAATTATCGGAAAGAGCAAGCGTTTCTTCATATCTAGCAGTTTCGTGAAAAATTTAATTCACAAAAAATGTGTCTTTCCGTTTGATTTTTATTGCACGTTTGACGTACGTGTCCTTTTTTAATTTCACAGTTTTATTTAAACCTCGCTACACGTAGATATGGTTGTAATATGGTCACAAGAACTATATTTTGTTGTCTGTAACAATCGCATTGAACAAGTTATAGATAATTTTAACTACATTTTAGTCACGATAGGCATTTTTTGTTAAAGATTATTTGCTTTATGGGGACTATGAGCAAAAACGAAACATTTAATTATTAATCATTGTTATGATTAAAGGCAAAACAGAAGTATTTGCTTCTCAAAATATTTTTTTTCTAAAATTTGGCATAATGCTTGTCATGTTAAACTGCTTGAAATTTTAAGAAATAGTCATTGTTAGATAAATTTAAAAAACATAATTTAAAGTACAAAATAAATAAATAAAAATATTAAAGCAAATGAAAATAAGAAATTAATTTTTCACGAATTTATGTTTTTGTAAAACACTAAAATACTAACTGTCGTATACAATATATTTTATAGATAAAAAAAAATTATTTAAGGAGAAATTTGTAGGAAAGTTTTGCCATAAAACACATTTAAAACTTGTTTGCTTTATTTTATTTTGAATACAGCAGTAAGTCTTTTCTTTACATGACATTTTCAACCATACAGTAATACATAAACTTAAGCCTTATTTTTTTTTACTTGATCGTAATATAATTGAACTTTGTTATAACATGTTTACATTTCAAATGCAATTATGTACAATTTATTGGGACGTTGCTCTAAGAAATTTATTCTGATCACGTTGGAAAACTATTACTTAGAGCTTAGCGAAAAACTCGTCTAAGTTCTGTAGCCAGCTGTGATATATCCGCTTTAGGATCACACTGCTTATGTAAAAACCCTAAGGCTGTCGACCTCATATGTGGATCATACAGCTCTTTTTTTTCTCTATACAGTCATGCCTATAGTCTAGAACGTAGTTTTGAGTCAGTGTGATCAAGCTTTCAATAGGCACGAAAAAAATTGTTTATAGAATAGAAAATTTTACAATAAAAAATATTCATATATTTTCTTTAGTTTAATGGAAAACTCGGCAGGATACAAAGAATTTTTTTATATATGAGAAGACTAAAGAAACGGTCCCTAATCTGCTTTAAAATAAAAATATATTGAAAATATATATTTAGTATAACTTACGAAAGCAAAGGGTCAACAGCACAAATTTTCAGTTAAACAAAAAAATCTTCTTTCTTGAGCTCACTTACCTGAAGTGTCCCAGAAATAAAATTTGTACATTCTAACACCCAGATGCTCAAGTATTGACACTTTTATGTGTAAAAGACAGTTGTCTTGTTGTCTATGTTGATCTCCTACTTCTTAAATTCTAAAACGAGCATACAAAGAAAAACATAGTTGAGATAATCATAATTTAATAGAAATAGAAACATTATATTTATGTGTAATAATAGTATTGTTAAACATAACCAATGTAAGGTTATAATGCAAACATATTATTATGTAATATGATCATAATATAAGAAAAAAATTATTAAATAAATTTTTTGTTTTTATTGTTTTTGTTTTGTTTAATTTGTTTTTAAATTTTGTTAAATTATTTTATTATTAAATTTTTGTTTATGCTTTCAGTAATAAAAACTTCACGCGGTGAGTTAAAACACGTCGAACTATCACGAAACAGAGAAGAGGGTCTAATAGTTGACATCTATTTTTTTAAGAATTTTAAAAAGTATACTTTGCATATATGGACCTTTGAAATCAAGATCCCAAAAACTTACCTTTGCCCTTTCCTTAAAAAAAGGAACACACTATGCATTTTATTTTAAGGGGTACACTTTTACCTTTAAAACGCTATCAAAAGAACGAAGTTATCTTGTATAGTTCAAAAGTTCTATCGCTTTTTGTAAGGAGACTTTTGTAATTTCTTAACATTTTTTACAACTTTTATGACGTCTTATTTCGGATCCAGAAAAAGCCTGGGGTCAAATTCTGTTTAATTATACTTATATAGTGTACGAAATTTGTGTTGAATTTTATTGAAATAGGAGGTGATGAGGCCGAGAATGCCTTTTTTGTGATGCTTTGACGTGTTTTAACTCATTACCCTAACAATTATTATACTTTTGGCAGCGAACTATAAAATTTGTTTAGCTACAATCAACTTTATTTATTAAAATATGTGTTGTTCTTTTGTGCATAATAATCATTGCTACAAGTTACTATATTTTGTTTGCCGCAATCACATATTGTTACAGAGAACATGTTATGATCTCCATGACTATATCACGGCCATGCATTTTTTCTTCGAGCAGCATGATATGAATTTAATCACAAATTTCAATGATACAAGTCAATAATCAACTTTAATAGAATTTTACAGCACAAAAAGACATAACTAAGTGACTATGAACTACAAAATAACTATCACAAGTGCTAATATACAAATATTAAACCAGAATTATCTTTTAATCAAATGTTAATATATTTTCTAAACTCTTTAATACAATTATAATAATTTGCATCTTAGTTTTAATTCGACATTCTACAGTTCTTAAAAAATGTTTCAAATTATATTCTTTCACACAAATGCTTTTTTTTTCCTGTGTGTCCTTGATGCAAAATGTTTAAAGTGTGTTCTTTATACAAACATTTTCTTAAAGAACCAACTCCTAAGCACTTTTTAAACGTGTTGTCGTTTTAAAATATGATATTTTTTTACGCCCACTTTAAACTTGTAGTAGCGTTTATGCAAATGTGGAATAATTTTAAATATAATTGGCATTTTGTTTCCTTTTTTTATTCAAAGCATTTTTATTTAAGCGTGTATTTTTTAATGAAAACATGGATAACATTTAAAGTAATAGAAGAAACTAAAAATAAATTACAGAACTTTTGCTGGGTACATAAACTGTACTTTTAGACCGTAATTTTTTTTTATTTTTTTTTTTTTTTCTAGTAAATTAGCCCTTTCAGCTAAAAATTAATTTAAGACTAATTAAAATTGAATAATACAGAATTTGTTTTTAATTTTAATTATATAATATTTAAAATATATAAAAATATTATTTATTTTTTTTTTATGAAACTTGAAAAATTTTTACTCAAGAAATAATTGATATTTAAAACCACCCAATTTAATTAAATCTTATCTGCTTGTTTAACACCTACCTACCCTAATTTGTCCCAATTGAACTTCAATAACGTTTAAGTAAATAATTTTCTTATCTAACAAATAAACATGATTGTGATTTCAGCAGCCAAAATGATAACGGACTTGGAACTCTCAGATTCCAGTATGGTAGAAGATTATGTGGATTGCCAGCTATATGATGGAGTATGAACTATAAAATACAGTCCTTGATTATTTTATAAAATATGTACAAGAACTAATTTAAAAGATTTTAATGTGTCTAATTTGAGTTAAATGTTTATTTCCAATTTTAGTTTAGTTAAGCTCCTTGAGCATTTTATTCTGGCTCTTTTATTTAAGCTAGACCTTGAAAGAAACCCCTGAATTTGATTTGGGTGCCCTTCAATAGTGACAAATACTGCTTTCATGCTGATGCGCACGTATTTTACATTGCAAATACTTTTTTTCCAAATGCTAATGTAAACAATAAATACTTTTGCTCTTGATTTTTAACAATTTTTTGTTTTCTTTTTTTGTTTTGTTGTTATTTTTTTTTTTTTTTTTTTTTTTTTGCTAAAAAAAACAACTTTCCGTTTTGCAGAATGAAAAAAAATTATTTCGTTAGCTAAAACAAAGAATAAAATTTCCTATTTACTTTATAATCATTATTTGATAAACTGCCAGAAATAATTTATATTTACAATACTTTTTTTAAGGTTAAAAAGGTTTCTATCCAAAATAAACTCAATAGGACAAATTAAAAAAGATAATAATAAAGCAAACGTAATAGAAAAACGTTTTATATAAATTAAAAGTTCACAGTTCAAAATTTTTTTAGAAAATATTTAATTAACATTTGACATATTAAAATAAGATTTCTTTGACAAACTTTGACTTTATTTAATTAATTTTTGAATGAGAACTTTAGCCTACAAACAAGAATAAGGTTGAAAAATGTCGAATATATTTATTAATATATTTCTTCGTATAATAAAACATTTAGTACAAACTTAGTATGATTAATTTGTAAATTCTTCTAACAAAGCATGTAATAGTGTAATACTTACGGATAAAATACCTTGAAAAAATACCTTTTACAATATTTTTGTTTCTTCCTTGGAATGTAGTGAATATTAAAGATCTCCTTTTAAGTTAAACTAAAAGAATATTACAAAGAGCGGTGTATTTCTTTTTTTAAAAGGTAAATTTATCTTAAAAAACGAACACATGGCAGTGCTGATTAAAATTATTAAATATGAGTTTTTCCAAGAAGGACATTAATAGTTAATAGCCATACATTTTAAGGTCCATCTATAGTAAGGAAAAGCTAACTTAAGTACTGCCCAAGGAGAAGAAGTCTGTCGAATCAATCTGAAAGGACTTTCTGATAACCATAATATACTAACGTTAATATTTCTTATTTTATTTAAATTTTATCGCTTTTAAGGAATCCTAAATTAATAAAATGTATTCACAAAAGTTAATTAAATTAAAATAGAGTATATACACGAAGCCATAGGTATAAAAAATCTGTTCTTACTTTTTTTTATTTTATAAAGAATTTAAAATCAAAGATATCTTTTCCTTTTACATTTGATAGGAAATGCAAAATTTTATGTTATTAAAAATTAAAATTTGAATGCATAAAAATGGAAAGAAAATTAGCTAGCTTAAGTTTGCTTAAGCTATATAAGGCTTAAAATATAATTAATTGCCTTAACTTCTAAAAGTCGGAACGCAAAGACAAAACGTTAAGTATGCAAAAGAATTATTTAAAGAGTTTGTGGTCTTTACGCTAAGTTAGCTTGTTACAGTTTGGTACTTTTTGAAAACACTTATTGCGATTATCAATTTTGCGATTCCAATTTTAAAAAATAATTGTGTTAAGCACACAGGAGCTATATATAATATTGTTTATTTTATAACATTTCCAAGTATCGTCTATTTAAATACACAACCAATTTATTAAATTGCTAAATGTCAAAAATTTTAAATCGCCACCGAGCTAGTCTCAAGTTAAAGCAAAAAGAATAATAACAATAACTTTTAAAAATATTTCTTTAAAGAAAATGTAAAGTACTACCTGATTAATGCTTTCTATTAACATTTAAAGTTAAAAACGACAGCGCTCGATTCAAATACCTTTTGCTTGATTTTATGGTTCTCGTTATCAAAATCAGGCACTCACAATATATTGATAATTTGCAATTAAAACCTACACCTTAACTTTTAACTTACAATTATGTCCTAAGGAGATTTGTATTATAATAGCACGACAATAATACTTCATTAAATACAATAAACCATATGAAGCTATCAAGTTAAGTAAAAAGCTTTTTTAAAGATTTTTCAATAAATATAACAAACAAAAGTTTTAAAAATTGTATTAAAGTACAATACTATTAATACAGCAATACAAAAAGATTGTGAATCAAGGAAAAGTTTTTAAAAAAATTTTCGAAACATTACAACACATGGGCAGGCTATTTACGAGTCCCAATTATAAAACTAATTAATTGCTATAAATTTCATATTTGACGATAACAAAAATCAATATGAATATAATCACTGCATCCTCTTAAGTTTTTTTCTTAAAATTATAATCGACAATCGTGCTTGAGTGCTTCAAAATAATTATGTTCGAACAAAAAATAATTTGGTGATATTTTGAAAATAAAAAATTACACCGACCGAGAAACATCGTCAAAAAATACACAGTAAACCATGTGATTGCTTTGGGGTAGGCATATCCGTATAATTATATCGCTAATGATCATAAAGTTCATCGTGAGAATAACACAAAATACATTATTAATGATTCCAAATAAATTTTCTACTAAAAATTTCCAAAAAATTATTTTCAATTACTTGCAATGTATATTTTGAAAGTGTAAAAAATCATTTTTGGGCTAAAATAAACAAATATGATAATTTTGTATTTACATGAGCTTGTTACACTTTCTTTAGTTATATTTATTACTTTATTGTGTAACAAATTTTCTTTTTCAAATAAATATTTATTCACATACTCTATTTTGAAGCTTAGTGCTTTAATTTTGAAATTAAAAAAGTATAATTTATTTTTTATATTGCATTACTTAGTTACAAATTCAACAAAAAATATTAAAAATGTACAAATGGCTTCTAATATACTGAAGTAAAGTCTTAGGGAAAAAATTTAAGATTTTCGATTCTCATCAATTATGGTCGATCCTTTACACTTTGTACTTGGTTCTTCATGGCTTATGAAGGATTTAAAAGCAGTAAAAAATATTTAGCTCTGGAAAAGGCAACAATTTACAATCCCTAGAAAAATCTATATGTCGAAGAAATCCTGGTTTGGATGTATGTTGCATCTTCACTGAACGGCTTAACAATTTCACACTAAGAACTGAAACTGAAGTACGGGTCTGCTACTCGAATGTAAAATGATGTCTTAATTGGTCCAATCATTTAGTAATAGCTATTTTATTTCAATAATATATTATTTTTTCCCCTCATATATTCTAAAAATAACTGGTTGAGACCCTGAAAAAATTTAAATAAAATATGTAGCCATAGATCACAAAAATGCATCCAAAAATCAAATTGATCACAAATATTTTTTTTTTAATTATCGAAAAATAATTATATCATAATATGCATTTATAGCAAAATCATAGCACACTCTATTTTATTTTATTCTCAGCACAATATAAAAGCAAGATTTAAATATGCGACCAATTGTAAAGAAAAAAATTAAACAATAAATCTGACAGTTATTTTAGTTTATACTTAATGCGTTTTTCTTATGAAATATTATTAATACATCGTTGCCTTTGCTAACTTCAAAAATTTTCGCACTTGTGGCGGGAATTTTAGCTGGAGGCAATGATTATTACTGATAAAGGGGCATGCAAATTAAATAACATTTTGGGCAGAAACTGGTGAAAGTAAAACATTAAATGATAAAAGAATCTATAACAATTATGCGTGAGAAAAAATATCAGCAGAATGCTCGCGACCATTTCGGTAGCGAACGCCTATCCGAAGGAGCATATTTTTAATGACTTTGACAATTCAATATCGTTAATATGCCGAATAATTATTTTTAATTTTAGTCCCAGCCAGAGGTTGAACCGGTGATTATCATAAATCAATTAAAATAATGTCATAAATATTTCTTGTCTAAATATTTTTTGGCTTTATGAGGTACACTTTTTCTTTAAAATATCCATAACTAAAGAAGGCAGTCCAACTGGCTGTTTCGTTGCCTGTGTGACAAGTGAAACCATCATTTTGTTAAAAATGAACTGAGGTGAATGTGTACCATCGCTAAAGATGATTTTCTCTGTGAAATCACCACTCACAACTGACGATCTTGTAAGCATGTACACTTAACTCTTTATTCAAAATATGCATCAGCAGTGATCAATTAATGCGCCCGAAGACGAGCTGAGATTGAAGGCTTAGCTGCCCTGCTATCCAGAAAAACAACAATATTTTCCCCAGAATGAACTTTGCAGAAATTTGTGCATAATTCTTCAGACTGTGGACACATTTGTTTGATTATCCTGACCAAAGTATCACGAGATTCATGAAATGTTAAATGAGCAATCATTTTCATAAGAGGCTTCAATAGCCTTATCGCGATGCTCAATTATGTAGCTCTCCATGGTTGATGCTGACAAACACTGCTACAAAGAAATTTCAAAATTAGTTGAGCAAAAAATTGAAACATTGAACCTCCAAGTAATTGTAATAACGTTAAATAATACGATTTAAAATGCTTAACAGCCGACTTACTGACTTCCATGTTCAGTATTTTTTCATTTCGATGAACAGAATTTGCCTCCTATATATCGTGTTATTTAACACTATTAGATTTCTGTTTAAAAGGCATAAACAATTATTATACACAGCTATCTATGTAGTGCAGCAAAGAATACAACACTGAGTCGAAATAATTCAGCCAATGAAACTCTTGCCATGTCATATTAAGTATAAATGTAAAATGAAAATGACTGTCCATTTAAATCAAATGCTTTTATTTTGAGACCATAAAAATGATAATTTTACCTAAAAACACGTTACTATAAACGAGATTTTATTTTCATTTGAGAAGTAAATTTCTAATAAACAAAAAAATGATAGTTTAACAAAAGAAAAAAAAAAGAAAACTGAATGCAATTTACTTTTTGATTCGAAATTAAATAAAAACTACCAGAAAATTTTTTGTTGGCTTTTATTACTTTGTCAACAATTTTGTGCACAAGCAACAGAGAAATAAGAAGTGTTTTTTTTTTTCATTTATTAATTTTGGTAACAATTTAATATTCATTTCGGTGCCCATTAATTTTGTTACGAACACATCCACACACTCCTACATTCATACATACTCTCCAGCTTAATGCAGTTAAACTGTCAATGGAAGAAATAAATCCAGCCATGTATAAGAATGGATTGCATACAGAAGTTACTTGCAATTTATCTTCAATATTACATGAACAAGAATTTAATTTCTGTTGTGTTTTGTTCATTATATGTTATTTCCCTACAGATCGAAATGCGTCGCAACTGTGGCAATAAAATTGTAGAAGAAGATGAAGAATGTGACTGTGGCACCTTTGAGGAGTGTGCTATGGATCCATGTTGTGATGGTATTACATGTAAACTGAAGTCAGAAGCACAATGTGCTACGGGTGCCTGTTGTGACCAATGTCGCGTAAGTTTCTTTTATATTGTGTTTCTTTTTTAACTCGTGAATATTTATTAAAATTGTTTTTATTTATTATTCGCGAGAATTTTAATTTGTTTTTTTTATTTAATTCAATTGCTCTTTCTCGTTTTTTGTGTATGTGTGTATACTTACTTATGACAGTTGCGTTCCAAGGATCATGTCTGTCGTGATTCGCATAATGAATGTGATTTACCTGAATATTGCGATGGTGATACTGGTGAATGTCCCGTTGATGTTTTCAAGAAGAATGGTTCACCTTGCGGCCATTCCAAGTCAGGAGTATCAGGTTGATGCATATTTTTAATTTAAGTTTTCTTTTTCCTTTGGCATTAAATATTAACAAAAATCTTTTTTTTTTAATTTTCATTTGCCAATATTTAAGGTTATTGTTTTCAAGGCGACTGTCCCACGTTAAATTTACAATGTGAAGCTATTTGGGGTTATGGTGGTGTTGCAGCCGATAAAGAGTGTTTCGAGCAATTTAACTCTAAGGGCTCCATTAATGGTCACTGCGGCCGTGATGGCAAAGAAAATTTTATAAAGTGTGAACCAGAGTAGGTTTTTTTTGCAATTCAATCGATATGTTAATTTTAATACCTGAGAAAACAATTTATATTCCATTAAAATGTTTTTTGTTTTTCTATCAGAAATGTTCAGTGCGGCACTTTGCAGTGCAAGGAAGGTGAACGTCAGCCAATCAATGAGGGTGATTTATATTCAAGAACAATTATTTCAATTAAAGGTTTGGAATACGAGTGCAAGTAAGTTAATTTTATTTATATAATTTTTTCGTCTGTTTAAAATTTTAATTTTATAACATTATTTCGCAGAGCCACTAGCGGCCAACTGAGTGCCAGTGAATATCCTGATCATGGTCTTGTGAAAGACGGTACACCATGCGGAGACAATTTGATTTGTCTAAATCAAACATGCGTTAGCATTTTTCCACATGTTGATCAAACCAAATGTCCAACAAACAAACAAGGGCAAGAATGTTCAGAAAAAGGGGTAAGTGCAACATAAATTTTGTAATATTTTCAAGACTTTCCAGTAATAAAGTTAAAAAAGAATTTTAAAACATTATGGGTTAAAAACTGTTAATGTAAATAAGTTTTGCAACCGTTTACAACATAAAAAGCTAATGTTGTTTGTTAAAAAAATAATGGTTTATGTCTTAGCTAGGGTAGTAAAGAAGCGAATAAAAGAAAAGTTAGTAAACAGATATACAATCATGGCGGTTGCATTGGCAGACATTTTTGTTTTCTGTAAAACAGAAGATTATGAGCTCAACAACCAACTGTGCCGTGAATGTAAAAAAAAATAATTGTTGCTATGTAGCCGCGATGAAAAAGTTCTCTTAAAAATTAATAAATAAAAAACAGCAGTTAAAACCCTTTCGGATACTAAAAAAACAAATTATATGTAGTAACGATAGATTGTTGGCGTAGGCGAGCCTGTATATTAGAGCAGTAGATGAGGTAGGTTAAGTTGTGTGTTAACACTAATATAATAATAAAATAATAAATAAAATAATATAAAAAAGAAGCCTTTAACTATCAAAGAAACAAAAAAATTAAAAAAAAGGACAGACGCAGTCGAGATAGTTAATAGGGCCTGGTTGGTAAACTTGCGAGAACATTGTGATCTAATATGTTGGGAGGAGTTTTAGACAGAAGTCTTAGGCTTTCTTATTTAGTAAAGAGAGACGCTAGATATGGAATAGATAAAATAAACAACATCAAGTAAAATTATAAATTGCCGTGCATTACACTTGATGTCAAAAGAAGCATCCACGTAGTTGAATAGGTCAAACATTACGATACGATTATTAATGCCAATATATATATATTGACCAGAGCTACTCGAAAAATTGCCTTAGTTTCCATAAACAAAATATTTTTTTTTTCTTGACGTAAAAGAAGTTACTGCGATAGATTTCTATTACCTTCAACTTAGGATTAGACTGTAATCCAGGCTAAATTTTCAATTACTATTAATAATTTTCTCCGTCAGTATGATTTCACCAATTTTATTGCACTGGTAAATTTATCAAAGTTTAAATTAATTTATTATCAATTTGTTAAAACCTCTGAGAACCTTGATATTTAAGAAATCAATGCAAAAATATAAATTATAAATACATAGCATTTCTTTTGCTATTCATTTGCCGAATAATTGCAAAACTGCGTTTAGCATTTCTGCTTTTTTGAAAGCACGTGAATATAATTTTTATACAGTATAATTTCGATAATTAAATTTTTCCTATTATTTTATTTTTCTTTTCTTTTGCACATCTATAATTTCTTTGCTACAGGTTTGTACGAATACGAATAAATGCTTTTGTGATATGGGATGGGGAGGTATTGATTGCAGTTTAATTGTTTTATTAACTACACCACTGCCAACAGAAGCTCTGCCAACGCCAGAGAATACAATTAAAATGGAAAAGAAGGAAACGCCGTATGGTAAGCTAAATGAATCATAAATATAATTACATAAATTTTACACAATTTTAAATAATTTTATTAAAAAAAAAATATTAAATAATAAATAAAAAATAAATTTCAAAGTCAAACTGAGAATCAAAATGACAACTAAAAGAAGAAAAAATAAATAAATTACGAGAGAGAAAAAACTATTTTTTTTCTTGCTTAAACCTTTAACAATAATTTTCAAATGAAATGAGTTGCATTTATTAAAAAAAATACAACAAACAACAAGTGACAATGGTAATCCGTTATTAAGTGAGAATGAGAGAAAATGGTTAATTAATTATTTGAATTGAATTCTTAAAGCTTAACAGCAAAAGCTTAAAGAATAATTATTAATTTTTAACAATATAAAATTTATTATATGTATTTTCCTGTTCCTTTAAAAAAAAACACTACACAGTTACTGCCAACACGAATAAAAAAAATCTGATAATTTTTCTTTTTCATACCTCATCACTATCCTAATCATACATTACAGGATCTTCCGATCAAGATAGAATCAGCACTTTATCCATGGTCATCATTTTAACCGTTATCGTCAAATGTGTCTTCATTAGTTTTGCAACACTGGCCGTTTGTTACAGGTAGAGTACCAAGCAAATTTATTTAAAAATTTCTAAAAAAACAAATCCAAAATTTAATATTTTAAATTTGATCAAAATTTCTTTTTTTTTATTTATCTTTGATTTTTTATATTTATATTTTTATATACAAATTATTTATGAAAAGAAAATGTAAAATGCTATTTGACGTCATTAAATACAAGAGGTAAATTTTCATGTCAACGGATATCTTTTGTTATTTATGATGTGACCATGACTTTCAAAACAGCCATGACTGCATTTAATTGCTTAATAATGAACAAAACTATTATTTAAAATGATTTGTGTCCATGAGAATAAAAATAATGGTGATGATGTTTTGACTAGATTACATGTCTAACTGTGACTTTTAGTACACCTTTGATTTTGTGCTACTACGACTGTTAATGAGACTCTGGCTTGAATAAAGTTTTGAATTTTTAATATCGTAGTTATTACTGAAACCGGTCTTCGACCATGATTGTTACAATAACTCTCTATGTTACAATGACTTTCACTAAAACGACGGCTGTGACTGTGACTTCAATTGTAATTTTCTTATAAATTGTAACATTTACACTTATTTCTTCGATAACTAAGTCACATAGATTTTCTTTCATCTGGAAACTGAAGCGGAAAGTTAAATTAGTAGCAAGCTACTGATAGATCTAGATCTCGGTTATGATTATTGCTAAGGCCGTTTAGGAGTAACTTGGTGGCCGTACCTTGAACTTAAAGTGCTGTACTGCATAAACACAAGGATTAATAGCATGACCTTGCTTAACATAATGGTAAAGCGTTACAAATCGAGTGAACGCTATGCGTTTCGAGCACGCTCGTAGCAGTGTTGACTTGATTCCGTGTTAAGTGTAGCTCAGGGTTGTCGTCGAACCGGCAGTAACTCCTCACTTAATTGTCACCTTGTGTTACAAAATAAAAGTAGAAAATTGAGGCAACGACTGTGACCGCGACTTAGTTTGTAAGTTTCATTGTGATACTTATTACGGTTGTTCCTACGACAAAAACTTTGATTCCCTACTACTAATGTGGCCGATGATATTTTGACTGTGGCTGCGTTGATTGCCACTATTACCATAAGCGGTAGCTTTACTTTGGTTAAACCTAATAATCTGGCTATAACCATGACAGTGGCTATTGCTTACGAAGTTCTAAATAACCGTGACAATAACTTTAGGAATGCCCTCGATCTGAATTGCAAGTGTAACTGTGCTGTGACTACAGCTTTCATTATAGTTTCGTTTGTGGCTATAAATATTACTGAAAACGAGTACCATAAAAACAAATCACTAAACATTTATCGCAGTTACAATTTCGCCTTAAAGGTAACATGAACAAACATAAATCTAACAATATTTATGACTTTAAATAAAAAAATATATTCAATTAGACTTAACTAATATTAATGAATGTTTCTTTTATATCAAAATCGATAACTGATTAATACAAGTATTTTACCCAAGAGATTTACTTAAGAGTCAATTTAAAGCACCCTTGTTCTCTATTAATTATGAGAAAATCCTCACAAAAAAAAAATTCTCTTTAAATTTTACGATGTCAAATAGTAATTTTGCACAAATGTACAAAATTTTCTTTGTAATAAAATATTTCAATTTAATTCGTTTGCAAAATTTTATTTCGTTTCATTAAAATTTTAATTATGATAATTATCACTAACAAAAAAAATGGTTTCTTTTTAATTGGGTTTAATACAAAATGTAAACAAAAAGAATAATGTTAAATAGAAATACTAAAATCAAATATTTGCAGCTAAAAAAATTATTAAAAAAAAATAAAATGAAAAAATTTTGCTTGGTTTTCTGTCCTTTAAATAAAACTAAAATATTTATTTTTTAAGTCTATTTTTTTAAAAAAAATTTAATACGAAAATAGTTTTTGGTTTTTGCTCTGCAAAAAAAAAAACTAACAAGGGAAGTGTGTATACCTCCTCTACAAAACAACAAAAACTATATACAAAAAAAAAAACTAAAAATGCCTCCACTCATACATTCTTACAAAATACACAAACACACACACACACACATATGTATATATATTGACAGAAATATGTAAGTAGATGTATATAGATACCAAAAAAATGTGAAAAAATATGATTTGAAATATCAAATATGCGAATACGCGAAAAACTAAAATTGAGTTATCCATATGCAAAAATTTCTGTGGATACGATTGTTAATGTGTATGTATGATTCTTATTTTTTTTTTTTATGTGTGTATGCAATAGTGTAATTAAGATCGTACAAATGGGTAAATGTGTATTGTGCTTGTGTAACAGAACGTGTATTTTTATTATATTAAAAATAAATTCTGACTGTAAAATTTTATTCACTTTTAATTTGTTTCTATGTCTGTATCTATATGTTTCCATCAGGATGTATTTGAAAGAAGCAAATATTTCAATTTAACTGGGGTATGCACAAGTATTAAAGTGTATAAATGTTAAATATTTTTTTTTTTTTTGCCCATTTATATTTCATTATTATTTCCTTTATAAAATCTAAATGTTTCATTCTAATTAATAGCTGACGGTTACGATTTTTTTTTATGTGGTTTTATTTTATTGTACAAAAACATTTTTCTAACTGTTTTCTAAATAAAAATCCTTTATTTTGTTTTTATTTATAACTTATAATGTCAATGTAATTTTATTTATTTTTGATTTTATTTATTTTTATATTTAAATGTTTTATTTCGGTAAGGAAAGGTATGATGACAGCTTAATATTTACTGGCGGAAGAAATCCAATTAACTTGTTGTTATATTTTTAGTTTAATTTTTCTACGTATTATAACATTGCAATATAAAGGTCGGCTTACGGTTTTTAATTAAAGCTATTGTGCTATAAAGGCATTTATCTCCACAGTCTTCGAACAATTTCACATTCACTTAAAATGTTGCAAGCAAATGAACTTGTTATGTTTTAGTTTCCGTTGGGTTCTATATCCCAGAAGCAAAAACATAAGCCCATTAATATCGCTACAATGTTTTTTCAAGAGCATTCAGTTTATGCTTTATATCAACAAAAAATCAAAATGTACATAAAATTATAAAAAGAAATTAAATTAAAAATTAAAAAAAAAATAAATAAATTGAGACATAAACATTCAATGCGATGGTTGTACTACAGCGGCCAAAGGTTGCATCATTGACATGTCCCTTCATTATTATAGTTGTTAAATCATCAATTGTAACAGTCATAATAGATATTTCAATTATATTTATCAAACCAATTACCTCTAACAGGAATAAGACTACATATTTCTAGAAGAACATTTAGTTTTTAAAAACACTTTTGTAATGAAAAGAAATATAAAGGATTGAATAGCTTAGTTATTGTGTGGCAAACACGCTATGGAAATATTAGCCTTTCTGTATGATTCATTTTATACTTTTTGAAACTATAAGCAATATGGTTATTATTCCCTCTTACCGTCAATACAAATACGTGACGCAAGGCCACAGAATTTTCTTATAATATATAAAAAAATGGGATTGCTAAGTATTGCAAGGTGACATGGAACTCTTCATTCGTAAGTTTAACTCACACTTGAAGGATTTTTTATATAAGATAATCGATTATGTTTTAGCCCTCAACACATAGTGGAGCATTTGCTCTGCCAGTGTCCAGTTTTTTCTAATAACAAAGCCGCTCTTCTCGGAAGTTTGAGGCTGCATAGTCTACTAGATCTATAGGTCTTTGATATTGCTAGAATAAACTCGCTTATCCGGTCTTCTAAGTGGCCCATCAGGCAGCACCAAGTGATCATTTAGGATCCAAGTGTGTCAGTTTTTTATGCCGGCAGTCTGTGCAACCTTACCTAATCTTACCCTCAACACACTGTAATTTTTGTTAATAATTGCATTTTCAACACACAAAAACCAGAATTCTTTTTACTCGTTTCAAATTTTTTCTAAGTTTAAATAGGTTTAAGAGTAACCTACAACTGATTTTCACAGTCTCATACTGGTTTTAGCTCGCATTGTAAAGTAGCAGTTCCTTAGTGGATTTTTCAACTAAAGCGCCTATTAAGATTTTTTCCGGGATAGACATTGCGTACATTTTTCTTTATTTTTCTTTGTTAACCATTTTTTCAATCCTAGTTTTCAAATAAGATAGATAAATCTATGAATACTAAGATGCTATTTAAAAGCTATTTGAGAGCTTTTCTGTATACAGAAAAATTTCGCAAACAAAAACAACAAAGTCGAAAATATTTCAAAGTTTTTCTTTTAAAGAATAAATTTTTTGGCAAATTTCCGTTTAAGTAGCCAATCGATAAATAAAGCCCATAACTCAATATTTATTTTTAAATAATTTCTTTAACATGAATGTTGTCAGTACCGCTTTAAAACAATATAGAACGGGTTTCCTTACCACTACTTAAGAGAAGTTAATTATGTTTCATATTGAAAATTAAAATCGCAATGATTCTCTCATGGTTATAATTCTTTTTTCACCACTTAACATCAAATAATAGACTACAAATCTCGGTATTAGATTGATATCAATACATAGTGTAAAGTAGGATTGTGTTTTTAAGGTGTAAAATATGATTTCTTTATTTAAATTCCTCTTGAGTTTTTTTTTTTTTTTTTTTTTTTGTTTCTTATTTGTGTCCATTAATGTAAAAATTTTGTTATAGTTTTATTTTTGCACCATATATCTTCTTGAATGTATTAAAAATATCTTACTTCTAATCACTTCTATAAAAACTATTCATTGAAGGTGTTAAAATTTCTACATATCTTCTTTATTATTAAGAAAGTTTTTCCAACAAATAAAAAAAAATACTTATTCCCATTTTCACTCACAGAATAAGCAGCTTTTTTGTAAAATACTTTAGTTATATATTTCCATAAAATTTAAAATAATGATATTTATAATTTCTGATTTATCGTATTTTGCCGTTTATATAATACGATGTTCAACTATTCTTAGTTCCAATACATAATTCACTGTTTGAAAATACAAATTCAATTACAACTTATTTAGCAACAATTTTTTTATTCATGTTAACAAATATTACAAAAGTCAACATATGCATAACATAACGCGTTATAAACAACTGACATAATTTACAATAATGAGGTAGAAAAATGGCATAAAATAATTTGAAAAACAAATAAACTTTCAGTTCAAAGTTTCAAATTAGTTTTTAGACAATTACCAACAATTAAGTTTCAAATTAGTTTTTAGAAAGGTATAACATTTGACTCTGAACATAAAGTATTTAATTTTACCATAAAAATTCTTTGCTTTGCATAAAAATTTTAAATACGTTTAAAATTTTTTTGTGGCAAACATTTCAAATATTTCTCGCCGAAGGCTGCTTACATTATTTACAAGCGTTTCCAGTTTATAGTCGTAGACAAGTGTTTTGACACAAAATTTTCCACTGGATTACGATGAAACAATTTAATCGATCTTCAATTGTTTCTTCGAGTAAATTAATTGTATCGCGCTATGTGTAGCATGTAGTTGTATTGTGTTGGAAACCACATATTATAAAGATCAGAGAGAATTATCCTTATTTCAAAACTGATAATTCTACTTAATTAGGTGCGTTATTCGCAAGCGTTGATCTGTTTCTTTTCTCTACTTAAAGCAAATAAAACTTTCCTCAAAGCAACTGTTAGCTGTCAAGTAAGCTGTCGCAAGACACTATGTTGCTAATTCGTTTAAAACGCATTACAAAAAATAGCTGGCCAAGCTGTCTCTTTAGCAAGAAGTAAAAGCATGGTCGTGGCAACTATGTGCTAAAAGTTGCTAACCAGACGGTCGATATACATCCTAAGAGTGAGAGAACCATTGATACATTTTCCACAGATGTAAAAATTTTGGATACATCAAAATTCGCAAAGAAGCCTTAGATGGTAATAATAGCAAAATATTCAATTTTATTGCTGCAGGCGTACATTTCAGAACAAATTTGCTAAACTGTTGATGTTGTTTTAGAAGGAGGATTGAATGACAAATTTCTAAACCGGCAATGCTTTTCTCAAAAGCTACTACTCGCCCCGATTTATTTGGTACAGTCCAGTGAACTGAGAACTTGCAGACTGAATAAATTTCTTTATTTGAGAATTATTGCAGCTTTGAGATTTTGGGGCATTTTTAGCAAGTATTTTCTACGTTGGCCTCTTATGTATTATGGATTTAAGCATCCCAGTGTTTTCTAAACTGAAAGCCTATTTTTCTCAAACTAGTCAGTAATTTAAACTTTATTTAATTAATATTAAATGTTAAGTGCAAGTCACGAAATTTAAATTAATGTTTTCATTACTATTTAGTAATTTCTAATAGCACTTTTCTCTCTTTTCACTTTTCATTTACTAATTCATGGGTACTTTTTACTCAATTATGAGTGATGTGAACATTTTTGTTGTCTCCAAAAAATTTTATAATTTTCCATTTTCGGTATTTAGAAAAAATTTAATGGAAACATTTTTAATGCTAAATTAAATCTTGAATTAAATTTAATAACAAGAGCTTATTAAGTGAAAAGAACACAAAATTGCAATTGTTTCGAACACTAAAATTGAAACACAATTGATTTTTTTTTTAATATTTTTTCAACTGTTTACGAAACAAAAACTTAAGTAAGGAAGAATGCATAAGCTCTTAAACGAAATTTATTTACAAAAAGAATAGAATTCGGTTTGAAATTACTTTTTTGCAAATACTGTTTAAAAAACGCAATTTCAATTATTTTTCAATTTAATTAAACTTTTCTAAAAAAATTTTAATTAAAGTTAATTTGCCTTACTTTACTAAAAACACGCTATATCAAGAAGCTCTATTTTATAAAAAGACATTTGTCGTCATAATCTTAAATTTTTTTAAAGTATATTTTTTTCTTCAAAAAAGTACTTTTATTAAAATGTTTTTTTTTTAATAGTTCATATTTGAATAAGCTATTTTAATGAATGGTGATTCTTGAAAAAAAGTTATTTTTCAAAAAAGATACTTTCTGTCAATATTCACAAATTTACAATTTTATATAAGAACTACTGATGGGTTAAGCTTTAAAATTTATAAAAAAAAATATAGATTCATCAAAGCATAAAAAGTAATTAATTATTCGAAGTCATAAAAAAAGCAAATATTCCATTAATCATTCCAATATTTTACTACAACCATTAAAACTTACACCACAACAACAACTACTGCCGATATAAGTGTTCACCTTCTTAACAACAAACTTATGTTTAAAACTTTTTTTTTTCAATCTCTAGTGCATGATAATTTTTTATAACACTGAAAAATATAAATGAAAACATTTAAATTATTTCCATAAATATTTCATCCAGCTTTAAGATAAAAAAAATTCTAATAAAAAAAATTAATAAATAAAATCTTCATGTAAGAAGAACCATACGTTGGAAATTCAAAACTATTTAAGAAAATAACGCGCTCTTAGGATTACCATTGTCATGGCGTGCTCAGACTTTATTTATTTATCCCATTTTACAGGATTTTTTTTTAACAACTACGAATAAACTAAATTAAAAAAATTACTTAATGTCTTTAAATGAAAACTTTTAATATTTTACAAAATATTTTTTAAGTTAAACGTTTCTAAGACTAAACAATTACTTTAATATATATTTTCACTTCTGTCTGTCAATATGTCAACTTCTACAACGACAACCATGTAAACAACAACTATAATAACAACGACTGCCAATAACAATTTTACTGCCGTTAAACAAACGTAAAACAACTAAAAAATACGTTCAATCCGTTTAATCATTGCGTTAAAATTTTAACAATAACAACATAAATATAAAAACAAAAAAACTGGGTCTGATTATTATTGACAACAAACCAACCACTACCAATGCACTATTATGACTTCAATCTAACAAAAAAAAAAAAAAAAAAAATGAATCCCAAAAAAAATAAACATCAATATCGCCATTAAAATAAATGAATCGTTCGATATTCGTAACGATTTTATTTCTATTCTATTCTATTTGTTTTATTCCCTTGAAAAAAAAAACATAAAATGTAATTAAATAAATTAATTTATTTTTATCAATAAAAAAAAACTAAATATTTTTTTGTTTGCAATCGGCTGCAATATTTCCCTTTTCGCTTTATATTTATTTAAAACAACAACAACCGTGAATTATATAAATATATATTTTTTTCTTTCATTAAAAATTTTGAAAATTCACTTTGTTGAAAATTTATATCTGTGTTAAAAATAATTACTTTTATAACTTATAAATAATAATAAACATAATTATAACTTTGACAAAATAAAAATAAAATTATAAAATAAAAACTCAAAAAAAATGTTACAAACTTTGTAAAACTCGTATAGAGAACTACCATGGCTCAAATACAGTATTTTTAGTTGGTGTACTAATGTCGGTTGTTGGGTTCGTTTTTGTAACATTCACCTTGATGGCACTGTGCTACAGGTCAGTTGTAGTACATAGAAACTTCTCCCTGTGTCTGAGGTTAGTTGAAAAGAAGTAATGAAAAACAAACAGTATTTGATGAAAAAATTTTAAGAATTTAAAAATAACATCGAACAGAAAATATTAATTAATATAAAAATTAAGATCTTTTTTAATTACGATTTTTTGGTTTAAAACAATGAAAAAAATGTTTTTTTGTTTTAGTTTTTAAGTTTTTTAAATAAAATTTTTTGTATTTTTTTTTTTTATTGTTTTATGCATTCAAACCAAATACCATTATAAATAATTGTAGTTCTCCTTAGAAACACATATGAATCTTTTATATAAAAACACAAGTAAAAAGAAAATTACACGTTTTAAGCAAATGACTAACATTGTGTCGAGTAAATAAACACAATTAAAGATGCAAGGCAGGCGGTATATTCATACAATATTATAATACTGACCTCGTATTATTTTTTTCAAACACAATCACTTGTAATTTTTTAAAGGGCGGAAAAAAATCTGCCGAGAGCTTTTCAATTGATTTTCTCTTTGAAATATCGAGTTATTTTCAAAAACCTGTAATTTACTCCAAATTTGAATTAGGTCTAATAAAAAAAAACCAATAAAGAAAAATACAAATTAAAATTTGCTGCTAATAAATTTTCTATAGATTTTTTTCTGAATTTGCAAATCAAACAAACGCGAAATATTTTTTCTCTGATTTCGCAAGGATGATGAGAAATCACAGAATTTTTTCATCATGAATTTATACTCAAATAAATGTTTTAATAAATCTTTAAAAAATGTGTTAGTGAAAAGCAGGAAATTATATCCGAATGTCCGAAAGAACTATAGTAGAATCAGTAACACATTTCGCAAAAGGCTAAATAATAAAGCTGTCTTTTATATTTTAGATCCTGGCGTAAGTTTCAAAACAAATGAAATAAAGTGAAAATTTCTTTAAAAAATTTCAAATTGAAAAGATCTTGGGAGCTCAAATTTAATTCAGTCAGTTATAGGTCCCACAAAGATCAAAGTATATTTGTATATGGAACAAAAAACAAAACAGTTTCTTTGTTTAAAAATTAACACTTGTAGTGTGCCATACTTAGACAACCTGTAACATTAACTTTTAAATTTCTAAGAATATCGTAATTAAAACTTGAACTATAAACGTCTATAAAGGCGTAACTATTTACAAAAAATATTTTGATTCTAGAGCACTACATTTCCTTCTTGCAGCTCTAATTGTGTAACTTATCCCAAATAAATAATAACCCAAATCACCTAATATAAATAATAACAGCAACTTTTCATAGATATACCTCCAATCTGTTATTTCTCTCTTTTTCTCGTTGATATTTATATTTATTATTATTTTTAGTTTATTGCAAAAATGTTTTCCTCATTATTTCTAAATTTAATCATATAGTGTTTTGTATATTTGTAAAATCATTGTAAAATAATTATGTAAATTAGTTAAAAATAACTTCACGTATTAACTTCCAAATAATGACTTTATGTGTGTTTTTTATTTTATTATTTTTTATTTTTATAGCTCATCATAAACAAAATTAAAATAATATAAAACAATATTAATTTTTTGTTTCAAATCACTTTTAATGTATATTTTGTAGATTTATTTCACTCTTATATTTTTATTATTAAATATTGATGTTGTGTTTAAAAAATATTTATATTTGTCAGTAATTTAAATAATTCTAATTCAAGCTACTGTGATCTAGTTCCTATAACAAAAACGTACTCAAAAAATTTGTAGAAATTTGTAGCCAAAGAAAATGATGATTTGAAAATGAGCAGGCTTATTTTGTCCTAAATTGAAAAAAGCAAAATTGGGAGATGTCCATAAATTTTAAAACATTATCTAAAATTTTTGTAAACATTAGCAAATTTTGTTTTTAAATTTTTATAATTCTTATTTGTTTATTAAACAATAAAATTTCTGATTCCTTTTGAAATATAATTTTATTTATTTTTTTTTTTTTGCTAAAAAAAGAAAATATTTCATTAAGCTACAAAGCAAAATTTTTAGGTTTAATAATAAAATTTAAGATAAAATTATTATTTATTTAAAATACATATTTGATATCCAAGTCAAGTTTTTTGAAACCTTTAGCTTTCTTATCTTAGTATTGAAATATATTTAATTATTATGTAAGACGTTTTTTAGTATAGAAGAGGAATGATATCCTTCAAAATAGTTGCAAAAAAAAGCAACATTTTTAAATTAATATTAATATCTTCAATATATCCCAAACTGTATTTAATGTCTAAATAATACAGCCAAGTCCCTGAAGGCTTAAACAGGTTCTAACAAGACTTAAAAAAATAGTTATTTTTCTGCAGTTGAAAATAACTCGGTTTCTTTTTATACACAGGATTTTTTCATTAGCACTGAAATTTCGTTGTCAGTACTGATTTTATTTTTCAAATAAAATGTAATTAATTAATGATAAAAAAAATTTATTAACACTTTTGAATTACTAATTCAAATTGGAAAATGAAAATATATAAAAGGAACAAAAAAAAATTAAGTAGAATAGGTGTAGACCCTGACGTCCAAAATGGAAAATAATTTCATATACCAGCTAATTATTCTTATTACTAACAGTACAGTCAGATTAATCAAATATTTGACCAAAAAAATGTAACCCATATTTTTACAAATGTTTATTTAGTTTTTCGAGACACGTATCACTACGAATAATGATTAATAATATAATAAATGTTAATAATGACTTGAGAAGGACAAATATCTTTTAATTTAATGGTAGTATCTTTTTGGTTGTATATTTGACTTATCTAATTCACCCTTACTCTCAAAAAAATGTTTCTGAAGCTTCCCATTTTTTTTTTTTTTTTTTTTTTTTTTTTTTTTGGGAATGTAAAAACGTCTAGATTTCTTAAAAAATGTTGTGATAAAAATGCCATTTAAAGATAATGATTTTTTATAAGATTGGAAATTATTTAGAAAATCTATAAATATAAGTTTACTTTAACTAAAAATAAATTTAATTACTAACGACCGTATGCGTAACAAGTTAAGTCTGGTTATTAAACTTTAGAGAGGAAAATATGAAAAAACTACATTTATAAGCAATTGACTATAAGTCTTTATACATAATTTTTTCTATTACATTTCTTTTTTATTTATTTACGAGCAACCAAGAATATATATTTCTATTAAAATAGTTCATTTGTATAAATGCAAAGAATAATCAACCTTTAAATACCGGGTAGATTGTAAATTTGTGTTTTTTTTAACAGTAACTTATGGTCTGCACTTTAGATGAGATTTGGAAGATTTATCTCAACAAAAGTAAAATTCAATCATAGATAAAATATATATACCCTTCACCACAGGTTGAAAAAGGGTATATTTAAGTTTGTCATTCCGATTTCTTCAATATCCATTTCCGATCCCATAAAGTATGTATTGAAGCTCTTACGCATAGCGAATTTTATTAAGCAATGTCCGTCTGTCAGCAAGATCGGTCCATGTCCTTTGAGGCAGCAGGCATAACTCCACGTCTGCCCCTTATTAATCCATTTTATTTAAAACAAATTTAGTCAGGTGAAGTAAATATATTGGGCGATAGAAGATAAAAAACAAAAAAAAAATACGTCAAGTGAAGATTCGCGCTCGCCAAAATTTTCTGAGTTATCGGCCCCTGAACTCTTCATAAAAAGGTACGATTGTGCACTATATTTTTTTAAGATATCAATGTGGGTATCATTAAAAAGCTTTTGAAGAGATCTTTAAAAAAATTCTTAAATTTTTCAAAAATGCTTAACCTCATAAAAGCCAATGACATTTTGATTTAACAAATTTGTCTTTTATTTTTTAAATCTCCGTCACCCCCATTTTTGTATCTTAATTGGAGTTACTTCAAAAAAAACTAGATTTACATTTTTGGTGAAGGGTATATAAGTGCCATAACATTAGCGATGTTAGAGTTTTTATCAAATCAAAGCAATTTCATGGAATAAGATCTTAATAAACAACTACAATTTTTCATTTTTAGTTTTAAGGTTCAACAGTTGCGCAAAATTTAAAAAATATATTTTAAATTTACTACGATAAAATGTATTAAATATTTGAAAAATCTCAGTGCATTAGAACCAGTATAGAACTGGATTAGCTTGTAGCAAAACTGTCAGATAATAATGAAATTTTATGAATCAATATGAGGACATGCCCCTTTGCTTGGGATTGTGATTAATTTGAACAAATCATTTCTGTTATTCCGACGGCATTTTTTCACACATTATTCTAAAGTGTATCCCAGTTTTAGAAGAATTAAATCTTAATAGGGCTCGCTACATAAAGGAATATATTAATGGCTATTGAACCATTTTTGCGTGCCTCTGTGTTTTAAATTTTAACTTAATATAAGTTTAAAAAATGTAAAATATTCTTAAATAATCCTCTCATTTTCAAATGTTCTTTTCTATTCACTTTATTTAAATGTCCGCCTTTTTTTTAGTAAACTTCATTCGTCAATTAGAGTTCACTAAAAATGTCTGTTTAGATTGGCTTGTTGCACTCTCAAACTTAATATTTCATTTTGGTGCTTAATTTTTGGTTTTCTTTTGGACACTATTTTCTTTAAGTACTAGAATAAAGAAACTTAATTTAAAAATAATCGCCCGTCCTAATTAAATTTCAGATAGATAGAAAAACTTTTTCAACTTCATTAAACTCAACGTTATAATTTATTCTTTTATGTTTAGTTTTTTGCAAAATGAAAAAAAAAAATCAAAAGATATCAATTATTAACAAAAACTAAAAAAACGTATGTCAATGCGCTTGAAAAACAAATAAAAAAGAAGATAAAGTTAAAGTAAAGATAAAGATAAAGAGTAAAACTCAATTTTTCATTACTACTTTTATTGTTGTCGTCGTCATTGTGACTGTTAGCATTTATATAGACTCAGTATTGTTCACATACCTTAATAAACAACAACAACATAAAATCTACCAATATCTATTTATTCAAACTCTTACTCCTCCACCAACCACTTCAACGCAAAAAAAATTTTAGTTGCAAAAAATATAAATTCCACAATCAAAAATTTTGCTATTTTTTCGTTCCAAATAAATATTGGTGTTTTATCTTTTGACTTAAGTTTTTTGTTACGTGCCGTTCCTTTTTTTTAAACATCAGCCAAAAAAATTTTATTTTTATTTTTCTGTCTTTATAACTTATAAATGTATAAAAAAAATTAATTGTATGATGCAATTAAGATACATTTCTCTTATTTTTTAATTGCTTGTATTGTATTCTTTTATGTTCTTTGCTATTTTAATACATTTCGTTTGTTCTATGCGCTTGATGTTAATTTTAAAAATTGTTATAATTTTTTTCCTTTATTGAGATTTAATTAAAATTGCAAAAGAACATGAAAATTAAAAGTATTAAAATTTTCACATTTCCTTTTTATTTACGTAAAGTAAAAAAAGCGAAAACAAAACAATGTTGTCGAAAACTTAAATTTTAAAATTTGCTAAAATAATATAAAAATATCTATTCTTCTAATAAGCCTTCATTTGTATATTTAGTGTTTGTAACTCCAGCTCGCCTCAACGAAACCATTTATATGTAGAACTCAATATTAGACTCGATAATTTTTTAAACAACATAAGAACGCAAACGAAATCTTATTTCAGATAAATAATTTAGATTTAATTGAAAACTCTGCTTTAAAGTTTTTAAAATTAAATACATTACCATTCCATCGCCAACATGCTAAAAGAAACAGATCTACATGCATCCAACTCATTCCATAGTGAAACAATCATTTTAACTCGGCTATGAAGGAAAATTGCAGTTGCGAACGTGGTCATCTGTTATAGGCGTCTATATGTAACCGTGATTAATAGATTTCACAAGCAAAATAATGTTATGGCTACTACAATAAAGTTACAAAAAAGAGTCGTAAAGGACCTGTCTTTTATACCGTTATAAACAGACACTTACAATTTATAGACAGCATCCAGTAATATCTTTGCTATAACATCAAGTATAAAAATATTAAATGAAAAATTATAGGCAGACCCTTTAGGAAGTCACTTCAACGTTTATGGTCTTACTATACGAATGGTCGCCTGCAAATTTTTTAAATTTTTACATGGGCTCGTTATCATCAAAAGTTAAAAATAACATAAAACTTAAAGGTGTTTTGAGAGACCATTTGATTTAAGTAACCAGTATCATATTTTTTGAAACACTACAGGCAGACACAAAAAAAAATTTTAATTTTCTCATTAAAATATTAAAGGAAGGCACAAGCATTGCAAATTTTATAAGATCGATGCTCGAAAGCTTATTCCTAGAGTAAAGTGATGTTCTATTTTGAGAAAATAAATTTTTTAGCATCTAGAATAGCTGTCAAATACAAAGCTAATAACGATGCCAACTTAAAGTTTGAAAAGCGTCTAGCAACAGGGCAGTTCACATATTTTATGTTGTTTGGGAGTACAATAATAAAATAAGGCGTTGTAATAATTAACAAATTAAAAAATTGTTATTCTAAATTTTGCTTTTTAAATATAAACATTTAAAAAAAAAAATACAAATGTTGATAAATTTTCATTTCAAAATATTTTTATAATTATGACAACATTGTTTTAGATTTTGCAAAAAATTAATAAATAAAGAAAAAAAAAACTTTTTCAATTTAGTCAGGTAAGTTATGCCTAAATGCCCATCAATGACTTTCAGTTAGTTTATTTTAAATTTTTTATAATTTATTTTTAATAAAACTAATGGTCAATGACACGTATCAAACAAAATCATTGAAGCGTATGCCATTTATATTGAAAATATATATTGTTTTCTAATAATACAAACGACAACAACAAAAAACAAGAAAAACAATTAATTCCATAAATAAAATAAAATCAAAGCAAATACACATACATACACGCATGTGTATTATGAAATCAAATTAGTTTGACATTTAAATTAAAATTTTATGATTCAGTGTCAATAAAATTTAAAAGAGATTTAATGACAATTAAAATCAATAGAGTTATGGATAAAATTACAGTATTATAAAACAGTTTAATAAATTCATAACTATGCATTTTATATAATACTCCAAACAACGATATTGTTGTTTACAAATGTGATTTAAAGCCGTCCATAGTTTTATTGGGATTTTATTTTAGTTTTAATAGAATGTTTTTTTAATTGGAGAGGAAAAAAAATTCAATCAAAAATATTCTATATTAATAATTTCAAATATTGTGTTGTGCAGAAATTAAAACTTCTTTTATACTTTAGGAAACTTACTTTTTGAGTAACTTAAAAAAAGAGTAGATTAACACTTCATTTGTTATTTCTTTAACTTCGAGCTTGAACGCTGACTCAAAGCCAATAAATAAAATCATGGTGCTTAAGGTCTATAACTTAATTATATATAAAACTAGGTATCGGACCACACATCCCACTTTGTTAAAGGTTTTTTATCGTGTGATTTAGAACCATTTCAAGAAATCACATTTTTAATATTCTGCCTTAACACAAAAACTACATTGATCAGTGAACATAAATAATATCATGTCTTGGCTTAAACTTTTTACATAAAATTTGTATGTACGTGATATGACTAAAGCCTTAATAATATACAATTTAAAAGTATTTTTGCACCTTTACAAAAGTTTAAATTTTTAACGTCCATTAAAAAAAAATAAAATTTATAATTTTTTTTATAAAAAAGTTCGAAATTTATTATTACCAACTTAAATAATTTGAAGTAAGAATACAGTATTTTTTTTAATATCGGATAAAAAATAAACTTGCTTTAATTGTAGAAAAAAATATAAACTAATTGAAAGTCTTTTAAGTATTAAAAATTAATTAAAATTTTATATTATTTTTATTTTTTTTTATTAAAGGTAAGTTACACAAAGCTTTTTAATGCAAACTTTGAAAAATCTCTAGATAAAGGCGCGGGGAGTACAAATATTATTTAATGCAGTAGAATTTAGTTGAAATTAAAGAAAAAAAAATTACCAAAATTGCTTCTTTCGCTTATTTTGAAAATTGTTTACATTTGTTTGCAAATGAATGTTGTTCGTTCGCTAGCTGTTTATTATTTAGCATTCAGCATAAAAACTTCATAAATACTGTTTCGACAAAAAGAGATACATTGACTGTTGTCCTTATAAACATCGCATAAATGTATATCAACATTAGAAACCTCATATGAGTGGCAATAGTCATTGCATCTCTTAACCACAACGGTACACCACATTTCTATTTAAATCTTTATATGTAACAAACATCAATATTGCATCTTGCTTGAAAAAAACAACAAAATCTTTTTTAAGTTTAATTTAATTAAAGTGAAATAACATCACATTAATTTCACACATTTCTCTCATTAACAATGAATTTTTTGAGTTATGGTGGTGCTTTCTACTGAGATAGAATATAAAACTTACTAAAATAAAAAACAACATATGAATTTTATAAATTCATATTAATGAAAAAATAAAAGATTACTAACAAGTCATACCAAATACACATACAAACACATTTAAATCTGTTTGCATTTCTGTGTATTTTGTTTGTGTATTATTGTATGTGCATTTTTTTAATTTGCCCTAAAATCTATTTCTAATAATAAAATACTAAAAACAAAGAATACTAACAAAAAGTTTAAAACAATAATCTTAAACTCTTCTTAAAAGAAAAGCTTATTTATAATTGTATGTATGTAAATTATTAACTAAGAATAACTAAATAAAACTAACTTTTACACATTATTTTCGTATTAATTAATACAACAACTACATACATAAATACATATTCACTTAACAATAACATTCTTTGGAAGTCATACATAAATATTTACATTAACAAATAACATTTTTGTATATTAAAAATAAATATAAAATTAAACATTCTTCCATATACTCGTATTATATACATTTTGCAATACATAAAATTTAAAAAATTCAAAACATTTATTTATGAAACCCATTAAAAGAAAACAAGAAATTATAATTTTTAATTTATAAGAGGGTTGAGATTTAAAATTTAATTGTAGTAACATTTAATTTTGATTCGTGGCTGATTTCTGTTGAATAGAGAACGACTCTGGTTTAAGAATATTATAAAAAATTACTGATTGCTTGTGCACCGAACTCTCATAAGTACCAGTTATTACAAAAGTCCCAAGTAAATTCTTGCTTATCATTTCTGAACATAAAACTGCTATTTCAACATCAATTTACGACTTCGTATCCTGCTGTGTTGGGTTTTTCTGTCCGAAACTGATGTATCGTTAGTGGTACATCATTTAATATATAAGATATGATTTATTCATTATTATTCTTTTTTATAAAATTGGCCCTAAAAAGTCATCTTATTTACCACACAGGTCACGATATACAACCCGAGGGTCTTAGATTAAACCATATTAATCTTATTTTAAAATAACTTTCCTCAAGTTTTTTAATCGTAACTTAATGGTGATACACACTTTTTGATATAAGTTGTTTGAAAACAATTTAAAAATTTTTTTTTATTGATTAAAACGTTTGATTACATTAAAGCTAAAGCTACAATTAAATAAAATATTTAAAAATTTACAAACAAAACTCAACCCTATAAATATACATTTTCTTTTTTTTCATAATTTTTACATAATTTATCTTAATTTATTCTTAAATGTTATTTATGATTTTTGTAATTACAAAATTTTTGATTTTTTATAAATATAAAATTGAAAACTTTTAACAAATTTCTTTTGTAAAAAGAAGAAAAATCAACAGCTAAAACAACTTTTAATAATCAATCACATATTTTTATTGTTATTATTCCAAATTTGTTTATTCCTCCTCCATACCACACAATATCGAAAAAAAACTATTAAAAAAATTTCTAAATAAAATTTATTCAAACATCTTCAACATCATGGTCGTATACAAAAATTAACAACTTCTCAATTTTAAATGAACAAATAATAAAATAAATAATAAAAAATATAATTAAAACTTAAAAATAATCAAAAATAAATTAAAATCAAATTCAACTACAACAAAATTTCAACCACCTTAACGACAAAAAAATATCATCATTAACAATCGATAACAAATCATAATCAAACGTTATTTACAACAAACAAACAAATCAAAAACCAAACAAACAAAACCTCAAAAACCATAATTTATAACTAAATCAAAATAAAAACACGTTGTTAAATGATAATTAACCACCTAATAATCATGTCAATACCGGACGGATCATTGATAAAACAGGCGCAAAACCACCACTCTAAAATACGATCCACCCTACACCAAAAAGCCAATGGCAAAATCTTATGGAGGTCCAGCAACAGCCCCAAATCATCATTCAGCTGAAGAGGTTTCACCAGATGGTTCCAATAAATTAGTTTATGCCAATCAACCAGGTTTCAGGTAATTTCTCTACAAAAAAAAATTATCTGTAAAAATTAATTATGCCAGTTATTAATTTATTTTAATTTTTTAATAGTCGTGATAAAAGTATTCACAGTCGCCGTTACACTGGCAGCGATGATGACCAAACGCATTCAGGTATTTTTTATTTTTAAGTCATTTGCAACATTAAAAATACAACTAATCAAAAGTTGGTGTTTTTTATATATTTTTGTCGTAACGTTTATTTGTTTCTATATTTAGATGAATTATTATTTTTAACATTTTAGAAAAATTTGACAATATTATCTACTTCTTAAATACTTTTAAATAATCTTCTCTCATTAATTAAATTATATTATAACAACTTGAATTTTTTCTATGTTTTACTATTTAAATAAAAAAACTAAATTGAACCTTTGTAATTGTTTTTCGCAGTCGTGATTTTATATAAAATAGTTAAACTTTGTTGGCGTTCAATGTTTTATTATTTGTTACTCTTTATATTAACAATATAATTTAGTTCAATATGAAAATATTATTTTATTTTTATTTTCTTAAGCCCCAAGCAATAAGATTTTGTTTAATATAGTTTTACTTAAAAAAATAACTTAAGTTGAATATTTTTAATTATTTATTAATCTTAATTATTAATTTCTAAAAATTTTTTGTAGATTTAGTTACGAAGCATTTTTTGATTTAACAAATTTTCTTAAATGATTAGAATAGTTTATGTACAAAAAAAAAAGTTACAAATACAAAATAAGTTCATAAATGTGTTAAATTAATGTGATTAAATATATAATTAAAAAAATTAATCAGCAAATCGAAAATGGCACCACCGACAAAAAAAATGCCAAACGCTCCTGGCAGAAAAGTTTTTAAACATAATTTTAGTGTTTAAGCTTCGAACTCGTTTAGGAATGACTTAACTGACCCATAAATATTTTTTAGTCTGGCGGTTTTTTTATTATCAGATTTAAAAACCTCTTGACAAAGCATAAGCCAAAAAGTTTACGAGTTATTTGCATTTAAAAATTTTAAATCAAAAGATTTTTTTAAATATTAAACACAACTTTCGAAAGTTTTCTTCAATCAGCTTCTTAGTAAAATTGTGAATTTTTATATCTTTCTCAGATAAACATTTGGAATTTGCAAAAATGAGTTATTTTTTGCTTTTTATACCCTTCACCACAATAAGTGGAAAAAGGGCATAGTTTGTAATTTCTACAATATCCATTCCCCATAAATTATAAATAGTCTTAGTTCTTATGCAGTCAATTCAGCGATGTCCGTGTGTCCGCCCGTATTGTATTCAACTTTGCCATGGCACTAAATGAGCTAAATAAAATTGAATTGCGCCAACCGATTAGAGATAGTTTCGAAAATTTTGCTATTGAAAGTTAGCAAGATTGTTCCATGTCCTTCGAGGCAGAGGGCAAAACACCACGCCTTCCCCTAATTTTTCCATATCATTTGGATCAAGGAAGTAACTACAATTAAAAAGTATATATACAAGCAACGGAGAATTAAAAAACAAGAAAAAAAAACTGCGGCTGAAAAAATTATCACTCGCCCGCATTTTCCAAATCATGAGCCTCTAAAATGTCCATAGAAAAGTACGATTGTGCGTCATATTTTTTAAGATATCAATATGTGTATCATTTGAAAGCTTTTGAAGAGATCTTTTAAAAAATACTAAAATATTTTTAAATAATTTTTAAATGCTTAACCTATTGAGAGCTGATAATATTTTTATGTAATTTTTTTTTTAACTATTAAATTTTTTAATTCTCTGTGCTTTTTCTCTTAATAAGCAAGGTCGCCCTATTATTTCCAAGTTTTGATTTAGTCTAGGGCTGGGGTGTGAAGACAGAATCCATTTTTGCATATTCCTATATGCTTTTTATTATTCCTGAATGTTATCGTCTAAATCTCATAAGTGGTGTCTTATTTTAAAACTTCTCAATTTTAAATTAAAGCAAAGAAAAAATATTTTTTATATTAATGAAACGGGCTTTATTGGAAAGATATTTTTTAATGGATTAATGGTTAAGTTTTATTTTGTCATTATGGTCACCGCAATTTGGGTGTCCAATTCTAACAATTATTCCCAGCAATTTTTGCCAAATGATTTTTATCTGCGTTGTCTAATGGCTTGACATATCCCCTAGCAAAATATTCTAATCAGACAAGATCGTACAATCTTCATAACCAATTAGCAGGATCATTTCGCATCAATCAAAAGTTTCGTTAAAAATAAAGTTTCATCACGTGTGGCATATGGCTTCGTGCTGTTGGAACCATATGTCAGTAAGATTTTACACCAGCCAAACGAAGTACTTAAAACTTAGTTATTACGTATCTTTACCGTTTTCATTCTTCTCATCTTTCTTTTGAGCACATGTGAATTTTTATAGATATAAAGCGATCTCTGATATTGCAGGCATTTAACACGTGTGCATCTTTTGAACTTCACAGTAGAGCTTTATGTGTGATGCGATTTTGAATACCGCTCTGTGCTGTTTTCATCATGTGTTCATAAGTAAAAGTACCAACAAAATAATGCAGGCTTAAGTTTGAACAAAAACTAATGATTAGTATTGACACAAATAAACAACTCAAAAATAAACTTTACAGTAAAATGTAAAACAAAAACACATGCGAACAATAAGCAAATAACACATCGAATTAAAAATCACTTCAAATGCATACAAATAAAAAACTAAGTTATGAGTTAGAAAATCTTATTTTTGCATCTCCTTTATCAATATCGACAGATTTAAACACAAAAAATACACAGAAGCTCAATTAAGAACCGTCCATCCATTTTTTTTTTTCTAGAATTCATAATTCAAGAGCATTTTTATAAACAAAAATTGTTGACACTTCGTTTAGTTCTTATTTAGAATCAAATTGAAATTTAGTTAAAAAGTAAATTAATTCAATTATTTATTTAATTATAAAAAAGTTATAACTTTCTAATTAAATAAATGATTAAAAAAATTTCAATTGAATACACAATTTATTCAATTGAAAACTTAATTATTTCCTAATTTGAATTTAAATGAAAACTTTAATTAACTTAAGGAATTCGTGCTGTGTATTCTTAAAAACATAAAAAACGAGCAATTATTAGGTTTTATTATTTTAATTATTTGTTTTTTAACCAAAAAAGTTTTGTATTTACTCATACAAACTAGGAGCGACACAATTATCGTCGGTAATTCTATATTTTTACTACCGCACTAATATACGTGTACCTGCAAATTATTTTTAATCGACTTCAAATAGAGAACGAGGTTAGCAATTTAACTGAATGTTTCTTTTTTAATGTTGGTGCCTGCAGAACTCAGTCGTTTCTGAACTGATTTTGAAAAAAAATTTTAATATGAAAGATTATGCTTTGAAATTGGTTCCGTTTTAAAAACAGTTCATAATCGTAAAAACAAAAGGGTGTCCCCATACAACATCCATAAATGTATTACGAACCGTAAAGCAAACTTCTTTAAAACTTAAAAAAATGTTCATAACTATAGCTGCCAATAAGAAAAATAAATTGAAAAATTAGACGGTGTCCCTCCCCATAGGTAACGTAAGCTAACTTATATGCGCCTATCTTTTTATTCATTATAGACAAACGGTGTCCCAATAGTTAACGTAATTTGAAATATGTGGCCAAACTCTTGAATCGTTGTAGACAGACATCTTAAATTTACAAAGAACCTGTATTGCTAACTCCGCTATAACAACAAGTATAAAATTTGAATTTTGAAATAAAAGAGTGTTCTCATATTTGAGGTAAATTTATCTATATGGTCCCATCGTTTTAACTGTTATATACAAACACTTGATAATTAAACTACTTTGTCTGGCATATTAAGAAAAATTATATATTTAAAATTATAAACCACAGGATGTTACAATAGTTGCTGTTATTTAATGTATATGACCAAACGGTTAAACAGTTGTAGATAGTTGATCGAAATTTGCTCAGAACCCTTATTGCTTAGTCTGCTACAACCGCAAGTATAAAATTTGATTTTGGAAAATAAAGGGTATTAAAATATTTGATGCAAAACTATTGAAGCATTATAGACAGAAGTCGGCTTTTTAAAAGAATTATTAAGTTTTTTTTTGTATTTTACGTGCGTTATTTTACTATACATGAATTGATTACTTTGATCTAGGTTAATTCATTCATATTATCTGTCATTTTATATATGTATTTAAAAACATATCAATAAAAATGCCATTTTTTTAATTCCTAGACATTAAAAAAAATTTTATTTTTCTTTGTAATTTTCCTTATATCTAAATTTAAAATTTTTAGTCCAAATTAAAAACTGATAATTAAAGTTTAATGAAATTTGTTAGTTAAAAAAATATTTGAAAAGACTTAGTTAACTATAATGGATATGTTCTTTACCTTAACACATTGTTGACCGCCAATTATACTGAAAATTTATCTCATGTCACCGGCTATTATTTCGTAATTGGATGTAGAAGTAAAGCAATAAAAATAAACTTTAATAACTTTATTAAACTTTTAATATTTTAATATAACAATCACCTACGTGTAATGGTACACAACAGCTTTTACAAATATATCTCGTTTCGCTTTGAAGAGCATACGAGCGCATCACGAGCTTACTCGTGGCCGGTCAGCAACGTTCGCCCATAAAAATACGAGTTAACTCGCGACCGGTGACAATGTGTTAATATTTTCATTTCATTCGTAGTTCATTCAAACGATTTAGCACGTGTACAAAAAGTGGCTTTCAATTAATTATTTTTTACCATTTATGAACTTATTAAGGTAAATAAAAGAAAAATAAATAATAAATGTTTAGAATTTTCAAATGTGTGTTACGTAAATATATATATTGTGAATGTGTTGTAAATGTTAAAATTTTATATAGGAAACTAGAGTTGTGTTATAGAAAATTATTATTGCAAAATTGTACCATTTCTTACAGAGACAAAGGACTTTTTAATGGTCAATTATTAACCAAAAATCATTCCTTTTCAACAAGAACATTAAACTGAATAAGATATGAACAACATCAGTCCTTTGTTAACAAATAACTCTTTCATGTGTATTGAAGGAAACTAACGCCTAAATGAAGCCTTAAGTTGTGGAAGTAGGAATATTTACGATTTTTTTTAGAAACTAGGAAATTCAAGAATTTTTTTATATAACACGAAAATGAACGTTTTATGTTTCGGAATACTTTTTCAATATTGTGATCGAATTGAATTAATTTTGTCAACATCATTTAAAATATAATTTAGGTGGTATTGGAACAAAAGATAAGTTTGGCATTAAACAGATGACGTCTTAATATTTCCACGAAAAATAAATATGTCACAATTTGTGCAGCAATGGCTGAGCTAGTGTAGGTAAATAAAAGCATCTGTATGCAAGAATGATGCATTTTTGTTGAAAGTCTTCCCAAAAGTTATAAGATTATCAATACGGGTTCAATGTGTTGTTTGCATTTGACGCTAAGGTTAACAAATCATATTTTAAAAAACTCTTTTAGCGTTTAATCGTTAAAGATCGACGTCTCCGTATTAATGAAAAGCGTTCGTTAAATGAATTATCCAAATGCTAAACTAATTTTAGTAAAAAAAGGATAAGCAGAGGAGGAGATTAAAACGGTATTACTTCTAATAAGAAAAAAGCATTTCGTAGAAATATTTCCCGTAAATGAGAAAATATATTTAAGGTGATAAGTTTCCTTTCAAATCGATACCTTAAAAAATATTCGTAAGGGGTGATCTTCTCTTAAAATTAATTTTAAAAATATCAACTTCACACGCATAGAAAAAACATGGTTGTAGTAACCATAAACTAAAAGCAACATGTTACGGTTGTATTAAATAGTTGCAGGCGAAAAGTAGTATTATTACATTTAACATTTTTGTCTAGCTTAACAACAACATGTTAAAGTATAACTTTAATTTTGTTTAATATGAAACAATTTATTTCTTCGTGCGTAACTGGCAGGCAAATAGGCAACATTTCTATTGATTAAAATCCCGTAATATCCTTCTCTTCTTTCCGGAATGTGTAGACAAATAACACCTAAGAAAATTTTTGGTAATTTCAATAATCTTATTTTTCTTCAATTGAGTTACTAATTTTTTAGGTTCATATAATTTCGTTTTTATCAATATTGATTAATGGAAAAACTTTTAATTTAAGCACCATTTTAATACTTGCACTTTAATATAGAAATGTTGTTTTTTCATAATATTAATCACATTAATTGTTCCGTCATTATGTTAAGTCGTCATGTATATGAACGTCAACAAAGAAACAATAGTAAATAATAAGCGAACTATTAAAACTGACTCGTTATTTGAACATTAATTTTAAGACCAAAAAAAAAAAGAAAAGAAAATCAGTATCACAAATTACAGATTTGAAAACCAAGGAAAAAACGCATTGAAAACATTTCCCTCTCCCACTTTCCTTCACAGAAAAAGGTATTTTAAAGAAACACGGTTACGGCCTTGTACATGGTGTACACGATGATGGTCAATCCGATAATTTAGAATTAATCACACAAGATGGTACTCTGGCATCTTCGAGTGGTGCTGCAGTATCAGAAGTTGAACGCACTCTTAAATCTCTTAACGGTTATCACGAGGATATTTTGGAAGCGCTACGCAATGCTGCCTCACATAGAGGTACCGGCACTGGCAACACACCCGTTGGCAGTGGCAGTCTTAGTGAGGAAATGTTACGCAAAACATTACAGGAATGTGCTTCAGCTCAACTAGGCTATACAACAGAACCATACAAACGTTCGAGTGGGTCAAAGAATAGTTCTCGAGAGAATATATGCGATCAGGGTCAACCACATCCCCTGCTGGTCGAAACATCCAGCATGGGTGGTCCCCACGGTGGACCGATTATGCATCATCACCGCTCACAGCATCAGTTGCATCAGCCACTGATGCAACAGCAACCGCCACCTGATGAGGAGGATGCTCCCGCCACCGGACCCTTACGCATACGTAATCTTGAAGATCTTATAAGACAACTCGAACATCATTCGTCAAGACACATGAGTCCCAGTGGCTCCGAGGACATACGAATTTCTGAATCAGAAGCCGATCGTCATTATAGATTAGATAGTTCAGCTGCTTGTAGTGAATCCTCGCAAGGGTTAGTAAAATTACAAACAAAAATTAATTTATTAAAAAAAAATTAAAAAAATACGTATAATGAGTATAATTGTGCTTGCTGCATCATAATTTACTTAAATATTGTGTTGGGGCTGTATAGTAGGTGTCTATTTTTTGGCATAGAAACTAATAATACTAAAAATAATACAAAACTTAATAAGAACGCTTTCAACTGTTATTAATAATAATAATTAAATGGCATTAAATTAGGAATTGATTGAATTCATGGATTGAGTTTTAAAAATCAAACAATTAGAATTTATACATTTATTTTTAAAAAGTTGTGCAACCCGCTTTTAAAAGACATAAAAAAATATAAAAATTTTAAGCTAAAATATCCCTTAATATTGATAGAAATCAAAATCCATTAATATTTTAAACAACAACAATTGAACATGAACAAATTTTTTGAAAATTTTTTACAGACTATCATTATGGCGTGGAATATCTAGTGTGATGAAGGTAACACCATCCTAATAAACAAACAAAAAATATAAGCAAACATTTATATGAAACAAAAAAAGTAGCGAAACGGCTTATTTCAAGCAAATGATTCTGTTATTTTAAAACTGATAGTACATTTGAATGATTTTTAGTAAAATAAAAAAAATTTTATTTTGTAAATTTTTTGCCCAATCAGGATTTAAACCGTAGATATTATAAGTGAATTAAAAATTACTTTTTCGGCGTTAGGTTTATTTATAAGTTTAATTTCTAAAAAAATTATTATTTAAAAATTTATGTGGACGTCTTTCAATGAAAACAAGAAAGACAAGATGCCAGCAGAATGAAATACAGCATTTTCTGAACCGCCACATCCTTTATCAGCATTCTTTGCATCTATTTAACTCAGGTTGTGTACATAGTAAACATCATTAATTTAACCAACTTGTTGTTTTTGTACCAAACCATCGAAACATCCACTTTGCTGGCGTCTAATTTTTCTTGTTTTCTTTGGAAAATGGAAAACGTCCGCATACTTTTGTAAAAAATTTTTCTTTCAAAAATTTTTTAGAAAGTAAATTAATAAATTTTAGTTCATTTGTAAGTTAAAAATTAAAAAAAAAATAAATATTTTATATTTTTCCTAAAACTTCTTCAAAATTTATTTATTTTATGATATAGTAATATTTATTTTATAATAATATTTCAGTAACTAATAATATTATTTTCTTAATACTGAAATCTTCGCTTAAAACAAAAAATAAGCAGCTTTGTCAGAAAACACTTTTCGCATAGCGGCTCAAATAAATTATATGGGTCCTATCCCACCAGTTTTTGCAATTAAAATTTTCTAAAAATATTCGATTGTAATTATAAGTGACAAAACAAGTTGTATGATATATATACTTACGTATTTGCCCTAAATTTGACTGAATCATCAATATTTGTCAAAAACTATTTTTTTTTTGCTCCTTGGCTCTTATTCTACATCACTTAGAAAACTTTTTTAAATTTTCTTAATTTTCCTTTTTAAAAGAATCTTTTTATTTTGTTTAGCTGACGCTTGCCGTTTAGTTTAAATTTTTGTCGATATAAATTAATAAAACTGACATGCTTAAAAAAATCCATCACAACAAAAATCACAGCAAAAAATTATTTTTTTATCATTAGGCTTCCAATCTTCCAAATGCTTACTGGGCTATCTCATATACCTGCACATATGCCTAAGCCATTGTGAGCTGTATGAAAAAATAAACATTAGTAACAATAGAATTAGCATTGGCAAAGAATAAGCTCTGGCAACCGTACACAAGCAAAAAATGCTCTTTCAGCGCCTCTCCATGGCAGGAAATTTTTTTTTTGCTTTTTGGACCATTTCTATGGTTTTAAAGTGCAAGAAAATTAGGTAGTTGAGGTTTACCTACCGATTAAGCTTTTTTTCTTCTGTCATATGAATTATTTTTTTAACATGTAATGCTTCTAATCTTCATCCCGTCATAATATTCTTTACCTCCGCTTCAAAGGCTCAGTATCAAGAGAATGACAATGAAACTATGAGAAAATGAGGCGATTAAAAAATTACACGTCTCTCTTGACTATTATACTAGATTATTGATTTTCACAGCAAATGTCTGTTACGTCGGCACGGCTTCATCTTGCAAATTTTTTGAGACACGACTCATTTTTGATAAATGGCATAACGCAAACCCTCAAGATACTTTTCACTTGGCAATGCATCCATAAAAAGTTACTGCTTGAAATGGATTTAACCACCAATTGAATTGGATTAATGATTCCTTAGCTATCAGCTATTGTTTTAACAGTGAATATTGATCTCATTATCAAATGTTATGTTTTCAAGGTGTTCCATACTTCCTTCTTTATCGACCTTGTTCGTATCATTTGATCGTGAAACTGTAATTTGAAGCAGAAAGAGAAACCTATGGATTGATTTTGAGCCAAAAGAAAAAACTTTTCAGTAACAATCCAAACAAGCAACACTTATTGCTGAACGCATAAAGTCTTTCACATTCACAGCCATCAATGACTAAAATATCGTTCTGTGTATTTCTTACGTCATTTAAAGTTCTATATTAAAAATGACCTGCAATAAAACATTAATAAATTTTACGTCAGTCAAGCATTATTCTGTATTTGATTTTGCGAAAATTATGTAGCCTTAGTTTGATATTTGTGTCTCTGATTATTATAATTATTGCCGGAGCTGATCGTGCTAGACTAATGAAATGGAAACAAATATTGAGTTTAGCGAAGTGCGCGACACTTCCTGGTTAAACCAAGATTTTTTAATTAGTTTTATTTTGCTGCTTTTAGTTGTTAATTGATCTAAAAACTAAATTTTATTTTCACGAAAAGCTTGTAAATTTACACACTCTTGTGAAAATGTAACAAATCAAGAAGGTTTTTATGCACTTAAGATAAGAAAGTTAATGGAATTACTAAAAATCATTCAAAGATATTCACACTATGTATATTGAAATTATTTTATGAGCATTTATTTGGCTAAAAAAATACGAATGTATAAATTAATATTTCAGTTTTAAAAAAATGTCTGTATTTTTTTACAATATAAAATTTATTTAAAATTTTTGTTGTTATCAAATATTTAACAAACTTTAAAATTTTTTTTAAAAGTAACTGAGATTCGACTTCAATTAAAAACTTTATTAAGAGAAAATATTTTTGAATTTATAGCCAAATAAATTATACTGAAAACATTTTATAAAACTTATATTAATTAATGGGACATTTTAGATAAACACTAACTGATAATTTAATTACATATTAAATAAATCAAAAAAACTAAAATATTTAGTTATGGCACTAATATTTAACCAAAAGCTGAGCTTTAGCTTGAACAATAATATTAATAAAAATTATATCGACAATTGGCTTTAAAAATAGGCACCTAAACTAAAAGAACAAATTGCTCCAAAACTATGCTTTCCCTGCACACTCCACTGCCATAAAATTCTTTCTAATAAAATTGTATTTTCTTTTCTTTATTTTACACCTTTCCTTTATTTCAATTTAAAAAAATATATATATTAATAAAAATATTTAGATCAAATCAACAATTAGCACAATCGCAAAAAACTGCAACAATACATCCGTCTTACAGCAGTCGTTGTCGACCGCGTGCCGATGAAGAATCACGTTTCTCCTATGGAAGGTACAGACATCCAACTACAACTAGTAGACATGCATCACATCAATCACATTCACCTCATGCTTTTGGCCATCATGCACATCATTCGCATGCTCATGGACATGCTACACATGGTCCACACTCATCGCATCATTCATCGCATACACATTTACATCAGGACGACGATGGCATCTATGAGAGTGCCGATCATCATGACCGGCAATTGGTAGATACACGTCTTGACCCACGGGAAGTTCCCGATAGTGAAAGGTATGTATGTATGTTAATCAATGTATTCACTTTATTGATATTTTGTTTAAAAATAACAAATCGTATAAAAGAATTGAACAAAGTATATCTTGTAGTGCACAGTTGTATTTATCATATGGTGAAATATTTTATGTTTTTAGTTTTCCTCTTATAGTTTTTTTTTCTCCTGCCTCCTTAAATTTAAATAGTGATTAAACAAAAGTTGAAGATTAAATCCTCATTTATTGTTGTTGTGCCTTATTTTTTATTTTTGCTGCTAACCGCTTAATTTCCCATCCGAGTCCGATTTAAGTTTAATTAAATTTTAAGTTGCCTTTAACGTATGTTCTGTGTATGTGTATGTATGTGTGTATGTGTGTGTAATATGATTTTATCAATAATTTCTTAAAGTGTTTTTTATACTTTTATATTTATTTTCATATGAAAAAAACGAAACTTATGAACACTAATTTAACAAACCGATCGTCTACTTTTAATCATTCAACATCATAAACATTTTGTGGCATGTACATCATGATCGTGAATTCAATACATTTGAAACCGCGCTTTGCATGTGGCGCATACCATACACGACTGACATAACATCTATCACATCATCGTTCATTTTATTCGTTCGTAAAATCGGTGGTTTTATTTATTTGATTCATTTCAATGTGTTCGTATATGTTGGTTGTTTTCGCTTTCGTTTGTTCGTTCGTTTTTGGCAACACCTACTTGTTATGGCTGTAACGGTGCTGTTAAATTTTTCTTTTTGTTTTTTTTTTCTTTTTTGGTCACTTTGATTTCAATTTGGTTCGGTTTGTTTTATTTGTTTGGTCTTTTTTCTTCCTTTTTCATTCAACTTTATGGTTTCACATTTGTTTTTGGTGTTTGAATAATTTTCTTAATTTGGACATACGTATGTTTCGATTTTGTGTTTTTGTTACCGTGTACCGTTGTTCCTGTTATGATTATTATTTTCTAGTGATGACTTTATTCAAGCTCAACAACAGTTAGCCCGATGGGCGAGTGAGGATGTGGTATCCGTCGTGGTAATGGAACAGCCCCCAGCCGGTACAACATCGGATTCCCAACAATCCAGCGGCGGGGGCGGACACACGTCGGGAGCGGCATCAACGAATACCGTTATCCACCACCAGCATCAGCACCAGCACCACGGCGATCATCCATCCTCGGCACAAGTCACATCAAACTCAACGGTATCGGCGGCGGCAACAGCGGGCTCAATCAATGCTCATATGAATATGGGAGTCATTCCAAATGGCATCGCTGTAAATCAGAGGGACTACTACCCCTCACCACCCTCCACGGAGACGGAAAGCAGTGGAAGTGTTATCCAGCCGCTCAACCGCCGCTACACTATACAGGGCGATACAAGTCAACAGCAGCTGCAATTGCATCAGCTACACCAACATCAGCATCAATCCCATCAGCAGCAGCAGCAGCACCAATTGCAGCAGCAACAGCAGCAGCTACAAATGCAAGGCGATACCACCACAAGCAGCAGCAACAACAGTCAATCCGGTCAAATCATGGAGAATGGTCGTTATCCGGAATATAAGCACTGATAGTATAATATTAACTCCATTCCAACAAACACTAACATTAACATTAATAGCATAATCACTACCAACTGCATCACCAATTCTACTGCATCAACTTCGAACTGCAATTTAAATAACAGCAACAACATTCATTTCATGTCAACAACAACAAGCCTTTCACAACAACATTCACCCCATTGTTATGCCCATCAGCTGCACGCGTATCATTAAGTCAGACACACTACAACAACAATGTGTGTAGCTCAATACTTGCTAAGGCACAGTGGAACAAAACGATTTATTTATACACACATATTGTGAAATGAAATAAATATTTTGTTTTATCACTGTGTATTTTTAGATCTCTCAGATTTAGCGGTAACGTTTTGGATACTCTCTATAATTCTCGCTCTCTCAATGTCACTAACTCCTCTAAATTAATCCCCACATCTCCAAATCATCATAATTGTTTATGAAAATAACAGAATTCACAAAAACAAAAAATCTTTTTTATATTCTAAAATTAAATTAGTTATGAATAGTCAGAAAACAAAAAATAAAAAAAAATAAAAATAATTAAAAAGCAAAAATTAATAAACAACAAAAAACCAAAAAAAATATATTGTGATTTTATACAAAGTAGTCGATATTTTAGTTTAAAATTAGAACAATTTAACGAATTCATAACTGGCAAAACCATAAACAATATAAAGGTTTTTTGATAAAAAAAAAAATAATTGAATATTAAAGCAAAAACATACACACATTCAAATACAAAACCAAACACCCTACTGTTACTTTAGGTTAGATAATAAATAATTAAATTGCAAAGAAAGAATTAAAAAACATAAACCAAAAAAAAAAAAAAATTAATTAGCTTAAATAGTTAAAAATGTAAATATTAGTTACTTAATACAATACAACAACACTAACAACTTACATGAACAATGGAAAAAACACAAACACTAGTTTTTTTTCTTCAATTTAAAAAAAAAAAACTGAAGTAAAGTTTAAACAAAGTCATAAAATTCATCACTCAATTTATCATACTCTTATTATTTAGTTTTAGATTTAAAATATTAATTTTTATTTAAACCTCTTATTTCTTCTAGTTTAGCATTTTTTTATTCTTCAATAAGTAAACTCCTCAAAAACTAATATTTTATAAATTTTAAATTTTATTTGGGTTACGTTTTCCTAAAGTAGTCGGTTATGGATCAGCAGTAGTCTAAAGACCAAGGTCGTTCAGTTAAGCTGGTCATTCTGCTTACTGCCCTTTTAAAATAATTTATTTGTGCGAATGCTGGTCAATGACTAGGAAACCATACGTAGGTTCATTGCCTCTACGTAGTGCTCGGCATTTATTAATTATTTATATCCTGAGCGTTGCACCGTCAGTTCTATCGTCATTTTGTAAAACTTTAAACTTCTTGGGATATCCCTGCTCAACAAATTCTAGTAGCCACAAGGAGATTTATTTTTTTTAATCCAAAATACCAAGACCAGTAAGTTTAGAAGTATATAAACAGAAATTAATTAAAATGTGGCAAAAGATGTGTGTTTTATCTTTATTTTTCGTATGTCTCAAATATAAATGATTTATATTCGTTTACATTTTAAATTACGGCAGTAATTGGCCTGAATAAAAGTTCTCCTCTTCTGAAATCATTAACAAAAATATTAAAATATTTTTCTTTCTCTTTATTGAATCTGTTGAAAGTGTTGCCTTTTATAAATAACATGAATATCGCTAAAGACTATTTTATTTTCAAGTTTTATAACAAGAATGTGTTTATTTGAGAAAAAAATATAGTGACTAAGTTTCTACAGCCATGACAAAGGATTAAAAGGACTTATCCGGAATTGTCAATAAAATAATTAGAAGTATTTCTTCAACAACTTTTACGCTTATCTCTACTAGTTTTTAAGGGTTCTAAAAAATGTATTCAGAAGTCGCGGCCCCATGTCAATTTCTTCTATTTTAAGTTTCATTAATTGCTTAAAAAGTATAAACTTCCTTGCTAAATAACTGGGAAAAAAAAGCCCTTTTATATTTGGCCAAACATGAAATTATGTATTCCAATTTTTATTGCTTTGGTTTTAAAGCTCTTTCTTCTTTTGAAGACTATAGTTCTAATTCATTAACATTTCGCAACCTTTCCTAATTTTGCCGACACCAATAAACTTTTCATTAGAAGACATCACTTTTTATAAATATTTTTTGAATGCAATTTGCTCAATTTGAAATCCAGATAAATTTTTCTAAATAATTTTTTCTTTCTTCATGCCAATTGCTAAAGCTTAAGCTTTCCTTTACTTCACAAGCTGACAAGAAAAATTGAGCTGGAAAGAAAATTACCATAATTATATATATTTAGTCAACTAAAAGTTACTATTTAATTAATCGTTTTAAAGAGAATATCTTTTGTTAAAATTGTGCGAAAAGTGCAAAGCTACCAACAAAAATTTTGAAAAAATACTTGCCAGCAATAATTTATCAACAGTATATTTTGAAAATACTTTTTATATTTAATAAATAAATTTTTTATGATTTAACGAAATTTTCCTAATATCTCTCTGCCTTTCTCGAATTAAATCATTCCTTGAATAGATGTCATGCTTAGAAGTGGGCACCAAATAAAGTTCGTATAACCAGAAAATAGTTTAATTGCAACACCTTTAAAACACATCAAAAAGAATTGCTTAACATCATAGTCTGATTTTATATTTCTCGTAAAGATTTTTACAGTTTTTTTATATTTTGATTTCATATTTTTTATTAATTTTAAATAGTTGTTATTTAAAGATTTATGATCAATTTATTGCAAACCATGTTATTTTCATACTGCTGAATTAAGAAAAATATAATTATTTTATTAAATATATATATAATTTTTTGGAAAATATTTTTTAGCTTTGCAAAAAAAGTTTTATTCAGTAGCCAATTGTGGCAGATATTAGAATATTAGAGCATTAATTGAATTTCGTTTTATTTTATTTTGTTTTTATTTATTTATTTATATTTTTTTTTTCTTTGTTGTGAGTTAAAATGTGTGATTACAAATAAAATTTTACGAGCTTTTTTTAATAAAATTATAAATTCTGTATTCAGGAAACGCATTATAACTCCATTTTTGTGCAGAGGATTGCGTTATTCTTTAGGAATATGTTAACAAACATTACGCTTTGTCTATATGTCCCAAGTTTTGGTTATTAAAAAAAAACTATTTAACTAAAAACTTCAATAAATTGCAATATAAGTAAAAAGTCGTTACGATTTGAAAATAATATTGAAGACACAAAGAAAAGTAGAGAACGTACGTAAAATTCATCGCCACTTCAGCTTTCTTCCCCTTAATCTTTGTCGTATCTTATGAATATCCCAACCAAACGCAAAACTTAATATTGAAAGCTTAAGGCTGAAGAGGAAATTGCGATTGTAAATCGATTACAAATTTTTATTAAATTCTTCAACTTAATTTCATTTCATGAAAAAAGAGCTCTCTGTTTATTTTTATTAAAATGGCAAACAATTTGCATTATGATGTTGACTCTTCGCCACCTGGTTTAAAGCTGCAAGATTTCGGATTTTGTGCTTAAGTTTCTGACTATTAAATCGATTTACATATGAAGAATTCGGTTCCTCTGTAGGCACTCCTTTCATTCTTAATTTTAATGCTTTTATATAAACAATATTATATTGAGAGAATCGATAAACGAAAGCTAGTTAAAACAATGACAACAATTTGGAATATTAATTTTTATAGATTTTCAATAAAATGAAAGTGATTCCAGGTTATTCCTCAAATTAATACTTCTTGCAATACAATAATGTTACGAACAATTAAATGACACCAACTGTTAACGAGTTTTAAATTATGAATTTTGACTATCTCGTAGAGTCAAAATAACTTTTTTTTTTATTCAAATTCACTAAAGCTAATTTTTTTTAATAGATTACGATTTTAATATATTGCAATTTAAAACACATAAATTTTACCCAATTAACGATAGTACGACTGAAAATAATGAACTGTTGGCTAATGCGATAAAACATTAAATTCAGTGAAGTATTTATGAAGCACTTGTTTTTTTAAATTAAGAGTTATAAGATCCTTTGATACCTTTTCGCTTAACACTTAAAATAAATAAGTGTGGACATTTTTTGGAATAACTTTTCAGTACAAAAAATCATAATGTTACAAACATGGAAATTTAAGTTTAATTCTATTAGCAATAGAATTTCTTATAAATATCAATAGTTTCGCCTAATTTATTAATAAAGGTTAACAATTCTATTATAACATTTGTGTATAAACATGTGTAAAAATTCAATTCATTTCACCACCATAGATAGAAATTTGATAAAAATTATTGAATAAAAACTTAAACAAAAGAAGACTGTAAATATGTTAAAAATACAATTAAGGTCAAACACTAGACTTGGCGTCCTTAATAGGGATGTTTACAAAGCAAAGCAAATAACCAGACCCAATTAGGAATTTAAATAAAATAAATACAAAAAATAAAACACAGAACCAGGTCTCTCAAATGTAAATACATACAGACATACATACAACCATGACTTAGGCAGTCAAAGTAATCGTATAAAATTATAAAAGCAAAACATAATTGATTAAAAAAAAACAAACAACAAAATTAAGTGAACTTTTTTAAGTCAACAATAATAAAACAGGTATATACTTACTATTTAGTAAATAAAACAACAACAAGCACTTAAAACAGAGAAAAAATTAAAAAGAAAATTATTGTAAAATGTAATAAAATTTTATACCAAAAAAATTAACAATAAAATAATATTTACTTTTATTAAAAAGTTTTTTTTTTTTGTTAATGTTAACAAACCAATTTCACATTTAAAAATTGTAGATAAGTTAAAATTACAACTACCAAAAACAAAGAATAAAAACAAAAAAACAAAAAATGTTATATAAAAGTAAAAATAATGTCAATTTCTAAAATGGTAAATAATAAATAATAATAATAATAAACAAAAATTAAAATAAATTTATTAACAGCACACAAACAAATACATTTACAGGTTAACGATAGATATGATTTGATTCATTACTTGATTTCCTTTCATTAATGATTCTATCCTAGACTCAGGATTTATTTGTATGAAAGCTGTGTATTTAAATACTAAAGCCACCCTTTTTACTGCCAAAAGTGATGCATGTGGACTTCTACAATACTGTTAATATTTTCATTATTTTTTGATATTTGTTTAACCAAAGGCCTTTTTTGATCGATGGTTTTGTAGTTTTTTTTTTTTCTGAGTACCCCTCCATTTTAATACAAGTAGACTGCTTATTCAAGAAATTAAATATTTGCTGGTTTCAAAATGTCTTAAATAAAAAGTTATGGAATTTGCTATCGTAATTTGATTGGACATAAAAGGTTACAAACATGCTAGAACGATTCACGTCAACAATCAGGTATAGTCAAACAACTATAGTTATTTTCCTTTTTAACGTTATTAATTACTAATAATCAATTTGCAAAAATATCATTCATTTTGTGCGGACTCTACCATTTACGAATTTTATTGAAAGCAATTTTTTGATATTAATTTATAGAAAAATAAATTTAATGGTGAGGCCTATATTTTATATATTTACTAATTTTGTTTACTTCGGTTACAAAAGTCACCAATGATATATCCAAGAGCAGTGTCTATATACCAGTTTTATTTGAGGACATTTGGTGTAATCCTTTTTGTATGATAAAGTAACAAACATCCCAAAGTACGAAATCTTACCCAACAATAGCATATGAATAAACCTTACTAACTTACTTTTTGTAACTTAAAAAAAAACAAAAAATATAAAAACAATCATTTGCCATCTAACAACCCTCATATATAGGGACTCTATTATACTTAACTGGTTCATCTTAAAGCCTCTCAGTTTATTAAGAAAAGACTACTTTTTCATAGCATGTTTGTTTCCCAAAGAACTATTATACTTACGGCTCTAACGATACACACATTTAAGTATCATATAGGAGTCATAGCGTGAGCTTTTTTAAGACAATCTCAGAAATGTTTTTTTTCCGGAGTTTTTGGGTGGACATGTGGTTTTATGCAAAAATTAATTTTTTATTTGCATTTTGCATCACTATCAGTATTTCTGGCGTAAATATAATTAATTTCCTTCTTATACAATGTGTGAATATTGCCACTTTTTGAAAGATCTAGACAACTTCAAGAATAAGTTTTCAAACCGCCCTTCACATGCCACATTATCTCCCTGCGAGATTTACTCGATTTTGTGATTGATCTTTACATTACGGTACTGGTACACATCTTCTTGTGTTGCACACGAACTTTATAGTTTTATTACCGACATCGACCAATATGCAAATAAAACATAATTTCCTAAACAAGAGAACTTGCAAAATAAAATTTCTCGGTGACACTCAGCTTTCATTTGAGGATGTATTCACAATCTCATAAAAGAGGCTGAATTTGATATAATATTTAATGCAACACTCCGATTTTACCGATATTCTGATCAAGATTTGTATCAGCACTCAAATATAAAAGCGCCCTAACCTGGCGTTACTCTTAAAAAATTAAAATGTTCGCTGCCATCTCAATTTGAATAATATTCTAAAATCTGTTGAAAGTTTTTTGGTATTAGTATGTCAACGTCCTTTTTGTAAAGAGTTTCATACAGTTTCAGAAAAGCTTTGAAAAAATATTTTTTTTTTCTACAAGTCGAGGTGAAGAACCATATGTAGCATCATTTTGTATATTTTGGTATAAAAAAATAACAAAAAAGATAATTAAAAGCAAAACAAAACTTCTTATCTAAAAAACTAACATAAGGTGGCCGTATTATTTTAATATTGATTTGCGTATTTGTCACACATGCTGTACATTAAATATTTCATTAATAACACACATAATAATAAAATAAAAAACAAATAAGTTAATAAAATATTACACAAAAAATCAATACACAAAGAGCAACACTCAACACAATTGTGTTGTAATTTATTAAGTAAAATAAAAACACACAACTACTACAGCCACATAAAACAAAGCAAAAAACAATAATCAATAGATAAAAGTGTATTAAAGTTAAATGCATAAATAATTTAAAATAATTTTGAAAGTAAAGTGGCAGAAAAAACTGACAATTTCAGATATTAACTTTAATGACACACAAAAAAATTAAATATAAAAACTACAATACCACAACAATAATAACAACAACAAAACCAATGTTAGTAAAAAGTAATCAACAAACAAACAAAAAGAGAAAATAACTGAAAGAATATAAAAAAATTAGCAAATAATAGTAATAATTAAAATAAAATCTAATGTTAAAAGTAAAATAGTATTTATTAAATAAAAAATAGAAAATAAAAAATAAAAAATAAAAATAAACATGCAGGAGGTAACAAACAACAAATGAATTTATTACAAATAAATTTATTGAATAATTAATATTAAAAGAAATAAAAAACCGTAAAACAAAACAAAAAATCAAAATAATTAATTAATTAAAATTGAATAGTAAATTTTATAAAACCAAAAGCATTAAACAAATAAACAATGGAGATTAAACTTAAAATAATTACACAAAAAATAGCCAGGACAGACCACAATCTAACACAGTTAAAAATACAAACCACATAAAAATTACTATTTCAAGAAAGAAACTATTTTTAAATGAAATTTATTTATTATTATTTTTTTTTTTTTTTTTTTGTTGATATTAACAATTTTTGCAATTAAAAAATATCAAGTAAATTGTTTAAATATTTTTTTAAAAATGCTACAGTTTCATTATTTAATAATTATTATTATAACTTTTTTTGTTTCTGTTGATTTCACACAGAAGTAGCAAAATAATGGTATTTTTTATTAAAAAAAGACTTTGTGTTTAAAATAACTACACAAGAAATAATAACATAAGATTTAGTGGGTGATCTAAAAGGACATAATGTTACTACGAATAATTTTTTTCTTCGCATAGCCTGGGTCAAAAGCTTTTAAAACGCAATATAACAATGGTTGGAACTATGCGAAAAAACAAGCAAACAATTCCTCCAAAGCTCTTAGCATGCAAAAAAAAATACACGGTATGAATTCACATTCGTTTAGTTATATAAGCCACAATGACAAGTATGCAATTGTCATGAGTACAATGCATCACGAACCTAAAATTTCGGATTGCCCCCAAAAAGTTGCCTGAAATGGTATCTTTTTGTAACTGTACGAAAAGAGAAGTTGATACGGTTGATAAAATATTGCAGTTGCGAATGTAAAAATAATCGCTGGCCGATGGCTGTTGAATGCTTATATTATAAACAATAAAGTCGATGCCAACTGGAAACAAACTCAAACCAGTACAAAACGTAAGACTTTTCTTCATGAGTTATCAATAACACTTTCAAAGTCTTATAGAGAAAAACGTCAAAAACGTCCTAGAAATGAACTTTCTCTAGCAATTTTCAAAAAACTTTCAACCCAAAGTGCAGATGAATCAAATTACAGAGAAGCTGGTTCATCAAAAAAACATAAAACCGATTATTCTGAAAAAAAGAGACACGCTAGATGTCGAAAATGTGTGAAAATAAAAACAAATGATCATCGAATTTCTGCTTTTTATTCCAAGAGCCTTGTTGTAATTATAAATACGCCAAAGATGATTGCATCAATGATTTCAAGAATATATCATATTTTATAGAGTTAATTAAACATAAATAAAAATTAGTAAAGGCAACTGTATTAAAAATGATACATAGGAAGAATTATGAATTTCTTAAGGCTCGATCTACGATTAATAGATTTTTTTACAAAAGGAAAGAGGTTCATTAAACCCCTTATTTGTCGTAAACGTTTTGCGTCACGGATTCAAACGAAATTTCAAATATTTTGTTGAAAAGTTATAAGGGCAGGCAGAATTTCATCAAAGTTTTAGTTGCACAGCGGGTATTATCGTAAAATAGCTGAAAAATCAGCCTCATTATTACTTAGAAAATATACAAAAGAGCAAACAAGATAAGTCAAAAAAAAAAAAATGCCAAAGACAGAAAAAAAGATGCTTTGCTCAAAAATAGCTTAAAAAATAACTTATGATTGCGATAATAGTTTAAAACAAATTGAAAGGCTTGTTGTTGATTCTTAAAGGCTACAGAGGCAGTTAGACAAGGCTGTTTTAATGGTGGTTTTGAGAAAGACATAATATTTTTTTGTATTATAAGGGGCTTTAAAATAATCTCAGTTGTTATGAAATAAATTTTATATTAACCCGTTTTCAAACGCATACGTTTATTTACATGATACTTTTCAATTTTTTATACTCTAGAGTAACGCTTTTAATAACATAATTTATAATAATTAAATAAAATAAAATGTAAAAATTATTTATCAAATTATTTAAATAACTTGCGGTCAAACAGTTTGCTGTTTAAATAAACCTAATAAAAATAATGCAAATAAATACATTGCATGGATTTTTTATTTCTATACAAAATTTATATTAAATATTAACTTAATTTTTTAAGAATTTTTAATTACTGTTTATTATATCATTATGACATATGAAGAAATAAATTAGTGATTGAAAAATCACAACTTAGCAGCCCTGCTTTTCAAAAAATTGGTGATGCTCTCATTAGTGTTATTTATCAAAATAAAAACGTAACTCGGTTATTATAGTAAAAATGTCATTCGCTTACAGGCCTCTATCTCTGTTATTGCAATAGCTGGACACTTAAAGTTTTTATTAAATATGGACACTACAAAAATGAGTATTAAAATAAAGTTAAAAGTTGTCCCCCTATAAAGTCATTATGGGTCATTTTTCATACCTTTGTCGATAAACATTTAAATTTTACACAAAATGTGTGCCAACTCCAACAACAAGTTTTTAAAACAAAATTAACTATAAAGGTCTGTCTCTACAGAAGACTTCATTTTGGCGTATATTGTCTTTTATATCCTAATAAAATTTAAGGATGGCCCATATATGATACCAAACCTTTTTCTGTCTTACTGGCATTTGGCTGACTTATTTGTTCTGCCACTCGCATTAGTAATAATTCATTTAAAAAAAGATAGTTTTTTTTAAAATTCGAAAGCATTGTACTGGAAAATATTAAAAGAGGAGTACGTAAAAGGAGTCGAAACAAATTTTAAAATTTTCCTTCTAAGATTCTTTAATAAAATTTTTAACTTAGAATATTATTTTATAATTCGTTTGTAAAGTCAAAATTTGGGCCAAACATACATTACAAAAGAGAATTAGTCCCCGTCCACACTTTGAAATTTTTGTTGCGTAACTCTTGAATTTGTTGGTGATAGAGGAAAGACAAATAGTAATGGGAACACTGTTCCAAACAAAAACCAAATCTAAGCTATCCGAAAACTTAAGTGTATGGACACGAATGCAATTTCAAAAGAGAATTTAAGAAAATTGCAGAAAATTGCATAAACAATAATTGCACATCTGAACGAGGATTAACATGTTAAAATGAGATGCTTAGAATTGGACGTTTATAGCCGTTTCATTGCTTTGTTGTGCTACCTCTGTATACTTAAACAAGAACATATATTTTAAAAACTCTGAAATATATATTTTTTTTAATATTATTATTGCCTAAAATTCAGAGATAAGCACTTAGTATTTTTTAAGGTCTGAACCAAATTTAAAAGTCATGTTTTTATCCAAAGTTTTATGTTTATCATACATATAAAAAAATAAAGAAACATTTTTTGTAAATATTTTGTTTTAAATTTTAGTCCTTAGCAAATTAAGCTGAAATATTTTAGGTCAATGAAATAAATGTACATATTGTACGTGAAAACTTGAATTTTAATTTAATATTTTAATTAAATCAATGTTAGCACAAATACAAACAACGTAAACAAAATCATACTGGCAAAAAGACAGACCGATAGTCAGCTATGTAAATAATAGAATGAATAAATAAATAAATAAATGCATAACAATACATAATAAAATACATTAAATGACACTTGTGTTAACACATATCTAAAACTAAATTTACCAAATAGGTAATTGAATTAATTTATAAACATGCAGTTCTACAAAAAAAAAATAAAAAAAAAAATTGAAAATAGAAATTAAATAAAAAACATAAATTCCTAATGAATTTATCACATACTTTAAAACAAAATAAACACACACATACACACCTGTACACCATTTAAAACAAATGTGCATTTAAATTGTAAATAGAAACAAATTAAAAACCAACACTGAAATGCATTTGTTTTTAGGTAAAAACAAATTAAAAAAATAAAAATGCAGCCACACACACACACACACACGACGAATGAAAATACAGATAATAAATTAAAATATAATAATAATAACAGTTAAAGTAATTTAACAACAACAACAACAAACGAAAACAAAATAATATGTCCGTATCTGTTAGAATATTTAAATATAAATAAAAACTGGTTTTAAAAATAACAAACATATTCTAAAGCAAAGCAAACAAGCAAACAAACTAAAGTATGTAGTTAAAATTTAAGCAAAAATATTTCTTTTTTTCCTTTCGTTTTAAAAAGTTAAAAATTTAAATGAAATACAAATTAATGCCACAGTAATAAACAGCAAAACCACACACATACACTTATAAATGTAATAAATGAATTCCCTTTGAAAAGAAAAAAATTTCTACAATATTAATACTTTAATATTAAATTTAAAAAAGAAAAATAAAAAGAAAGAAACAGAATAAAACAAACAAACAAATACAAATAAAATGAAGTTACCATAATATTTAACCGGAAAACGGAAACAGCTCATGAACTGAAGTATGTATGGTATTTATGTAGTTGTATTAAAAAACTAAAATGTACGTGTATATGTGGTTAAATTTAAAGAAAAACATGAATAATACAAATCAACTTCGTATTTAATGAAACAAAATAAAAATATACAAAAAAAAAAAAAAGAAAAACAACAAATCCAAATTCTAAAATTACTTTAAGCTCTACTTTGTAAAGAAATAAAAGTATACTAATACAAAAACAAAAACAAAAACAAATAACAAAAAAATTAAAAAAAAAGAGAACATAGAGAGGTAAGATTAATGTAAATAACAATTTTGTAGCAAAAACAAACACTTAAACGTTTATATCCTTACACTTACACACACTTCAATTACTCATGCTCTCCTATGGAGTTCAATACTCTTTTTAATCAGCTTTTACATTTTTACACATACAAAAAAATACACGCTGAAACGAAGCCACACGAACTGTTGGTTACTCTTTACTTGACCAAGATTACGAAATGATACAATTTACAAATTATTGGAAAGATAAAATAAACTATAGCATACTTCAAGGGGCTCATTTGTGACCAATGCTGCCAGACCAAATAAATTGTGAATCTGCAATAAAAAATAAAAAATTTATTTATACGAAAATAATTTTAAATGGATTTTTAGCACCTAAAAAAACATTTATAACGTTTTATTTAACTAAATTTGATTTAAAAAATATTTATTGGCTGCCAACTAAAATATTCGCTGGGGGGAGCAATAGCAAATAAATTACGGCTTTTTAAAATGTTTTTCGTTATGGTAGGAACACAACTGGGACGAACGACGAATTTTATCGTAGTATGAAGCACAACAACGACGACAAAATTCTATTACTTTATTACTTTTGTTTACTTGTTGTGAGTTGTTAGGGAGACCATATAAAAAAATAATATTTAAAAAATAAAATATTAAAATAAAAACACAACTAAAAACTAATTTTATATTTAACTACTAACTTGTGCAATTATATTTAATGCTATAAGATATAAAAAAACCAATATTTTAAGTAAACTAACTTTACTTACTGGATTACTTCGAAACTTAAACCAAACGTGGTCACATTTTACTGAATTGTTCGTCGTTCGCCGGCGTAAGAAATAGAAATAAGACTATTGCATATTTCGCTGCATATGACGAATTTCGTCCGACGTCACGATTTTGTGCATTTTCATATAAACAAATGTGTTTTAATTTTGACGACGAATATTCGCGACCAAAAATTCGTCGTTCATCCCAGTTGTGTTCCTAGCATTATGAAAACGAAAGTGTTAAGGTTTGAGATCATGCTACTCGATAATACCTCACCACTAAAAGGGCCGGCATGCATATCACATGGGAATGGGTTAGGTTTTTCTTTTTCGATAATTCTGGCGCTAGAGCGCCTAACAAATAAGAAAGTGCTGTCTATATAAAACGGAGTGTTCAAATGTTTTGAAATCTCCATTATCGACTGTTAGCTAAAGGACGTTTTCTAATAATTACGATAATATTTTACTAACAAAATGCATGTGGTTTTCGGCGTTTCTTACTTAAGAAAAAGTCTTGTTAGTTCATTTGGGCAACGTTTATTGACAATCTGAGAGATTCTAAATTTGGATGACAACTATTCTATTTCTTACAAAAAAACTTGCTTATGTTCTTCATATTTCTTTTGTATCTTTTGAAGTGAAACAGAAATTATTTGTGGTTCAATATAAATGTTAAAATATATTTATAGAAAGTATGTTTTTCAAAAAGGGGAATTTTCGCTTGTGTGCGTGAAAATTTCTAACACAACACAACAAAGGAGATCTGGAGATAGATGTAGTTGGGAGAAGATTTTCGTTACTAATTTTAATTTTCCTTTGCGGTTTTATATCATTTTGGTCCAGCTATACGGCATTTACAGGATTTTTTTTAGGTAAATTGGTAAACTCGTAAAGCAACAATGGGAATAAAAAAGGTAAGATTTTAGTTTTGTATAAAATCTTGGTGCGGTAAGGATCTCCATTGACCGTAATGTTAGATTTGGCTTCATTTTTGAAGAAATGATGATGAGCGATGATGCCCCCAGCATGTTAACCAAACCAAATGGTCTTTTTTTTAGATGCAATGGAGTTTATAAGGAATGTTGTGGATTGGTCTCACTCCATATGCGGCAATTTTGCCTATTAACACTAGATTTACGGATGTTGAATATATACCTATTTTTACTGAAGTGAGCCAATTTGACTCATACAAGAAAATTGAAGTTTTTCGCAAAGAAACCAAGCATAATATGCCTTTTAGCATAGGCAGTTGGACCAGAAATGTCTCTGAATATGGTATAAATCGGTGATCTACCTACGTTTCTACCTTCATTCAGTCTTTCCCATAAAGTCCCGTCAGCAGCTTTTTCGGCTAAAATTTCTTTATCAGAAGATGTATCGATAGCATCTAGATCATTTTCAGTTTCAGAATCAAAAATCACTCTAGCTCTTTTTTTACTAGGAGTTGTGTAACGAAAAATTTCACCTTCACTTTCAGTTTCAGAATCAGAAGTAACCCTGGCTCTTTTTTTGTTACAAGCTATATAACAAAGATCTTCATCTTCACTGCTAGAAGATTCAATTTTATTGACTTCGTCCTCTAATTCAATTTCGTTATCACTTTGGTCTATATCAATTGCATCCGATTCATTATCTGATTGGTCTTTCTTTAGTTTGATTAGTTTTTTCAGCAAAAGACAATTTTTCTGATTCTTTCCCATAATAAAAACCCTAGATAATCACATAAAGTAAATATCAGTTGTAATACCTTTTACAAATAAATTACGAAATTACCTTTGTGGATCAATTTTTCTGGCAAAAAATGAATTTTATGAAATTATAAATTATATATTACTTCACTGCACTGCTCACACGCGATGTATAAATCGAAATGACGACAGAAGTAACGGAGTAACGAAAACAAGTGATAATTACTCCAACATACACACAAATATTGTATGTGAGTATTGCCAAATGAGAAGAGGTAACGGAGTTACGAAAACAAGTGATAATTACTCCAACATACACACAAATATTGTATGTGAGTATTGCCAAATGAGAAGAGGTAACGGAGTAACGAAAACAAGTGATAATTACTCCCACATACACACAAATATTATATGTGAGTATTGCCAAATGAGAAGAGAAACAAATCACGTGCGACTTGACTGTTGTCCAGGCCTGATAGGACCAGTAAATTTCATGTTATGCGATTAACTGCTAAACCATTCTACGAGTCAAATTAGCTCACAATCGTGAAAATAGGTATACCACATTCGATAATGCGAAATGAAGGGGTCTGCGAGGAAGAGGAATAAGCGTTTACATATATTTCATTACTTTAATTAAAAACCAACGTATGTTTTTAAAAAGTAATATTAAAGTTTTATGTATATATAGTGATCAAATTTTGAATGAGTCAAATTGGCTCGGTCCGTAAATCTAGTGTTAACAAGCCCGTTAAGCCAAAAATGAACCTCTTCGCTGAACACAATTTGGCGATAAAACAACGGGTTAGTTTCTAACTGCTCTAGAGCACAATCGGCGAAATAACGACGCATATAATGGTCTCGTAACTTTAATACCTGCACAAGCTAGATCTTATACGGGTGTATGCAAAAATTTTCCGCGTAGTGGACGTACAGAGCCCCAAATACTGCGACCGACGACGAATCGATCAATTTGGATCTTCTGCAACACTTTCGTTTATAGCAGCGATATTCTCTTCAGGTCGTACATTCCTCCGACGTGTTGGTATTATTACATCCTCTAAAGAATATGTGGTACAAAATCCATCCCCAGTTCGACGGATTTATTGCTCAGACGGACGATTATGTGCACCATAAAAATCCCGAAGTCGTCTATAACTTTCTCGAATTTATTACTGATTTTCAAGTAAATTTGAACAATTTAGTAGCGCTGTACAAGCGTGTGTCTATTCATAAAGATTTGCCAAAGTTTACTGAAAATAATAAGAAAAATGTTTAATCAAAATTTAAATTTTAGTTTTATTTTTTATAATTTAAACTTGTTATGGGCTTAAAAAAACTCTCGCTATAAAAACAAGCGCAACAAATTTAAAATATAAAGGGTGTTCCTATAGTGACGCCTTTTTAAGGAATATGATTTTACTTTTTTAAATGTAGTTGGTATACACTAAATAAATGAACGCTATAAAATAAGTGTAAACAACAAATAAAAAAGATACAGGGTGCCAGAGGCCATGATCTAGACCAGTATGGTCTTATCCTCTAACCCGTTACAGGCAGATCCTTGAAATTTGTACAGAAGATGTACTGTTATGTTTCGTATGAGCACAAGTACAAAAATTAAAATTTAACAAAATGAAGGGTTTCCCTAAAGCAACGTGATTTTCACATACATGGGCTTGTTTTTTGAATATAAATCTTTTAATAAATCAGAGTACCTATTGCAAGTCGCTATAAAAGCAATTTTAAAAAATTTAATTAAAAGTAAAAGGCATCCCAATAGTAATATTATTTTTACAGGACCTTATTTCAAGTTAATCAAAGCATGTATCATTGTGTCCGCTGTAACAAGTATAAAATATAAAATTAAATATTAAAGAATAGCAAATACGTGGTACGGAACCCTTCATTTATGAGACCAATATGCACTTGGCAATTTTTTAACGGTAAAGTTGAATTCAGGCAGCTCTCAATTGCTGGGAAATGTCTATAAAATTTTCAATATAAGTTTCTAGCCAAAAAAAAGATATCTTTGCCAACGGTAATATTAAAATTGGCTATAACTGAAGGTCGATGAGAATATAAAATTATTAATAATTCCCTGAAGGTTTTTTCTTTGTAAATGTATATTTTTTCGAATCTAAAGCCAATTAAATTAAAACAAAATACTCTTTTTCCATAATAGTCATATACATCTTTTGTTGCCCTTAACCATACACACCCACACACACACACACCTACACATCAGTTATAAATTAATATTTACCTATCTCTTGGTATTATTAAAAAAGCAACAAATATTTATTAAACAAAAAAAAAACATAAACAAAAAATTAATTAATAATGAAAAGAACTGCATACTGTTGTGACTTTATTATGATTAAAGAAATTAAATTAATATTAATTAAAATAAAATTAAAGAAAATTAAAAAACAAAATAATAAATGTGTTTGCAAAAAAAAGTTCTTAAACTAGAAAGATAAATAAAAAAAATAAAACAAAAGAACACACTTTAGTATTAGCGAAATAAAATTTAAAAAGTAAACCAATTGCATAAATTTTAGTTAAATTAAATATTAAAAAAAAATTAATAAAAAAATATTATTATAAGCGTAACAAATTAAAAAAAACATCTTATTGGTTATAAAAATTAAAAAAAAAAAAAAAACAATTGATACTTATTAAAAAAATCATGAATTTTTTTTTTGGAAAAAAAAACAAAAACAAATGAAAAAAATACACATGAAAAAAGAAAAAAATTTAAAAGCTCTCAGTGTTTTATTTAAAATAAAAAATTTTTTTCCGAAAAAATTTACAGGTCGTAAATAGCATTTATAAAGTAAAAATATTAATTTTATGTCTTCTTTTATTTAGTTAAGCATTTAAAAAATCCTGTTGCTGTTCCACAATTTGGGAATCCTTCTTTCTTTCCGCTTCTGGAAGTTGTTAAAAGTTTAGAAACTAGACTTTAAGTCAGTTGTATCTCTTCTATATTATTTTAATGATGCAGCCGCTTAGAAATTGCTAATTGATTTTCAAAATATATAGTTTCTGATCCACAATGCATTGATTTTTATTTTATTATTAAAATATTATTATTTTATTTTTTTCTGCAGCACAACGAGGTGCCAAGTCTCGACTATGCGTTTTGAGCGCATACTATTTTTTTCGGAAAAAGTATTTACGCCTAAAATCTTTTACAAATAATCTGTATAAAAGATTTTGATATCTGAATTGTCTCAGAAAGTGCGAAGTTCACTATCGACAATGTTAATGCCACCCTAAAGTTTCATTGTCATTATTTCAATTAATCTGACCAGAATTTGTTTGATTAAAATATTAAAGACATTATCAGACGCAGTATTTTGTATTGTTTCATACAAATGTGATGACTTTTAGAAGTGTATTTCATGACAGAAAGAACTCTGTTATCACCTGACGATATCGAACTCTTTTGCTATTCATGCTTGGCGACAATAGATCATACATCAAATGAAATTTATAAAAACCCAAGCGTTTCTATTAAGAAAGTGATCGGTATAGAGAGGTTTTTGAAATTTTATATCAAACACTTGAAGTAGAGGTTGATTTTGTCTGCAAAAACAATTACATCATTTTTTTTCTTTGCCTTTAATCACAGAGATCACAAAACGCTGTGACTTAAACTCAGTATCTTTTATCTTAGCCAACCAAGTTCCTTTAAGCACCCAATACGATGTTTATCTTTAGCTGTTACTTTCTCTGACTGAAGCTACGAAGTGGACATCTTTTAATGCAGCCAATGCAACTGCTCAACATGGGTTATCATGAACTATTTTCGTATTGATATTTTAGCGTCTTTTAATTTCTCGGTGACGAGTATATTTAACATTTCCAATTGATCCAAACTACAGGCATTTTTTCAATGCTCCTTTCTTAGCTAGCTCCGACTATATTTTGTGAAATTTTTTCTAATTGTGGTTTTTAAACTTTAAAACAGCTAAATGTGTAATTAAAATACGGCTTAAGTTCGCGAAAATTTTAATTTAAATTAAGGAAAAAAATTTATTTACAAAATGTTTTGTTCGTTTTTAAAAACAGTAAAAATCATACACCTATAAAATGTAATGCAACATTTCGTAGGTCGCTGCAACCGTTATTAGAATTCCTTGTATTTTAGAATATGGAAAATAACTCTTTTCTAATCGTTTTTAGAAATTTTTGTTTGTTCTCTTTTATCAGTCGTCAACTACACTTGTTAAACGTTCTGCAATTCATTTTTTTATCATGTTTTTTCTTCTCCTCATAGTAGAGGCCTGTTTGCAATACTTTTTAACAATGAGAAAGCAAACGTTATTAACGAAATTTAATGGGTTTGAGAAATAGAGAATAAAGTAGTGGAGCTTCAAAAGTCCACTATTGCATGAACTAAAATTTTTCTTTAAACATGTTTTCATTTATTTAAGATTAATCAGTTTTGAAGATTTTTTGTACTGAACTCTCAATGCCATTTTGCTAAATTGATGATGGGATATAAATCTTTTTGGTTTTTAAATCTGCTTGATAAAAGCACTTTAAGATACTGATGTCTGAACTAACACCATAAAGAATGTGCTCGAATAACCTTAAATAAATAAATAAATCGGTAGAATATCAAAATTGATTTTTATCGAACAAGTATAATTTTAGATTTTAGCTCAATTATTTTATTTATTAAAATGACAATAAATAGGATTTATATAGTCAATTTTAGTTTCCCAGAAAACCAAATTAAATACATTTTTAATTTAACAACTTTCCGCTTAACTCTAACGGAAGACTCCCTTATATTTATTTGAATATTAAAAAAAAACTAAAAGCTGCTTAAAAGAAATGTATGAACTTTAAAAGAAGTTGTGAATTAAGAATTCGAGGATTGCGTTATACTTTAACCAAACATATTAAATATTATGTAATATTAATTTTTTTGTGGGAAAAATCATTGCTTTAAAAATTTCACACTTAAATCGCAAATAACTTTTACATCAGCATATCGAAAAGCCATCAATCCAAAATGTATGCTTCATTATTACATTGAAATTGGTAAGCATTTTTCTAAGAATTTTACTACGAAAAAACGTAATGCATTTAAATTCATTTATAATTCATAAAAATTAAATATTTTAAATTGCAAACAAAAACTAATGTTATAATTTATTTAATTACAGACTACGGCTCAGTGATACAAAACTGTAAATTTCTTTACAATGAAATGAAATTTTAAAAATGAAAGATTTAAAAGTGACTTCATCAACGAAGGTGATTTATTTATAATAGAAAATAAAAACCAACAAACTTAAATTTGTTTTTTTCTTAAAAATTTTCAATTTTACACATTCATTCATTCATTCATATACTTGTATTCAGTTCATTATCTTTCATATATATATTTCAAGTCAATTCACACATAATTTTTTAACACAAAGCACTTGTTTCAGTCAGTTATTTAAATATATATTAAAAACAAATAATAAAACATTTTTTAAAATCATATTTATGATTGCTGATAGAATTTAGTTGTCTACTTTTATGATTTATTTATGATGCTTAATATTTTGTATGATTAATTTTGAAATTTCAGTACCGCTAACGTCAGACACAGATGATAAAATAAACGAAAAAAAATAATAAATTTATATTTTATTTATATGCTTTTTATTTTAATTTAAATGCTTAAAATAATAATTTTTATGGAAAGCTTGTGTTCTTAAATATTTTGTTTTTTAATTTATAAAGTTTTAAGAAGTTTTATGCAAACATATTGTAGTGTTTGCAATTACGAATGTTAAAAAATTATTAAATTTATTTAAATGTGTTCTTCTTCTTCTTCTCTTGTTTTATTTATTTCAGATATTATCGCTAAATGTCTTTTACGAGTACAAATATAAAAAAAATATTTAATTATTCTCTTATATTTTTAACTTTGTTAAATATTTATTTTGATTTTCACACTGTCTTTTACTTGAACTATTTTTTATGATTTTTTTTTTTTTCAAATTTGGGCTTAAGTTCGTTAAGCAGTAACAAAACAATAAATAATTTATTATTTGGGTTTTTTATGTTGTAAGCTGTTAAGATGCGCACTTAAATAATGAGATGATTGTTATAATCATTGAATGATGCCTAGACGTTCAAAAATTTAACCTGATTGAATTTGCATCATGAAAGGCTCATGTCAGAGAAAATTTGAATTATAAATTTTTTTTATTTTTTATTTTTACGAACGTCTCTATAATTTAAAAGTGTATCTAAATATTGCTTTAAAACTTTTACAAATATCCTATTTTTTCTAATTCTAATACTCTACACTAAATATGTAATTAAAAATATTTCTTGTAAATATTGATTAATAAAATTGTTACCGTACACTCAAACTCTCTTTACCCTTGGGTGCTAAAATTCTAAATCCTTTTTAGTAATGTTTTTTTATAATTATTATTATTATTGTAATTATACTATAATTAATATTAAAATCAATATTTTTTTATAAATAACTAGTTGTTAAGCTGTTAGTAAATAAAAATAAAAATCAGATATTTGTAATAGAAACAACTATAATCTACAACGAAAACAAAATATAAAATAACAACACAACACATACATAAACTCATACAGTTACACGTAAAAAAATACACCTTATAAAAATTAAATTATTAAAATAAATTTTTAAAATTTTATTGTTTAGGAATAATTATAATAGAAAACCAAATAAAAAATAAATAGTTTTTAAGCAAAAGGAATCAAAAATAAATTGATATTAAAAAGTCGAAATAAAGCTGTTTTTTTTACAGAATTTACTCTTGAAATTTACTCATGAGCAAGAGCTTAAGAATACAGGTAAAACCTTTTAAAGCTGTCTTTATAAACTAAATTTAATTGCATATCGTTAGATTTTGTCTCTTTTTAAAACTGCGCTTCGTTTGAATACAAATACAGACACGTAGATTTATTTTTTTTAAGCCCTATCTTTTGCTTCTAGCACTGTGGCTTCGTTTACTAAACATGCGCATTAAACAAAAAAAAAAAAAAAAAAAGAAAAAGAATAATAATAATAATAGGAACAAAAAAATTTGAGGTTAAAAAATAATCAGCAAAAACATTTTCTTTGAAGATAATGATTGGCACAAGCAGTAAGGGCATCAATTGGAGTGAGTTATCTTTTGCACCGTTTCAGAAAACCAAAATCGCTTGAATGTCTCTTTTGCGACCTAAAAAATACGTATGTTCTATCGAACATTGCAATGAATTTTCATTTTAAGAACGCTGAGAGCTTCTTATCACAGTTGAGGTAGCACATTTGGTCATACACTTGTGCGAAAGCACACTACTCTAGACCTTACGAGCGGTAAATTTAACTCCGTTTGCAAGACTCCATTCAGAAATTTACAAAAGATCGTGATTGAGGTTACCATGCATGTGCCTTCGGATATCCCTAATATCCAAAATGCCTATGAATTTGTCATGAAATCGTTTAATAAAACCCCATAATGAACGGCGTGGAAAAGCGCTATTATTTTTTTTTTGCGTCTCTGAGGTCAAAAATACGCTTTTTAGTGCAAGAAATCTGATATAAATAAAAAATTTTCTTTTTTATAAATTTTTCTTACATTGAAAAGAACGGATTTAAATAATTTATTTAATTTTCGACGGTGGCTTTCATAAACAATTCATTTGTATTTTTGTATTGTTTTGTTCTAAAGTATTTTCTTAGCCATCTTGTATTAGTTGTAATAACAAAGAAAACCAATGTGAATTGCATGTTTCAAAGCTTTATCGTTCAACTATAGTCTTAGTGCCATCTCTTAGTTCATTTAAAAAAATTGTGCAAAATAATTTTTGTTAATGTATCTTTAAAAGAATTTCTTTAGCTACGTAGAAGCAACCGTAGTTATCTTAAAATAAATTCCAAAACCTATTGTAACTTTTAAGAGCTTTTTCATTCACAATATGAAAAAGCTTTTTTATTATATCCAGGTTGAAAGTTTAAATATATTTTTCATTCCAACTCGCCTTAATAAAGTCGTCAGACGCTTAGGCACTGATATTGAAACATGAAAACTTGTAAAAAAAAAGAGGGATGCCAACTTTTTAAAAGCAAAACGCGTCGACTAAGTTGCAAAAAATAACGTTTTTTATTTATCTGTGCATTTTATTATTTTACATGTATTTTTTATAGATGTTTCTTACATATACAAGGAAAGTTATAATTAATAGAAATGTTTGCAAAAGTATATGTACTAACATTTAAAATTTTTGAAAATAGAAGCAATCATATTAGAGAAGAGTCATATTAATTTTTTTCATATTTTTTTAATGTTCTGCCACCCCAATATTTTTTTTTATTTGAGTTACTTCACTAAACTAGACTTACGCATATGGTGAAGGGTATATAGCTTATTTTATTATTTTTTTATTTATATTTTTATTATTTTTTTAAGGAGCTAAAGGAAAAATTTTGCATCAACAGTAATCAAAAGGAGCAAAAAATGGCGCGGAAAGAGTTTATGTCACCAGCTTGGATAGATTTTGATAAAAATACAAAATTTCTGCTAATGGTAATATTTATGCAAAAATATAAATATTGGACTAAAAAGACAATTATCAGGAATAAAATTTTAATGAAATTTTAACAATGTATTCAATTCTGTCTAATTGTGATTTTCATGCCTTAAGCGTTACTAAGCAAATTTTATCAAATCAAATATCAATTGCTTAATATTAAATTTGATAAATTCTAGACAGTTTTGAGACGTTGGATTTGAATTGTAAATTACAACAACAAGAGTGCTATATTTAGCTATGGCTATATAACCAGATTTCATTAGGAACAATAAAGTAACTTTAATAGAAAAAAAAAACAAAAAAATAAATACATGGGGCGAATTCAAAAATAGGAAAAAATATCAAATGAAAAAATTTGCGCTCTCCCATATCTGTCGAGTTTTATCGATTGTCAATATGTTCAATATTGGTATCATTTAAAAGAGATCTTTCAGGAAAAGGTAAAATTTTTATAAAGTGCTGAACCAATTAAGAGCCGGTGAAATTTTTATGTAAAACCTTTTTATTCTCTGTCACCTCAATATTTTTGTTTTCTTTTATTGGAGTTACTTCACTTATCTAGATTTACATATATGGCAACGGATATTAACCGAATATAGTACTCTTACTTGTTCAATTCTCTATCGCCGCATATAATTAGTATAGAGAAATTAGAGGCAGGCGTGGTATTTTGCCCGCGGCCTCGAGGGATATGGATCGATCTCGCTGATTTGCGATAGCAAAATTTTCAAAACTATGTCTGATAAGTATTTAAATTTTTTCTAGCTCATCTCGTGCCTTGGCAAAGGATTTCAACACTAACACGGACGGACAGATGGACATCGCTCAATCGATTTCTCTATGCATAACGACTCGAATATATATACTTTTTGGGGTCGAAATGACAATCTTAGATACACCCTCTCCACCGGTAAAAGGGCTTAATGAAAGTTTTTAGTTATTATCAAATAAATGATATTAGTTTAATCGAAAAACACTTTATATTTTATTTAAGTTTATTAAATATTATAACTACTTTTGCTTAATTAAAACCTTGAATGCAAATATAGTTAAGGTTTTTTAATTGCTTTGCATGTAAACGAAAAATATTTTACATAAATTTTTTTACAAGTGATTTTAAAAATAGCAGCAACAAATTTAAACTAACAGAAGCAAATTGATTTCCAAGAGTGCATATTTTATCCATAAAACACTCAATAGCTTTGGAAATTGTCGCTTTTTTAAATTGCCTGACCTGTGTTAAGTAAAAATATTTCTCAGTAATTTAACCTCAAATCCTTTCCACTTCATCGCTTTCTATGATCGCAATATTAGCAATTTAAGTCGTAAGAAAAAACCATAAACTTAAAAATTTAATCATTATTGTCGAAAATATTTAATAGTAAAAAATAATAATTTTAAAGCGTTTCATTATTCTTTTCAAATTTTCCAGCAAAAACACCAAAGTTCCAATAAAATAACCACCAGCTAAAACAAACCAACCGAATTGAAAATGTCTTAAAGTTAAAGGACGTGCAATTTCCAATTTGGGTTTACGCATCTTTAAAACACCAGAGCAGTAGCCATCCTGTAAAGAATCTGAAATCCATTTATCTATTAAACCAGCTGAACTAGAGCGTAAAATAAAACGATTTAAAGGCTTTTCAAACTGTGAGTGTTCTGGTATTAGAAAACCAAGCGGCATAGTTGTTAAACATTCGTCAACCATTTGGCTAATTGGTTTAAGTAAATGCATTTGTTGATTTAAAGCAAATTGTATTTGATCTTCTAGAGCTGTATAAGAGTGATTGGGCTGCAGATCTAGTATTGCATTTAGTAAATCAGAAGAATTACGTGCTCGTAACATTTGAGCGAAATCTTTGGGTAAGCCAGGATTATTAATAATGGTTGATATTTCATAATCAAACGCATCCACAATTATATGTCTTTTTGTCAGTTCAGTAATTGTCTTAATCACAGGCTTAAATTTTAGGCCCGAAAAGAAACTTGTTAGCGAGGCCATATACAAATTGGAAAATATAAAACCCATAACGGCCAGAAGGCAAAAGCATACAGCATTAAATCCTTTAAAATGTTTGTAACAGCATGATGTGTAGGTGGGTAAATACATCATTAATCTCAAAACCTCTAGAAAGATAAGGTCCACGTCAGAGCATTTTTTGTACTTTAAACAACATACAAATAATTTGGCCAAACTTAAGATTAGCCAAGTGGCCACATAACTAAGCCATACTTCTGTCTGAAAAGGCATTATGAAAAATTTATATTTTGGTAGCTCCTGTGGATAGGGTACCACAACACATCTCTGCAACATGCGAACAGGATAGCTTAGATGGGCATTTTTATAAGGGATATAAGTATTAATGGCCAAATCGATTTCATCATTTACAATTCTTTGTATTATTTCCATAATATTGAAATTTCTATTTCTTTCTAAATAAAGCAAATCCATATCTGCATTATATTCCTTGAGAAAAGCTTGAAATAATGTAGCCACATAACCCAATAAACGAACCCTGTTCTTAGTAATGATGCAATTTTGTTTCTCAAATACTCTTGGTGGATCAAACATGGCTGCAGTTCTTATTTTAAATTTATACAAATTACGAAATTTATCGGGATACAAATCTTCTTTATTAAGATTAGTCATATTTATTATTTTCCTTGATAAAAAATGGTTGTAGTTATAGATTTGATACTGCTGTTGGTAATAGTTTTCATTATCCACCAGTATTAAAGCCTTTGTAAAGCCTTTCTTCCAACACCATTCAAAGTGTTGTTTCAAATCCAAACGATTATTTTTTCTTTTGGAACGGGTTGTTATAAAGACACCTCTAACGTGACCCTGTATACCAGTAAAAGCATTATTCATATGATTCCATAAATCCATGCGCTCTAGAGCACCAACAGCTATAAAAAATATCTCCCTGTTTAGACCTGCTTCTTGATTAAAATTGATATTACCATAATTTCGTGTTACTACCAGTTTTGGTGTTTTGTAGTCTTCCATTACTCGTAGGAATGGCGCTATTTCGTTTGATTGACCAAAAAACGCCAGAGTAAGGATTTCAGATTTATTTTGTGCAGCTGTTATGATAGAATTTAATTCAGGCAGCTGCCACATTTTTGCCGTCAAAAACGTTATATTTAATACTTGTAAGAGAAAATTCATTATAACGCGGCAAAGTTTTAAATACAACTAAAATACAACTGCTTTTCTTGGCTTAGGGAAATTACTGTAGATTTATTGTTCTTTTATAATTGCACATTGGCTTTGGTGTGGAAAAAAGACAGCGAAAACTTTTTTTGTCACTTAAATAACTATAAAATATTTTATTACTACTTCCAATAGACAACAACAATTTATTGGAAATATCTGATAATATATTAAATTACTGTGTGGAAAGCGGATAGTTTTTTTGAGCACTTACCTTAACAATCATTGAATTTTTATGCAGTTTATACCGTAAATGTAATTTCTTAAATATCCAGTTCTGAACCCATAAAGTATAAATAGTCTGAGCCCTTATGCACAGTGAAGTCGATTGAGCAATGTCCCTCTGTCCGTCCGTGTTAGTGTTGAAATAGTTTCAATACAATAACACACCTGCCTCTAATTTTTCCATATCAATTCGAACAATGAACTCCAATCGAAAAAAAAGATAAATGTGTCGATAGAGAATTAAAAAATAAGAAATAGAAAGAATAATAGAAAATTACGATTGTACGTCAAATTTTTAAGATATCAATGTGGTTATCATTTAAAAGTTTTTAAAGAGAACTTCTAGAAAATACTAAAATTTTAAAAAAATGCTTAACTCATTAAGAGCCGAAGACATTTTATGAAATTTTTTTTTTTAAATATTTTTAATTCCCTGTCACTTCCATATTTTGATTGGAGATGCTTCACTTAACTAGATTGACATATTCATGGTAAAGGGTATATTAAATTTGGCATAGCCGAATATAGCACTCTTATTTGCTTTAATTTTAATTGCCTAAGTAAGGAATATATTGACTCAAAAACAAATTCTACAAGGAGCTTGAACCGATTATTATTAATTTTATTTTATTATGTTTGCAGTATTAGGGCTTTAATTGAAAATTATAAAATACACTTTAGATAATTTTTGTACATTTTTAAAGAAGAGCATTTTATCAAAAAATATTTGCTTAAGAAAGAAATGGAAAAATTTGAGGATTTTTTTATATCTTTCAGTGTGAGAATGATTTTAAGTAAAAATTTCAAATAAAGTTTTCAGAAAATCTGTGGGAATGTAACTTTTTTTAAGTACTTAAAAAGTTTATGTTGAAATAATAAATTGAAAAAATGAAAGCATTTTCAACACTTTTTGGTTGTTTCTGAAAAAAAGCTGAAAAAATATTTACAGCTCCTAACATAACCTTTTTTCTTTTTTGTCAAAGTTATGATATTTTAAGCCAGTCTTAAATTTATCAGGATTAATTTTTTAGGATTTTAAAAATTTATGTAAAATAAAGTTCTTTACCCATTGTTATATTTAGCTAACGCCGCAAGATCTTGAAGAACTACCGTAAGTCCATCCCAATGTACTTCCAATGCATTTATCTATTGAATTTAACAATGTACTACATAGGGGTGGGGGCAATTAACTTATCTTTTTTAATCGCCAAATGGGGTTACATCTACGCTAGAATCGTAAAGATCAATAATCGTTTTTATACCTCGTTTTCATTGAAATAAAATAGTTTTGCGAAAATACCTTAAAAGGTGTCCACAGAGTTAAATGATTTCAAATGTTCGAGTTTGCGGCGTAACACTGACATTTAATTTTATGTTTAAAAAAAATAGTTATTTTGATTAAGGTACGACTAGATTAGTCAAATAATTGACCAAAAAAACGAAACGAATAATTTATGGATAAAATATTTATATTCTGACTTCTTATGCATAGCAAAGTCGATTGAGCGATGTCCGTCTTTCCGCCCGTATTAGTATTGAAATCAAGTTTGCCGAGGCACTAAATCAGCTATAGAAAATTTAAATACGCAAATCGATCAGACATAGTGTCGAAAGAGGTGCTATTGGATATCAGCACAATCTGACCTTGTCCTTCGAGGCAGCGGGCAAAACACCACGCCTACCTCTAACGTTTTCACATTTGAATTAATTAAGTAACTCCAATCAATAAAACAAATATATGGAGAATTAAAAAATAACAAAAATATATTAAGTGGAAAATTTGGCTCTCGCCCATATTTTCCGAGTAACCGGCCACTGAAAAATTTTTAAATTATTTATATGGTTATCATTTTAAAGCTTTTGAAGAGATCATTAGGGAAATACTAAAATTTTTAAAAATGCGTAACTCATCAAGAGCCGATGTAGTACTTAAAATTTTTTCTTATATTTTTCTTCTCTGCACCCCAATATTTGCTTTTTTGATTCGAGTCATTTCACTAAACTAGATTTACATAGATGCTGAAGGGTATATAAGATTCGGCATATCCGAATAAAGCACTCTCACTTGCTTTTACACATTTTTATTTATATTTATTATAAAACACATTTTTTTAACAAAACATTTTTACAAAAATTAAAAATTAATAGATAACACGGAGTTGAACTTGAATAGCGCAGACACATCACAGTGTTGCAAAGAAAAAAATCATTTTGAACATGTTTTAAAATAATTTAAGTGATTTTGATCTTAGCAGCATGAAAAATATATGAGAAACTCTGTAGCAAAACACTTTATTTGAGCAAATCATGTGTTTTGAAATCACGTAAACGGAATTGCACTATTCTTCACGCATTTTTCTTCTCTAGCGAGGCGTAAAAAATGTAAAAAGATCGAAATCAATTCACATAAATTAAATTTACAATAAGAAAATAGTTTTTTATAACTGAGGTGTTCAAATTCAGCCCATAGTAGTGTTAGTTTTTTTTATCAAATTGTGTTTGCAATTTCAAAGTCATTAACTTTATTAAATAAATATGGCTGTAAATATAAATTGATTTTATGGTTGGATTTCACAGTGATTTTCACAGATAATAATACAATCCAAAATTAAAGGGCCATATTCTTTTAAATTTATTTTAAATAGTTTAACAATAATTTTTTTTTATAGCTTTCATTTAATATATTTGCATCACTTTCCACACTTAATTATACAGACTTATAAATAACTAAATAAAATAATCGTAAAAGAAAACTTTCATCACTTATAAATCTAAGAATCCCTGATATTTTTGATGCACATTTTGAAAGCTTAAAAGTATTGCATTTTTTAAATACGGTCTTAACGCTGGTCTTTTACGTTTGACTCCTTATAAAAATTTCTCCCTTAAAAATGATTTTGATCATATATAAATTAGTGATGAATTTTCCTTAATTTTTTAACCATGAGAAAAAATAATAAAATTATGTTTAAAATAAAATGCAAATAGCTTCTTCGTGACTTAAGGTGCGATCCCATATGAGAAATGTTTGACTAAAAAGATTAAACTAGTTACTTATGTGAACAATTTCTTGTTCCTATTAAACATTTATTAAAAAATAAAAGACACTACTCAATATAAGTCCTTAGATCTCAAGTTTATCATTAGTATAAATCATCATTTGTAATGACACGTATAATTGAAGATTAAATAAATATTTGTAAAACTAGTAGTAACGCTTTTTAGGTCAAATATTTGATATACAGCTGCCACAAGCCCACCCAGTGTCTTCATTCTTCTTAACTTTTGCAATTTATTATCATTTCTAAAAATGGCAATTTTTTCCATTTTTTTTTTTTCCTGCAAAATTAAAAGTTTGGATAACGACATCAACTAATGAGCGAGGTTGTTTAATTTACAAAATATTTTAGCCAAATATCGGTTGTATTTTATATATTTATTATCATTGTTATTAAATTTTTTTTTTTTTTTTTTGTCTTATTTGAGTCTTAAAAAACCACTGTGAATACCAACTGCCAGCAAATCAAGTTTGCCGCATATTTTACTCTTTACCTTTTTTTAATAAACTAAATGAATTTAAAATTGCGAAGTCAATTTATTTGTAAAACAAACAGGGCAAAAAAACTTAATAACAGCTTTTTAAGATTTTATAACAAACAGTAAATTTTACATGAATCGCAAGTACTCTTCAACTGATTTTGTTTATTAAAAACCCTCCACATTTATGAATGAATAGAATCCAATATTGTTTACTACACGTGACAAGATATTTGTGCGCATGTTTGTTACTTTGTGAACAAACCATTTGCTGGTACAAACACTCACTCTGGCACTCAAACACAAACCCATGTTTCTTAATACACAAATACTACAATCAACATATTAAAGCAAGATTTATACAAGCAACTCAGTTGTCAGTCATTATTTTATGTCTTGGCGCCTAAATCTAAAATACATCCTTTTTGAATACACAGCGAAGAAGAACAAGGCATAGTCACACATAATAACGGAACTAAAGTTTTCGAGACAATTTGATTTTTGTGTTAGTTGCATTGCAACCATTTGTGCGTGTAAAAGCTTTTTGCAGAAAAAAAAAACGGTTAAATTAAAAAAAATTTAAAATTTAAAAAAATAAATAAAATATTTTTCTAAATTTCAAACATAAAATTTTAGTGAATTTAAAAAATGTTCATTTTAAAATGTCCTTTACTGCTAATTTGGTGGTAAGTGTAGCAGTGATTTGGCTGTGAGTGAAAATATTTTCCAAAAAAAAACATTTATTTTTAATATCGTTTTTAATAATGTGCACTTCCGCTGGTTATCTTAATTATTGTAATGTAAATTAATTTTAACATCGAAAATTATAACAGGATTAATTTATTTGCTTAAAGTGTGATGTTTTAAAAATTTATTAATTATTCATTAAAATAAAAATTCCAACCTTTAAAGACTTATAGTTTTGAATATTTGTCGCAACAAATTACAAATTGCAACAATAATTTAATATTTATAGCTTGAAAATCCATTTTTTTTAAATCCAAACAACAGATTGGTACCGCACATATAAAATCTAAGATATAACAATGATAGGCAAACAACAATATAAAATATTTACTAACAAGTTTTAACGAACTCTTAAGTCCAAAATTTAGTTAATGGTTAAATAATCTAATTTTTTTTTTAAATTTTTTTGTAAAAGTGTGTTTTATTAATTTCATTATTTAAAGAAATTTTTAAAAACGTCGTTTTTTTTAATATTCAAAGTTTCAGTAAGCACGAATAAGTCTCACATACAAACGGTTCTATACTCTTGGCCACCCTCTACTTTTTATACCTTCACCACAAAAAGTGAAAATTCTGATTTCTACAGTATCTATTTTCGACCCCATAAAGTACATATATTCTTCTTATACATGTTACATGTGTCCGTGTTAGTGTTGAAATCAAATTTGCTGAGGCACTAAATCAGCTAGAAAAAATTTAAATACGCCAATCGATCAGAAATAATGTCGAAAGAGGTGCTACTGGAAGATCAGCAAGATCAGTCCATGTCCTTCGACGCAGCGGGAAAAACACCACACCTTTAATTTGTTTAAATCATTTGGAACAATTAAGTAACTCCAATCAAGGAAATATAAATGGAGCGATAGAGAATTAACATATAAGAAAAAAAAACATCAAGTGAAATTTTTAAAATTTTTTAAATATCAATATGGGTCTCATTTCAAAGCTTTCAAGAAGAGATCTTTATTAAATTTTTCGAAATTACAAGTTTTGCTTGGATTTGTAAAACGTTATAAAATCCTTAGGAAATCAAAAACTGTATTCAATTGCATCTATACGATTTTAAAGCACTCGGCTTTAAATTGATGTTTTCCAGAAAAAATAGGATGTTTGATTTTTTTTCTTTAAAAAACTCTATAACCTTTCAGAGCAATTTTTGATGTCATTTTATTTCTAAAATATATATCGAGATAGTTTTTTTTTAAATATACCACATAATGGAGTCTTTTGAAAAATTATTTTATTTTTTTCTTCTGTAGCTACAAGTAATTGAAGATTGCACTACTTTCCAATATGTGTCATAGGTGAGGTTTTTTCTTTGTTTGCATTTCGAAATTAAAAATGATTAACTTTAAGATACTACATTTTGTAATTCTTTCTCCGGTTATCTTCTTTTCTTTCTTTAATGATTGTCATGTCAATATATTTACTAGAGTAAAAAAAAAAATATTTTATTTTAATAAGTTTAAAAAATCACCATATTTTTATATTTCTTGGTTAAAGAATGCTACAAGTACATTTCAAAAATAATTTTTCCTAATAAAAGTTAAATTAACAAATGAATCAAAGCCGAAAAAGTAAATTTTAATTAATGTATGAAGATCACTGGTTCAACCCCTGGCTGGGATAAAAATCAAAAAATAATTTCTTAATTACCTAATTTGTTAATAATTTTTTTAATTATACGTTTGCTTTTAAGACTTTTTGTAAAAAATTTTCATAAAAGAAACCAAACACTTAGAAACATCATAATTTCTAGTTTCCAGAAATTTAAAGAACTATTCACTAGTTAAAACAGAAACGGTAAAAGTTACTATTACCAACTACATATTGGTTATTATAAAATAGATATACTAAAATAAACAAAACACTAAAATAAAAAGTTAAAAATATAAAAATAGGATGCATCTTAATACAATTCATTATAGTGATCAAAGATAACATGGGAAGTTTTACAGAAAATTATTTTCACGTTACCACTCAAAAAAACGGCATTTTAGTGAATATAGAGAGTGTATAAATAAATGTCGATCTCTTTAAAACAATTAAAAAGCAGTTAATTCAAGAATAAACTCATCAAGCCTCAAATTCTATATTGTAGGTCTTATTAAGTTTGGCTATATAACTCATACATTTTATTTTATTTCTCAAAAATTGTTGGATTGATTTTTTAAAACAATTAAAATAACTTTCATTTTCTTCTTCCGACTACGGCAAAAAGTAAGAAGAAAACATTTAAATATAAAATAAGAAGTGTAACAATGTAACAAACATAATCTACACAGCAAATAAATTGAGTAAAACAATTTTTTAAACTTTAAAATCTTTTACTGTTTTGTTTAATTTTTTTCATTAAATTTTTTAATTAATTTTAGTTTACCGTGAAAATAATTTAATATTCAAGTCTTTGCATATTTTATTTATTTAATTTTGTAAATGCTCCTGTTTTATTAAATATATTTCTTGACTTTACGAATTTTCTTCTGTGCTTAACGAATTCCAAGACAGGTTAATTTTTTTTCGAAAACAACGCTTTTCTCAGAACTCCATATTTTTCAGCTTGTATTTTTCAATGAACTTTATTAGTTTCTTGAAAACGTTTAGTTTTATTTTTGAAATAATTAATCAAGGTTGAGGTCTTACTTTATTTTACCCTTCACCGCAAAAGTGGAAAAAGGGTATAACTAAGTTTGTCATTCTGTTTGTAATTCATACAATATCCATTTCCCTATAAAGCATATATATATTCCGATTTCTTAGCGAAGTCGATTGAGCGATGTCCATCTGCCCGTCCGTGTTAGTTAGCAAGTAGTTAGAAAGTTTTCCGAAGACGTACGTATATCAGCTAGAAAAAATTTAAATACGCCAATCGATCGAAAGAGGCGCTATTGAAAATCAGCATGATCGGTCCATGTCCTTCGACGCAGCGGCCAAGACACCACGTCTACCTCTAACGTTTTCACATTTGGATTAATTAAGTAACTCCAATCAACAACAAAAAAAAACAAGTATCTGAGGCGATAGATAAATAAAAAATAAGAAAAAAATATTAAGTTAACACATTAGCACTCGCCCATATTTTCCGAGCTACGGGCCTCTAATATTTTCATATTTTTTAAAATATCAATATGGGTATCATTTTAAAGCTTTTAAAGAAATCTTTAAGGAAATACTACATATACATTTTATGTAAATTATTTGTATTTAAAACTTATAATTTTTTTCTTATTTTTTAATTCTCTGTCACCCCAACATTTGCTTTTTTGATTGAAAACTATACTAAAAAACTAAACTATATTAACATAGACGGTAAAGGGTATAAAAGATTCGGCATAGACGAATATAGCGTTCTTACTTGTTTTAGATAAGTTTAAAAATTTTAAAACCTCCCAGTTTTGATTAAGTTTTTCAAAAATCAATATAATACTAATATTATGAATTGTTACTTTTCCTTAAGGGCTAAGTTTACTTTTAGCTTTCAAAAAACAGGAAACTGTAGATTCTAGCAGAATAAGGTATACTTTCGGCATTGCTAAAACTTTCATCAGCACTTTTCCTTACTCCATACAAGCTATTTGGTTATCAATTGTAAATTTTTCTATTTATACAACTGTTAAGAATTGAAAAAGAGAGTTTATTTTTTGAGACATATTTTCATCTACGAAATTTATTATTTATTATTTGTGAGTTGTCAACGAATAATTTTTAAACAATCTAAGCCACTAACGAACATAAGCCTAAATAATAATTCATTTGCAATAATAGTTAAAATAGAATAAAAACACCAATCACAGATAAAATTAAAATATATTTTTTTTACATTTCAATACATTATTTTATTTAAGATATGCTTAGTTATGATACTTATAAAAAAGTAGGATCTAATTTAATCGGATTTGTTCAGCCAGTAATTATTATACTATTGTAATACTTTCTCCTGCTGTAGTCAAAGTGGTAAAAACGTTGACTACAAACCTGGTTGTTCAGGGTTCGAATCCTGCGGCAATCAAAATACAAAAAAATGTTTTTTTCTGTTTAATGGTATAAATACATATTCAGAATGAACAAAAAAAACGTGCAGTCTCCTTCGTCGGTACTTTCTCATAGCAGATTCGCCGGCGAAGTAAAATAACTATCTATCTTTCTCCTTTCACCACCTGTCTTATCTCTTATCTATCCCTTTCCTAAAGAATGTAGCACGGTTACGAAAAATAACTAAATAGGTTTTAATGCCTGAAGTGCTACTTCTCTTTAAAAAAAAAAAATAAAATAAAAATATAACAAAAAACTCGATACAATTTATACTATGGCTGAAACTAACGGTTACAACAGCACCAGGAACAGAAAGAAGAAGAACAAAGAGACAGTCGACACAACACGATGAAACATTTTTACCTATACAGGACGAGAAATATATAGATTAAATAACCTTTTTCAGAAATAAGGTTTACAGACAGCACTAAAAACGAGCAACACTCTACGAAACAATCTCAAGACATCAACAGAAATAACCGATAAATTTAATATCAGCTGAGTATACAGACTTACTTTCACCTGCAACCATACATATATAGAACAAACTAGACGAATATTAAAAACAAGGTTCACAGAACACATACAAACGGAAGAGGGAAGACTACAACTTCACAATATACCTTAACACACATAAACACGTGCCAAGGGAAATAGATGAATGTATGACGTTAATACATCCTAGTAAAAAAGGACGAAAACTGGACATTCTTGAAAACATGGAAATATACAAAACACGAACGTTTAACGGAGATATTATTAACGAACAGGTAAATACAATCTCCGACACAATTTTTACACCACTAGAATGATTAAAACAATCTTACAAATGGAAAACATCCACAGATGGTCGCACTTACCTACCCAATAATAAAATACTGAAATATTAAAATTATATGACAGATATCAGGCAATCTACCTGCATAATACCATTTTTAAATAGACACCATCTTAACGGACAAAACTACGTGAACCCAACACTATCTACGCAAAAAAACACCTTAAACTATCTAACCAGTACTAATCAAAAGGCGGCTTAAAAATAATGTTCTCACATCAAAAGCGCTCGCCAAGCGTATCAAATAAACAGCCAGTGACGATGGTCTTCACCGAAAGGTATGACAACAGTAAAATTAGGTTCGTTTGTATTCTTGTTTTATTGAATTTTGGGTTTTTGAGAAATTTTCGTTGATAAATCGATTTTATCTGAAGTTTATTTTAATTATGAATCTTTGTATTATTCCGTTTTTGTTATAATTAAAACACCTGGTTTGTGAAAAATCAATTCTTTTGACATTATTTATGTCAGATGCGACTAATCTAAATAATGCTGAACAATGGTTTTAAAAGACTAAAAATTTTTTATTAATAAGCTTTTTTATTTGGCTGTAGAAAAATGTCAAAATTCTGTGAATTTCATGTGGTTATCATTTATTTTTATAGAATTTTAATGACTTAAGTATATTTTTGTAAAATGTATTATTGTAAAAGTAACAAAACTAAAAATAATAACCGCATGGAAAAAACTGAGGACATACTTTTCTTAAAACACTTTGCTTATTTTTAATAACTAAATACTAAAATTCTTTAAACTAAAGATTTTTACAATTCAAACGGACATTGTCAATAGAGTGATCGATAATGCAACATCATTTAAAATCCGGTTTTGAATTGTTAAAATATTTAAAAATAACTCTAATTTGTATAAATATGTCATCGCTGCAAGTATCTTTAATCTCTTGTAACTTTTAAAATAAATATTGTTACACCTGAATGACAAACTTATCATGCCCACATACATTTTTATTAAATGCACAAAATGTTGGGTCACTGCATTGTTCAAACATAAAAATATTATTATTATTATTATTATTATTATTATTTTTGATTTATATTAACATGATTTTGTCACTAAATTTAACAAACGGGGTCAAAAAAAAAAAACAAATCAACAAAGATTTAAAAAATTGTGCCAAACCATAAAAAAAAGATGAATTAATTAGTGACGTGTACAAAATTAACACAAGAATAGTTCTATATGTATAGCTTACATGTATATACATGTTATAAAAAATTATTCATTAGAGCGAGTAAAGGATTATAAATACAATTAAAATTTTGCTCAATACGCCCTTAAAAATACACACACTTTTAAACTAAAGGATCTTTAAGCGACTATAGCACATATACATATTCAAGAGTGAAAATCTATAAGATTAAATCCATGAAACGTCATCATTTAGGGTGATGTCTAAGCGTATTAAATATTTGGAATGACTGGGGTAATTGAAAAGCATCTGCAAAAGAACTCCTACAAGTAGGCAACAAATTTTACCATAGTTTTTGCTTGTACACAACTATTGTTTTTGTTTCAAACACTAGTTTGAATTATATATATTTTTTTCTTTGAATTTTTATAGTAAAAATCCAAGTAAATCAAGATTGGTTTTTTGCAAAAATTGCAAAATTGCTTAAGCTGTCACACAACTAGATAGCAAACAGTTTAGGTTAAGTGCAATGGAAACAACAAGACAAAAAAAAAACTGCAGAATTCAAGTGCATTATCCATCCACAACAACTGCTCTGAAAATATAAAATAAACAATATTTCATACACATGCATACAAATACAAACAAGTATGGTGGCATGCATGTATGCGTATTGTTATGATTTTGTATGTAATCATTTCAATTTCTTCAATGTGCGTTAAACAGAGTGACACCGATTAAAACTGCATTTCGTCGTCTACAGAGGTAAACTTTTTACGATTGTTGCAAAGCAAAAATTAGTAAGATTAGTCTGTAGAGTTAACTACTTCTTAAAAAGCTATTGATGAAAGTAAAGGTGCCAACATTCTTTGTCGATTTTGCATACAATATAGCTTGGTACATCCAATAATATGTAGAGTCTATGCTATTCTTATCTTAGTTTATATTTGAAGAAGCAAACTGCCTAAAATGCAATTTTATAATTTTTGAGAGCTTTAGTAAATTAATAAAAAAAAATTTAAATCAAAAAACGATTAGTAAGCTTGAATCTGCAAATAATTTATTTCACCAAATAAACGGCCTTATTTCACCAGATATTATTCATAATTTTTGATAATATTTCAGAAATTACATAAAAAAAAAATAAAAATTTTAAGTTTGTTAAATAAACAAATTCAAACAAAACATTAAATAAGTGTTACAATTTAATTACAAAATAAGAAATGGCAATAGTTTTTTAATGTCATTTTGTATACTCAAATCTGTAAAATTATAATACTGCTAAAGAACGCACGCCTTACTCTTGTCCTTTCTAGAAGTATTTATTACTCCCTTTCCGCTCGAAACTGCAATTTTTATTCATGGACGAGTTTAACCTTCTAGATTTTGTTAATGAGAAAAGATCTGGCAGCTTCTTTTAGCTGTTTTCTTTCTACTTGTATTTGTAATGTACGCATGGGTATGAGTCAAGGGAACAATATTTTTAAAAAAAAAGTAAGTGAATTTGCTGAGCTTTTTAATAAGTGTATTTATTTTTCTTTGTTGTTTTAAATAGTATTATTATTTTTATTTAAGGAGTATTGTTGTTTTTTATTCTCTTACTGTATGATATTAAATCTTTTTTCATAACAATATGTAAAATAATTTTTTGTTAGTTTCGCTGTGTTAAAAAAACAAACACGAAGAGCTCCGTATAGGATATGTGATTTCCCGGAATTTTTTCACAGTACATAACATACATACATACATTTGTGCTGCATAACGAGAAATAACAATGATTAAAAATACTGAAAAATGTTTTAGAACTGGAAGTGCGTTTAACATTTCGCTGTAGAGTCTGATTCTTGTTTTCGTTTCAAAATTTTCAGCAAACGAAAAATCCTTTTACTTTCTACTGCGGTAGGTTTTTTTATCAACAATGCGTTATAAAGATTATTCACGTTCGTTGCTCGGACGTTAGTGGCTTCGAATAACTCAAATTCCTTTCAAACAAATTAGTAAGCTTTTGTTTTATATCTTATGTAGAAGAATTCACACGAAACGATACATTTGAAAGATTTTAAATGGCACAACAAAAATATTTGAAAACCAATCAATGTTCTTTTTAAAAATGTTGTTTTTAAGCCTTCCGCTTCCCGAGAATGTAGCCAAAACTTTAAAGGGAAATTGTGGATAGCTTTTCCTAAGCCCTAGATCCGTACCTCCGTAAATAAAAAAACATACTTGGTATTAATTTTAATAAGGTCCTGCAAAAATAATTTGGTAAGAAATCGGCATATTTGCACAAAAAAAAATCGGCATTATCGTAAAAAAAATCGGCAGATTTAAAATACCCTGTTTTAAATACAAATTAAAATATTAAATTTTATTAACAAAAAACAGCAAAACAGAGCAATTCAATAACAATTACCGTTTACAAATAAATTTTTCAGCTTTTGATCGTATGTATAGTGAATAATCCAATATTTTCATATATTTTTTGTTTCTAGAGTCACTCAAAGCAGTTTTATAAAATATTTAAAAAGCTTCATTTTTCTGATATCTTTTCCTTTAGACTTATAAAAAATTTACCAGCAGTTTTTTCACTCTTCTTTTTTTTCTTTTGATTTTTTCGTTAGAACAAAATACTGCTAAGACATTCGTTCAATAAAAAAATATTTCTTTTGCTGCATTGTTCCATTCATTCATTACATAAATAATTCAACTTTTTTCATTTTTATTTCTATCAATTAAAAAGAAGGAATGACTGAATAGCAACATTTGTGATCTATAATTTTAATACTATTTAATTTAATTTTTATTTTATTTATTTATTTAATTATTATTTATACAAATGATTCATTTTTATTAATATAATGAAAATCATATTAAAATAATTTAGTTTAAAGAAATTAATTAGCTCAATTTTATTTTTATTTTAAGTAACATTATTTTATATTATTTTCAAGAAACAATGAACTTATTAACGGTCGTTTCTTAATGCAACAAGTAATGCCCAAAAATAATGTATACAAACAATATTGCCGCGCTGAAGGATTTAACAAAAAACTCGAAATTTTTGGACCAAAAATCGTCAAATCGGCACTTCTATAATTTTAAAGCTAAAAGTCGCAAAAAATGACTATAGCCGACATATATGACAGGCCGGACTATAACACCTTTTGGATTAAATTTTTTACACTTGCTTCTACAGCGACTAAGCAATATATACCCTGCGTAAGTTTATACTATCAGCAATAGCTTCAAAGATAAGTTCATATTCTTAAAATTAAGGCCTTTGGAAATATCCAATACTTTCTAAATTAAGTGTTTAAGGAGAAAATAGTGTTTAACAAAGTCAAAATACATAATAAAAGTTTAAAATCATTGATATCATTACTTTTTCTGAACCCTCGGACAACTTTTTTTTATTTGCAGCTGCTGGGCTAAACCAGATATATTGCATTAAATAAAAATGTAATAAAACAAATCTAATTAAATAATGAAGTATATAAAACGTAAATAGCTTGGTATAAAGCTCGTTATTCGATTAATTTTAATTTTTTTCTGAACCCAAAATTAAACAAACATATTTGTTTACATATTTGCTTATTACGTTTCTTGTCCATGTAGTTCAAGGTTCCTTTTTGGTGTAAAGTAAATTTAAAAAGAAAAAAACATTCGCTTTTCGAGTTAAGGTATTATCTACATTGCTTAAATTCTGGATTAGCTATTGAACCGTAATTGTGTGTTTTCGAATACAAATTTTTTAAAATGGTAATTAAACGAAAAGTATTTAAAATTTTTGTAAGCTTTAAGCCTTAAACAGGTACTTTTAATGAATAAGGCCGTTTATATTTTCAAAGAGTATTATTTTTTAAGCAGGATAAAATAAAATGAATATGAACAGTTATCTCGAACTCGATATTTACACTTATTGGTATTTCCTGCCAAATCATCGCGAATATATTGTCGCTCTTACACAGCCACGAAATTATGCAGATTTTCTTTAAAAATCTATCATTAATTTTTCGCAAATTCGTATTGAGCAATGAGGATCATTTTTGGTTTAACGGATTTGTTAGTAAACAAAATAACTTCATATGCAGTGCATTCAATTCACAGCAGAGTCTACAGAATCAATGTTATCCAGAAAACTGCAACGTTTGTGGCGGCTTACACGCAGTAATATCAAACTATATCTTTTAAGATGGAACTGAACCTGTCAATTGACCTATTACTATTTTTATAGTATTACAGTTGGTATAAGTAAAATTTTAAATTAAAAAGTGTTGCCATAGAGACTTTCATGTCTGTTTTTATGCAGTGTTTTTTATGAGCGGTCTAGATTTGTGGGTTGTTTTATGCGCCTTTTTTTAATTTGTTTTTTTTGTTGTTTTTTTTTTTTGTTTTTGTTTTTCTGTTTACGAACATTAACAGTTTAATAACTTTAAGGAAAAATACCAATAAAAATTTTACATACAGTCAGGGATAAAATTGTTCACATAAACTGGCTATTTTAGTAGATATGCTGCATGTATTGTTATTTGCTGACTCGACGGAAATATTTTTATTAATCTTCAAAACTTATTTAATAGTCGACATAAAGATATATTATTAATGATCAAGAGAAGCTTTAGCTTCGACTTTGCTTAAACTGAATTTCGTATTTCCAGGTTATTTGAACAATTTTATCCCTGACGGTATGTAAAATTGTTACCGTTACTTTTACTTATCCAAACATTTTTTTTTGTGCGATTTTTTTTGTGCGGTCCCAAGTAACCTCATAAAAACAGGTTCAACTGTATATTGTTTTTTTTTTGGATTCGCAGTAGAAATACATTTTATATTTATACTTTATTTTTTTTTATGTCGTATAAATATTTTGTCACGACTTTTTTGTGTTTCAGATTGAAGATTAACAAAATCTTTAATCAAATCGAATATTTAGTGAATAAAAAAATTAATTTTCCAATTAAATAGTAATTATATAACATAATTAACAGACAGAATTATGTCGCTATTATTACATAACTTAAGAAATATGTTTTGAATTAAATAAATACTTGAGCCGTTTCAACACCAATGTATGTGCTGTTTACGTAATACAATAAATAAAATCGTCTAACAAAATTGTTTAGAAATAACTTATAAACGGACTGCTTTTCTAGGCATTTGTTAGTAAACATTTGCCGTGACTAATAACCGAATTGTATAAATCAAATAGGTTTTTTGCCAATTTTATCCTTCAAAATAATATTGTATATATGTATATAGAAATTTTTGTAAATATAAATCTATTATTAAGCTGAAAAAGAACACTCTTGAACACTTAATTGTTAATAATAGCTAAAAGAAAATGTAAATATTATGGAAAAATAAACAAATTGAATTGAATAGAATAACCGAATTGTTTAGAAACTTTTGAAATCTTTTTTTCAGTACAGAGAAGTGGATTGAAAGTATGAAGCAATCTTTTCAAGTAACATGATTATCCGGAAAATTTTTTCACAAAATTTTTGCTATTATAATTTTTAAAAGAAAGCAAACTTATGACTGCTGCCTTCTAGTTGAAAGATTTATTCTAAAGAATAGAGCTAAGTATTGCACTCATCCTACAATCATCTATCTACAATCATAATTCTTCTTTAGATTTTTTAATCATACAACATGAGTGTTTTATCAACCATCAGAGAGACACTCGGTTTTCCAGCGACATACAAAAAGCATTGGGTAAAAAGAAAAATGAATATGTTATCATCTTCTTCACTCTCTCATCGTTTTTGCTTTCGATATATTCCTAAAATAATTTTTATGGACGACATCTAGACGTAGGTACCGCAGACAGCTGGAAAATCCTTTCCAACCAAGATGAATTAGTTTTAAAGAAAAATTGTTTCGTTTTGTTTGAAAAGCAAGTGCTCTACACTAGATTTAACATAGAAAAATTATAAAATAATTTCATTAATTTAAAGTATTATTTTTAATTTGCTGAATTTTTATTACAACTTTTTGTCGTAAGGTTTAAGATATTTTGCAGTTGGTTGTGTTAAAGAAATTAATAAATAGAACTTAAGATAAGTGCCACCAACAACAAGTTGTTGTGCAATGACCAACATCTCGCTATTGAATAAAAAAAGTGAAAACCAATTCCATAAAAATGTATATTTTTTTAGTCTTTATAGAAATTTAATTTATACCTCGAAGGGATGCACTTCTAACAATTTATAATGACTTTATTATTCTCGGCTTTTGTTTAAGCACCCACATTTTTTTTTTTTTTAATTGTGGAGCAGTTATTGAAAGACACTATTTGACTGTAGGCAGGTTTATTATTTTGTTTCAAATTTAAAAACTAAAACTGTATGTGGCAAAAGAAATTTAAATATACAAAAAAAAATTGTTTATTATATTGATTTTTCTTAGCTACATGTGTTAGAAAAAATTATATATTTTTAATGCAAAAAAATCAAAAAGTTTTGCTCAACCTTAAATTGTTTCTCAGCGTGAAAATCGTAAAGCTTACCAAATTTTTCAAACACTTCATTGTGGTACAGAAGCGAAATCTTTTGAAAATATCTCGCCGAATTGCAAAAGCCTGGAGCAATAAAAAAATAAATAAATTGTTATTAGCAGTGAGATATTCGAGGTATAAGTTTTAGTTTAAAATATCAAGAGCTTTTTTAGCGATGTATAAAACAAAGTACAGCCCATTTTGTTGTTTTTTATATTTTAATTTTTTACAGTTTTAACGCCCTTAGGGATGGCTTTAAAAGAAAGTCAAACAGTAATTTTCTTTTAAAATTTATAAAACTATCAGAAATATTAACAAGCACGTGGTATCCTTACCCGGAATACGTAGCTCCTGAAAGGACTTTAGGGCTCAAGCTATAAACTTTATCTCGATTGCTCCAAATAGAGCTAAATGTGAAAGTATGTATCTAAAAGTACGTACCTAAGAACTCTTCAAGTACTTTTCCTAAGCATCCAAACTAATTTTAATACGTCAGCAAGATTAAACCAAAAAGATTTAATGCTAATCTTCATATTTTGGCATTTATTTAATTCAAGTAAAAACATGGTGACATTACTATTACCGGGAAAAAATTTTAATTTTTAAGTAAGACATCTCTATCTTTCCTGTCTGCAGATTGACTGAGACCTGCTTAACGACAATTTATCAATTTGTAAACTAAAAGAAAAGTAATAATTGGATTTTTTCTTTTAGCATTTAATTTATGTAAAAAACAATTTAGCAGTAAGTTTTTAGGGCTGCGTAAAAATTCAATCTTCTCTTTATTTTTGCATAAACAGGTGACCTTCACATTTTATTTACATGTCATGTATTAATTAAAGTTTATGCTTGTATTAATGATTTATCTTAAACACGTGTTTAATGGGTTGTATGCTTGATTTCTTATAAACCATCCATAAGCGGAACAGCACTCATACGTCTGTACACTTCAAATGTATGTTAATGGGAACGAGTACTTTTATAATGACTGTAAATCAAGTTTTATTATTTTTTATTTTTTATTTTAAATTAAATCATAACTAGAGTACTGGATTCAAAAAATACATACAAAAAAATATTAATGCCAAAAACAAAAAATAATTAATAAAAGTGATATCTGTTTATATATACTTTTCTTATTTAAAAAAATAAAAAACTATATGATGCTAACTACGTTTTGGAAAGTCATCAGTTTCAAGAATATAAAAGTCTAAGGCTATAAGGCTAAGTCTCAGCATGTCACAAACATACAATTAAATTAAGAAATATTTTTTTATGCATACAGCAGTAAAAAAATTAAAATTTAAAAATTACAGTTTTCTGCCTAATGCTAATTGTTTGAAAATTATCATTAACACAAAAAAGAATTGAGACCGTCTTTAAATTACATTTTGCAGGCAAAACAATTGTTAGAAATTTCTACCAGCAAGTGATGAATATCCTGGCGTTCCAATGTTTTATTGTTGTTCCGCTTAGAAAATAATAATGAAAAAAGGCTTTGTAATGCAAAATTGTTTGTCAAGTATTTAATAGCACAAAATAAAAGAAAAACGCAACAATATATCATGGGCTCAGTGTGAAAGGATTTTTTTTATTTATAATTTCTATGAATTCAAAATTGCTCATTGTTTTTGTGCCTCATTTTAAATAAATTCCAGAAATGTGAACGTAAAATGTTGTATATTGTTACTGAAATGAAAACAGTAACAATTATAAACATAAGTTTGCAAAAGATTTAAATCGAGTCCAAGTTTTGAAGAAAGTCCTGGCAAGAAAAGCTGAACTTCAAGTGATGAAGATTAGCTATTAATGAGCCAATGCGATCTCGCAAATTGAATGCTGATCACAAGTTATCCATGTAGTTATTCGTTAACACAACAATTTTACAACCATTAGTATATTAAAAGAGTATAACTAAACGTCTTAATAGATGTTAGTTTGCAAGGCTTTAAAGTACGTTTTCACATTGATGACTTTGTTAATCATATCAAATAGAAATTAGAGAACTAAATGTGGTTGCGAAAAAAACTAAATATCTTAGGAGTATTGTTATCATTGTATTAAAGTAACTGTCACTGGTAAACGTTATAATGACATGAATGATATATTCTTTCTGATATCTATGTGGAAATATATTTTTTAAAACTTCAAAAAGTCTATAAAACAAATTAGAATCTAATATTAAACATATCAAAGTATTGTACCCTCTCTTTTTTAAAATTCTCAACAAAAAACTCTGATTTCACAAGCAGATTTATTAAATCCATTTACCTGATGTGCGATTTCAATTACGGTGAAGAGAAACTAACAGAAATGTATAATTTTTACTTGCAATTTGCCTACATATCAACAGCATGGGGGAATATAAGGATCCACCTCTTACTGAAACCACGAAAAGAGATCTATGCCTATGCAACAGTATGCAGACCTGTAGGCTTAACGAAACTGATTAAATTAGAAAGAATGAAGGACCACTACCAAGCTGATAATAAGAGAAGGATACTGAGACAGCTATGCTTATACAGATTGAAAGAACGACCGGCTGAGAAGATTGCTTAATATAAAAACAGAATATACAGAGTTATAATCTCTATAAGGCGGTCTTGATTCTTTATCTAACATAATGAGTCTCCTTACACTTAACGTAAATTGGGGATAAAAGACAACCCCTTACAAAGTACAAAATATGTCAAAATATAAATAAGAGTACATCCCAATTATGATTGTTTTCAGATATGATCCCTTGCTTCAACATAACCTAACATTGCTAAGCCATATGCCAATCTTTATTGTATAAACTTAATAATCAAAAAAATATATTTTCTATCAATTCTAAATTTTAAATCAATTTTGGAAAATTATTCAAGAAATAAAATTTGAAAAGACAATAAAGTTTGTAAAAGGCTTTATGCTTAAAGTGACAAAGAGACGAAGCATTGAATTGTTGTTCGAATTTATAATTTTATTAAAGCAACAAAAACTTTTATCAAATTTTTTATTAATAGGTTATTTTAATCAGACATATTTTTTAAAAAAACTTAAGACAAGATAATTAATATTTCACAATTACCAAAAGAAACTCTAAAAAAATAAGTTTTTTCGACTGCCTGTTAATAAAATATGTTGCAGCAAATTCATGCATTTAATCCACATAAAAAACTGGTTTAAGGTTAAAAAAGTAGTTATAGTTCTAAAGTTCTTCTTTTTGTAGTAACAAAAAATTTTAATTCATCATTTCTATACAATATTTTGTAAAACAATGTCTAACGAAACATATTGTTGCAAATAGAAGATATAATACATTTACACTTCTGAAAAATAAATAATCTACGATCTACAAAAATACCAAAATACAAAAATTCTATTTAAATCCTTTCTATCAAAAATTTTCCTAGTTGTTGTTGCAGTATTCTCATGTTTGACTTACATCCACCTGTTCATTATCACTTGTATGAAAGAAGAGTTTAGAAAAAGGTTGCCAGAATTATTTGCAAGAAAAATTTATATGTTTTTAATCGCCTATTAATAGGCAGGCATCAAGTATTAGTTTGTTTCACAAAAATATATAATAATTATCGAATTCATTATCATATTATAATCAAGGTTGAAGGCGTGTTTGATCAGATTACATTTCATTTGTAATTAATTCTTTTGATCGGCCGAGAAGAAAGAATATTTATATTTTTTTGTATCGCTAATCAATTTAGAAAAACACAATATAAACTTTAAATAATTTTGGTATAAAGCAGTCTTACTATTTTATTTTATTTTATTTTATTTTATATCGAAGAAAAATTAAGAATTTATTTATATTAAAAAAGCATTTTACTCCTGTCCAAGTGCAGTTGTTAAAGTTTTCCATTTTCTTCTTTTTTAAATGAAAAATATCATAATGTATAAAAATACTTATTCATTGTAATCATTAGTTGTTGATGCTTCTAGTAAAATAAGATAAAATTAGGCAAAGATTGTAGTTGTTGGTGTTGCATATTTTCAACTACCGAAAATTTTATGAGTCTCTTGAGACTTTCTAGTTTTCTTTTAACACTTGTTTTTATTTTCTATTGTATTTTTGTACTTTTGAGTCGTTTTCCACTTAAAAGATTTTTACTTTCAGTGATATTTGTTATTTTTTTTTCTTTTTTTCTTTTTTGGTTTGGATGTGACTTTTTTTCTATTTCTAGTGATTGTTAAGAAGTGTTTGTAATGACGTTAAATGAGATCAAGTCTCTTAGTCGATATTAGAATTGACACCAATACACATGTATATATCCATTAGTACCAACGTCTGACTTTAACTAAGTGTATTTGTACGTGTGTCTGTTAATATGTTGCTGCGCCGCATATATTGTACAACTATTGCATGAGTTTGTTATTTAGAATATTCTTCATTTTATCAAAGCTTGTTGCCATGTTATAAATTATATCTAATGATTTACTATCTTTTTTGTTGTTGCTTAAATTAATTTAATAATAAAAAACGAAATTCATTATGTTTTGCGTTTTTTCTTTTCAGTCTCATTCTGCTAATTGGACTACTGAAACTTCATTGTCAAGGTGTTCCCATGACATCTAGGGATATCTATGATAAGGAATGGCCTAAAAATAACACAGTTCGAACATATCAAGAGATATCCAAAAACGAGTAAGAAATATAAAGTAGGACCAGTATTTATAAATATAATTTTACATAGTCATAATCCTTACTTGAAAAGTTTTCAAATTTCATTTAAAAATACCAATATATTTTATGAGTGTAAATACGGCTGTTTTGTAAGTATTTAGTAAAAAAGAAGTTTTCATATTTTGAGCTTTGTATAAATTTGGCACGACCTACTATATACAAGACATAATTGTGATTTAAATCATTTTATTTAATTTGATATATATTAGAAAAATTTTGTTTAATAGAAAATAATTTTTGTTATTATTAAGATACATTGAAGTAATTAATGAAGTGATCAATAAGGCTAATAACATTTTAACATTTTTATATAATGTTTTTTTAACCGACTTAAAAAAGAAGGAAGTTATCAATTCTACTAAATGTTGCTTTTTTATGTTTGTGTCTGCAGAATTTAGTCCTTAATGATCCAATTTTGAACATTTTTTGTTCTTTAATAGATTATGCTTACAGATTGGTTCCTTTTCAAAAACAGTTGATAATCTTAAAAACTAAAGTGTTTCCCCATACAACATACAGGTTTTTTAAGTGTTTTATGAAACGTAAAACGCACTTTTTTAAAATAATGTAATGCGTTTTACTAAAGCTCCAAATAGCAAAAAGTAATAAAAAATAAATCAAAAAACTAGAGGGTTTCCCCATAGGTGACGTAAATTGACCTATATGCGTCTATTTTTGGAGCTGTTATACACAAACGTTTAAATTATATAAACATTTAAAATTATAAATTAAAGGGTGTCCCAATAGTTAATGTAAGTTTATGTATGTGGCCAAAGTTTTGAACCGTTATAGCCGCTATAACAAGTATATAATTTGAATTTGAAATAAGTGAAACAAGCTTATCAAATTCTGTCCCGTAAACTCTTATCATTTGCAGAAACCTGTTGTCATCCAGTACGGTTAGGACATTTTCGGACCACTGATACGACTTTGGAACAAAATTTACTACCCCACGACGGCATAACAAAGCTACTAGAATCGTTTATATTTCCTCATTAAATAAGTTGCCAATAGACTCTTCCCTCAAATCTAAAAAATCATAATGTTATTTTATTTTAATCTTTTATTTATTTATTTTTTTATACTGTCATAATCTACAAATTCAAGAAAACGTCGGGTTTATTAAAAAGTTTACATTTTTTTCTCGCTGCCTCTAAGCACTGTTAACTATCAAATAATTAAATATTTGTTTTGTATATTTATTTTTGCTTTTTGAGCACTTATCAGATTCTTCAAACAAATAAAATGTATTTTTCAAAAATGCAACATATTTTTAAAAAATACGCTCACGAACTTCTTTAATATGCAAATTTGCACAATAACCATCGTGAATACCCTTATAAATTCAATTTTAATAAAAACAATTATATTTTTTTGCAATTGTATTTAGTAATGAAGCAGTTCCATATAAAATTTATTAATATTTAAATTAAAACAAAATCATCTGCATTAAATCGTTGTTAAATTTTTTAATATCAATTTTTCAAGCAAAGTCAATGAAATTTTAATGGTAATGAAAAAAACACCAATTATGATTATTAACATATAAAAAATAGAAATTGTTGCAAGATTAATAAAAATGAATCAAATTATTAATTAATTTGTAAATTTCTTGTACTTAGTGCACTTCACTAATCCAAATGGAAATATTTGTACCATAATTACCCTTCCAATCCATCCAGTTTTTCATTTGTTTATGCACATTAATATAAAGGTTACTTGTACGAAATTTTAAGACTGTCGAAATCCATCCATTATTTCACTAGGAAAGGCATATTAATTACGAAGTTTCTAGTACACAAATTTAGAGCTTTACGTGCTTTAATTTTCTAAGTAAACGATGATAATTTTTATTTTGGATGGGAGATACCACGCGTACTGATTCAATTAAGGGAATTTTTTCTTCAGCTGTGAACATTAACAGCAGCGTTGCTTGTGCAAAATTTCAAGATCTGCGCACTATAATAATTATTTATTTTTTAGGGGCTATCACGCCCATTATTCGAATCTACACAGTTTTTGGCTGCATTACTCCCATTATAAGATATTAATTTTACAAAGTAACACATCCATGTGGTGTATCAAAAATAAAAACTCTATTTTAGCAATCGCATATCTGATAAAAAAAACTGTGAAAATTCCATGAAGATCGGCCCACTGATGTAGACAACTATAGGTTTTCGACAAGAAAGCAATTACTCCTTGTGTTTAATATATAAAAAGTGTAGCGTAGGACAAAAAGAATCCAATATAATTTGTAGTTAAGGTGTTAGTATAGGCTTTTTACACTTGCATGCATCTATGAGAAACGCGTGAAATATGTTGAAAATGAAAAAAGTTGCTTACATTTGTAACATCTTTCATCTTTGACCAAAATTTCGTTACGCATATAGGTATAAGGAATTTAATTTTTAAAAAATGCGTTCTCGTACTCAATTTCAGGATCTCGCGGGTTCCTTACGTTACCGAAAACTGTACCTTTACCTTTAGTTTGGGCAGAAGAGAGATCTTTTGAGAAAATAAAATTCTTTTTCTTTCTGCACGAAACATCCCAGAAATTTTTTTGGGTAAGTTTGTTGAAACTGAAAAACAATCAGCTGATTGAAATGTAAACAGTGGCAAATACATAAAACTCTATGTTTCATACGCGCAAATATCGACCAAAAGTGTTATTAAAAAGTTTTACCTCAAGGAAATAATAAAATAAAAATAAGAACATACAAACTATTTGTGTTTTTATGTTTACTGCATGTGAATTTGGTTTGACATCTTGTTTTGTGATAAGAGTCTGGTTTTTTGTATTCCCGTTCTTCTAGTAATTTTTCTCTTAAATTGAGATTAATTTAAGTTTACTCTTACTTTACCGAACTTTACCCGAAAAAAAAATTCGAGAACGTAGCTAAAACGGAGCTAGTAAAGTCTACAATAATTGGAGTAATTATTGCCATTGAAGACAAAGAGCAATTATTGTTTTATTATGCCGAAGTTTTTCTGGAGGACAAAGAAATTGAAAAGTAAGAGCTACAAAATTCAAATTTCCTGTACATCACGCATAATATGTTTCTTTTTCGCTTCAAAATAAATAATAAAATAATTTAAAAGTTTAATTTGTCTGCCCTGCAGTAGTACTCTTAGACATTTAGATTTTCAATTTTGTTTGTTTTAATGTTACTTTTCTAGTGATCACACTGAAATTATTGAAAGATGTTGAGTGGAACAAAATGAGATTGGAACATCTTGTAGAGATGTTGAAAGACGTTGATTTTTTAGCTCTGTGTATTTCTTGTAGAGAAGATGAAAGATGTGAGCAAGTGTGAAAAGGCTATAAGACGGAATATTGAATCGGTAGATTAAGACAGTAAAAAAAGTGGATGACAAGAAGGAAATTTAATAATATTGTATATGAGGGTAATTTAAGATAATGATATAATATGTATTTCAAGGAGGTAATATAAATCGACGAGTAAGTTAATAGTGTAAAACGCTAGTATGTGGCACTATAAAACTATAAAGTAGGAGTTTTTTTTTACAAAAAGGGATATAACTCAAAATCATTTAGTAGCAAGTGTTACTCATTCTATTCAATCCACGAGTGATGGAAATATATTAAAAAAAGGCGAGAGCCTCTGTTTTTTTGTTGGTATTTTTTTTATTTTTTATTTTGCTTCATTGTATTGAATCCACAGTTTCAGAAAATACACTGTATTACCCGATAATTCAAATATCCCTAATATTAATTATTAAACTTTGCTGAAAAAAAAAATTTTTTTTTGCAATAAAATGTTGGAAATCTCATTAAAATGAAAATTTGAAGTAATGGATTTCTTTTTATTATCAGATAAGTCGAACTTCACCAATTCCACCAAAATGTTACATTTTCACCAATATTTCACTTAAAATATTAAACTTTGCTAAAAAAAATGTTTTTGCATTAAAGTCTTGCAGATCTCATTATAAACGACAATTCAACAAAAAAAGAAAGAAATGTATTCATTAAAAAATGTATTCACCAAACGATTAAAATTTCACCAAAATATTTATATACGAAAATTTTACTAATAAAATTTTTCAAAAACTTGTTTTAACAATAAAAAATTGGAAATTTCATTGAAAACCGAAAATGCACAAAAATCACTTAAAATTATTAACAATTTAAAAGTTCTCTAAAAAAAACCCCATAGTTTAAGAAAATAAACAAAAAATTCTTTTAGTGAAGGGTATATAAGATTCAGTACAGCCGAATATAGCATTCTTACTTTTTACCATTAAATTTGCTTAATTAAATTACTAATATTTTTTTTTTTTTTTTAATTTTTAGCTCAATCAAAAAGTACAAAAGAAATCAATCGCCCAAAATAAGTCCAGATTTTAAAGCTTCCCGTATATACGAATCCTTTACGATCACCTCAGAAAGAAATAACTATAAAACGTATAACAGATTACGTTCAAAACGATTTGATGATCTTTCATCAACCTCATCAGAAGCCAACTCCTATAATTCAAGCTTTTACAATGTAAGTGCCAATCCATCAGTGCTGCGCAAACGTACAGCTTCGGCAGATATGTTAAGTCGCAATATATCGATTATATTAGAAAATTTATTAAAAAGTTATGAACAGTCTCAGTTGCCAACACATGGACAAGGTGAGTGCAAAACATTTAGTTTTGAATAAAGTAACAAAGCTTAATCTGCAGGTGTTCCCACTGTTGTGCGTACTAATATTTTAATACGCAGTATGGGCCCCGTATCAGAACTTGATATGGATTATTCAATGGATTGTTATTTTCGTCAGTACTGGAGAGATAAACGCTTAAGTTTTCAAGGTCCCATAAAAAGTCTGTCATTAAGTATAAAAGTAAGAAATGAAAAATTCTTTACAAATTTATAATTTTATTAAACAAGTATTTCGTTTGCAGATGCTAGATAAAATTTGGCGGCCTGATACATACTTTTACAATGGAAAACATTCCCACATACATACAATTACCGTGCCTAATAAATTATTACGCTTGGATCAGAATGGTGGTATTTTATACTCCATGCGGTAGGTTTTACTACAACGACACAATTTAATGGAATATTATTTTATGAATTAAATATTTACTTAATTATAAACAGTCTTACTATAAAGGCCACCTGTCCCATGGAGTTAATTAATTTTCCTATGGATCATCAATCATGTCCCTTAATTATTGGTAGCTGTAAGTATTGAAGAAATTCTAAAATCAAAATACAAATCAACATATTTCTCTCGCTTATATATAATTTACATTTACAGATGGTTATACTGGTGGCCAATTGGTTTATGAGTGGAAAGGTGGTGATGAAGCTGTTTCTTTTGTGCCCGGTATGACTTTAAATCAGTTTGATTTAATCAGTATGAAAAGTCGTAATATAACTTTTACAAGAAGAGAAGGAGAATTTTCAACACTTCATGTTGCGTTTAATCTTAAAAGGCACACAGGTTATTTTTTGATACAGGTATGCAATCAATTTGACTGGAACAATGTCTCTAAACTGAGTACCAAAATAGTTAAGGGCGTATATATTAAAATTAGAACAACAAGACTAAAATAATAAAATAAGGCAAAATTCAAACACGAATTATTAGATGAGTAAATCACAGTGGAATGATTTCATGTGACTTCTTGCAAGTATAAAATATTAGCACACAAAGCAAAAGTAAAGGCAAGCATTCGTTATGAAAACAGTCGTACAATTTGATCACACAAAAATCTGACAGAATTCTTTCTTACTTTAAAATCGTTTCAAAATGGCGTCGTAGATGCCACACTATTTTACAAAACAGATGCTTTTAATATTTCCTTTTTTCTTCTCCTCATCTTAAAAAAAATCGTTTCTGACCGCATAAAGAAAAACATTTTATAAACTATTTCAAAAGATTAAAAAATCGTACAGAGCAGTCAAAAAGTTTGTTACAGTATTGCAAAAAATAAAGCTCTCTACCTTTTAGTCTCCTTCATCATCACCTATCATCACCTATCATCATCTATATTTCTCTACTCTATTCATAAAGAAACGTAACGTAATTAATATGTATCATTATTGGTGGTGGTGTTACTCTTCTCTTTAAAGAAAAGAAGTGTTAGCTGTATGACAAATTTCTTTCCGATTTATTTATTTTGTTTTTTTCTCCAATTATTTTTGCTTTTTTTATTTTCCCGTCTGCCATAGAACGACTGTTAAGCCGAAAGAAGCTGCCATTATCCATTGTGGTCACATACCATCAATCCAATTTTTATTGCTTCTGACCAATGTATTCAGCTTCAACTGAAATAAACAGAGGTTAAATGAAGCGTGATCGAAGCCATAATGCAGGAGATATAAATTTTTTTATTTGCTTTTCTAGAAAGTTTTTTATTAACACAAAGACATTAGAATGGGCAATGTCATGGTAATGGAAAATAGAACTTCATGTCTGTTAGCATATTCTGGAACTTATATATGTAAACGATCAGTTGTTATGTGACCAGTTCTTAGAATATGTCATTCAAACTAATTCGATATCCATTCGCTATTGATGTACTTCGAATCATTGTCAGAGTTCCTTAAATATTGCAACAAAATTTCTGTATTTTTTATGCAACATACAAAATTCCTATTTAAATTACTTCGATTTCTATTCGCATGCCAACTTATTTCAATTAATGGATCCAATTTTCATTAAAAGAAAACTGAATGTTACAGTGGCAAACTTTATGTAGAAAACTGAATAAAAAATAGTTACTTAAAAGTTACTGTGTTTTTTCTTTTAATGTTTTAGTTGTTTTTTTTCTTTGTTGACTTAATTTTGTTTTCATTTAATTAATTTGGCTTGAGATATAAGACCCTTGAATCTTTTATACAAAATTTTGTCAGAATCTATTGATGAGCCCTATGAGCAGTAGCGAAATGGCCGTTTGCATGTAATTTCTCCGCAGTGATATATTTCATTTTGTAATTTTAAAATAATAATTATTTCATAAGATTATTATATCTCTCATTTGCGTCGTTCGCGAAAGTTTCTTGTTCTTAATATTCAATTAAATACCTTCAAACGGCAACCAATATCTGCAAGTTGTGTTTCTTTCTGTGTAGGCATGGTTATATAGCACTTCAATCAATACCACGATCTCTTGTCTACTAAATATGCTCTTTTGGAAGCTTGCGCACACATTTAATTTTGAATATTTTAACTCGAGCAACATTTGAGCTACCCGATATAAACATAATGCTTTCACCAGCTCAGCCATTCAGACCTCGACTAGATTTAAACTTCAAATATTTTTACCAATCAGGTCTCCAAGTCAACCCAGTCACGACTGCCGCACGTTGTTATGTGTTTTTACATTCCTCAATAGCTAAGGCTCCGTTGAATTTTGGACAACGATTTTTCTGTCTTATAAAACAGATGTATTATCAATAACTTATACAACATGGCTATACAACAATTGTTTTAATTTTTTTTTATCGCGAATTTTGGAGGTTAAAACTGTTACTTTACAATAATAGAAACTTTAACAAACTCATTCACTACAGTTACTCAAAGCTCTGTTGGCATTTGAACAATGAGAAAGACATTTTGGTAGAAGCAACCCAACATGTATTAGCTAATTTTTATTTTATTTTTTTTAATACACGCCACTCTTATTAAAGGTAAAAATAATTATGTATTCAACTATAGTTGTTTTAGCTATGACTTTAGCTTTTTGTTGTTTTGCAACTAAACAGTAGCATAGGGCTGTTATAAATATTGTGAAAAGTATACAATGATGTATTTGTACAGGGTGTCTTAATTCGGAATAGGAATGTATAGGATTAAATGCATAATAATATGTATTATGCATAGTAAAGCAAGATAATAATTTTGCTTAACTAGATATCGGACATACACTATAAAAGTGCGGTAAGTCAAAAATGGTTGTGGGACAAAAACTCATTATAACGCAAACAGATTTCCTATGCATGTGAGTTTACGTTAAATTTAAATATTCTTTTAGGTTTATGTACCCTGCATTCTTATTGTGGTCTTGTCATGGGTCTCTTTCTGGATTCATCGTGAAGCAACTAGTGACCGTGTTGGCTTGTGTGTTACTGCTGTTCTAACACTCTCAACCATTAGTCTTGATTCTCGTATCGATTTACCAAAAGTTAAATATGCGACCGCTCTTGATTGGTTCCTGCTTATGTGTTTTCTCTATTGTATTGCTACCCTGCTAGAATTTGCTGGGGTGCATTATTTCACAAAAGTTGGAAGTGGTGAAGTACCAGCAATAAGTGAAGATGAATGGGAAGATATGGAAGAAGAACAATTAGATTTTGATGAGCCAGAATTACCTTCTATGCATGAGAGTAATGAATCATTGGCAGCCGAGTTTTCGCAAAATTCGGAATTTGCTCAAAACTTACCGGCTGGATTTCGGAAACGTAATGCCATGATTTGTCCAATATATGATGGTGATCCTACGCACATCTTTCAATGTCCCTCTTCACATGCATCGACTATGGAGAGAACAACACAAACAGATGCACCAGTCATATCGAAAACCAAACAAGTGTGGTTGTGCTTTATAGGTGATACAAAATTCCGTAAAGATCGTGAAAGAGAGGCAGCTAATAATAAGAAAGGTAAAAATAAATTTAAAATTGCAAAAATGAACAAATTAAAAATATTTGTTTGTTTTTTAGGACCTCGCTATGTTAACAGTGTTTCTTTAATTGATCGTGTTTCACGTATTGCCTTTCCCATGTCATTTGCTCTATTTAATCTCGTTTACTGGTTGGCATACGGCATGTTTAAAAAAGATTTTTCTTGGGCAAATTTTAAAGGTTAAAAATGATTTATTTCTAGTAAACAAATCCATAAACAAATATACATACAAAGTATTCTAATTGAAATGGGTTACTCATACTTATCTTTATGCATACATACATGAACTTTTACACACACATATGGGCGTACTTATACACTCAGAGTCACAAACATACATTATATTGAAGACAAATCTTATACTTTTGTTATTTAAATAAATCTTTTATTTGCTGCTATTTTTGTTAAGAAAATTAACGAAAAAAAAGAAACATAAATAAATAAGTCTTTGTTAACAATTATTTATTTAACTTGTTTTACTTATTTATCTAACCCAGGAGGAACGAATTTTTGCAACAATTTTTTTTTTTTGCTTCTGTAAATGTTACTGTTGTTAAAGCCACTTTAATACAAATGTCTCACTTGACACCATTTTTGTGAATCATAGTTTCAGACTATTTTTTATACTTTTACGGCATTTGCAAATAAATTGAAAACATGGAGCAAAATTAAGTCTCTTAAATCTACTCTACCTTGACATTTGGCAAACAAAAATTAATTTTAAATAAAGAGAACAAATATTTTGAACTTTTTCTTTAATGCTTACAGTGTTATGAACTTCAGAAATTGAAGCATCAGTATACCTTGTGCAATTTATGTTCATGAGTAGATTTTCCCCTCACATACACAAGAACTTTTGGTGCGTCTAAATAATAAAGTTTGTTCTCAAAAAGTCAATAACCAGTGTTTTGGTTCAATTTTTCATTAAATACGTGGATAATTTAAGGAAGAAAGAAATAAAAGAACTTCGACACATAATTTGAACAATAAAAAATTATTTTAAATTAAATCAAAAATAGTTGCTAAACGAACTACAGTCGGCAAAAATTATTTGTCATCATAGCTTCCAACGAAAGTTTTAAAAAGCACATAAATGCTGCATGAAGCACTTTAAGATTGCAAGTGTTTTTGAATTTAGCACAAACTTTGATTTAGAAAGCCGTTAAAGCACAGTTTGAAATTATCAGAGGTAAACTAAAATATCCCCTTGTTTAAGCGTTAACCTTAAAAAAAGATGCAAACAAACGCATGGAGACTTAATGGAATCAGGTACCATGGCATTATTTTCATTTATTTTTTTTAAATGCTTAATATAAAATATTTATTTTTTATTTTTTAGAATAAATTTTACAGTAGAACATAATTAATTATTGATATCCTCGTTGAATTCAGAGACTATTGGCATGAGCATTTACTCAGAATGTGTAGGCAAAAGTATCAGGGAGAGTTTTCTATTAATTTGTTGCTTCTTACACTACTGTCCTTATAAGAAGATCAATTTAGATTTTTGTTACAGAATAGCAGACATGTAACTCAGATCTCATTACAACGTGGGGACTGACCCTGTCAAAACTCTTAACTGAAAACAAAAATTGTAAGTTTGTTAAGTTGAGGTTTAGAATTTTGCCAACTGTACACTGTACAAATAGAGAAAAATTAAAAGGAAAATAAATTAAATGCCTTGTGGATTATTAAATAAATTTATAAAAAATTATCGCTATAGAAATTAAAATTAAAAAAAACATTGTTTGTATAAAACTATTAAAAATATTTAGCAAAGTATTGCAAATTAAACTATCTCTAACAAAATAATTAATTAAAAATTCAATATCCACCAGATTTTTTTTCTGTTAAACCTTGCAAACAAAATTACATTTGATGAACATAGGATTAAGACTCAAAATTGAAACAATACAGAGTACTAGCGCAGTGGTGAGTAACTAAATTATATATAGTCTAACGAAAAACAAAAGAACAAGCAGAAAAATGTAAAAAAAATATAAAATTTTCACGGTTTAATTTTATTTAACGGTAAAAAGAAACTAATAAATTTTAATATTTCTTTTAAGTAACAAAATAAAGTTTATGCATCTATTAAATATTTTGATTTCATGTTGAAATTTTCTTAATATTTTAATTGATTAAATTAATTATTGATAAAACAAATAATTTTAATTAAAAAATTAACTAGTTTTTTCTGTAGTAGTATTTCAACTATGTATTAATTTACAAATTTTATTAAGGAAAAAAATAAGACAGCGATACAGAAATTGTTGTAACATAAGAAAAACAATCGATAACTGCAACGATGATTTCCAATTCGTAAAACGTTAATGCGAGTCAGAATTAACTACAAACTTTAGAAATTTTATAATAAGATTAATTATGAAATAAGTAAGACTTCTCTATAGAGAGTCGACTATGGTAAAAATGTAAGTCTAATAACGATTGTGATCTTAGTATTGAAAAAAAGTGGCGCTCTTGACAATACAAAAAAGTAAAAAGCTAAAAATTTAAGGTATTAAATTATTTGGAAATGATAAACAGGAATGTTTAACGTACTTAAGGTATGTGCGTTCTCTGAGGCTGAATCGCAATAAAACAATGGACACTTTTCGTAAAAGTAAAATTGCTTCTTTACTTTAAAATTACCAAAGATGGAGATTAAATATATGGACGTTCATATAAGTTGGCAATAAGAGAACAATCGTAAAGAACATCGTTGTAGGAAATCCTTGCGAATTTCGTGTGTAGCTTGGGTAAAAATATAATCTGAAACTAATTTGAATCCATTTGTTAAACATTTTAAAAATATTGAAATCACGAGTAGATTGACTAATTTAGCTGAGTTACCACTAGACTAGACCTAAACTCTAAGAAAGATCTACGCTTCGTGACAAAAGCAGAATAACAGACTCTTTGATTGCTCATTGTATTAATCAAAATTATCTTTTATTTTAAATGTCATTCTAATTCCTGAGTCCTATCCCACAATATGAAAGATTTCATTGTTAACCATAATACTTAAGCCAAGAAAAGAGCATGCTAGAGCAGAAGAAGTCTGTCTTTCCACAATCGTAGAATATTAATTAAAAAGCTGTACCCAGTTTAAGGCGAGAAGGGTTGTTATTAAATATTATTTTGAGCTTTTTTAAACTTTTTCTAAGCATTTAATAAGGTATGACATCAATACTTATTATTAATGCTAAAAGTAGGAGTTGGACCAGTTTTATATTTGATGTATACATCCGACAGGCCAGATAAAATTTGTGTTCACACATTGAAGTTTGTATAAAAATAGCAGAAATGCTCCCAAAAAACATTCTCATATTTGCAGGCGCATAATTAGAAGTAATTTACAAATAAACTTTTCCCTTGCGCTGAGACTCACGCCTTTTCAGTTAAATTTCAAATAAAGAAATACAGCAACTTGTTACAGTCAGACACCTCGAGAGATATCTCAACACTTGCTTAATCGGGAAAAATTGGCATAGAAGCAGCCGATATAGATAAAATAAAAAAGTTATTTATGATGCAAGTAAGAAAAAAACTATGGGGTTCTGGAACTCAATTATAAACCTCTGTCCACGTGCCTTAATTAGAACAAATTCACAAACTCCAAAAAAAATTTCTATTAGTGATCACAAAAAATTCTGTCTGTCATTGTACTAATCACAAGAATCATGAAATCCATTAAAGAATAAAAAAATATCAGAACAAATTAAAATTAAAAAAGTAATGAATAATTGATCCTTTTGTGAATATATGTTTTTAAATACATTTTGCAAGAAATCATTAATAAATAAAAAAATAAAATCGAAGTCTTTTATTTCAGGAAATGTTAACACTTACGAGACCGTATTATAATTCAAACACTTTTTCACCATATTGTTATATTTTAATTTAGCCATTTATATTTTAACATAATATTATTACATACAATTATAACATGTTTTCATTTTAAACATAATAATGTGCACACTTTACAATTATATTATTAAGATTGACAACAATATGGTTCCAAAACCAACTACATTATTTATATATGTAACATGACTATGTTCTGCTTACAACCGTATATACAACCAAAACATGTTATTAAATTTATTTAAATGTGTTCTTCTTATTCTCTTGTTTTATTTATTTCAGATATTATCGCTAAATGTTTTTTACGAGTACAAATACAAATAAATATTTAATTATTTTATTATATTTTTAACTTTGTTAAATATTTATTTTGATTTTCACACTGTCTTTTACTTTAACTATTTTTTATTATTTTTTTTTAACTTTGGGCTTAAGTTCGTTAAGCAGTAATAAAACAATAAATAATTTTTTATTTGGGGTTTTTTGTGCTATAAACTGTAAAGATGCGCACTCAAATAATGAGATGATTATTAGAATCATTGAATAATGCCCAGATGTTCAAAAATTTAACCTGATTTAATTTGCATTATGAAAGGCTCATGCCAAGGAAAATTTGACTTATAAAAAAAAATTTGAAAATTTTTACAAACGTCTCTATAATTTGAAAGTATATCTCATCATCAAAATATTGTTTTAAAACTTTTACAAATATCCTATTTTTTTAACTCTAATACTCTACACTAAATATGTAATTAAAAATATTTCTTGTAAATATTGATTAATAAAATTGTTACCGTATACTCAAACTCTCTTTACCCTTGGGTGCTAAAATTCTAAATCCTTTTTAGTAATGTTTTTTTATAATTATTTTTATTATTGTAATTATACTATAATTAATATTAAAATCATTATTTTTTTATAAATAACTAGTTGTTAAGTTGTTAGTAAATAAAAATAAAAATCTGATATTTGTAATAAAAACAACTATAAACTACAATGAAAACAAAATATAAAATAACAACACAACACATACATAAACTCATACACTTACACGTAATAAAAAATACACCTTATGAAAATTAAATTCATAAAATGACTTTTTAAAATTTTATTGTTTAGGAATAATTATAGAAAAACAAATAAGAAATAAATAGTTTTTAAGCAAAAGGAATCAAAAATAAATTAATATAAAACAAAATTCTAAATAAAGCTGTTTTTATTTTACAGAATTTACTCTTGAAATTTACACATGAGCACGAGCTTAAGAATACAGGTAAAATCTTTTAAAGCTGTCTTTATAAACTAAATTTAATTTAATATCGTTAGATTTTGACTCTTTTTAAACTTGCGGTTCGTTTGAACACAAATATAGACACGTAAATTTATTTTCTTTAAGCCCTATCTTTTGTTTCTAGCAAATTTACTAAACATGCGCAATGAACAAAAAAAAAAAAAATAATAAGAACAAAAAAAATCTTTGGGACTTAAAAAATAATCAGCGAAAGCATTTTCTTTGAAGATAATGATTGGCATAAGCAATATTTTGCACCTTTTCAGAAAACCAAAATCGCTTGAATGTCCCTTTTGCGACCTAAAAAATATGTATGTTAAATCAAACATCACATTGAGTTTTCATGTTAAGAACGCTGAGAGCTTCTAATCACAGCTGAGGTAGCACATTCGGTCATACACCTGCGCGAAAGCACACTAAACTAGATCTTACGAGTGTTAAATTTAACTCCGTTCGCAAGACTCCATTCCGACATTAATAAAAGATCGTGATTGAGGTTATCATGCATGTGCCTTCGGATATCCCTAACTTCCAAAATGCCTATGAATTTGTCATGAACTTGTTTAATAGGACCCGATACTACACGGCGTGAAAAAGCACTATTATTTTTTTTGCGTTTCTGAGGTCAAAAATACGTTTTTTAGTGCAAGATATCTTATATAAATAAAAATTTTCTTTTTTATAAATTTTTCTTACATTGAAAACAACGGATTTAAATAATTTATTTAATTTTCGACTACGGTTTTCATTAACAATTCATTTGTGTTTTTGTATTGTTTTGTTCTAAAATATTTTCTAAGCCTTCTCGTATTAGTTGTAATACACAGAAAACCAGTGTGCAATGCATGTTTTAAAGCTTTATCGTTTAACTAACGTCTTAAGGCCGTGTCAGATAGAACTTTTTCGCTTTGCGTGACATTTCAAACTTTGAAAAAAAAGTGTAAAACGCAAGAGGTATGTCACAATAAAAACTTTGACAGCGCTTAATTATTGTTTGTTTACGTTAAAAGTGCATAGTAGTTTTTATATTTTCATTAAATATTAAAAAATGTTATTGGAGGACATATTGGAATTGGTTCTAATCCTAATCTTAATGAATGAAGCATTTTTATATAACTACATGTATACATAAGAATATTAAAATAAACTATTTCCTATAGTTAAAATAATTTGTTACAAATTAATACTAGAAGCCTTTTTCAAAAATAATAAAGGAATAATATTTAATAAAAAAATTACATTTTAAAATACTTACCTCTTTTACTTTAGATTTTGCAAAAAATAATATACAAATGTATAGCAGCTAATTGTCAAAGCGCGCCAAAAGATGAGTGTTGACCAACTTTGCGCTTTGCTTTGCGTTAAAAGTGCTTTATGTGACATGTTTCATATAAGTTCATACATTTTATCTTAAATGTCAAAGCGAATTTGCAACGCAACGCAAAGCAAAAGTTTTATCTGACACGGCCTTTAGTGCCATCTGTTAGCTCATTTAAAAAAATTGTGCAAAATAATTTTTATTTTTAATGTATCTTATAAAAAATTTCTTTTACGCAGAAGCTACCGTAGTTATCTTATAGTAAATTCCAAAACCTATTGAAACTTTTAAGAGCTTTTTCATTCACAATATGAAACAGCTTTTTATTATATCTAGGTTGTAGGTTTAAATATATTTTTCATTCCAACTCGCCTTAATAATGTCGTCAGACGCTGAGGCACTGATATGAAACATGAAAACTTGTATAAAAAACAGGGATGCCAACTTTTCAAAAGCAAAACGCATCGACTAAGTTGCAAAAAATAACGTTTTTTATTTGTCTGTGCATTTTATTATTTTACTTGTATTTTTTAAATATGTTTTTTACATTTACAAGGAAAGTTATAATTAACAAAAATATATGCATAAGTATATGTACTAACATTTTAAATTTTTGTAAATAAAAGCAATAATACTCGAGAAGAGTCAAATTATTGATTTCTTCTTATAAATGAAAAAATAAAATAGCTAAATACAGTTGTTCTTATATAATACTTCGATTTGATATATTCAGGCATGTAACAGAACTCAATTCCGATGGAAAGTGATTTTAAATTCGCAGATTGGTTCTCCAGAAAACGAAAAATTTCTTTGGAATGTGGTTTCATTAAAATTTAAATATCAAAGTAAAATTTCGTTTCTTTGGAGTTTTGTTGTTTGCGGTTTTTAAATTTACTCTTAATATGTCTCATCGCTTAAATAAGCCTTATTGTTTATCTTGGTGTGCGCAATGTTGCCACATCGATCGGAATCTGAAGAAGGTAACAAAACCGTTCGGAATTGTTAATACGAGATTAAAACCATTCCGATCGGAATGTGTGACATGCCTGATTGTTAATTTGAACTTATTTTTGCAAAAACGTTTAGTGAGGAACTATTAATTGCTAATAAGGGCCTTATAAGCAATATTTTATATGAACTAAAGCCATTCGGTTTTTAATTTTACTCTCTAAAAATTTATAGCTCTTTCTACTTCAGCATTAAAGTACAGATATGTTAAAATGTATAAAAAAAAATTTTATAAATTGATTTTTGAAATGATGCCCCAAATCCAAAATTTATCGGTTCTTTCTGAATTTTTTTTATCAGTGTAAAAAAATTTTTTTAAATGCTTAAGCTATTCAATAGGAGGCAATAATATTTTTATGTAAAATAATAAATAGTATTAATTTTTTTTTCATATTTTTTAATTTTCTGTCACCCCAATATTTTTTTTTTTATTTGAGTTACTTCTCTAAACTAAATTTACACATATGGTGAAGGGTATATAAGATTCGGCATAGCTTTTTTATCATTGTTTATTTTTATTTTTTTTAAAGGAGCTAAAACGAAAAATCTTGCGTTAACAGTAATCAAAAGGAGCAAAATATAGCGCGAAAAGAGCTTAGCTGGTATCAGCAGTTTACAATAATTTGTATGTCACCAGCTTGGAATGATTTTGATAAAAAAATTACAAAATTTCTGCTAATGGTAATATTTATGCAAAAATATAAATATTGGACTAAAAAGACAATTATCAGGAATAAAATTTTAATGAAATTTTAACAATGTATTTAATTCTAATCAAAACGCGGCTTGAAAATGATGTCTTTATCTCGTACTAAATAAATAGCCAGTGGCGACGGTCTTCGCCGAAAGGTATGACAACAGTATTTAATTCTGTCTAATAGTGAAGCTATTTTAAATAAAATTTTGTTGGATATTTCTGCCTTAAACGTTATTAAGCAAATTTTATCAAATCAAATTTCAATTGCTTAATATTAAATTTGATAAATTCTGGACAGTTTTGTAACGTTGGAATTGAATTGTAAATTACAACAAAAAGAGTGCTATATTTAGCTATGGCTATATAACCAGATTTCATTTGGGACAATGAAGTAACTTTAATCATGGGGCGAATTCAAAAATAAGAAAAAATATCAAATGGAAAAATTTGCGCTCTCCCATATTTGCCGACGCTTGGAGCTCTGAAATTTTTATAAAAGGTCGATTGTCAATATGTTCAATATGGGTATCATTTAAAAGCCCTTAAAGAGATCTTTTAGGAAATAGTAAAATTTGTATAAAATACTGAACTCATTCAGAGCCGGTGACATTCTTATGTAATACTTTTTAATTCTCTGTCACCTCAATATTTTTTTTTATTAGAGTTCCTTCACTTATCTAGATTTACATATATGGCAACGGATATTAACCGAATATAGTACTTATACTTGTTTAATTCTCTATCGCCCCATATACTTAGTATAGAGAAATTAGAGGCAGACGTGGTATTTTGCCCGTGGCCTCGAGGGATATGAATCGATGTCGCTGATTTGCAATAGCAAAACTTTCGAAACTATGTCTGATGAGTATTTAATTTTTTTCTAGCTCATCTCGTGCCTTGGCAAAGGATTTCAACACTAACACGGACGGACAGACGGACATCGCTCAATCGATTTCTCTATGCATAATGACTCGAATAAATATACTTTTTGGGGTCGAAATGACAATCTTAGATACACCCTCTCCACCGGTGAAGGGCTTAATAAAAGTTTTTAGTTATTATCCAATAAATGATATTAGTTTAATCGAAAACAACTTTATATTTTATTTAAGTTTATTAAATATTATAACTATTTTTGCTTTATTAAAACCTTGAATAGGTTTTTTTATTTCTTTGCATGTAAACGAAAAATATTTTGCATAAATTTTTTTACAAGTGATTCTAAAATAGCAGCAACAAATTTAAACTAACAGAAGCAAATTGATTTCCAAGAGTGCATATTTTATCCATAAAACATTCAATAGCTTTGGAAATGGTCAGTTTTTTAAATAGCCTGACCTGTGTTAAGTAATTGAACCTCAAATCCTTTCCACTTCATCGCTTTCTATGATCGCAATATTAGCAATTTAAGTCGTAAGAAACAACCACAAACTTAAAAATTTAATCATTATAGTCGAAAATATTTAATAGTAATAAATAATTATTTTAAAACGTTTCATTATTCTTTTTAAATTCTCCAGCAAAAACACCAGAGTTCCTATAAAATAACCACCAGCTAAAACAAACCAACCGAATTGAAAATGTCTTAAAGTTAAAGGACGTGCAATTTCCAATTTGGGTTTACGCATCTTTAAAACACCAGAGCAGTAGCCATCCTGTAAAGAATCTGAAATCCATTTATCTATTAAACCAGCTGAACTAGAGCGTAAAATAAAACGATTTAAAGGCTTTTCAAACTGTGAGTGTTCTGGCATCAGAAAGCCAAGCGGCATAGTTGTTAAACATTCGTCAACTATTTGGCTAATGGGTTTAAGTAAATGTATTTGTTGATTTAAAGCAAATTGTATTTGATCTTCTAGAGCTGTATAAGAGTGATTGGGCTGCAGATCTAATATTGCATTTAGTAAATCCGAAGAATTTCGTGCTCGTAACATTTCAGTGAAATCTTTGGGTAAACCAGGATTATTAATAATGGTTGATATTTCATAATCAAACGCATCCACAATTATACGTCTTTTTGTCAGTTCAGTAATTGTCTTAATGATAGGCCTAAATGTTAGGCCCGAAAAGAAACTTGTTAGCGAGGCCATATACAAATTGGAAAATATAAAACCCACAACGGCCAGAAGACAAAAGCATACAGCATTAAATCCTTTAAAATATTTGTAACAGCATGATGTGTAGGTGGGTAGGTACATCATTAATCTCAAAACCTCTAGAAAGATAAGGTCCACGTCAGAGCATTTCTTGTACTTTAGACAACATACAAATAATTTGGCCAAACTTAAGATTAGCCAAGTGGCCACATAACTAAGCCATACTTCTGTCTGAAAAGGCATTATGAAAAATTTATATTTTGGTAGCTCCTGTGGGTAGGGTACCACAACACATCTCTGCAACATGCGAACAGGATAGCTTAGATGGGCATTTTTATGAGGGATATAAGTATTAATGCCCAAATCGATTTCATCATTTACAATTCTTTGTATTATTTCCATAATATTGAAATTTCTATTTCTTTCTAAATAAAGCAAATCCATATCTGCATTATATTCCTTGAGAAAAGCTTGAAATAATGTAGCCACATAACCCAATAAACGAATCCTATTCTTAGTAATGATGCAATTTTGTTTCTCAAATACTCTTGGCGGATCAAATATGGCTGCAGTTCTTATTTTAAATTTATACAAATTACGAAATTTATCGGGATACAAATCTTTTTTATTAAGATTTGTCATATTTATTATTTTCCTTGATAGAAAATGGTTGTAGTTATAGATTTGATACTGCTGTTGGTAATAGTGTCCATTATCCACCAGTATTAAAGCCTTTGTAAAGCCTTTCTTCCAACACCATTCAAAGTGTTGTTTCAAATCCAAACGATTATTTTTTCCTTTGGTACGGGTTGTTATAAAAACACCTCTAACATGACCCTGTATACCAGTAAAAGCATTATTCATATGATTCCATAAATCAATGCGCTCTAGAGCACCAACAGCTATAAAAAATATCTCCCTGTTTAGACCTGCTTCTTGATTAAAATTGAAATTACAATAATTTCGTGTTACTACCAGTTTTGGTATTTTGTAGTCTTCCATTACTCGTAGGAATGGCGCTATTTCATTTGATTGACCAAAAAACGCCAGAGTAAGGATTTCAGATTTATTTTGTGCAGCTGTTATGATAGAATTTAATTCAGGCAGCTGCCACATTTTTGCCGTTAAAAACGTTACATTTAATACTTGTAAGAGAAAATTCATTGTAATGCCGCAAAGTTTAAAATATAACTAAAATACAAGTGCTTTTCTTGGCTTGAGGAAATTACTGTAGATTTATTGTTCTTTTATAATTGCACATTGGCTTTGGCAGCGAAAACTTTTTTGTCACTTAAATAACTATAAAATAATTTTATTAATACTTCCAAGAAATATTTTATAAAATAATATTTATTTGTTCTTCATTAGTGAAAGATGTAGACAATAACAATTTATTGGAAACATCTGAAAATATATTGGATTATTGTGTGGAAGCAAATAATTTTTTGAGTACTTACCTCACTAATCATTGGATTTATTTAATTTTAATTGACTGGCTGAGAATTGTATTGACTCAAAAACAAATTCCATAAGAAGCATGAACAGACTATTATTAATTTAGTTTCATTTTGTTGTCTATATTAGGATTTTTATCGGAAAATATAAAATTAACTTTAGATATTTTTTATACATTTTTAAAGCATTAATTATTCCAGCTATAGGTTCCACATATCCAGACTATGACTTTCAGCGATTTATTGACTGCATAAGGAATCGTTTATTTGCTGAGAAAGTTTTTAATTTGTATTTAATAAAAGCTTCCGAATTTCTTGGATAAAGTTACCACTAGATATTGTGTATGTTCCTACAAAATGTACTATTCGCCGAATACCAATTCTACATGTAAGTCCTTTGTGTTGTTTTACTACTTTGTTTTCATTATCAGCTTTAAAAGATGGCTAGAATTTGAGGGAGTGATACGGATTTTTATCACACGTTTTTTAATTGCAATTTTTTTAATGTCTTTTCAAAATATTTCACAAAATTCCATATTGATAAAAAAAACTTAATGAAAGTTAAAAGTAACAAGCAAAAGTGTCATATTCGGCTATGCCGAATCTTGTATACCTTTCACCATGAATGTAAATCTAGTTGAGTGAAGTAACTCTATTCACAAAAAAAAAAAAAAAACAAACAAACAAATATTGGGATGAGATAAATAAAAACTAAGAAAACAAAAATGAAATACTTTGTTAAATTTAACATAAAAATGTTACCGGCTCTTAATGGGTTATGCATTTTTACAAAAAAAAAATTGCATTTCCTGAAAGATCTCTTCAAAAGCTTTTAAATGATACCTATATTGATTTCATAAAGGATTTAGCGCAAGATCGTTCTTTTCTATGGAAAGTTCATAGACCCATAACTCGAAAAATATGGTCGAATGCCAATTTTTTCAGTTGATATTTTTTTCTTATTTTTTAATTCTCTATCGCCCCATATGTTTTTCTTTTTGATTGGAGTTACTTAATTGTTCCAAATGATATGCCCATTACCTCGAAGGACATTGACCGATGTTGCTAATTTGCAAAAGCAAAATTTTGGAAACTATGTCTGATCGATTGGCGTATTTAAATTTTCTCTAGCTCATTTAGTGCCTGGGCAAAGTTAATTTCAACAATAACTTTGCTATGCATAAGTTCTCCGAATATATATACTTTATGGGTTCGAAAATGGATATTGTAGAAATTACAAACGGAATGATAAACTTGATATAACCTTTTTCCACTTTTTGTGGTGAAGGGTATAAAAACAAGAAACGTTCAAAATTTTCACACAACTGGATCTGCGAAACATCAGACAGACTCAATTTATAGCGCCTGGTAAAAGTAGAAGACTTCTAACTACTGATCATATGCATTTCAATTTCGGATCATTCACAGTAGGTAGAAGAAAATTCTAACCTCAGCCAACAAGTGCAAATAATTTATGCCCTCCTTAGGGTATACTACAGTTTTATCGTGTTATATAATTAACTTGAAAATTGTTATAGTACTAAATAAATGTACTAAATAAAATGTTGTGTTTAGTAATATGTTGTTTTAATGTTTTAGAATACCTCCGCTTGTGGTAAAGGCTTTGTCTGTCCAATATGGCACATTTCTTCCTTTTTTTCATGGGCAGTTTTTAGTAGAGTGAATAACCAGATATAAATAAAAACATTTTCAGAATTAACAAAAAATATTTGCTTAAGAAAGAAATACAAAAAAAGAAAAATGTCTTAATCGTTGAGTCTTATCAGTAGCGACACGTAGAAAAATCTAAAAAATTTGAAATTGAGTTCTACGATTTTAAAAATTTTGTTTATTTTCGTGTTTCCATTAATTTGTCTTCAAAATTTGAGGAATTTTTTATATCTTTCAGTGTGAGAATGGTTTTAAGTAAATATTTGAAATAAAGTACCACTCAGCAAATTTGTTTGGAATAAGCGCGTTTTCAGAAAATCTGTGGGATTTACCTTTTTTAAGAACTTGAAAAGTTTGTATTGAAATAATAAATTAAAAAAATAAAAGCAATTCCAACATTTTTTGGTTGTTTCTGAAAAAAAAAACTGAAAAAATATTTACAGCTTCTAAGATAATCTTTTTTCTTTTTTGTTAAAGTTATGATATTTTAAGCCAGTCTTAATTTTATTAGGATTAATTTTTTAGGATTTAAAAAATTCATGTAAATTAAATTTTTTTACCCAGTGTTATATTTAGCTAGCGCCGCAAGCTCTTAAAGAACTACCGTAAGTCCATCCCAACGTACTTCCTATGTATTTATCTATTGAATTTAACAATGTACTACAAATGGGGTGGGGGCAATTGACTTATCTTTTTTAATCGCCAATAGGGTTACATCTACGCTTAAATCGTAAAGATCAATAATCGTTTTTATACCTCGTTTTCACCGAAATAAAATAGTTTTGCGAAAATACCATAAAGGCTGTCCACAGAGTTAAATGATTTCAAATGTTCAAGTTTGTGGCGTAACACTGACATTTAATTTTATTTTTGGAAAAAATAGTTATTTTGATTAAGGTACGATTGGATTAGTCAAATATTTGACCAAAAAACGTAATGGCTAATTTATGGAAAAATTTCTCTCCATTTGTAATTTCTACAATATGCTCTTCCGACCCCATAAATTATTTATATTCTGACTTCTTATGCATAGCGAAGTCGATTGAGCGATGTCCGGCTCTCCGCCCGTGTTAGTATTGAAATCAAGTTTGCCAAGGCACTAAATCAGCTATAGAAAATTTAAATACGCAAATCGATCAGACATAGTGTCGAAAGAGGTGCTATTGGATATCAGCATAATCTGAACTTGGCCTTCGAGGCAGTGGACAAAACACCACGCCTACCTCTAACGTTTCCACATTTGGATTAATTAAGTAACTCCAATAAATAAAACAAATATATGGAAAATTAAAAAATAACAAAAAAAATATTAAGCGGAAAATTTGGCTCTTGCCCATATTTACGGAGTAACCGGACACTAAAATTTAAAAAATTTTTAAATTATTAATATGGTTATCATTTTAAAGCTTTTCAAGAGGTCTTTAGGGAAATACTAAAATTTTTAAAAATGCGTAACCCATTAAGAGTCCATGTAGTACCTAAAATTTTTTACCTTTTTGATTCGAGTCATTTCACTAAACTAGATTTACATAGATGCTGAAGGGTATATAAGATTCGGCATAGCCGAATAAAGCACTCTCACTTGCTTTTACACATTTTTATTTATATTTATTATAAAACACATTTTTTTAACAAAACATTTTTACAAAAATTAAAAATGAATAGATAACACGGAGTTGAACTTGAATAGCCCAGACACATCACAGTGTTGCAAAGATAAAAATACATTTTGAACATGTTTTAAAATAAATAAAGTGATTTTGATTTAACAGCATGAAAAATAAATTAGAAATCTGTAGCAAGACACTTGATTTGGGTAAATCATGTGTTTTGGCCAAAATCACTTCAACGGAAACGCACTATTCTTTACGAATTCTTCTCAAGCAAAACGTAAAGAATGTAAAATGATAAAAATTAATTTACATAAATTAAGGTTACAAAAAAATAGTTTTTCATAACTGAGGTGGCCAAATTCAGCCCATAGTAGTGTTAGTTTTTTTTATCAAATTGTGTTTGCAATTTCAAAGTCATTAACTTTATTAAATAAATATGGCTGTAAATATAAATTGATTTTATGGTTGGGTTTTACAGTGATTTTCATAGTTAATAATACAATCTAATATGAAAGGGCCATATCATTCTAAATTTATTCTAATTTGTTTCAACAATATTTATTTTTTTATAGCTTTCATTAAATATATTTGCATCACTTTCCACACTTAATCATACAGACATATTAATAACTAAATAAAATAATCGTAAAAGAAAACCTTCATCACACATAAATCTAAAATCCCGTGATATTTTTGATGCAAATTTTGAAAGCTTATAAACATTGCATTTTTCTAAATACGGTCTTAACGCTGATCTTTTACGTTTAACTCCCTATAAAAATTTCCCTTAAAATGCTTTTTTTTCGTTTGTAAAAGGTATCCTAGTTTTAAGTTCAATAGAATTTCTTAACCAAATAATAACAAAAAAAAAAAAAAAAAAAATAAGGTTATGTTTAAAATAAAATGCAAATAGCTTCTCCGTGACTTAAGGTGCGATCCAATATGAGAAATGGTAGACCCAAAAGATTTAACTACTAATTTATGTGAACAATTTCTTGTTCCCATAAAATATTTATAAAGAAATAAAAGACACTATTCAATAAACCTCGTTAGATCTCAAGTATTTTATTGGTATAAATAGTCATTTGAAATGATACGTGTCATTAAAGATTAAATAAATAACTAGTAGGTCAAATATTTGATATACAGCTGCCACTTGCCCACCCAGTGTCTTCATTCTTCTTTACTTTTGCAATTTATTATCATTCCTAAAAATAACAATTTTTTCATTTTTTCTTTCCTACAAAATTATAAGTTTGGATAATGACTTCAACTAAAAAGCGTGGTTGCTTAAATTAAAAAATATATTAGCCACATTTCGGTTGTATTTAATATATATCTTATTATTATTATTTTTATAATTTTTTGGTTTTTCTTTTGAGTCTTAAAAAACCACTGTGAATACCAACTGCCAACAAATCAAGTTTGCCGCATATTTTACTTTCTACTTTTTTTAATAAACTAAATGAATTTAAAATTGCGAAGACAATTTATTTGTAAAACAAACAGGGAAATTACTTAATAACAGCTTTTTAAGATTTTATAACAAACAGTAAATTTTACATGAATCGCAAATACTCTTCAACTACTCAACCAGGGATTTTGTTTATTAAAAACCCTCCACATTTATGAATGAATAGAATCCAATATTATTTGCAACACGTGTCATGATATTCGTGCGCATGTTTGTTACTTTGTAAATAAACCACTTGCTGGTACAATGCACTGAAACACAAACCCATGTTTCTTAATACACAAATACTACAATCAACATATTAAAGCAAGATTTATACAAGCAACTCAGTTGTTAGTCATTATTTAATGTCTTGGCGCCTAAATCTAAAATACATCCTTTTTGAATACAAACACACAGCGAAGAGAACAAGGCATAGTCACACATAATAACGGAACTAAAGTTTTCGAGACAATTTGATTTTTGTGTTAGTTGCATTGCAACCATTTGTGCGTGTAAAAGCTTTTTGCAGAAAAAAACTGTTAAATTAAAAAACAGTAAAAAATTAAAATATTTAAAAAAATAAATAAAATATTTTTCTAAATTTCAAACATTATAAAAAAATGTTCATTTTAAAACATCCTTTAGTGCTAATTTGGTGGTAAGTGTGGCAGTGATTTGGCTGTGAGTGGAAATATTTTCAAAAAAAAACATTTATTTTTAATATATTTTTTAATGATGTGCACTTCCGCTGATTATCTTAATTATTGTAGAAGTAAAAAAAGAACATTTTTTTTAATGTAAATTAATTATAACATCGAAAAAAATTATAACAGGCTTAATTTATTTACTTAAAGTGTGATGTTTCAAAAATTTGTTAATTTTGTATTAAAATAAAATTTCAACTTTTGAACACTCATAGTTTTGAATATTTGTAGCAACAAATTACTTTATGTATTGCAACATCCATGTTCCTAACAATAATTTAATACTTACAAACAATAGATTGGTACCGAACATATAAAATATAAGATATAACAATGATAGGCAAACAACAATATAAAATAAAATTGGAGTTACTTCACTAAACCAGATAAAATACATGGCGAAGGGTTATAAGATTTGGCTTAGCCGAATATAGCACTCTTACTTGTTTTATTTTATACCATTTAATTTTTGATTTTGGTTTTTATATTGTAGCAGTCATAATAATACACCTCTATAAATTTTTTAAGATTGAAGCAGTCACAGCGCTAGAGGGGCGAGACCCTAAAAAAGACCAAAAGTTTAACGTACATTTGACAAAGAAAATAAAATTTATCATAAATTTATTGATTATTTTAAGTTCAAAAATGTTACCAACTTGATGGAATCATGGAAACTTTAATTTAACATAACAAGCAAAAGTGCTTTATTCGGATATTCCAAATCTTATATACCTTTCACCATATACATATGTTTGTATAACTATCTGTACACATAAAGCAGTATAAGAAATTCTTTCCTACTATTAAATTTTTCTGTTCAAAAAAGTGTCGAAAATTACAAGTTTTGCTTCGATTTGTTTTCCCATTAACTTTCGTTTGTATTCCTTCAGGTGGTTGTTTTTACTACTTAAAACTACTTTACTACGGAAACACTCTGCAAACATAAACATTCAAATAAGCTCTAAAATATTTTAATATTGCCTACTATGACGCACTGTGGTAGGCGAAAAGTTTATATCCTTCTCTATAAATCCCAGTTTGCAAATTTAAGTTTAGAAATTCGGGTAGAAAGTTTAGAACTCCCAACTTTTATTCTATCTCTTTGTATTTCACACCACTGTAAAACGTTATAAAAACATTAGGAAATTAAAATCTGTATTCGATTGCATCTATACGATTTTTGAAAACTCGGCTCGGAAAAAATAGGATGTGTGATTTTTTTTTTTTTTCTTTGAAAAACTCTGTAACCCTTCAGAGCAGTATTTTATGTCCAAATAATATATCGAAATAGTTTTTTTTAATATATCACATAATGGAGTCTTTTGAAAAATTATTTCAGTAACATTTTTTTAGTTACATTTTTTTCTGTAGCTACAAGTAATTGAAGATTGCACTGCTTTCCAATATGTGTCGTAGAAGAGGTTCTTTCTTTGTTTGCATTTCAAAATTAAAAATGATTAACTTTAAGATACTACATTTTGTAATTCTTTTTCCTGTTAGTTTCTTTTCTTCCTTTAATGATTGTCATGTCAATATCTTTACTAAAGTAAAAAAAAAATATTTTATTTTAATAAGTTTAAAAAATTGCCATATTTTTACATTTCTTGGTTAAAAAATGCTACTAATCTCTTAGCCACAAATAGGAAATTTTTTAATTCAATTAAAATTTACTTTTTCGGCTTTGGTTCATTTTTTAATTTATTATTATTATTAATTTATTAAGAAAAATTATTTTTCAAATGTACGCGGACGTTTTCCAAAGAAAACAAGAAAAGTACAAATGAGTACATTTGAAAAATAATATTTCCTAATAAAAGTTAAGTTAAAAAATTAACCAAAGCCGAAAAAGTAAAATTTAATTGATTTATGAAAAACACTGGTTCACTGGCTGGGACAAAAATTAAAAAATAATTTCTTAATTCCCTAATTTGTTAATAATTTTTTATATAATTTTATTCAAAGACAACCTCATTAAGTAGAATAAGCGAAATTATATGTTTGCTTTTAAAACCATTTGTAAAAAATTTTCTGAAAAGAAACTAAATGCTTAACGAATTCCAAGACAGGTTCATTTTTTTCGAAAACAATGCTTTTCTCAGAACTCCATATTTTTCAGCTTGTATTTTTTAATGAACTTTATTAGTTTCTTGAAAACGTTTAGTTTTATTTTTGAAATAATTAATCTCTCCAGTACTAATCAAATGTTCTCAATTCAAAAGCGCTCGCCAAGCGTATCAAATAAACAGCCAGTGACGATGGTCTTCACCGAAAGGTATGACAACAGTAAAATTAGGTTCTTTTGGATTTTTTTTTAATTTTGAGTTTTGGCAAATTTTCTTTAATAAATCGATTTTATCTAAAGTTTCATTTCATTTGAATCTTTTTTTAATTCAGTTTTTGTTATAATTAAAGCACCTGGTTTGTGAAAAATCAATTCTTTTGACATTATTTATGTCAGATGCGACTAATCTAAATAAATTAAAATCCCGTTTTTAAATTGTTAAAATATTTAAATATTTAAAAATAACTCTAAGTCGTATAAATTGTCATCGCTGCAAGTATCTTAAATCTCTTGTAACTTTTAAAATAAATATTAAGCAAGTTACAACCTGAACGACAAATTTATCATGCCCAAAATGTTGGGTCACTGCATTATTCAAACATAAAAATATTATTATTATTATTTTTATTATTATTATTATTATTATTATTATTATTATTATTATTATTATTATTATTATTATTATTGATTTATATTAAAATGATTTTGTCACTAAATTTAACAAACGGGGTAAAAAAAAAACAAATCAAAGATTTAAAAAAGTGTGCCAAATCATAAAGAAAGAGTGTATTAATTAGTGACTTGTGTACAAAATTAACACAAGAATAGTTCTGCATGTATGGCTTACATATATATACATGTTATAAAAAATTATTCATTGGAGCGAGTAAAGGATTATAAATACAATTAAAATTTTGCTCAATACGCCCTTAAAAATACACACACTTTTAAACTAAAGGATCTTTAAGCGACAATAGCACATATACATATTCAAGAGTGAAAATCTATAAGATTAAATCCATGAAACGTCATCATTTAGGGTGATGTCTAAGCGTATTAAATATTTGGAATGACTGGGGAATTGAAGAGCATCAGCAAAAGAACTCCTACAAGTATGCAACAAATTTTACCATAGTTTTTGCTTGTACACAACTATTGTTTTTGTTTCAAACACTAGTTTGAATTATATATATTTTTTTCTTTGAGTTTATATAATAAAAAATCCAAGTAAATCAAAAGATTGGTTTTTTGCAAAAATTGCAAAATTGCTTAAGCTGTCACACAACTACATAACAAACAGTTTAGGTTAAGTGCAATGGAAACAACAAGACAAAAAAAAACTGCAGAATTCGAGTGCATTATCCATCCACAACAACTGCTCTGAAAAAATAAAATAAACAATATTTCATACACATGCATACAAATACAAACAAGTATGGTGGCATGCATGTATGTGTACTGTTATGATTTTGTATGTAATCATTTCAATTTCATCAATGTGCGTTAAACAGAGTGACACCGATTAAAACTGCATTTCGTCGTCTACAGAGGTAAACTTTTTACGATTGTTGCAAAGCAAAAATAAGTAAGATCAGTTTATAGAGTTAACTACTTCTTAAAAAGCTATTCGAAAAGTAAAGGTGCCAACATCCTATGTTGTTTTTGTATACAATACAGCTTGGTACATCCAATATTATGTAGAGCCTATGCTATTCTTATCTCAGTTTATATTTGAAAAAGGCAACAGTTTAAATTACAATTTTATAATTTTTAAGAGGTTTTATAAATTTATAAAAAACTAAAGATTTGTTTTTGCAAAGTGACCTGTATTAAAATAATCTCGCTAACTGGAATAAAAGTGTTTAATGAAAGGCTTCAAATGACTTGCAGAGATTTTTGACAAATCTAAAAATACGAAAATTATATATAATTTTATGAATTTTTTCGCAATTTCTTCCTGACAAAAAGCGAAGACGATCTAACATTTGAAGCATTTTGAACAGGTTTTCTGAATTTCTACAGAGAAGCCCTAAATTTTAAATATGAAAAACCAAAAAACGATTAGTACGCTTGAATCTGCAAATAATTTATTTCAACAAATGAACGGCCTTATTTCATAAGATATTGTTCATAACTTTTGATAATATAATCTGAAATTACATAAAGATAATAAAAATTTTAAGTTTGTTTAATAAACAAATTCAAACGAAACATTAAATAAGCGCTATAATTTAATTACAAAATAAAAAATGGCAATGGTTTTTTGACGTCATTTTGTATACTCAAATCTGTAAAATTGATAAAACTGCTAAAGAACGCACGCCTTACTCCTGTTCGTTCTAGAAGTTTTTTATTAGTCCCTTTCTGCTCGAAACTGCAATTTTTATTCATGGACGAGTTTAGATTTTGTTAATGAGAAAAGATCTGGCAGCTTCTTTTTGCTGTTTTCTTTCTACTTGTATTTGTAATGTACGCATGGGTATGAGTCAAAGAAACAATATTTTTAACAAAAAGTGAAGTGAATTAGCTAAATCTTTTAGTAAGTGTATTTATTTTTGTTTCTATTTAAGGAGTATTTTAGTTTTTTATTTTCTTAATGTATGATATTAAATCTATTTTCATAAAAATATGTAAAATAATTTATTGTTAGTTTAGTTGTGTTAAAAAAACAAACACGAAGGGTTCCGTATAGGGTATGGGATTTCCCGGAATTTTTTCACCTAGAAACGGAAAAAAATAATCGCAATCCTGGGTAGTTCCGGGAAAAACGCAATTTTTGAAGAAAACAAATTTATTTAATGAAATAATAATAAAAAATTCTTAGTTTTATTAACATAAAAGCAAAAAATAAAAAATAATTGCTTAATAATAGTATTAACTGTACATAACAACATACATAGCTGCATAACGAGAAATAACAAAGATTAAAAATACTGAAAACGTATTTATTATTTAGTTTTTTTGAGAGATGTGGTTTTAGAAGTGGAAATGCATTTAACAATTCACTTTCACTTTCTACTAAGGTAGGTTTTGTTATCCACGTTCATTGCTCGGACGTTAGTGGCTTCGAATAACTCAAATTCCTTTCAAACAAATTAGTAAGCTTTTGTTTTATATCTTAAGTACACGAAACGATGCATTTGAAAGATTTTAAAGCCACCACAAAAATATTTAAAAACCAAACAATGTACTTTTTATTATGTTTTTAAGCCTCCTGCTTCGCGAGAATTAAGCCAAAATTTTAAAGGGAAATTCTGGATAGCTTTTCCCAAACCCTTGTTCCGTACCTCCGTAAATAGTAAAAGATACTTTGTATTCATTTAAATAAGGTCCAGCAAAAATGACCAGGGGTGCCAGATGATTTTGATAAGAAATCGGCATATTTGCACAAAAAATCGGCATTATCGGCAATTTTTTTAAAATCGGCAGGTTTAAAATACCCTATTTGAAATACAATGAAAAATATTTTTATTAACAAAAAACAGCAAAACAGAGCAATAATGTTAACAACATATAAAATAACACAATACCTATAACAATTACCGTTTAAAAATAAACTGTTTTAGCTGTCAATCGTATATAGTGTGAATAAACCAATATTTTCATATATTTTTGGTTTCTAGAGTCACTCAAAGCAGTTTTATAAAATATTTAAAAAGCTTTATTTTTCTGATATCTTCTAATTTACCAGCAGTTTTTTCACTCTTCTTTTTTTCTGATTTTTTCGTTAGAAGAAAATACTGCTAAGACATTCGTTGAATAAAAATATTTGTTCGTTGCATTGTTCCATTCATTCATTACATAAATAATTCTACATTTTTATTTTTATTTCTATCAATTAAGAATCACGTTCATTAAAAAGGAGGAATGACTGAATAGCAAAAATTTGTGATCTATAATTTTAATATTATTTAATTTAATATTTATTGTATTTATTTATTTAATTATTATTTATATAAATGGTTCATTTTTATTAATATTATGAAAATCATATTAAAATAATTTAGTTTAAAGGAATTAGCTCAATTTTATTAAATTTTTACTCACAACTTTTTATTAACGGTCGTTTCTTAATGCAACAAGTAATGCCCAAAAATAATGTATACAAACAATATTGCTGCGCTTAACGGTTAAACAAAAAAGTCGGCATTTTTTAAGCAAAAATCGGCAAATCGGCACTTTAATAGTTTTAAAGCTAAAAGTCACAAAAAATGACGATAGACGGCAAATATGGCAGACTTTAACACCCTTTGTCTTAAGTTGATTACACTTGCTTCTACAGCGACTTAGCAATACATACCCTGCGTAAGTTTATAGTATCAGCAATAGCTTAAAAGATAAGTTCATACGAGTATTCTTGAAATTAAGGCCCTTTGGAAATATTCAACACTTTCTTAATTAAGTGTTTAAGGAGAAAAAAGTGTTAAACAAAGTCAAAATAAATAATAAAAGTTTAAAATCATTGATATCACTACTTTTTCTGAACCCTCGGACAACTTTTTTTTTTTTTTTATTTGCAGCTGCTGGGCTAAACCAGATATATTGCATTAAAAAAAATATAATAAATTAAATTTATTAAAATAGTGAAATATATAAAACGTAAATAGCTTGTTATAGAGCTTGTTATTCGATTAATTTAATTTTTTTTCTGTAACTAAAATAAAATAAACATATTTATTTACATATTTGCTTATTACGTTTCTGGTCCATGTAGTTCAAGGTTCCTTTTTGGTGTAAAATAAATTTAAAGAGAAAAAAACATTCGCTTTTCGGATTAAGGTAGTAGTTAAATTGCTTAAATTGTGGATTAGCTATTGAACCGTGTGTTATCTCGAACTCGATTTTTACATTTATTTGTATTCCCTACCAAATCATCGTGATAATATTTTCGTTCTAACACCGCCACGAAATTATGCAGATTTGCTTAAAAAATCAAACATCATTTTTCGCAAATTCGTATTTAGTGATGAGGATCATTTTTGGGTTAACGGATTTGTTAGTAAACAAAATTACTTCGTATGCAGTTCAATCAATTCTTAGCAGAGTCTACAGACTCCATTTAATCCAGAAAACTGCAACGTTTGTGGCGGCTTACACGCTAGTGGTATCAGACTATATTTTTTAAGATGGAAATGGACCTGTCAAATGGCCTATTACTAATTTTATACCATTACAGTTAGTGTAAATAAAATTTTAAATTAAAAAGTGTTGCCATAGAGACGTGACTTTCATGAATATACACTTGAACCTGTTTTTATGCGGTGTTTTTTTTTTGTGCGGTCTAGATTTGTGCGCTTTTTTATGCGCCTTTTTTATGCGACTTGTGGAATTTTTTAACTTGTTTTTTTGTTGTTGTTTTTTCTGTATATGAACATTAACAGTTTAAGAACTTTAAGGAAAAATACCAATAAAAATTTTACATACAGTCAGGGATAAAATTGTTCACATAAACTGGTTATTTTAGTAGATATGCTGCATGTATTGTTATTTGCTGACTCGACGGAAATATTTTTATTAATCTTCAAAACTTATTTAATAGTCGACATAAAGATATATTATTAATGATCAAGAGAAGCTTTAGCTTTGACTTTGTTTAAACTGACTTTCGTATTTCCAGTTTATGTGAACAATTTTATCCCTGACTGTATGTAAAATTGTTACCGTTACTTTTACTTATCCAAAAAAAAATTTTTTTGTGCGGTTTTTTTGTGTGCGATTCCAAGTAACCTCATAAAACAGGTTCAAGTGTATATTGTTTTTTTTTGGATTCGCAGTAGAAATACATTTTATATTCATACTTGGTTGATCTACTTTATTTTTTTCTATGTGGTATAACAATTTTGTCACGATTTTGTTGTGTTTCAGATTGAAGATTAACAAAACTTATAATCGAATTGAATAATCAGTAAATAAAAAATAACTTTCCAATTAAATAATAATTATATAACATAATTAAAAGATAGAATAATACCGCTGTTCTTAACTTAAAAAATATGTTTCGAATTAAATAAATACTTGAGCCGTTTCAACACTAATGTATGTGCTGTTTACGTAATACAATGAATCAAATCGTCTAACAAATTTGTTTAGAAAAAACTCATACACGGACTGCTTTTCCAAACATTTGTTAGACAAGTTAATGGCTTGTATTATGTTGTGCATTAAACAACTTTTAATTTGAAATCAATTAAAATTTTTAATGCGTGTAAAATCTCATGTAAGTTTAAAATGAAAAAAAATAGCATTACAAAACAAAAAAAAAAAAAAAACAAAAAAAAATAAAGTAGCGTATGAAGGCTTTCTATAAATTAGTACCCTATTTCTTTTCAATAGCTAGTGATTCTTAGAAAATTATTTTTTACATAAAAAGTTATTTTAGATCAAATTGTAGCCCTTATCTTAAGTATTATCTTTTAAACTTCTTCCTTTTTCAAATACTAAGTGCATTGAAGAGAAATGTGGGCTTACACGCTTCATAATTTTGATACAACACAAGTTCAATAGAAGTATGCATACACACACACACATACACACACACACAAGTATATAGAAAAATCTTTTACTTTGAGAATTTAAAGAAATTATTTAATAATTCATATAAACTATTTTTGGCAAAATAAAATTCCATAAAGTAGTTTAACGTTGTCAAGAAATACAAACAAAAAAAAGAACATAGAGTTTCACATTTTAGTCACGTTACAATTTAAATACCTAAAGGCTGTTTGTATGCATTTTCATTGAGAGTGAAAATTTATAAAATCTTTTTACGGAAAAATTTAATATACGATTACATAGTGTTTTGCTTTTATATAAAAAACTATTTATGACTTATGAGGAAGTATTGATGTACATGTACGCTTTCACGGTTAACAACATTTGATACATCAAACATTGTTTTTGTATTTTGACATTGGTGTTCTTTAGCTGCCGGCAAAAAAATACATTTTTTTTTTTTTGTTTTATTTATGAATCCTTTAAATTCTGGAGAAACTATAAAGAATGCATGCAAAAAAAAAAAAGAATGTCAACAACATTTTTCTACTGTTAAAAATGTGTGAGTTTTAGGTAAATGTTTTTTCTTTAGGTAAAAAAAAAATCAATTCATCATTTTTATGACATATTGAGATTAATATAACCAACTAACTGAGTTCTGTATTTAAACTATAACTTTTCAAACTGAGTTTAACTGAGTGTAAGCTAAATTACATTAGAAGAATAAAACGACACTTTTTTAATTATTTAGTATTGTTTGCTTGCAAAAGTATAAAAAGTATTATATTTGGAGGCAATTGGTTTTCTGCCTGCCTCAACAAATTCCTTTAGCTTATGACATTGGAAATTAATATTCACCTTTTAAACGATACAAATCAATGACATAGACAAGTCAGAATTTACTTAACTCTAGATGCTCATCTTTAGCAATTACAAACAATTCTGCAGAAATTTAATGATCCTCACTACTGTCGAGACTGATTAAATACAAAAACGAGGCTAAAACAAGAATAACAAAAATAATTGTTCACCGCAAATCAAGGCCAGTCCTGATAACATGGACAAAAGTTTATGTCTAAAAATTGTTTTACAGACTACGTGGCGTCTTTTTCTTACTATTTTGAGACTGCGGACTAAAAAAAATATCTGCAAAAGTCTATACCTTCCGGTGTCTTTTTCTTTTTAAAAAATACTTCCGGTTTTGCTTCTTAAAGAAGCTAGAACACTTTGCCAAACCTTAAGCCCTAAAACAGCTGTTAATAAGCATTTGCCGTGACTAGAAACCTTTGAAACTTGTTCTTCAGTACTGAGAAGTGAATCGAAAGTATGATGCAGTCTATTCAAGTTATATGATTATCCGGCAATTTTTTTTTAAATTTGTGCTAATATTATTTTTAAAAGAAAGTTAACGAATGCTCACAGCCTTTTAGGTAACATATTTGCTTCAACGAATAAAGATAAACCCTGCACCCGTCATGCAATCATCTTACAATTCTTCTTTAGATTTTGTTAATCATGAAACATGAGTGTTTTATCAACCATCAGAGAGACACTTGGTTTTCCAGCGCCATACAGTTAGCATTGGGTAAAAAGAAAAATGGATCTGTAATCATCTTCCTCACTCTCTCATCGCTTTTTGCTTTCGTTACATTCCTAAAATAATTATCATAGATGACCTCTTTTATTAGATACTGCTAACAGCCGCAACATTCCTTCCAACCAAGATGAACTAGTTTTAAGGAAATAATATTTGGTTTTGTTTGAAAAGCAAGTGTGCTACACTAGATTTAACATAGAAAAATTGTTGAATAATTTCACTTATCTTAAGTCTTATTTTTAATTTGCTCAATTTTTATTACAACTCTTTGTCGTAAGGCTTAAGATATTTTGCAGTTGGTTGTGTTAAAGAAATTATTAAATAGAACTTAAGATAAGTGCCACCAACAACAAGTTGTTGTGCAATGACCAACATCTCGCTATAGAATAAAAAAAAATGAAAACCAATTCCATAAAAATATATATTTTCTTAGTCTTTATAGAAATTTAATTTATACCTCGAAGGGATGCACTACTAACAATTTATAATGACTTTATTATTCTTGGCTTTTGTTTAAGCACCCACATTTATTTTTTTTTTTTTTAATTGTGGAGCAGTTATTGAAAGACACTATTTGACTGTAAGCAGGTTTATTATTTTGTTTTAAATTTACAAAATAAAACTGTAAGCGGCAGAAGAAATTTAAGTATACAAAATAGGAAAAACTGTTTATTATATTGATTTTTTTTAGCTACATGTGTTAGAAAAAATTATATATTTTTAATGCAAAAATTCAAGAAGCTTTGCTCAACCTAAAATTGTTTCTCAGCGTGAAAATCGTAAAGCTTACCAAATTTTTCAAACACTTCATTGTGGTACAGAAGCGAAATCTTTTGGAAATATCTCGCCGAATTGCAAAAGCCTGGAGCAATAAAAAAATAAATAAATTGTTATTAGCAGTGAGATATTCGAGGTATAAGTTTTAGTTTAAAATATCAAGAGCTTTTTGGCGATGTATAAAACAAAGTAGAGCTCATTTTGTTGTTTTTTATATTTTAATTTTTTACAGTTTTAACGCCCCTAGGGATGGCTTTAAAAGAAAGTCAAACAGTAATTTTCTTTTAAAATTTATAAAACTATCAGAAATGTTAACATGCACGTGGTATCCTTACTCGGAATACGTAGCTCCTGAAAGGACTTTAAGGCTCAAGCTATAAACTTTATCTCGATTGCTCCAAATAGAGCTAAATGTGAAAGTATGTATCTAAAAGTACGTACCTAAGAACTCTTCAAGTACTTTTCCTAAGCATCCAAACTAATTTTAATACGTCAGCAAGATTAAACCAAAAAGATTTAATGCTAATCTTCATATTTTGGCATTTATTTAATTCGAATAGAAACCTGGTGTCATAAGTATTACCGGGAAAAAATTTTATTTTTGAGTAAAACATTTCTATCTTTCCTGTCTGAAGATTGACTGAGACCTGCTTAACGACAATTTATCAATTTGTAAAGAAAAGTAATAATTCGATTTTAGCATTTAATTTATATATAAAGAACAATTTGGCAGTAAGTTTTTAGGGCTGAGTAAAAATTCAATCTTCTCTTTATTTTTGCATAAACAGGTGACCTTCACATTTTACATGTCATGTATAAATTAAAGTTTGTGCTCGTATTAAACACGTGTTTAATGGGTTGTATGCTACATCCATAAGCGGAACAGCACTCATACGTCTGTACACTTGAAATGTACTCGTATGTTAATGGGAACGAGTACTTTTATAATGACTGCAAATCAAGTTTTAATAATTTTTATTTTTTTTTTCAAATTAAATCATGACTATAAGACAATTAGTATGTATTAGAAACCAATGAAGCAAGAGTACTGCATTTAAAAATTAAATACAAAAAAATATTAATGCCAAAAATTTTTTAATAAAAACAATATCTGTTTATATATACTTTCTGATCAAAAAAACTTAATGGAAATAATCACAAAATTTCCAAAACGATAATTAAAACTTGTGAAAATGGTTGGTATGTCAATACCAATTAATCGACGATAGGTTGAGGTATTTCATCACAAACAACACAAATTATTTTTAGACTAGAATTTTAAATTCTAATAAACTTATTTATTATTTTAAAGAATAATTAAAAATTATTTTGAATACATTTGCTTGCATGTTCAAGGAAACTTAATGTAATTTTATCAGTGCAAATTTTTTCGTGTCTTTCGTTTTTGTTTTGTTAATGTAATTGATTGTTTTTGTTTTTGTGTTTAATAAATTTCATTTTCAGCTGCTTTGTAATGATTGGTTTTCTATTTTAGAGCTATAAAATTAACCGAATTCAACTCCTTATGCATTAAATCTGGTCATTTCCACAACACTTTTTATTCGAAGAGCTGGTTATTCGTTTTAAATCAAACAGTCGTTTTTGAAAATGACTCAGTTTACAGAGGAAACCTTAAAAATCTCCCTTGAGAGCTCCTGAAAGTACACAAGTAAAAAGTGCTAAAGTTGAAGGCAGATTAAATTCCAAATTACATGTGAATCTACAATTGTCTTTAACGTTAAAAATTTTTTATTAAAAACATTTTATTTATTTTTGTATTGATGATATTTTTAACAACTTGAAACTTTATGTATTATTTATTTAATTTTTGTTATTCTTATTATATGTCTTATCTGTATTTAAAAAGTAACATACAGTAACTGTTCAATAGCATTTCTACACTATAAGCAATTTAACGTTTTTATCTGGAAACTCCTACTATCATTTAATACTGGGTGCTTCTAAAAACCAATCTCAATTAATCCAATAATCGAATATGGTTTCCACTTTATATTTACAAAAAAAAAACCCCTTTTAAGTAAAAATATATATTCAACTGTATAAGAAATAAGGGTTGTTTATTCTGAACATAGATTAAATTTAATTTTACTATAGAAATAAATATGTTTTAATTTATTTTTATTAAATTGAATAAATCTAGTTTAGCCTGGTAGCTATATATGAAATATAAAAATGTCTGAGGTTTAAAAAAACAATTTTACTAAAAAAAGTTACGTAATAAATAATATTAGAGTTACAACCTCCAATGTTTTTATATAAAATATAAAACATTTCAAATATTTTTTGGCAGAATGGGCCAACATGCGTATCGTAGCAATCCCTTTTAAATAAACAGTCAGGATCCTTACAAAATTATGTTGAAAAGTTGTTAGCCCATTAGAAATCAGTTAAATGTTATTTAACTTTCTATTATTAAATTTGCGTATATTCTCATCTTACTTTTGCACCAAAAATATTTTTTTATATGGACATAACTGTGCATGAACTCTTAGATACATGCTAAAATTAGATTAAAGGGCTAGTTTTTCAATTTTAATGCTTAGGAGTCTTCTTGGTTCATAATCGGTTAGCAATTTATTTGCAATTTATTTACGAAACCCATATTGCCCGCTTCCTGAGCAAAATATTTTTAAGCACCTAAGCGATACGTTACTTTGAAAATATAACTTATTGATGATTGTTTCATTTAAGATTTTCTTTATAAAGTTACTTTTTTTATAACAGGATAAACTTTTACTTTTAAATAAAATATCTTTACAACAAAATTCATTTGTTTTTAGCTTAAAGTGAGTAAGTGGCTACATTAAAAAACTAATATACATTAAAGGTTTATAAGCTTAATAGTCTATTAAACGCCTTTGAAAACTCTTTGTTCGACTTTTGCTTATTAAAGGCATATAAACTCTTAAAATATATCTTTTGAATTTCAAGCGTTTTTACATGAACCGATAGCCAACAATCAAATCACCAAACTGATAAAAAAGCATTCTTTTAAGTCGTAATCGTAATCGTAATTTGGTTAACAAAAGTATATTATGGTTGAATATATAATATTTTTTAAAAAGGTATAAAACTTTGGTTGTGGTTCGAATTTTTTCTTAGTTAAAATAAATTATAATAGATTTTTTGTGCATAGAAACCATATAATGACTAAACGCCAATGGAAAAGTGTGAATCAGTAAAAAGAACATAATACTTTTATTCTGACCATATCACAATCATTTTTCCCAGCTTGATACTCCAGCAATAGCAAACTTAACTAAAACTTTGGGAAAAGAACGGACTAGCTGCAAATATTGTGAATATTAAATTCTGGGGCTATAAGACTATATGAGCCTCAAGCATGTAAGTTAAACCGAAATATAACTTTGAAATTATGTAACAGGAATGGTGATAAATATTGGTTATTCAAGCTAAAATTTTGATTTCTTATTCTCGTTAAAAAATTTGTTAACACATACAGATCGATACCTGCAACTCATTTCGTGAAAAAAGAAAAAATTATTTTCAATTGAAATATATTATAAAACAAAATTTGGATGTAATGTTTGTTTTAACATACATTTAAAATAAAAAATATATTTTTTATGAATACAGCAGTGTAACACTTAAGTTTAGATATTACAGTTTTCTGCCTAACAATTAGCATAAACACAAAAAAGAATTGAGGCCGTCTTTAAATTACATTTTGCAGGCAAAACAATTGTTAGAAATTCCTTCTAGCAAGTGATGAATATCCTGGCGTTCCAATGTTTTATTGTTGTTCCGCTTAGAAAATAATAATGAAAAAAGGCTTTGTAATGCAAAATTGTTTGTCAAGTATTTAATAGCATAAAATAAAAGAAACACGCAACAATATCTTATGGCCTCAGTGTGAAAGGATTTTATTTATTTATAATTTCTATGAATTCAAAATTGCTCATTGTTTTTGTGCCTTATTTTAAATAAATTCCAGAAATATGAGCGTAAAATGTTGTATATTGTTACTGAAATGAAAACAGTAACAATTATAAACATAAGTTTGCAAAAGATTTAAATCGAGTCCAAGTTTTGAAGAAAGTCCTGGCAAGGAAAGCTGAACTTCAAGTGATGAACATTAGCTATTAATGAGCCCATGTGATTTCGCAAATTGAATGCTGATCATAAGTTATCCATGTAGTTATTCGTTAACACAACAATTTTACAACCATTAGTATATTAAAAGAGTATAACTAAATGTCTTAATGGATGTTAGTTTGCAAGCAAAATCATTCGGGCTTTAAAGTACGTTTTCACATTGATGACTTTGTTAATCATATTAAATAGAAATTAGAAAACTAAATGTGGTTGCAAAAAAAAAAAATTTAGGAGTATTGTTATCATTGTATTAAAGTAACTGTCACTGGTAAATGTTATAATGACATGAATGATATATTCTTTCTGATATCTATGTGGAAATATATTTTTTAAAACTTCAAAAAGTCTATAAAAAAATTAGAATCTAATATTAAACATATCAAAGTATTGTACCCTCTCTTTTTAAAATTCTCAACAAAAAACTCTGATTTCACAAGCAGATTTATTAAATCCATTTACCTGATGTGCGATTTCAATTACGGTGAAGAGAAACTAACAGAAATTTATAATTTTTACTTGCAATTTGCCTACATATCAATAGCATGGGGGAATATAAGGATCCACCTCTTACTGAAACCAGGAAAAGAGATCTATGCCTATGCAACAGTATGCAGACCTGTAAGCTTAACGAAACTGATTAAATTAGAAAGAATGAAGGACCACTACCAAGCTGATATTAAGAGAAGGATACTGAGACAGCTATGCTTATACAGATTGAAAGAACGACCGGCTGAGAAGATTGCTTAATATAAAAACAGAATATACAGAGTTAGAATCTCTATAAGACGGAAAATACTATTATACTGCCAGTATTAATATTTTGCGTTAAGTCAAATTATAACCGACCAAATTTTAAATATGTCAAGAGCTACATAGAGAGGTCTTGATTCTTAATCTAACAGAATGAGTCTCCTTACACTTAACGTCAATTGGGGATAAAAGACAACCCCTTACAAAGTACAAAATATGTCAAAATATAAATAAGAGAACATCCCAATTATGATAGTTTTCAGATATGATCCCTTGCTTCAACATAACCTAACATTGCTAAGCCATATGCCAATCTTTATTGTATAAACTTAATAATAAAAAAAAATATTTTCTATCAATTCTAAATTTTAAATCAATTTTGGAAAATTATTCAAGAAATAAAATTTGAAAAGACAATATAGTTTGTAAAAGGCTTTATGCTTAAAGTGACAAAGAGACGAAGCATGGAATTGTTGTTCGAATTTATAATTTTATTAAAGCAACAAAAACTTTTATCAAATTTTTTTTTTAATAAGTTCTTTTATTCAGACATATTTTTTAAAAAATGTTAAGACAAGATAATGAATATTTCACAATTACCAAAATAATCTCTAAAAAGAAGTTTTTTGGTTTTCTATGACTGCCTGTTAATGCAGCATTTTCATGCACTCAATCCACATAAAAAATCTTGTTTAAGGTTAAGAAAGTAGTTATTATTCGATAGTTCTACTTTTAGTATTAGCAAGAAATTTTAATTTATCATTTCTATACAATATTTTGTAAAACTATGTTTATCGAAACATTATGTTGCAAATAGAAGATATAATACATTTACACTTCTGAAAAAAATAATTTACCGTCTACAACACAATACAAAAAATCTATTTAAATCCTTTATATCAAAAATTGTTCTAGTTGTTGTTGCAGTATTCTCATGATGTTCATTATCACTTGTATCAAAGAAGAAGCTAGAAAAAGGTTGCCAGAACTATTTGCAAGAAAAATTCAAATGTTTTAAATCGCCTATTAATAGGTAGGCATCAAGTATTAGTTTGTTTCACAAAAAAATATAATAATAATTGAATTCATTATCACATTTAATCAAGGTTGAAGGCGTGTTTGATTAGATTACATTTCATTTGTAATTAATTCTTTTGATCGGCCGAGAAGAAAGAAACTTTTCATATTTTTTTGTATCGCTAATAATTTTGGTATAAAGCAGTCTTACTGAATTGCTTTATATCGAAGAATAATTAAGAATTTATTTATATTAAAAAAGCAAGTTTTATTCTATCGACGTGCAGGTGTTAAAATTTTCCTTTTTCTTCTTTTTTAAATCCAAAATAGCATAATGTATAAAAATATTTATTCATTGTAATCATTAGTTGTTGATGCTTCTAGTAAAATAAGATAAAATTAGGCAAAGATTGTAGTTGCTGGTGTTGCATATTTTCAACTACCGAAAATTTTATGAGTCTCTTGAGACCTTTTAGTTTTCTTTTAACACTTGTTTTTTTTCTATTGTTTTTTTTGTACTTTTGAGTCGTTTTTAATTTAAAAGATTTTTACTTTCAGTGATATTTATTTTTTTTTTCTTTTTTTCTTTTTTGGTTTGGATGTGACTTTTTTTCTATTTCTAGTGATTGTTAAGAAGTGTTTGTAATGACGTTAAATGAGATCAAGTCTCTTAGTCGATATTAGAATTGACACCAATACACATGTATATGTCCATTAGTACCAACGTCTGACTTTAACTAAGTGTATTTGTACGTGTGTCTGTTAATATGTTGCTGCGCCGCATACATTGTAGTATTTTTAATATTAAATGTGTGGTCATGTACAACTATTGCATGAGTATGTGATTTAGAATTATTCTTCATTTTATAAAAGCTTGTTGCCATGTTACAAATTATATCTAATGATTTACTATCTTTTTTGTTGTTACTTAAATTAATTTAATTATAAAAAACGAAACTCATTATGTTTTGCTTTTTTTCTTTCCAGTCTCATTCTGCTAATTGGACTACTAAAACTTCAATGTCAAGGTGTTCCCATGACATCTTGGGATATCTATGATAATGATTGGCCTAAAAACAACACAGTTCGAACGTATCAAGAGATATCCAAAAATGAGTAAGAAATATAAAGTAGGACCAGAATTTATAAATATATTTTGACATTGTCATAATCCCTAATATAAAAGTTTTTAAATTTCATTTTAAAAATACCAATATATTTTATGCGTGTAATTACGGCTGTTGTAAATATTTAGTATTGATGTAGTTTATATATGTTGAGCTTCGTTGCCTTTAATAAATGCTACTCCTTGCCCTTGTACACTATTTTTACACCTTTACAGGCATATGTAAACAAAAGCGAAAAGCGGAACTTTTTTCTACATACCTTTAACGCTGAAATGCCATACCTAAGCAAAAGCGCCAACTCTACGTCAAAACGATGAAAACTGTTCTGTTTTTTACTTTTTGGGTAAAGTTCCTGAAAATGAGAGCAAGTACAATTTTCTCTCATAAAGAGACAAAATTGTATAAAAGTACGGGAACACAAAATTTAAATTTTAAACACAAAAAAAAAGTCAAGGTGTTTTGACTGTTTCATTAAAAAATATTACTTTCAAAAATTATAAAAAAAAATCCAAGAGAAACAGTCGTTGCAAATTTGTTACGTTTGACAAATCGCAAAGAATCATATGTAGGACTTTCTGCAAATTTCGCGGATAAATTTAAATATAATTCTCTCGATATGACGAAGTTTTATTTGAATTCTTTGTCCGTATATGATGGAACAATTTTATTTAAATAATTTGGAATGCTGTTCCTCTTTTGGCGTTCAAAATTCTCAAAAAGATCCAACAAAAATGACTCTTCTAAGTCGGAATCGTGTTCAGTTAGATCTAGGATGTCGTCGCAATGACTAGAATCACTTGAACTCTCTACCAAATCTGCAAATCTGTTTTTCAACTCATTTTCATTTGCCATTACAAATTGTCTTATTTTACCTTTTTTTAAATATTGCTTATGACTTTTTTTAATTTTTTTTCATTTTGTTTATGTTTTACAGCTGTTTCACAAATATAAATAACTTGCGCGAAGAAAAAGTTTGGGCTGCTGTGTGCAAGAAGAAGAAGAACTTTACGCGCTCATTTGCCCAATTTTTAAGTACGGGAACGCTTTTTGTGCAAATTGGGATCCCACAGGGTTCCAAAGTAGAGTTAAGAAACAGACCTAATATAACTTTCCTTAAGCTTAGATTTTGCTTATGCTTCCACAGAGTTCCAAGCTTTTGTGAAGAGCCAGAGAATAGATTTTCGACCATTTCTTACTTTCTACACCTGAGACTTATTCTAACAAAATTTCAAGATGCTACCTATATTAACAAAGTAACACATCTATGTGATGTATCAAAAAATTAGCACCCTATTTTAGCAATCGCATATTTGATATCAAACTGTGAAAATTCCATGAAGATCGGCCCACTGATGTAGACATCTATAGGTTTTCGACAAAAAAGCAATTACTCCTCGTGTTTAATATATAAAAAGTGTAGCGTAGGACAAAAAAGAATCCAATATAATTTGTAGTTAAGGTGTTAGTATAGGCTTTTTACACTTGCATACATATATGAGAAATGCGTGGAAGATGTTGAAAATGAAAAAAAGTTGTTTACATTTGCAACATCTTTCATCTTTGATAAAAATTTCGTTACCGTATATAAGGAATTTAATTAAAAAAAGGTTCGTTCTCGTACTCAATTTCAGGATCCCGCGGGTGCCTTCTGTTACCGAAAACTGTTCCCTTACTCTTAGTTTGGGCAGAAAAGAGAGCTTTTGAGAAAATAAGATTCTACTTCTTTCTGCACGAAATTTTATTTTTTTTTTTTTTTTTTTTTGTAAGTTTGTGTAAATTGAAAAACAATCAGCTGATTCAAATGTAAACAGTAGCAAATACAAAAAATTTTGTGTTTCATACACACAAATATCGACCAAAAGTGTTATTTAAAAGTTTTATCCTAAAAAAATAATAAAATAAACATAAGAACATACAAAATATTTGGGTTCTTTTGTGTAATTTAAAGAACTGCATGTAAATTTTGTTTGACATCTTGTTTTGGGATAAAAGTCTGGTTTTTTGTGCTCCCGTACTTTTAGTAATTTTTTCTTAAATTGACAATAATTTATGTTGAGTCTTATTTTTCCGAACTTTACCCGAAAAGTACGGGAACGAAGCTAAAACGGAGCTAGAAAAGTCTACAATAATTGGAGTAATTATTGCCATTGAAGACCAAGAGCAATTATTATTGTATTATGTCGAAGTTTTTCTGGAGGACAAAGAAATTGAAAAGTAAGAGCTACAATATTCAAACTGCCTATACATCACGCATGCTATGTTTCTTTTTCACTTCAAAACAAATACTAAAATAATTGAAAAGTTATATTTGTCTGTCCTGCAGTTGTAGGTTTTCAATTTTTTGTTGTTTTAATGTCACTTTTCTAGTGATCAAACTAAAATTGTCGATAGATGTTCAGTGGAACAAAGTGCGAACATCTTGTAAAACTGTTGAAAGATATTGATTTTTTAGCCCTGTGTATTTCGTGTGAAGAAGATGAAAGATGTGAGCAAGTGTGAAAAGACTATAAGACCGTATATTGAATCGGTAGATTAAGACAGTAAAAAAAGTACATGACAAGAAGGAAATTTAATAATATTGTATATGAGGGTAATTTAAGATAATGATATAATATGTATTTCAAGGAGGTAATATAAATCGACGAGTAAGTTAATAGTGTAAAACGGTAGTACGTGGCACTATAAAACTATAAAGTAGGAGTTTTTTTACAAAAAGGGATATAACTCAAAATCATTCAGTAGCAAGTGTTACTCATTCTATTCAATCCACGAGTGATGGAAATATATTAAAAAAAGGCGAGAGCCTCTGTTTTTTTGTTGGTATTTTTTTTTTTTTTATTTTGCTTCATTGTATTGAATCCACAGTTTCAGAAAATACACTGTATTACCCGATAATTCAAATATCCCTAATATTAATTATTAAACTTTGCTGAAAAAAAAATTTTTTTTTTTGCAATAAAATGTTGGAAATCTCATTAAAATGAAAATTTGAAGTAATGGATTTCTTTTTATTATCAGATAAGTCGAACTTCACCAATTCCACCAAAATGTTACATTTTCACCAATATTTCACTTAAAATATTAAACTTTGCTAAAAAAAAAATGTTTTTGCATTAAAGTCTTGCAGATCTCATTATAAACGACAATTCAACAAAAAAAGAAAGAAATGTTTTCACCAAACTATTAAAATTTCACCAAAATATTTATATACGAAAATTTTACCAATAAAATTTTTCAAAAACTTGTTATAACAATAAAAAATTGGAAATTTCATTGAAAACCGAAAATACACAAAAATCACTTAAAATTATTAACAATTTAAAAGTTCTCTAAAAAAAACCCCATAGTTTAAGAAAATAAAAAAAAAAATTCTTTTAGTGAAGGGTATATAAGATTCAGTACAGCCGAATATAGCATTCTTACTTTTTAACATTAATTTTTCTAAATTAAATTACTAATTTTTTTTTTAATTTTTAGCTCAATCAAAAAGTACAAAAGAAATCAATCGCCCAAAATAAGTCCAGATTTTAAAGCTTTCCGTATATATGAATCCTTTACGATCACCTCAGAAAGAAATAACTATAAAACGTATAACAGATTACGTTCAAAACGATTTGATGATCTTTCATCAACCTCATCAGAAGCCAACTCCTATAATTCAAACTTTTACAATGTAAGTGCCAATCCATCAGTGCTGCGCAAACGTACAGCTTCGGCAGATATGTTAAGTCGCAATATATCGATTATATTAGAAAATTTATTAAAAAGTTATGAACAGTCTCAGTTGCCAACACATGGACAAGGTGAGTGCAAAATATTTACTTTTGAATAAAATAACAAAGCTTAATCTGCAGGTGTTCCCACTGTTGTGCGTACTAATATTTTAATACGCAGTATGGGCCCCGTATCAGAACTTGATATGGATTATTCAATGGATTGTTATTTTCGTCAATACTGGAGAGATAAACGCTTAAGTTTTCAAGGTCCCATAAAAAGTCTGTCATTAAGTATAAAAGTAAGAAATGAAAAATTCTTTACAAATTTATAATTTTATTAAACAAGTATTTCGTTTGCAGATGCTAGATAAAATTTGGCGGCCTGATACATACTTTTACAATGGAAAACATTCGCACATACATACAATTACCGTGCCCAATAAATTATTACGTTTAGATCAGAATGGTGGTATTTTATACTCCATGCGGTAGGTCTTACTACAAAACTAAAATTAAAAGGAATATTATTTTATAAATTAAATATTTAATTAATTATAAACAGTCTTACCATAAAGGCCACCTGTCCTATGGAGTTAATTAATTTTCCTATGGATCATCAATCATGTCCATTAATTATTGGTAGCTGTAAGTATTGAAGAAATTCTAAAATCAAAATACAAATCAACATATTTCTCTCGCTTATGCCTAATTTACATTTACAGATGGTTATACTGGTGGCCAGTTGGTTTATGAGTGGAAAGGTGGTGATGAAGCTGTTTCTTTTGTGCCCGGTATGACTTTAAATCAATTTGATTTAATCAGTATGAAAAGTCGTAATATAACTTTTACAAGAAGAGAAGGAGAATTTTCAACACTTCATGTTGCGTTTAATCTTAAAAGGCACACAGGTTATTTTTTGATACAGGTATGCAATCAATTTGACTAGGACGATGTCTCTAAACTGAGTACCAAAAAAGTTAAGGGCGAATATATTAAAATTAGAAAAACAAGACTAAAACAATAAAATAAGGCGAAATTCAAACACGATGTATTAAAAGAGTAAATCACAGTGAAATGATTACATGTGACTACTTGCAAGTATAAAATATTAGCACACAAAGCAAAGGTTTATTATGATATCAGTCGTACTATTTAATCACACCAAAATCTGACAGAATTCTTTCCTACTTTAAAATCGTTTCAAAATGGCGTCGTAGATGCCACACTATTTTACAAAACAGATGCAAAACACAGACGCTTTTTATATTTTCTTCTTTCTTCTCTTCATCTTAAAAAAATCGTTTCTGATCGCATAAAGAAAAACATTTTAAGAATTCTTTTAAAATATTAAAAAATCTTACAGATCTGTCAAAAGTCTGTTACACACATACAGTTTTAATTTATACTATGATTTGTTTTTTGAGCACACATGCAATTTTTGATAGGTCGAACGATTGAGTAGGCAGGGTACTTAAAATTGGCAACAGTGGTTTCTGTGAAATCAAAAAAGAAAAAACCTTTCAATATACTATTAAAGCTTATGTTTTTGGATTAAGAGTTGAAATATGTTTTAGGTGTTCGATAGCATACAAAATATGTCAAACGTAAAAGAAAGCATCATTAAAATCCCAAAAAACTAGGACATTGTTCAGAGGCATTAGTAACAGAGCAATCGAAAATATAGATTATTAATATTAAGAGTTCCAATAAAAGAATATTATTTGAAGATGCTGTAAGTTAGTTGCTTAGCATGTTGACTTTTAAGCTGTTAGTGATCTGATTATAGTTCAATCGTGGTCAGTGCAATAACTTCAATTTTTTTGATACGTAGTAACGTTTTCATATTAAAGCGCCCTTTTTCGGCAGTATTAATTACTCTTCAGCAAACCAATAACCCAAAAGGCGTTGGGACACAGTTCTTAAAAACGAACTTATCGTTCAATTACAGTATTGCAAAAAATAAAGCTCTTTACATATCAGTCTCCTTCATCGCCTACATTTCTATACTCTATTCCTAAGGGAGGTAACGTAATTAATATGTATTCATTATCGTTAGTGGTGTTACTTTTCTCTTTAAAAAAAGAAGAGCTAGCTGTAAGAAAAATTTCTTTCCGATTTATTTTTTTTAGTTTTACTTTTTTCTCTAATTATTAACGATCTTAGGCTTCTAAGCCAAAAAAAAAATTGCCATTATCAACTGTGGCCACATACCATCAATCCAACTTTTATTGCTTTTGCCCAGGATGCTCAGGTTCAACTGCATTAAACAGAGGTTAAATGTATCATAATCGATGCCATAATGCAGGAGATATATATTTTTTATTTGCAATTTTCCTGGTAATGGAAATTAGAACTTCATGTCTGTTAGCATATTCTGGACCTTATATATGCAAACGATCAGTTAATATACGAATAGTTTTTAGAGTTTCCATAAAGCAAATTAATTCGTTATTTATTCGGTATTGATGTACTTCCTTAAATATTGCCAACAAATTTTCTGTATTTTTTTGCAACATACAAAATTCATATTTAAATTATTTCGACTTCTATTCGCGTGCCACCTTATTTCAATCAATGGATCCAATTTCAATTAAAGGAAAACTGAATGTTACAGTGGCAAACTTTATGTAGAAAACTGAATAAAAAATAATTACTTAAAAGTTACGTTGTTTTTTCTTTTAATGTTTTAGTTGTCTTTTTGCTTTGTTGACCTAATTTTGTTTTTATTTAATTAATTTGGCTTGAGATATTAGACCTTTGAATCTTTTATACAAAATTTTGTCAGAATCTATTGATGAGCTCTATGAGCAGCAGCGAAATAGCCAATGGATGTGATTCCTTGCAGTGATACATTTAATTTTGTAGTTTTAAAATAATAAATATTTCATAAGATTACTACATCTCTCAAAGTATGAATATATAGCACTTCAATCAGGATCACAATCTCTTGTCTACTAAATATGCTCTTTTGGAAGCTTGCGCACACATTTAATTTTTAATATTATAACTCGAGCAACATTTGAGCTACCCGATGTAAACATAATGCTTTTACCAGCTGAACCATTCAGACATCGACGAGATTCAAACTTAAAATATTTGTCTTTACCAATCAGGCCTTCAAATCAACCCAGTCACGACTGCCGCACGTTGTTATGTGTTTTGAACAACGTTGAATTTTGGACAACTATTTTCCTGTCTTAAAAAACAGATGTATTATCCATAACTTATCCAACATGGCTATACTGCAATTGTTTTTATATTTTTATCGCGAATTTTGGAGGTTAAAACTGTTACTTTACAGTAATAGAAACATTAACAAACTTATTCACTAAAGTTACTCAAGGCTCTGTTGGCATTTGAACAGTGAGAACGACAGTTTGGTAGAAGCAACCCAACATGTATTAGCTAAATTTTATTTAAGTTTTTTAACACACGCCACTCTTATTAGTGGTAAAAATAATTATGTATTCAACTATAGTTCTTTTAGCTACCACATTCGCTTTTTTTTTTTGTTTTGCAACTAAACAGTATCATAGGGCTGTTATAAAAATTGTGAAAGGTATATAATGATGTATTTGTACAGGGTGTCTTAATTCGGAATAGGAAGGTATAGGATTATATGTATAATAATATATATTATGCCTAGTAAAGCAAGATAATAATATTACTTAACAAGATATCGGACATACACTATAAAAGTGCGGTAAGTCAAAAATTATTGTGAGACAAAAACTCATTATAACGCAAATAGATTTCCTACGTATATGAGTTTACGTTAAATTTTAATATTATTTTAGGTTTATGTGCTCTGCATTCTTATTGTGGTCTTATCATGGGTCTCTTTCTGGATTCATCGTGAAGCAACTAGTGACCGTGTTGGCTTGTGCGTTACTGCTGTTCTAACACTCTCAACCATTAGTCTTGATTCTCGTATCGATTTACCAAAAGTTAAATATGCGACCGCTCTTGATTGGTTCCTGCTTATGTGTTTTCTCTATTGTATTGCTACCCTGCTAGAATTTGCTGGGGTGCATTATTTCACAAAAGTTGGAAGTGGTGAAGTACCAGCAATAAGTGAAGATGAATGGGAAGATATGGAAGAAGAACAATTAGATTTTGATGAGCCAGAATTACCTTCTATGCATGAGAGTAATGAATCATTGGCAGCCGAGTTTTCGCAAAATTCGGAATTTGCTCAAAACTTACCGGCTGGATTTCGGAAACGTAATGCCATGATTTGTCCAATATATGATGGTGATCCTACGCACATCTTTCAATGTCCCTCTTCACATGCATCGACTATGGAGAGAACAACACAAACAGATGCACCAGTCATATCGAAAACCAAACAAGTGTGGTTGTGCTTTATAGGTGATACAAAATTCCGTAAAGATCGTGAGAGAGAGGCAGCTAATAACAAAAAAGGTAAAAATAAATTTAAAAGTGCAAAAATTAACAAATTAAAAAATATTTATTTTTTGTTTAAGGACCTCGCTATGTTAACAGCGTTTCTTTAATTGATCGTGTTTCACGTATAGCCTTTCCCATGTCATTTGCTCTATTCAATCTCGTTTACTGGTTGGCATACGGCATGTTTAAGAAGGATTTTTCTTGGGCAAATTTTAAAGGTTAAAAAATGATTTATTTCAAGTAAACAAACCTATAAACAAATATACATTCAAAATATTCTAGTTGAAATGGGTTACTCATACTTATCTTTATGCATACATACATGAACTTATACACACACATATAGGCGCACTTATACACTCAGAGATACAAGCATATATTGAAGACAAATCTTTAACTTTTGTTATTTAAATAAATCTCTTGTTTGCTGCTATTATTGTTAAGAAAATTAACGAAAAAAAAATACATAAATAAATAAGTCTTTGTTAACAATTATTTATTTAACTTGTTTTGCTTATTTATCTAACTCAGGAGAAACGAATTTTTGCAACAATAAAATGAGTGTTTTTTTTTGCTTCTGTAAATGTTACTGTTGTTAAAGCCGCCTTAATACAAATATCTCACTTGACACCATTTTTGTGAATCATAGTTCCAGACTATTTTATGTACTTTTACGGCATTTGCAAATAAAAGGGAAATATGGAGCAAAATTAAGTGTGTTAAATCTACTCTACCTTGACATTGGGTAAACAAAAATTAATTTTAAATAAAGAGAACAAATATTATGAATTTTTTCTTTAATGCTGGCTTACAATGTTATCAACTTCAGAAATTGAAGCATTAGTAGACCTTGTGCAATTTAAGTTCATGAGTAAATATCTTTTCACCTACACAAGAACTTTTGGTGCGTCTAAATAATAAAGTTTGTTCTCAAAAACTAAATAACCAGTGTTTTGGTTTAATTTTTCATTAAAATACATGAATAATTTAAGAAAGAAAGAAATAAAAGAACTTTAATTTTGAATTTTAACAATATGAAATTATTTTAAATTAAATCAAAAATAGTTGCTAAACGAACTACAGTCGGCGAAAATTATTTGTCATCATAGCTTCCAACGAAAATTTTAAAAACCATATAAATGCTGCATGAAGCACTTTAAGACTGCAAGTGTTTTTGAATTTAGCACAAAATTTGATTTAGAAAGCCGCTGAAACACAGTCCAAAATTACCAGAGTTAAACTTAAATATCAGCGTTAACCTTAAAAATGGATTCAAACAAACCCATGAAGACTAAATGTCATCAGGTATCATGGCGTTATTTTCATTTATTTTTTTTTTTTTTAATGCTTAATATAAAATATTTATTTTTATTTTCTAGAATATACTTTTACAGTAGAACATAATTAATTATTGATATCATTGTTGAATTCAGAGACTACTGGCATGAGCATTTACTCAAAATGTGTAGGCAAGAGTATCAGGGAGAGTTTGCTATTAAATTGTTGCTTCTTACACTACTGTCCTTATAAGAAGATCAACTTTGATTTTTATAACAGAATAGCAGACATGTAACTCAGGTCTCATTACAACGTGGGGACTGCCCCTATCAAAACTCTCAACTGAAAACAAAAACTGTAAATTTGTTAAGTTAAGGTTCAGAATTTTGCCAACTTGGCACTGTACAGATGGAGAAAAATTAAAAGGAAAATAAATTAAATGCCTTGCCGATTATTAAATAAATTTATAAAAATTATCACTATAGAAATTAAATTTAAAAACAAACATTGTTTTTTTTTAAGTATCTTTAATGCAAACTGTATAAAACTATCAAAAATATCTAGCAAAGTATTGCAAATGAAACTATCTCTAACAAAATATTTAATTAAAAATTCAATATTCACCAGATTTTTTTTTCTGTTAAACCTTGCAAACTTACGTTTGATGAACATAGGATTAAGACTCAAAAATAAAACAAGACAGTACTAGCGCAGTGGTAAGTAACTAAATTATATACAGTCTAACGAAAACCAAAAGAACAAGTAGAAAACTATAAAAAAATTATAAAAAATTTCATGGTTTTATTTTACTTAATGCTAAAAAGAAACTAATAAATTAAAATATTTTTTTAAGTAACAAAATAAAGTTTATGCACCTATTAAATATTATGATTTCATGTTGATTTTATTAATATTTTAATTGATTCAATTATTTATTTAATTATTGATAAAACAAATAATAGAATTAAAAAATTAACTGATTTTTTCTGTAGTATAATTTAAACTATGTATTAAATAACAAATTTTATTAAGAAAAAAAAAAATTAAGATAGCGATACAGAAATTGTTGTAACAGCAGAAAAACAATCGATAACTGCAACGATGATTTCCTATTTAAACAGATTTAATCTCTATTAATATTCAGAGTTGACTAAGGTAAAAATTGTAGGTCTAATAACGATTGTGATCTTAGTATTGAAAAAACGTGGCGCTCTTGACAATAAAAAAAGTAAAAAGCTAAAAATTCAAGGTATTAAATTATTTGAAAATGATAAACAGGAATGTTTTAACGTACTTTTGGTATGTGCGTTCCCTGGGGCTGAATTGCAATAAAACATGGGACACTTTTCGAGAACGTAAAATTGCTTTTTTACTTTTAAATTACCACAGATGGAGATTAAATACATGGACGTTAATATAAGTTGGCAATAAGAGAACAATCGTAAAGGACATCGTTGTAGGAACTCCTTGCGAATTTCGTGTGAAGCTTCGGTAAGAATATAACCTGAAATTAATTTGAATTCATTTGCTAAACATTTTAAAAATATTTGAATCACGAGTAGACTGACTAATTTAGCTGAGTTACCACTAGACTTGACTAAAACTCTAAGAAAGATCTACGCTTGGTGACAAAAGCAGTAATAGCAGACTCTTTGATTTCTGATTACATCAATCAAAATTATCTTTTATTTTAAATGTCATTCTAATCCCTGAGTCCTGCCCACAATATGAAAGATTTCATTGTTAACCACAATACTTAAGCCAAGAAAAGAGCATGCTAGAGTATAAGAAGTCTGTCTTTCGACAATCGTAAAATATTAATTAAAAATCTGTACCCAGTTTAAAGGGAGAAGGGTTGTTATTAAAAATTATTTTGAGCTTTTTTAAACTTTTTCTAAGCATTAAATAAGGTATAACATCAAGACTCATTATTAACGCTAAAAGTAGGAATAACTTTGGATCAGTTTTATATTTGATGTATACATCCGACAGGCCAGCTAAAATTTGTGTTCACACATTGAAGTTTGTATAAAAACAGCACAAATGCTCCCAAATAATATTTTCAAATTTGCAGGCGTATAATCAGAAGTAATTTACAAACAAACTTTCCCCTTGCGCTGAGACTCAGGCCTTTTCAGTTAAATTTTAAATAAAGAAATACAGCAACTTGTTACAGTCAGACACCTCGAGAGATATCTCAACACTTGCTCAATCGGGAAAAATTGGCATAGAAGCAGCCGATATAGATAAAATAAAAAAGTTATTTATGATGCAAGTAAAAAAAAACTATGGGGTTCTGGAACTCAATTATGTACCTCTGTCCTCGTGCCTTAATTAGAACAAATTCACAAACACCAAAAAAAAAAAATTTTCTATTAGTGAATACAAAAAATTTAAATCTGTCATTGTGCTAATCACAAGAATCATGAAATCCATTAAAGAATAAAAAAAATATCAGAACAAATTTAAATTAAAAAAGTTTTTAAATACATTTTGCAAGAAATCATATATAAAAAAAAATAAAACCTAAATCTTTTATTTCCGGAAAAGTTAACACTTACGAGACCGTATTATAATTCAAACACTTTTTCACCATATTGTTATATTTTAATTTAGCCATTTATATTTTAACATAATATTATTACATATAATTAAAATATATTTTAATTTTAAACATAATAATGTGCACACTTTACAATTTTATTGTTAAGTTTGGCAACAATATGGTTCCAAGACCAACTACATTATTGTTATATGTAACATGACTATGTTCTGCTTACAACCGTATATACAACCATAACATGTTATTAAATTTATTTAAATGTGTTCTTCTTATTCTCTTGTTTTATTTATTTCAGATATTATCGCTAAACGTTTTTTACGAGTACAAATACAAATAAATATTTAATTATTTTATTATATTTTTAACTTTGTTAAATTTTTATTTTGATTTTCACACTGTCTTTTACTTGAACTATTTTTTATTATTTTTTTTTAAATTTGGGATTAAGTTCGTTAAGCAGTAATAAAACAATAAATAATTTTTTATTTGGGTTTTTTTTGTGTTATAAATGCGCACTTAAATAATGAGATGATTATTATAATCATTGAATGATGCCCAGATGTTCAAAAATTTAACCTGATTTAATTTGCATTATGAAAGGCTCATGTCAAGGAAAATTTGAATTATAAAAAAAAAATTTTGAAAATTCTTAGAAACATCTCTATAATTTGAAAGTGTATCTCATCATCTAAATATTGTTTTAAAAGTTTTACAAATATCCTATTTTTTCTAATTCTAATACTCTACATTAAATATGTAATTAAAAATATTTCTTGTAAATATTGATTAATAAAATTGTTACCGTATACTCAAACTCTCTTTACCCTTGGGTGCTAAAATTCTAAATCCTTTTTAGTAATGTTTTTTTATAATTATTATTATTATTGTAGTTATACTATAATTAATATTAAAATCTATATTTTTATAAATAACTAGTTGTTAAGTTGTTAGTAAATAAAAATAAAAATCTGATATATTTGTAATAAAAGCAACTATAAATTACAACGAAAACAAAATATAAAATAACAACACAACACATACATAAACTCGTACACTTACACGTAAAAAAAATTAAATTAATAAAATGACTTTTTAAAATTTTATTGCTTAGGAATAATTATAATAGAAAAACAAATAAGAAATAAATAGTTTTTAAGCAAAACGAATCAAAAATAAATTAATATAAAACAAAATTCTAAATAAAGCTGTTTTTATTTTATAGAATTTACTCTTGAAATTTACTCATGAGCAAGAGCTTAAGAATACAGGTAAAATCTTTTAAAGCTGTCTTTATAAACTAAATTTAATTGCATATCGTTAGATTTTGTCTCTTTTTAAAACTGCGGTTCGTTTGAACACAAATATAGATACGTAAATTTATTTTCTTTAAGCCCTGTCTTTTGCTTCTAGTACTGTGGCTCCGTTTACTAAAAATGCGCATAAGAAAAAAAAATAATAATAATAGGAAGAAAAAAAATTTGAGGTTAAAAAATAATGAGCGAAAACATTTTCTTTGAAGATTATGATTGGCATAAGCAATCTTTTGCACCTTTTCAGAAAACCAAAATCGCTTGAATGTCCCTTTTGCGACCTAAAAAATATGTATGTTCCATCGAACATCACATTGAGTTTTCATGTTAAGAACGCTAAGAGCTTCTAATCACAGCTGAGGTCATACACCTGCGCGAAAGCACACTACACTAGACCTTACGAGTGTTAAATTTAACTCCGTTCGCAAGACTCAATTCCGACATTTATAAAAGATGGTGATTGAGGTTATCATGCATGTGCCTTCGGATATCCCTAACTTCCAAAATGCCTATGAATTTGTCATGAACTTGTTTAATAGGACCCGATACTGCACGGCGTAGAAACGCACTATTATTTTTTTTTTTGCGTTTCTGAGGTCAAACATACGCTTTTTAGTGCAAGATATCTTATATAAATAAAAATTTTCTTTTTTATAAATTTTTCTTACATTGAAAACAACGGATTTAAATAATTTATTTAATTTTCGACTGTGGTTTTCATAAACAATTCATTTGTATTTTTGTATTGTTTTGTTCTAAAATATTTTCTAACCCATCTCGTATTAATTGTAATAACACAGAAAACCAATGTGAATTGCATGATTCAAAGCTTTATTGTTTAACTATCGTCTTAGTGCCATCTGTTAGTTCATTTAAAAAAATTGTGCAAAATAATTTCTTATTTTTAATGTATCTTTAAAAGAATTTCTTTAGGTACGCAAAAGCCACCGCAGTTATCTTAGAGTAAATTCCAAAACCTATTGTAACTTTTAAGAGGTTTTTCATTCACAATATGAAAAAGCTTTTTTCTTATATCCAGTTTAAATATATTTTTCATTCCAAACTCGCCTTAATAATGTCGTCAGACGCTGAGGCACTGATATGAAACATGAAAACTTGTATAAAAAACAGGGATGCCAAAAGCAAAAGCAAAACGCGTCGACTAAGTTGCAAAAAATAACGTTGTTTATTTATTTGTACATTTTATTATTTTACTAGTAGTTTTATAAAGATGTTTTTTACATTTAAAATTTTTGAAAATAGAAGCAATCATATTCGAGAAGAGTCACATTATTGATTTCTTCTTATAAATGAACAAATTCTTATAAGTAGCTAAGTACACTTGTTCTTTTAAAATACTTCGATTTGATATATTCAGGCATGTCACAGAACTCAATTCCGATGAAAAGTGGTTTAAAATCCGCAGATTGGTTCTCCAGAAAGTAAAAACAAAAAATTTCTTTGAAATGTGTTTTCATTAAAATTTAAATTTCAAAGTAGAATTTCGTTTTTTGGAGTTTTTTTTTTGTTTACGGTTTTTAAATTTACTCTTAATATGTCACATCGCTTAAATAAGCCTTATTGTTTATCTTGGTGTGCGCTATATTGCCACATTTAAATTTGAGAGTGGCGATTCAACGCTTTCTAGGAATAAAAAAAAAACCGTTCGGAATTGTTAATACGGAATTAAAACCATTCCGATCGGAATGTGTGACATGCCTGATTGTTAATTTGAACTTATTTTTGCAAAAACGTTTGGTGAGGAACCATTAATTTCTTAGAAGGGCATTATCAGCAGTATTTTATATGAATTAAAGCCATTCGGTTTTTAATTTTACTCTCTAAAAATTCATAGCTCTTTCTACTTCAGTATTTAAGTACGGGTATGATATTAAGTATCATATAAAAAAAATTTATGAACTAAATTTTTAAAATGACGCCCCCAATAAAAAATTTAGCGGTTCTTACTAAACTTTTGATCAGTGTACTAAAAATTTTTTTTAAGTGCTGAACCCAATACAAGGCGATAACATTTTTATGTAAAATAATAAATAGTATTAATTTTTTTCATATTTTTTTAATTTTCTGTCACCCCAATATTTTTTTTTTTTTGTATTTAAGTTACTTCACTAAACTAGATTTACGCATATGGTGAAGGGTATATAAGATTCGGCACAGCCAAGTAAAGCCATCTTACTTGCTTTTTAATTTTTTGTTTTTTTTTTTTTTCTTTTTAACGCTAAAACAAAAAATTTCGCGTTAACAGTTATCAAAAGGAGCAAAATATAGCGCGAAAAGAGCTTGACTGGTATCAGTAATTTACAATAGTTTGTATGTCACCAGCTTGGAAAGATTTTGATAAAAAAATTACAAAATTTCTGCTAATGGTAATATTTATGCAAAAATATAAATATTGGACTAAAAAGACAATTATCAGGAATAAAATTTTAATGAAATTTTAACAATGTATTTAATTCTCTCTAATAGCGAAGCTATTTTAAATTAAATTTTGTCGGATTTTTATGCCTTAAACGTTACTAAGCAAATTTTATCAAACATCAATGGCTTAATATTAAATTTGATAAATTCTAGACAGTTTTGAGACGTTGGATTTGAATTGTAAATAACAACAATATGAGTGCTATATTTAGCTATGGCTATATAACCAGATTTCATTTGGAACAATGAAGTAACTTTAATAAAAAAAAACAAATACATGGAGCGAATTCAAAAATAAGAAGAGAATATCAAATGAAAAAATTTGCGCCGAGTTTTGGGGCTCTGAAATTTTTATAAATGTCGATTGTCAATATGTTCAATATTGGTATCATTTAAAAGCCCTTGAAGAGATCTTTCAGGAAATAGTACAATTTTTAAAAAGTGCTCAACCCATTTAGAGCCGGTGACATTTTTATGTAAAATTTTTTTATTCTCTGTCACCTCAATAATTTTTTATTTTGTTTTTTTTTTTTTTTTGGAGTTACTTCACTTATCTAGATTTACATATATGGCAATGGATATATGCCGAACATAGTACTCTTACTTGTTTAATTCTCTATCACCGCCTATATTTAGTATAGAGAAATTAAAGCTAAATTTTCGAAACTACATCTGATGATGTCGATCTCTAGCTCGTCTAGCCCCTTGACAAAGTTGATTTCAACACTAACACGGTCGAACACACGTACATCGCTCAATCGAAGGGTATAATGAAAGATTTAAGTTAATATTCCATAAATGATATTATTTTAATCGAAAACAACGTTGTATTTTATTAAAATTTATTAATTTTTGATTACTTTTGCTTAATTCAAACCTTGAATGCAAACATAGTTAAGGTTTTTTTATTTCTTTGCATGTAAACGAAAAATATTTTAAATAAATTTTTTTACAAGTGATTTTAAAAATAGCAGCAACAAATTTAAACTAACAGAAGCAAATTGATTTCCAAGAGTGCATATTTTTTCCATAAAACACTCAATAGCTTTAGAAATTGTCAGTTTTTTAAATAGCCTGGCCTGTGTTAAGTAAAAATATTTCTCAGTAATTGAACCTCAAATCCTTTCCACTTCATCGCTTTCTATGATCGCAATATTAGCAATTTAAGACGTAAGAAAAAACCATAAACTTAAAAATTTAATTATTTTAGTCGAAAATATTTAATAGTAATAAATAATTATTTTAAAACGTTTCATTATTCTTTTTAAATTCTCCAGCAAAAACACCAAAGTTCCAATAAAATAACCACCAGCTAAAACAAACCAACCGAATTGAAAATGTCGTAAAGTCAAAGGACGTGCAATTTCTAATTTGGGTTTACGCATCTTTAAAACACCAGAGCAGTAGCCATCCATCTAAGATCCATTTATCTATTAAACCAGCTGAACTGGAACGTAAAATAAAACGATTTAAAGGCTTTTCAAACTGTGAGTGTTCCGGCATCAGAAAACCAAGCGGCATAGTTGTTAAACATTCGTCAACTATTTGGCTAATGGGTTTAAGTAAATGCATTTGTTGATTTAAAGCAAATTGTATTTAATCTTCCAGAGCTGTATAAGAGTGATTGGGCTGCAGATCTAATATGGCATTTAGCAAATCCGAAGAATTTCGTGCTCGTAACATTTCAGCGAAATCTTTGGGTAAACCAGGATTATTAATAATGGATGATATTTCATAATCAAACGCATCCACAATTATACGGCTTTTTGTCAGTTCAGTAATTGTCTTAATCATAGGCCTAAATGTTAGGCCCGAAAAGAAACTTGTTAGCGAGGCCATATACAAATTGGAAAATATAAAACCCACAACGGCCAGAAGACAAAAGCATACAGCATTAAATCCTTTAAAATGTTTGTAACAGCATGACGTGTAGGTGGGTAAGTACATCATTAATCTCAAAACCTCTAGAAAGATAAGGTCCACGTCAGAGCATTTCTTGTACTTTAAACAACATACAAATATTTTGGCCAAACTTAAGATTAGCCAAGTGGCCACATAACTAAGCCATACTTCTGTCTGAAAAGGCATTATGAAAAATTTATATTTTGGTAGCTCCTGTGGATAGGGTACCACAACACATCTCTGCAACATGCGAACAGGATAGCTTAGATGGGCATTTTTATAAGGTACATAAGTATTAATGCCCAAATCGATTTCATCATTAATAATTCTTTGTATTATTTCCATAATATTGAAATTTCTATTTCTTTCTAAATAAAGCAAATCCATATCTGCATTATATTCCTTGAGAAAAGCTTGAAATAATGTAGCCACATAGCCCAATAAACGAACCTTGTTCTTAGTAATGTAGCAATTTTGTTTCTCAAATACTCTTGGTGGATCAAACATGGCTGCAGTTCTTATTTTAAATTTATACAAATTACGAAATTTATCGGGATACAAATCTTCCTTATTAAGGTTTGTCATATTTATTATTTTCCTTGATAGAAAATGGTTGTAGTTATAGATTTGATACTGCTGTTGATAAAAGTTTTCATTATCCACCAGTATTAAAGCCTTTGTAAAGCCTTTCTTCCAACACCATTCAAAGTGTTGTTTCAAATCCAAACGATTATTTTTTCCTTTGGTACGGGTTGTTATAAAAACACCTCTAACATGACCCTGTATACCAGTAAAAGCATTATTCATATGATTCCATAAATCAATGCGCTCTAGAGCACCAACAGCTATAAAAAATATCTCCCTGTTTAGACCTGCTTCTTGATTAAAATTGAAATTACAATAATTTCGTGTTACTACCAGTTTTGGTATTTTGTAGTCTTCCATTACTCGTAGGAATGGCGCTATTTCATTTGATTGACCAAAAAACGCCAGAGTAAGGATTTCAGATTTATTTTGTGCAGCTGTTATGATAGAATTTAATTCAGGCAGCTGCCACATTTTTGCCGTTAAAAAAGTTATATTTAATACTTGTAAGAGAAAATTCATTGTAACGCCGCAAAGTTTAAAATACAACTAAAATACAACTGCTTTTATTGGTTTGAGGAAATTTCTGTGGATTTGTCATTTTTTTATAATTGCACATTGGTTTGGTGTAGAAAAACGACAGAGAAAATTGTTGTTGTCATTTAAATAACTATAAAATAATTTTATTACACTTCCAAGAAATATTTTATAAAATAATATATATATTTGTTCTTCATTCGTGAAAGATGTAGACAATAACAATTTATTGGAAACATCTGAAAATATATTGGATTACTGTGTGAAAGCGAATAATTTTTTGAGTACTTACCTCACTAATCATTGGATTTATTTAATTTTAATTGACTGGATGAGAATTGTATTGACTCAAAAACAAATTCCACAAGAAGCATGAACAGATTATTATTAATTTAATTTTGTTTTGTTGTCTATATTAGGGTTTTTATCGGAAAATATAAAATTAACTTTAGATATTTTTTATACTTTTTTTAAAGCATTAATAATACCAGCCATAGGTTCCACATATCCAGACTATGACTTTTAGCAATTCATTGACTGCATAAGAAATCGTTTATTTGCTGAGACGGTTTTTAATTTGTATTGATAAAAAGCTTCCGAATTTCTTAGATAAAGTTACTACTAGATATTGTGTATGTTCCTACGAAATTTACTATTCGCCGAATACCAATTTTTCATGTGAGTCCTTTGTGTTGTTTTACTACTTAATATTATTTGGCTAAAGCTTTGTTGTCATTATCAGCTTCAAAAGATCTTTAGAATTTGAATTGTATAAGAGTGATACGAATTTTTATCACACGTTTTTTAGTTGCAATTTTTAAATTTCTTTTCAAAATATTTCACAAAATTTCATTTTGATAAAAATACTTGTAACTTAATGAGAGTTAAAAGTAACAAGCAAAAGTGTCATATTCGGCTATGCCGAATCTTGTATACCTTTCACAATAAATATAAGTCTAGTTTAGTGAAGTAAATCTATTCAAAAAAAAAAAAAAAAAAAAAAAAAAAAAAAAAAAAAACACACACAAATATTGGAGTGAGATAAATTAAAGATAAGAAAACAAAAATGAAATACTTTATTAAATTGAACATAAAAATGTTACCGGCTCTTAATGGGTTATGCATTTTTACAAAAAAAAAATTGCATTTCCTGTAAGATCTCTTCAAAAGCTTTTAAATGATTTCATAAAGGAAGTAGCGCAATATCGTTCTTTTCTATGGAAAGTTCATAGGCCCATAACTCGAAAAATATGGTCGAATGCCAATTTTTTTAGTTAATGTTGTTTTCTTATTTCTTAATTATCTGTCGCCCCATATGTTTGTCTTTTTAATTGGAGTTACTTAATTGTTCCAACTGATATGCCCGTTACCTCAAAAAACATTGACCGATGTTGCTAATTTGCAAAAGCAAAACTTTCGAAACTATGTCTGATCGATTGGTGTATTTAATCTTCTCTAGCTCATTTAGTGCCTTGCCACAATTAATTTCAACACTAACACCGACGGACACCGTTCACTCAACTTCGCTATGCATAAGTTCTCCGAATACATATACTTTCTGGGTTCGAAAATGGATATTGTAGAAATTACAAACGGAATGACAAACTTGATATAACCTTTTTCCACTTTTTGTGGTGAAGGGTATAAAAACAACAAACGTTCAAAGTTTTCACACGAGTGGATCTGCGAAACATCAGACTGACTTAATTTATAGCGCCTAGTAAAAGTAGAAGACTTCTAACTACTGATCAGAGCTGTAAACGAATGATTCATTTTTGGTTTTTAACTCACCGTGAATTAAAATGTTTGAATGCATTCATCTGTTCCAAAAAATGAATTGAATTAAAATTTGAATGCATTCACAATGAATTTGAATTCTTGAATGCCATTCACTTGGCCACACAAAGTTAATGAATTTGAATTTGAATGAATTTATTATGAACAAAATTTGTTTGAATGCATTCCTTTCGTCAGCCAAAAAATGAATTAGAATCTGAATGGATGTATTATGAATTTAAACGTCGTGAATGCATTTACTCGCCATCGAATTAAATGAATTAGAATTTGAATGCAATTATTGGAAGGAAAAATATATTGAAGGAATTCATTTTTTTTACAATAATTCTTTTAAGTTGAAAATTATACAGTGTGTGTTTTACTACGTCGGCCATGACATAAGCTGCAGAAAAGTTAACGGGTGTTATATCGGGCATGATAAACGCTGTAGAAAAGTTAAGGGGTGTTACAAAATTGACATGATTTTTACGATTAGAGTGTTATTTTTTGAACTACAGAAGATAAAAACTTTAAATTTACGTAGTGTATGTTACTACATCGGCCATGACAAACGCTATAGAAAAGTAAAAGGGTGTTGCAAAATTGACGTAATTTTTACGATTATAGTGATATCTTTTGAACTATAACAGATAAAAACTTGAAATTTACGCAGTGTGTGTAACTACATCGGCAATGATAAACGCTATAGAAAAGTTAAAGGGTGTTGCAAAATTGACGTGATTTTTACGATTATAGTGTTATCTTTTGAACTACAAAAGATAAAAACTTTAAATTTACGTAGTGTATGTTCCTACATCGGCCATGACAAACGCTATAGAAAAGTTAAAGGGTGTAGCAAAATTGACGTGATTTTTACGATTATAGTGTTATCTTTTGAACTATAACAGATAAAAACTTGAAATTTACGCAGTGTGTGTAACTACATCGGCCATGACAAACGCTATAGAAAAGTTAAAGGGTGTAGCAAAATTGACGTGATTTTTACGATTATAGTGTTATCTTTTGAACTATAACAGATAAAAACTTGAAATTTACGCAGTGTGTGTAACTACATCGGCCATGATAAACGCTATAGAAAAGTTTAAGGGTGTTGCAAAATTGACGAGATTTTTACGATTATAGTGTTATCTTTTGAACTATAACAGATAAAAACTTGAAATTTACGCAGTGTGTGTAACTACATCGGCAATGATAAACGCTATAGAAAAGTTAAAGGGTGTTGCAAAATTGACGTGATTTTTACGATTATAGTGTTATCTTTTGAACTACAAAAGATAAAAACTTTAAATTTACGTAGTGTATGTTCCTACATCGGCCATGACAAACGCTATAGAAAAGTTAAAGGGTGTAGCAAAATTGACGTGATTTTTACGATTATAGTGTTATCTTTTGAACTATAACAGATAAAAACTTGAAATTTACGCAGTGTGTGTAACTACATCGGCCATGACAAACGCTATAGAAAAGTTAAAGGGTGTAGCAAAATTGACGTGATTTTTACGATTATAGTGTTATCTTTTGAACTATAACAGATAAAAACTTGAAATTTACGCAGTGTGTGTAACTACATCGGCCATGATAAACGCTATAGAAAAGTTTAAGGGTGTTGCAAAATTGACGAGATTTTTACGATTATAGTGTTATCTTTTGAACTATAACAGATAAAAACTTGAAATTTACGCAGTGTGTGTAACTACATCGGCCATGATAAACGCTATAAAAAAGTTAAAGGGTGTTGCAAAATTGACGTGATTTTTACGATTATAGTGTTATCTTTTGAACTATAACAATAAAAACTTGAAATTTACGCAGTGTGTGTAAAAAAATTAAATCCTTCAATATATTTTTCCTTCCAATAATTGCATTCAAATTCTAATTCATTTAATTCGATGGCGAGTAAATGCATTCACGACGTTTAAATTCATAATACATCCATTCAGATTCTAATTCATTTTTTGGCTGACGAAAGGAATGCATTCATAAAAAGTAATTTCATGATGAAATTCAAATTATTATTCATTGATTTCGTGTGGGTAAGTGAATGGCGATCAAGAATTTTAATTCATTGTGAATGCATTCAAATTTTATTTCAATTCTTTTTTGTGTGGAATGAATGCATTAAAAAAATCACAATTCAATGCGGGAATTATTCGCAGGAATGATTCAAAAAAGAATCATTCGTTTACAGCTCTGCTACTGATCATATGCATTTAAATTTCGGATCATTCACAGTAGGTAGAAAAAAATTCTAACCTCAGCCAACAAGTGCAGATAATTTGTACCCTAAGGGTATACTACTGTTTTGTCGTTTGATATAATTAACTTGAATAGTTTTATAGTACTAAATAAATGTACTAAATAAATGTACATGTAATATGATGTTTTAATGTTTTAGAACACCACCGCTTGTGGTAAAGGCTTTGTCTGTACAGCAGCGCTGCAAATATGGCGCATTTCTACTTTTTTTTTCGTCGGCACTTTTTTAGTAGAGTAAATAACTAGACATAATTAAAAATATTTTCAGAATTAACAAAAAATATTTGCTTAAGAAAGAAATAAAAACTAAGAAAAATGTCTTAATCGTTGAAAGTCTTATCAGTAGAGACACGTAGAAAAATCTAAAAATTTGAAATTGAGTTCTACAATTTTAAAAATTTTGTTTATTTGTCTTCAAAACTTGAAGAATTTTTTATATCTTTCAGTGTGAGAATGGTTTTAAATAAAAATTTGAAATAAAGTACCACTCAGCATTTTTGTTTGGAATAAGCGCGTTTTCAAAAAATCTGTGGGAATTTACCTTTTTTTAAGAACTTAAAAAGATTGTGTTGAAATAATAAGTTGAAAAAACTGAAGCATTTCCAACATTTTTTGGTTGTTTCTGAAAAAAAAGCTGAAAAAATATTTACAGCTTCTAAGATAATCTTTTTTCTTTTTTGTCAAAGTTATGATATTTTAATTTTATTAAGATTAATTTTTAGGATTTAAAAAATTCAAGTAAAATAAATTTTTTACCCAGTGTAATATTTAGCTAGCGCCGCAAGCTCTTGAAAAACTACCGTTTGTCCATCCCAATGTACTTCCTATGCATTTATCTATTAAATTTAACAATGTACTACAAAGGGGATGGGGCAGTTGACTTATCTTTTTTAATCGCCAACAGGGTTACATCTACGTTAAAATCGTAAAGGTCAATAATCGTTTATATACCCCGTTTTCACTGAAATAAAATAATTTTGCGAAAATACCTTAAAGGCTGTCCACAGAGTTAAATGATTTCAAATGTTCGAGTTTGCAGCGTAACACTGACATTTAATTTTATTTTTGGAAAAAATAGTTATTTTGATTAAGGTACGATTAGATTAGTCAAATAATTGACCAAAAAAACGAAACGAATAATTTATGGAAAAAATTCTCTCCGTTTGTAGTTTCTACAATATCCACTTCCGACCCCATAAATTATTTATATTCTGACTTCTTATGCATAGCAAAGTCGATTGAGCGATGTCCATCTCTCCGACCGTGTTAGTATTGAAATCAAGTTTGCCGAGGCACTAAATCAGCTAGAGAAAATTTAAATACGCAAATCGATCACACATAGTGTCGAAAGAGGTGCTATTGGATATCAGCATAATCTGACCTTGTCCTTTGAGGCAGCGGACAAAACACCACGCCTACCTCTAACGTTTTCACATTTGGATTAATTAAGTAAATCCAATCAATAAAACAAATATATGGAGAATTAAAAAATAACAAAAAAAATATTAAGTAGAAAATTTGGCTCTCGTCCATATTTTCCGAGTAACCAGCCACTGAAATTTAAAAAATTTTTTAATTATTAATATGGTTATCATTTTAAAGCTTTCGAAGAGATCATTAGGGAAATACTAAAATTTTTTAAAATGCGTAGCCCATTAAGAGTCGATGTAGTACCTAAAATTTTTTGCTTTTTGGTTCGAGTCATTTCACTTAACTAGATTTACATAAATGCTGAAGGGTATATAAGATTCGGCATAGCGGAATAAAATACTCTCACTTGCTTTTACAGATTTTTATTTATATTTATTATAAAACACATTTTTTAACAAAACATTTTTACAAAAATTTTAAATGAATAGATAACAGGGAGTTGAACTTGAAAAGCCCAGACACATCACAGTGTTGCAAAGAAAAAATACATTTTGAACATGTTTTAAAATAAATAAAGTGATTTTGATTTTAGCAGCATGAAAAATAAATTAGAAATTCTGTAGCAAGACACTTGATTTGGGTAAATCATGTGTTTTGGCCAAAATCACTTCAACGGAAACGCACTATTCTTTACGAATTCTTCTCAAGCGAAACGTAAAGAATGTAAAATGATAAAAATTAATTTACATAAATTAAGGTTACAAAAAAATAGTTTTTCATAACTGAGGTGGCCAAATTCAGCCCATAGTAGTGTTAGTTTTTTTTATCAAATTGTGTTTGCAATTTCAAAGTCATTAACTTTATTAAATAAATATGGCTGTAAATATAAATTGATTTTATGGTTGGGTTTCACAGTGATTTTCACAGTTAATAATACAATCTAATATGAAAGGGCCATATCATTCTAAATTTATTCTAATTAGTTTCAACAATATTTATTTTTTTATAGCTTTCATTAAATATATTTGCATCGCTTTCCACACTTAATCATACAGACATATTAATAACTAAATAAAATAATCGTAAAAGAAAACCTTCATCACACATAAATCTAAAATCCCGTGATATTTTTGATGCAAATTTTGAAAGCTTATAAACATTGCATTTTTCTAAATACGGTCTTAACGCTGATCTTTTACGTTTAACTCCCTATAAAAATTTCCCTTAAAATGCTTTTTTTTCGTTTGTAAAAGGTATCCTAGTTTTAAGTTCAATAGAATTTCTTAACCAAATAATAACAAAAAAAAAAAAAAAAATAAGGTTATGTTTAAAATAAAATGCAAATAGCTTCTCCGTGACTTAAGGTGCGATCCAATATGAGAAATGTTTGACCCAAAAGATTTAACTACTAATTTATGTGAACAATTTCTTGTTCCCATAAAATATTTATAAAGAAATAAAAGACACTATTCAATAAACCTCGTTAGATCTCAAGTATTTTATTGGTATAAATAGTCATTTGAAATGATACGTGTCATTAAAGATTAAATAAATAACTAGTAGGTCAAATATTTGATATACAGCTGCCACTTGCCCACCCAGTGTCTTCATTCTTCTTTACTTTTGCAATTTATTATCATTCCTAAAAATAACAATTTTTTCATTTTTTCTTTCCTACAAAATTATAAGTTTGGATAATGACTTCAACTAAAAAGCGTGGTTGCTTAAATTAAAAAATATATTAGCCACATTTCGGTTGTATTTAATATATATCTTATTATTATTATTTTTATAATTTTTTGGTTTTTCTTTTGAGTCTTAAAAAACCACTGTGAATACCAACTGCCAACAAATCAAGTTTGCCGCATATTTTACTTTCTACTTTTTTTTAATAAACTAAATGAATTTAAAATTGCGAAGACAATTTATTTGTAAAACAAACAGGGAAATTACTTAATAACAGCTTTTTAAGATTTTATAACAAACAGTAAATTTTACATGAATCGCAAATACTCTTCAACTACTCAACCAGGGATTTTGTTTATTAAAAACCCTCCACATTTATGAATGAATAGAATCCAATATTATTTGCAACACGTGTCATGATATTCGTGCGCATGTTTGTTACTTTGTAAATAAACCACTTGCTGGTACAATGCACTGAAACACAAACCCATGTTTCTTAATACACAAATACTACAATCAACATATTAAAGCAAGATTTATACAAGCAACTCAGTTGTTAGTCATTATTTTATGTCTTGGCGCCTAAATCTAAAATACATCCTTTTTGAATACAAACACACAGCGAAGAGAACAAGGCATAGTCACACATAATAACGGAACTAAAGTTTTCGAGACAATTTGATTTTTGTGTTAGTTGCATTGCAACCATTTGTGCGTGTAAAAGCTTTTTGCAGAAAAAAACTGTTAAATTAAAAAACAGTAAAAAATTAAAATATTTAAAAAAATAAATAAAATATTTTTCTAAATTTCAAACATTATAAAAAAATGTTCATTTTAAAACATCCTTTAGTGCTAATTTGGTGGTAAGTGTGGCAGTGATTTGGCTGTGAGTGGAAATATTTTCAAAAAAAAACATTTATTTTTAATATATTTTTTAATGATGTGCACTTCCGCTGATTATCTTAATTATTGTAGAAGTAAAAAAGAACATTTTTTTTAATGTAAATTAATTATAACATCGAAAAAAATTATAACAGGCTTAATTTATTTACTTAAAGTGTGATGTTTCAAAAATTTGTTAATTTTGTATTAAAATAAAATTTCAACTTTTGAACACTCATAGTTTTGAATATTTGTAGCAACAAATTACTTTATGTATTGCAACATCCATGTTCCTAACAATAATTTAATACTTACAAACAATAGATTGGTACCGAACATATAAAATATAAGATATAACAATGACAGGCAAACAACAATATAAAATAAAATTGGAGTTACTTCACTAAACCAAATAAAATACATGGCGAAGGGTTATAAGATTTGGCTTAGCCGAATATAGCACTCTTACTTGTTTTATTTTATACCATTTAATTTTTGATTTTGGTTTTTATATTGTAGCAGTCATAATAATACACCTCTATAAATTTTTTAAGATTGAAGCAGTCACAGCGCTAGAGGGGCGAGACCCTAAAAAAGACCAAAAGTTTAACGTACATTTGACAAAGAAAATAAAATTTATCATAAATTTATTGATTATTTTAAGTTCAAAAATGTTACCAACTTGATGGAATCATGGAAACTTTAATTTAACATAACAAGCAAAAGTGCTTTATTCGGATATTCCAAATCTTATATACCTTTCACCATATACATATGTTTGTATAACTATCTGTACACATAAAGCAGTATAAGAAATTCTTTCCTACTATTAAATTTTTCTGTTCAAAAAAGTGTCGAAAATTACAAGTTTTGCTTCGATTTGTTTTCCCATTAACTTTCGTTTGTATTCCATCAGTTGGTTGTTTTTACTACTTAAAACTACTTTACTACGGAAACACTCTGCAAACATAAACATTCAAATAAGCTCTAAAATATTTTAATATTGCCTACTATGACGCACTGTGGTAGGCGAAAAGTTTATATCCTTCTCTATAAATCCCAGTTTGCAAATTTAAGTTTAGAAATTCGGGTAGAAAGTTTAGAACTCCCAACTTTTATTCTATCTCTTTGTATTTCACACCACTGCAAAACGTTATAAAAACATTAGGAAATTAAAATCTGTATTCGATTGCATCTATACGATTTTTGAAAACTCGGCTCGGAAAAAATAGGATGTGTGATTTTTTTTTTTTTTTCTTTGAAAAACTCTGTAACCCTTCAGAGCAGTATTTTATGTCCAAATAATATATCGAAATAGTTTTTTTTTAATATATCACATAATGGAGTCTTTTGAAAAATTATTTCAGTAACATTTTTTTAGTTACATTTTTTTCTGTAGCTACAAGTAATTGAAGATTGCACTGCTTTCCAATATGTGTCGTAGAAGAGGTTCTTTCTTTGTTTGCATTTCAAAATTAAAAATGATTAACTTTAAGATACTACATTTTGTAATTCTTTTTCCTGTTAGTTTCTTTTCTTCCTTTAATGATTGTCATGTCAATATCTTTACTAAAGTAAAAAAAAAATATTTTATTTTAATAAGTTTAAAAAATCGCCATATTTTTACATTTCTTGGTTAAAAAATGCTACTAATCTCTTAGCCACAAATAGGAAATTTTTTAATTCAATTAAAATTTACTTTTTCGGCTTTGGTTCATTTTTTAATTTATTATTATTATTAATTTATTAAGAAAAATTATTTTTCAAATGTACGCGGACGTTTTCCAAAGAAAACAAGAAAAGTACAAATGAGTACATTTGAAAAATAATATTTCCTAATAAAAGTTAAGTTAAAAAATTAACCAAAGCCGAAAAAGTAAAATTTAATTGATTTATGAAAAACACTGGTTCACTGGCTGGGACAAAAATTAAAAAATAATTTCTTAATTCCCTAATTTGTTAATAATTTTTTTATATAATTTTATTCAAAGACAACCTCATTAAGTAGAATAAGCGAAATTATATGTTTGCTTTTAAAACCATTTGTAAAAAATTTTCTGAAAAGAAACTAAATGCTTAACGAATTCCAAGACAGGTTCATTTTTTTCGAAAACAATGCTTTTCTCAGAACTCCATATTTTTCAGCTTGTATTTTTTAATGAACTTTATTAGTTTCTTGAAAACGTTTAGTTTTATTTTTGAAATAATTAATCTCTCCAGTACTAATCAAATGTTCTCAATTCAAAAGCGCTCGCCAAGCGTATCAAATAAACAGCCAGTGACGATGGTCTTCACCGAAAGGTATGACAACAGTAAAATTAGGTTCTTTTGGATTTTTTTTTTAATTTTGAGTTTTGGCAAATTTTCTTTAATAAATCGATTTTATCTAAAGTTTCATTTCATTTGAATCTTTTTTTAATTCAGTTTTTGTTATAATTAAAACACCTGGTTTGTGAAAAATCAATTCTTTTGACATTATTTATGTCAGATGCGACTAATCTAAATAAATTAAAATCCCGTTTTTGAATTGTTAAAATATTTAAATATTTAAAAATAACTCTAAGTCGTATAAATTGTCATCGCTGCAAGTATCTTAAATCTCTTGTAACTTTTAAAATAAATATTAAGCAAGTTACAACCTGAACGACAAATTTATCATGCCCAAAATGTTGGGTCACTGCATTATTCAAACATAAAAATATTATTATTATTATTTTTATTATTATTATTATTATTATTATTATTATTATTATTATTATTATTATTATTATTATTATTATTGATTTATATTAAAATGATTTTGTCACTAAATTTAACAAACGGGGTAAAAAAAACAAATCAAAGATTTAAAAAAGTGTGCCAAATCATAAAGAAAGAGTGTATTAATTAGTGACTTGTGTACAAAATTAACACAAGAATAGTTCTGCATGTATGGCTTACATATATATACATGTTATAAAAAATTATTCATTGGAGCGAGTAAAGGATTATAAATACAATTAAAATTTTGCTCAATACGCCCTTAAAAATACACACACTTTTAAACTAAAGGATCTTTAAGCGACAATAGCACATATACATATTCAAGAGTGAAAATCTATAAGATTAAATCCATGAAACGTCATCATTTAGGGTGATGTCTAAGCGTATTAAATATTTGGAATGACTGGGGAATTGAAGAGCATCAGCAAAAGAACTCCTACAAGTATGCAACAAATTTTACCATAGTTTTTGCTTGTACACAACTATTGTTTTTGTTTCAAACACTAGTTTGAATTATATATATTTTTTTCTTTGAGTTTATATAGTAAAAAATCCAAGTAAATCAAAAGATTGGTTTTTTGCAAAAATTGCAAAATTGCTTAAGCTGTCACACAACTACATAACAAACAGTTTAGGTTAAGTGCAATGAAAACAACAAGACAAAAAAAAACTGCAGAATTCAAGTGCATTATCCATCCACAACAACTGCTCTGAAAAAATAAAATAAACAATATTTTATACACATGCATACAAATACAAACAAGTATGGTGGCATGCATGTATGTGTACTGTTATGATTTTGTATGTAATCATTTCAATTTCATCAATGTGCGTTAAACAGAGTGACACCGATTAAAACTGCATTTCGTCGTCTACAGAGGTAAACTTTTTACGATTGTTGCAAAGCAAAAAAAAGTAAGATCAGTTTATAGAGTTAACTACTTCTTAAAAAGCTATTCGAAAAGTAAAGGTGCCAACATCCTGTGTTGTTTTTGTATACAATACAGCTTGGTACATCCAATATTATGTAGAGCCTATGCTATTCTTATCTCAGTTTATATTTGAAAAAGGCAACAGTTTAAATTACAATTTTATAATTTTTAAGAGGTTTTATAAATTTATAAAAAACTAAAGATTTGTTTTTGCAAAGTGACCTGTATTAAAATAATCTCGCTAACTGGAATAAAAGTGTTTAATGAAAGGCTTCAAATAACTTGCAGAGATTTTTGACAAATCTAAAAATACGAAAATTATATATAATTTTATGAATTTTTTCGCAATTTCTTCCTGACAAAAAGCGAAGACGATCTAACATTTGGAGTATTTTGAACAGGTTTTCTGAATTTCTACAGAGAAGCCCTAAATTTTAAATATGAGAAATCAAAAAACGATTAGTAAGCTTGAATCTGCAAATAATTTATTTCACCAAATAAACGGCCTTATTTCACCAGATATTGTTCATAATTTTTGATAATATAATCTGAAATTACATAAAGATAATAAAAATTTTAAGTTTGTTTAATAAACAAATTCAAACGAAACATTAAATAAGCGCTATAATTTAATTACAAAATAAAAAATGGCAATGGTTTTTTGACGTCATTTTGTATACTCAAATCTGTAAAATTGATAAAACTGCTAAAGAACGCACGCCTTACTCCTGTTCGTTCTAGAAGTTTTTTATTAGTCCCTTTCTGCTCGAAACTGCAATTTTTATTCATGGACGAGTTTAGATTTTGTTAATGAGAAAAGATCTGGCAGCTTCTTTTTGCTGTTTTCTTTCTACTTGTATTTGTAATGTACGCATGGGTATGAGTCAAAGAAACAATATTTTTCACAAAAAGTGAAATGAATTAGCTAAATCTTTTAGTAAGTGTATTTATTTTTGTTTCTATTTAAGGAGTATTTTTGTTTTTTATTTTCTTAATGTATGATATTAAATCTATTTTCATAAAAATATGTAAAATAATTTATTGTTAGTTTAGTTGTGTTAAAAAAACAAACACGAAGGGTTCCATATAGGGTATGGGATTTCCCGGAATTTTTTCACCTAGAAACGGAAAAAAATAATCGCAATCCTGGGTAGTTCCGGGAAAAACGCAATTTTTGAAGAAAACAAATTTATTTAATGAAATAATAATAAAAAATTCTTAGTTTTATTAACATAAAAGCAAAAAATAAAAAATAATTGCTTAATAATAGTATTAACAGTACATAACATACATAACAAAGATTAAAAATACTGAAAACGTATTTACTATTTAGTTTTTTTTGAGAGATGTGGTTTTAGAAGTGGAAATGCATTTAACAATTCACTTTCACTTTCTACTAAGGTAGGTTTTGTTCTCCACGTTCGTTGCTCGGACGTTAGAGGCTTCGAATAACTCAAATTCCTTTCAAACAAATTAGTAAGCTTTTGTTTTATATCTTAAATACACGAAACGATACATTTGAAATATTTTAAATGCCACAACAAAAATATTTAAGAACCAAACAATGTACTTTTTATTATGTTTTTAAGCCTCCCGCTTCCCGAGAATTTAGCCAAAATTTTAAAGGGAAATTGTGGATAGCTTTTCCCAAACCCTAGTTCCGTACCTCCGTAAATAGTAAAATATACTTTGTATTCATTTAAATAAGGTCCAGCAAAAATGACCAGGGGTGCCAGATGATTTTGATAAGAAATCGGCATATTTGCACAAAAAATCGGCATTATCGGCAATTTTTTTAAAATCGGCAGGTTTAAAATACCCTATTTGAAATACAATGAAAAATATTTTTATTAACAAAAAACAGCAAAATAAAGCAACTCAGTATTTAATAATGTTAACAACATATAAAATAATTGTTATAGATATCAATTACCGTTTACAAATAAACTGTTTTAGCTGTTAATCGTATATAGTGTGAATAATCCAATATTTTCATATATTTTTGGTTTCTAGAGTCACTCAAAGCAGTTTTATAAAATATTTAATAAGCTTTATTTTTCTGATATCTTCTAATTTACCAGCAGTTTTTTCACTTTTTTTTCTGATTTTTTCGTTAGAAGAAAATACTGCTAAGACATTCCTTGAATAAAAATATTTGTTCGCTGCATTGTTCCATTCATTCATTACATAAATAATTCAACTTTTTTCATTTTTATTTCTATCAATTAAAAATCACGTTCATTTAATGAGAAGGAATGACTGAATAGCAAAAATTTGTGATCTATAATTTTAATATTATTTAATTTAATATTTATTTTATTTATTTATTTAATTATTATTTATATAAATGGTTCATTTTTATTAATATTATGAAAATCACATTAAAATAATTTAGTTTAAAGGAATTAGCTCAATTTTATTAAATTTTTACTCACAACTTTTTATTAACGGTCGTTTCTTAATGCAACAAGTAATGCCCAAAAATAATGTATACAAACAATATTGCTGCGCTTAACGGTTTAACAAAAAAGTCGGCATTTTTTAGGCAAAAATCGGCAAATCGGCACTTTAATAGTTTTGAAGCTAAAAGTCACAAAAAATGACGATAGACGTCAAATATGGCAGACTTTAACACCTTTTGGATTAAGTTTATTACACTTGCTTCTACAGCGACTTAGCAATACATACCCTGCGTAAGTTTATAGTATCAGCAATAGCTTAAAAGATAAGTTCATACGAGTATTCTTGAAATTAGGGCCCTTTGGAAATATTCAATACTTTCTTAATTAAGAGTTTAAGGAGAAAAAAGTGTTGAACAAAGTCAAAATAAATAATAAAAGTTTAAAATCATTGATATCATTACTTTTTCTGAACCCTCAGACAACTTTTTCTTTCATTTGCAGCTGCTGGGCTAAACCAAATATATTGCATTAAATAAAAATGTAATAAAACAAATTTATTTAAATAATGAAGTATATAAAATGTAAATAGCTTGGTATAAAGCTCGTTATTCGATTAATTTTAATTATTTTTTGAGTAGCCAGAATTAAACAAACATATTTATTTACATATTTGCTTATTACGTTTCTTGTTCATGAAGTTTGCAGTAACCAAAGCATACTTTTTTACTCAAAAAGTTCCTTTTTGATATAAAATAAATTTAAAGAGAAAAAACATTCGCTTTTCGGGTTAAGGTAATAGTTAAATTGCTTAAGTTGTGGATTAGCTATAGAACCGTAATTGTGTGTTTTTGAATACAAATTTTTAAAAATGGTTATTGAACGAAAAGTACTTAAAAGCTTTTGTAAGCTTTAAGCGTTAAACAGGTACTTTTAATGAATTAGGCCGTTTATATTTGCACAGAGTATTATTTTTTAAGCAGGATAAAATAAAATGAATATGGACTGTTATCTCGAACTCGATTTTTACATTTATTTATATTCCCTACCAAATCATCGTGATAATATTTTCGTTCTAACACCGCCACGAAATTATGCAGATTTGCTTAAAAAATCAGTCATCATTTTTCGCAAATTCGTATTTAGTGATGAGGATCATTTTTGGGTTAACGGATTTGTTAGTAAACAAAATTACTTCGTATGCAGTTCAATCAATTCACAGCAGAGTCTACAGACTCCATTTAATCCAGAAAACTGCAACGTTTGTGTTCTTAAATTAATGCGAAGCTGGCGTTTTGGTTGATGACGGTATGTGCCATATAACAACCGAAATCTTTAAGAAATGGAGCTGTCAATTGGCCTATTACTATTTTTGATACCATTACAGTTGTTATAAATAAGATTTTAAATTGAAAAGCGTTGCCATAGAGACGTGATTTTCATGTATATATTTTTTTGGATTCGCAAAAAATTAAATTTTCACCTTTTACTTAGCTGATCTACTTTATGTTTTATTTTTTTTTTCATGTTGTATAAAAATTTTGTCACGATTTTGTTGTGTTTCAGATAAAAGATAAACAAAACTTTTAATCGATTAAAGTAAGCATTTAATTAGTGAATAAAAAAAAATAATTTTCCAATTAAATAATAATTATATAACATAATTAAATGATAGAATAATATCGCTGTGTTAACTTAAGAAATATATTTTGAATTAAATAAATACTTGAGCCGTTTCAACACTAATGTATGTGCTGTTTACGTAATACAATGAATCAAATCGTCTAATTAAATTGTTTAGAAATAACTCATAAACGGACTGCTTTCCTTAACATTTGTTAGACAAGTTGATGGCATGTATTATGTTGTGCATTAAACAACTTTTAATATGAAACCAATTAAAATTTTTAATGCATTTAAAATCTCATGAAATTAATAAAAATTAATACCCTGTTTTAATTTTTTTTTTCAATAGCTAGTGATTCTTAAAATAATTATTTTTTAATTAAAAAGTTATTTTAGATCAAATTTCAGCCCTTATCTTTTAAATTTCTTCCTTTTTGAAATATTAATTGCATTGAAGAGATAAGAAATTATTAAAATGTTGGCCTAAAATTCATAATTTTGATACAACACAAGTTCATTAGAAGTATGAATACAGTACACGCACAACACACACACACACACACACAAGTATATAGAAAAACCTTTTACTTTACGAATTTATAGAAATTATTTAATAATTCATATAAACTATTTTTGGCAAAATAAAATTCCATAAAGTAGTTTAATGTTGTCAAGAAATACAAACAAAAATAAAAACATAGAGTTTCACATTTTAGTCACGTTACAATTTAAATACCTAAAGGCTGTTTGTATGCATTTTTATTGAGAGTGAAAATTTATAAAATCTTCTTACGGAAAAATTTAACATACGATTACATGTTATTTTGCTTTTATATAAAAAAAATGTTTATGACTTATCAAGAAGTGTTGATGTACATGTACGCTTTCACGGTTAATAACATTTGATACATCAAACATTGTTGTTGTATTTTGACATTGGTGTTCGTTAGCTGCCGGCAAAAAAATACATTTTTTTATTTTATTTTTGAACCCTTTAAATTCTGGAGAAACTATAATGAATGCATGCAAAAAAAAAAAAAAAAGAATGTCAACACCATTTTTCTACTGTTAAAAATGTGTGAGTTTTTAGGAAAATGTTTTTTCTTTTGGTAAAAAAAAATTCAATTCATCATTTCTATGACATATTAAGATTAATATAACCAACTAACTGAGTTTTGTTTTTAAGCTATAACTTTTCAAACTGAGTTTAACTGAGTGTAAGAGGGCTGCTATATATATTTCTGGCCTGAGTGCTGCCAAGTGCAATCTGACATTTCCATTGGAAAGTTTGTCATTTTTAAGCATAATCGTACTCAAAACGTTTTGACGTACGACCATTATTTGTGTTGTTTACAGTGACTTGATAAAATTAATATAGAAAAAATGGAATTAACTCGTGAACATTTTCGTGCCATCATTTTTCACAACTTTCGACGTGGATTATCAGGACAAGAGTGCATTGATGAACTTAAATCTTTGTATGGCGATGAAACACCATCCTAAAGCACTGTGAAAAATTGGTATAATGAATTTAATTGTGGCTGAAGCCCGCTCAAAGACGAATTCCGTGAAGAGCGTCTAAAAAGAGCTGTTGTGCTCGAGAACATTGATGCCGTGCGTGACCTTGGACATTTCTTCCACCAGCATACATTCGGTACTGCATGAACACCTGGCCGTAAAAAAGGTTTGTTCTCGTTGGATCCCGCACAATTTGAAAGTTGCTCGTTTCGATTGGTGCAAAGAAATGTTGCAAAAATACGATTGCGGTGCTTCAAAAGACGTTTATAAGATCGTCACAGGTGACGAATCATGGATCTATGCGTATGAGCCCGAAACGAAACAACAATCGACCGTGTGGGTCTTCAAAGACGAGCAAAATCCAACGAAAATTGTTCGTGGAAGAAGCACTTCGAAGCAAATGGTCGCCTGTTTCTTCGGCAAAACTAGTCATGTGGCGACTGTTCGGCTTGAGCAACGTAGGACGGTCACTTCTGAGTGGTACACTATAATTTGTTTGCCTGAAGTCACCGGAGAAATTCGAAAAACCAACAAGAGAAGACGAATCATTGTTCACCATGACAATGCGAGCTTTCATACATTGGCTCAAACCAGAGCGTTTCTGACCGGCCAAAACGTCGAATTATTGGGTCATCCGCCGTACAGCCCTGACTTGGCACCTAATGACTTCTTCTGGCTTTCGCACATCAAGAAAAAATTGCGTGGTCAACGATTTTCGTCGCCAGAAGAAGCTGTTGAAGTGTTCAAAAACCATGTTTTAGAGGTGTCTCAATCGAAGTGGAAAAAGTGCTTCGACAACTGGAGAATACTTTGAAAAACAATAAAACCATTTTTGATTAAAAATATTCGCACATTCACTATTAGGCCAGAAATATATAGAGCAGCCCTCGTAAGCTAAATTATGTTAGAAGGATACAACGAAAAAACGATACTTTTTTTAAATATTTAGAAAATTGTTTGCTTGCAAATGTATAAAAAGTATTAAATTTGGAGGCAATTGGTTTTCTGCCTGCCCCAACAAATTCCTTTAGCTTATGATATGGAAATTAATATTCACCTTTTAAACGATACAAATCAATGACATAGACAAGCCAGATTTTACTTAATTCACTATAGATTCTCATCTTTAGCAATTACAAACTATTTTGCAGAAATTTAATGATCCTTACTACTGTCGAGACTGACTAAATACAAAAACGAGGTTAAAACAAGAATAATAAAAATAATTGTTCATCGCATATCTAAAAAATCAAGGCCAGTCCTGATAACATGGACAAAAGTCTATTTCTAAAAATTGTTTTACAGACTACGTGGAGTCTTTTTCTTACTATTTTGAGACTGCGGACTAAAACAACATATCTGCAAAAATCTATACCTTGTGGCGTCTTTTTCTTTTTAGAAATATTAAGAGTTTTGCTTCTTAGAGAAGCTATTTTAATCACTTTGCCAAACCTTAAGCCCTAAAACAGCTGTTAGTAAACATTTGCCTTGACTAATAACCGAATTGTTTAGAAACTTTTGAAATCTTTTTTTCAGTACAGAGAAGTGTATTGAAAGTATAAAGCAATCTATTCAAGTAACATGATTATCCGGAAAATTTTTTCACAAAATTTTTGCTATTAAAATTTCTAAAAGAAAGCAAACTTATGCCTGCTGCCTTCTAGTTGAACGATTTATTTTAAAGAATAGAGCTAAGTATTGCACTCATCCTACAATCATCTATCTACAATCTACAATCATAATTCTTCTTTAGATTTTTTAATCATGAAATATGAGTGTTTTATCAACCATCAGAGAGACACTCGGTTTTCCAGCGACATACAAAAAGCCTTGGGTAAAAAGAAAAATGGATCTGTAATCATCTTCTTCACTCTCTCATCGCTTTTTGCTTTCGTTAAATTCCTTAAATAATCATTACATAATCATTGTTGATGACGTCTGTTCATAGGTACTGCAAACAGCTGCAACATTCCTTCCATCCAAGATGAATTAGTTTTAAGGAATAATGTTTAGTCTTCTTTGAAAAGCAAGTGCGCTACACTAGATTTAACATAAAAAAATTATAGAATAATTTCATTTATTTAAAGTCTTATGTATAATTTGCTCAATTTTTATCACAACTCTTTGTCGTTAGGTTTTAAAAACCTTAAATGTTAAGAAATGTTGCAGTTGGTTGTGTTAAAGAAATTATTAAATAAAACTTAAGATAAGTGGCACCAACAACAAGTTGTTGTGCAATGACCAACATCTCGCTATTGAACGAAAAAAGTGAAAAGCAATTTCATAAAAATATATATATATATTTTTTTAGTCTTTATAGAAATTTAATTTATACCTCGAAGGGATGCACTACTAACAATTTATAATGACTTCATTATCCTCGGCTTTTGTTTAAGCACCCACATTTTTTTAATTATGGAGCAGTTATTGAAAGACACAATTTGACTGTAAGCAGGTTTATTATTTTGTTTTAAATTTAAAAACTAAAACTGTAAGCGGCAAAAGAAATTTAAATATACAAAAAGTAAGGAAAATTGTTAATTATATTGATTTTCTTAGCTGCATGTTTGAATAAATTTGAACAATTTTGTCGTATGTGCTAAAAATAATTTATATATTTTGAATGCAAAAATTCAAGGAGCTTTGCTCAAGCTAAAATTATTTCTCAGCGTGAAAATCGTAAAGCTTTCCAAATTCGTCGAACACTTCATTGTGGTACAGAAAGAAATCTTTTGGAAATATCTCGCCGAATTGCAAAAGCCTGGAGCAATAAAAAAAATAAATAAATTGTTATTAGCAGTGAGATATTCGAGGTATAAGTTTTAGTTTAAAATATCAAGAGCGATGTATAAAACAAAGTAGAGCCAATTTTGTTGTTTTTTATATTTTTTAATTTTTTACAGTTTTAACGCCCTTAGGGATGGCTTTAAAAGAAAGTCAAACAGTCATTTTCTTTTAAAATTTATAAAACTATCAGAAATATTAACATGCACGTGGTGGCCTAACCCGGAATACGTAGCTCCTAAAAGGACCTTAAGGCTGAAACTATAAACTTTATATCGATTGCTCCAAATAGAGCTAAATTTGAAAGTATGTATCTAAAAGTACGTACCTAAGAACTCTTCAAGTACTTTTCCAAAGCATCCAAACTAATTTTAATACGTCAGCAAGATTAAAGCAAAAAGTTTTAGTGCTGATCTTTATAAATTGGCCTTTATTTAATTCGAGTAAAAACCTGGTGACATTAGTATTACCGGGAAAAAATTTTAATTTTTAAGTAAGACATCTCTATCTTTCCTGTCTGCAGATTGACTGAGACCTGCTTAACGACAATTTATCAATTTGTAAACTAAAACAAAAGTAATAATTGGATTTTAGCATTTAATTTATATAAAAAACAATTTAGCAGTAAGTTTTCAGGGCTGCGTAAGAATTCAATCTTCTCTTTATTTTTGCATAAACAGGTGACCTTCATATTTTATTTACATGTCATGTATTAATTAAAGTTTATGCTTGTATTAATGATTTATCTTAAACACGTGTTTAATGGGTTGTATGCTTGATTTCTTATAAACCATCCATAAGCGGAACAGCACTCATACGCCTGTACACTTCAAATGTATGTTAATGGGAACGAGTACTTTTATAATGACTGTAAATCAAGTTTTATTATTTTTATTTTTTTATTTTAAATTAAATCATAATAAGAGTATTGGATTCAAAAAATACATACAAAAAAAAATATTAATGCCAAAAACAAAAAATTATTAATAAAAGTGATATCTGTTTATATATACTTTTCTTATTTAAAAAAATAAAAAACTATATGATGCTAACTACGTTTTGGAAAGTCATCAGTTGCAAGAATATAAAAGTCTAAGGCTATAAGGCTAAGTCTCACGCATGTCACATACATACATTTAAATTAAAGAATATTTTTTTATGCATACAGCAGTAAAAAAATTAAAATTTAAAAATTACAGTTTTCTGCCTAATGCTAATTGTTTGAAAATTAGCATAAACACAAAAAAGAATTGAGGCCGTCTTTAAATTTCATTTTGCAGGCAAAACAATTGTTAGAAATTCCTTCTTCTAGCAAGTGATGAATATCCTGGCGTTCTAATGTTTTATTGTTGTTCCGCTTTAAAAATAATAATGAACAAAGGCTTTGTAATGCAAAATTGTTTGTCAAGTATTTAATAGCACAAAATAAAAGAAAAACGCAACAATATCTCATTGCCTCAGTGTGAAAGGATTTTTTATTTCTAATTTCTATGAATTCAAAATTGCTCATTGTTCTTGTGCCTTATTTTAAATAAATTCCAGAATTTTGAGTGTAAAATGTTATATATTGCTACTGAAATGAAAACAGTAACAACTATAAACATAAGTTTGCAAAAGATTTAAATCGAGTCCAAGTTTTGAAGAAAGTCCTGGTAAGAAAAGCTGAACTTGAAGTAATGAAGATTAGCTACTAATGAACCCATATTGTGTCACAAATTCAAGGCAGAGTTTAAATTTCCAATGTTGGCATTCGTTAACACAACAATTTTACAATCATGATTATATTAAAAGATTATAACTAAATGTTTTAATGGATGTCAGTTTTCGAGCAAAATCATCCCGAGCGATGAAGTACGTTTTCGCATTGATGACTTTGTTATTCATATTATATGGAAATAAGAGAACTATATGTGGTTGTAGAAAAAAATTAAATAATTTAGGAGTATTTATATCATTGTATCAAAGTAACTGTCACTGGTAAACGTTATAGTGACATGAGTGATATATTCTTTCTGATATCTATGTTGAATTATCGTTTTAAAACTTCATAAAGTCTATCAAACAATTCAAATGCAATATAAAACATATCATAGTATAGTAGAGTATACTCTGATTTCACAAGCAGATTTATTAAATCCAAAAATTTATAATTTTTACTTGCAATTTGCCTACATATCAACAGCATGGGGGAATATAAGTATCCACCTCTTACTGAAACCAAGAAAAGAGATCATGCCTATGCAACAGTATGCAGACCTGTAAACTTAACGAAACTGAAATCCTTTGAGTAAACTGTCGATTAAATGAGAAAGAATGACCACTACCAAGACGATAATAAGAGAAGGATACTGAGACAGATATGATTATACAGATTGTGGCTGAAAGGACGACCGGCTGAAAAGATTGCTTAATATACAAACTGGACACACAGAGGTAGAATCTCTACAAGACGGAAAATATTATTACACTGCCAGTATCAATATCTTGTTTTAAGTCAAATTCGACAGGACAAAGGCTGCATAGAGAGGCCTCGATTTTTAATCTAACAGAATGAGTCTCCTCAGCCTCAACATCAATTGGGGATAGAAGACAACCTCTTAGAAAGTGCAAAACATGTCGAAATACGAATAAGTGTATTTCCCAAATCTGACAGTGTTCAACATAACCTATGCTAAGCCATATGATGCCAATCTTTATTTTATAAACTTAATTATAATAAAAAATATTTTCTAAATTTTAAATCAGTTTTGAAACATTATTCAAGAAATAAAATTTGAAAAGACAATAAAGTTTGTAAAAGGCTTTACGCTTAAAGATACAAAGAGACAAAGCATTGATTTGTTGTACGAATTTATAATTTTATTAAAGCAATAAATACTTTTATCAAATTTCTTTTTTAATAAGTTCTTTTCATCAGACATATTTTTTAAAAATTAATAATACTAAATAATGACGATTTCACAATTACCAAAAGAATCTCTAAAAAAATTAAGTTTTTTGGCTTTCTTCGACTGCCTAATAATAAAATATGTTGCAGCATTTTCATGCAATTAATCCACATAAAAAATCTTGTTTAAGGTTAAAAAAGTAGTTATGATTCGATAGTTCTACTTTTTGTAGTACCAAATAATTTTAATTCATCATTTCTATACAATATTTTGTAAAACAATGTCTAACGAAACATTATGTTGCAAATAGAAGATATAATACATTTACACTTCTGAAAAAAATAATCTATTTAAATCCTTTATATCAAAAATTGTTTTAGTTGTTGTTGCAGTATTCTCATGATGTTCATTATCACTTGTATGAAAGAAGAAGCTTGAAAAAGGTTGCCAGAACTATTTGCAAGAAAAATTCAATGTTTTTAATCGCCTATTAATAGGCAGGCATCAAGTATTAGTTTGTTTCACAAAAAAATATAATTATAATCGAATTCATTATCACATTATAATCAAGGTTGAAGGCGTGTTTGATTAGATTACATTTCATTTGTAATTAATTCTTTTGATCGGCCGAGAAGAAAGAAACTTTTCATATTTTTCGTTGTATCGCTAATTAATTTAGAAAAACGCAATACAAACTTTAAATATTTTTGTAAAAAGCAGACTTACTTAATTATTTTATATCGAGGAATAATTAACAGTGTATTTATATTTGAAAATTATTTTATTCCTGACCAAGTTATAATTTTATTCTATCGACGTGCAGGTGTTAAAGTTTTCCATTTTCTTCTTTTTTAAATGCAAAATAGCATAATGTATAAAAATACTTATTCATTGTAATCATTAGTTGTTGATGCTTCTAGTAAAATAAGATAAAATTAGGCAAAGATTGTAGTTGCTGGTGTTGCATATTTTCAACTACCGAAAATTTTATGAGTCTCTTGAGACTTTTTAGTTTTCTTTTAACACTTGTTTTTTTTTTTCTATTGTATTTTTGTACTTTTGAGACGTTTTCCACTTAAAAGATTTTTACTTTCAGTGATATTTGTTATTTTTTTTTTCTTTTTTTCTTTTTTGGTTTGGATGTGACTTTTTTTTCTATTTCTAGTGATTGTTAAGAAGTGTTTGTAATGACATTAAATGAGATCAAGTCTCTTAGTCGATATTAGAATTGACACCAATACACATGTATATGTCCATTAGTACCAACGTCTGACTTTAACTAAGTGTATTTGTACGTGTGTCTGTTAATATGTTTCTGCGCCGCATACATTGTAGTATTTTTAATGTACAACTATTGCATAAGTATGTGATTTAGAATTATTCTTCATTTTATAAAAGCTTGTTGCCATGTTACAAATTATATCTAATGATTTACTATCTTTTTTGTTGTTACTTAAATTAATTTAATTATAAAAAACGAAACTCATTATGTTTTGCTTTTTTTCTTTCCAGTCTCATTCTGCTAATTGGACTACTGAAACTTCAATGTCAAGGTGTTCCCATGACATCTTGGGATATCTATGATAAAGATTGGCGTAAAAATAACACAGTTCGAACGTATCAAGAGATATCCAAAAATGAGTAAGAAATATAAAGTAGGACCAGAATTTATAAATATATTTTTACATTGTCATAATCCCTAATTTAAAAGTTTTTAAATTTCATTTTAAAAATACCAATATATTTTATGCGTCTAATTACGGCTGTTGTAAATATTTAGTATTAATGTAGTTTATATATGTTGAGCTTCGTTGCCTTTAATAAATGCTACTCCTTGCCCTTGTACACTATTTTTACACCTTTACAGACATATGTAAACAAAAGCGAAAAGCGGAACTTTTTTCCACATACCTTTAACGCTGAAATGCCATACCTAAGCAAAAGCGCCAACTCTACGTCAAAACGATGAAAACTGTTCTGTTTTTTACTTTTTGGGTAAAGTTCCTGAAAATGAGAGCAAGTAAAATTTTCTCTCATAAGGAGACAAAATTGTATAAAAGTACGGGAACACAAAATTTAAATTTTAAACACAAAATAAAAAGTCAAAGTGTTTTGACTGTTTCAATGAAAAAATATTACTTTCAAAAATTATAAAAAAAATCCAAGAGAAACAGTCGTTGCAAATTAGTTAAGTTTGACAAATCGCAAAGAATCATATGTAGGACTTTCTGCAAATTTCGCGGATAAATTTAAATATAATTCTCTCGATATGACGAAGTTTTATTTGAATTCTTTGTCCGTATATGATGAAACAATTTTATTTAAATAATTTGGAATGCTGTTCCTCTTTTGGCGTTCAAAAATCTCAAAAAGATCCAACAAAAATGATTCTTCTAAGTCGGAATCGTGTTCAATTAGATCTAGGATGTCGTCACAATGACTAGAATCACTTGAACTCTCTACCAAATCTGCAAATCTGTTTTTCAACTCATTTTCATTTGCCATTACAAATTGTCTTATTTTACCTTTTTTTTTTAAATATCGCTTATGACTTTTTTTAATTTTTTTTATTTTGTTTATGTTTTACAGCTGTTTCACAAATATAAATAACTTGCACGAAGAAAAAGTTTGGGCTGCTGTGTGCAAGAAGAAGAAGAACTTTACGCGCTCATTTGCCCAATTTTTAAGTACGGGAACGCTTTTCGTGCAAATTGGGATTCCACAGGATTCCAAAGTAGAGTTAAGAAACAGACCTAATATAACTTTCCTTAAGCTTAGATTTTGCTTATGCTTCCACAGAGTTCCAAGCTTTTGTGAAGAGCCAGAGAAAAGATTTTCGACCATTTCTTACTTTATATACCTGAGACTTATTTTAACAAAATTTCAAGATGCTACCTATATTAACAAAGTAACACATCTATGTGATGTATCAAAAAATTAGCACCCTATTTTAGCAATCGCATATTTGATATCAAACTGTGAAAATTCCATGAAGATCGGCCCACTGATGTAGACATCTATAGGTTTTCGACAAAAAAGCAATTACTCCTCGTGTTTAATATATAAAGAGTGTAGCGTAGGACAAAAAGAATCCAATATAATTTGTAGTTAAGGTGTTAGTATAGGCTTTTTACACTTGCATACATATATGAGAAATGCGTGGAAGATGTTGAAAATGAAAAAAAGTTGTTTACATTTGCAACATCTTTCATCTTTGACAAAAATTTCGTTACACGTATATAAGGAATTTAATTAAAAAAAGGTTCGTTCTTGTACTCAATTTCAGGATCTCGCGGGTGCGTTATGTTACTGAAAACTGTTCCCTTACTCTTAGTTTGGGCAGAAAAGAGAGCTTTTGAGAAAATAAGATTCTACTTCTTTCTGCACGAAATTTTATTTTTTTTTTTTGTAAGTTTGTGTAAATTGAAAAACAATCAGCTGATTCAAATGTAAACAGTAACAAATACAAAAAATTTTATGTTACATACACACAAATATCGACCAAAAGTGTTATTTAAAAGTTTTATCCTAAAAAAATAATAAAATAAACATAAGAACATACAAAATATTTGGGTTCTTTTGTGTAATTTAAAGAACTGCATGTAAATTTTGTTTGACATCTTGTTTTGGGATAAAAGTCTGGTTTTTTGTGCTCCCGTACTTTTAGTAATTTTTTCTTAAATTGACAATAATTTATGTTGAGTCTTATTTTTCCGAACTTTACCCGAAAAGTACGGGAACGAAGCTAAAACGGAGCTAGAAAAGTCTACAATAATTGGAGTAATTATTGCCATTGAAGACCAAGAGCAATTATTATTGTATTATGTCGAAGTTTTTCTGGAGGACAAAGAAATTGAAAAGTAAGAGCTACAATATTCAAACTGCCTATACATCACGCATGCTATGTTTCTTTTTCACTTCAAAACAAATACTAAAATAATTGAAAAGTTATATTTGTCTGCCCTGCAGTTGTAATTTTGAGGCATTTAGATTTTCAATTTTTTTATTTTTTTTTTTTTTTGTTTTAATGTTACTTTTCTAGTGATCAAACTAAAATTATCGATAGATGTTCAGTGGAACAAAATGCGATAGGAACATCTTGTAAAGATGTTGAAAGATGTTGATTTTTTAGCTCTGTATATTTCTTTTGGAAAAAGGCTATAAAAATATATAAAAAGTAAAAAAAGTGCATGACAAGAAGGAAATTTAATAATATTGTATATGACGGTAATTTAAGATAATGATCTGTTTTTTTGTTGGTATTTTTTTTTTTTGCTTTGTTGTATTGAATCCACAGATTCATAAAAAACTCTTTATACCCGATAATTCAAATATCACTAATATTAATTATTAAACTTTGCTGAAAAAAAATTTTTTTTGCAATAAAATGTTGGAAATCTCATTAAAATGAAAATTTGAAATAATGGATTTCTTTTTATTATCAGAAAGGTCGAATTTCACCAATTCCACCAAAATGTTACATTTTCACCAATATTTCACTTAAAATATTAAACTTTGCTAAAAAAATGTTTTTGCATTAAAGTCTTGCACATTTCATTATAAACGACAATTCAACAAAAAAAGAAACAAATGTATTCACCAAACGATTAAAATTTCACCAAAAAATTTATATACGAAAATTTTACCAAGAAAAAAAATTTTTTAAAAACTTGTTTTAACAATAAAAAAATGGAAATTTCATTGAAAACCGAAAATGCACAAAAATCACTTAAAATTATTAACAATTTAAAAGTTCTCTAAAAAAACCCATAGTTTAAGAAAATAAAAAAAAAATTCTTTTAGTGAAGGGTATATAAGATTCAGTACAGCCGAATATAGCATTCTTACTTTTTAACATTAATTGTGCTAAATTAAATTACTATGTTTTTTTAATTTTTAGCTCAATCAAAAAGTACAAAAGAAATCAATCGCCCAAAATAAGTCCAGATTTTAAAGCTTCCCGTATATACGAATCCTTTACGATCACCTCAGAAAGAAATAACTATAAAACGTATAACAGATTACGTTCAAAACGATTTGATGATCTTTCATCAACCTCATCAGAAGCCAACTCCTATAATTCAAACTTTCACAATGTAAGTGCCAATCCATCAGTGCTGCGCAAACGTACAGCTTCGGCAGATATGTTAAGTCGCAATATATCGATTATATTAGAAAATTTATTAAAAAGTTATGAACAGTCTCAGTTGCCAACACATGGACAAGGTGAGTGCAAAATATTTACTGTTGAATAAAATAACAAAGCTTAATCTGCAGGTGTTCCCACTGTTGTACGTACTAATATTTTAATACGCAGTATGGGCCCCGTATCAGAACTTGATATGGATTATTCAATGGATTGTTATTTTCGTCAGTACTGGAGAGATAAACGCTTAAGTTTTCAAGGTCCCATAAAAAGTCTGTCATTAAGTATAAAAGTAAGAAATGAAAAATTCTTTACAAATTTATAATTTTATTACACAAGTATTTCGTTTGCAGATGCTAGATAAAATTTGGCGGCCTGATACATACTTTTACAATGGAAAACATTCGCACATACATACAATTACAGTGCCCAATAAATTATTACGCTTAGATCAGAATGGTGGTATTTTATACTCCATGCGGTAGGTCCTACTACAAAACCAAAATTAAAAGGAATATTATTTTATGAATTAAATATTTAATTAATTATAAACAGTCTTACCATAAAGGCCACCTGTCCCATGGAGTTAATTAATTTCCCTGTGGATCATCAATCATGTCCCTTAATTATTGGTAGCTGTAAGTATTGAAGAAATTCTAAAATCAAAATACAAATCAACATATTTCTCTCCCTTATATATAATTTACAATTACAGATGGTTATACTGGTGGCCAATTGGTTTATGAGTGGAAAGGTGGTGATGAAGCTGTTTCTTTTGTGCCCGGTATGACTTTAAATCAATTTGATTTAATCAGTATGAAAAGTCGTAATATAACTTTTACAAGAAGAGAAGGAGAATTCTCAACACTTCATGTTGCGTTTAATCTTAAAAGGCACACAGGTTATTTTTTGATACAGGTATGCAATCAATTTGACTGGAAAAATGTCTCTAAACTGAGTACCAAAATAGTTAAGGGCGTATATATTAAAATTAGAAAAACAAGACTAAAACAATAAAAAAAAAACAAAATACAAACACGATGTATTAAAAGAGTAAATCACAGTAAAATAATAACATATGACTTCTTGCTGGTATAAAACATTAGGATACAAAGCAAAGGTTTATTTATTCTCCTTATCTTGAAAAAAATCATTCCTGATCGCATAAAGAAAAACATTTTATGAATTGTTGCAAAACATTAAAAAATCGTACAAATCTGTCAAAAAGTCTGTTACACACATACTATTTTAACCCAAACTATGATTTGTTTTTTGAGCACACATGCAATTTTTGACAGATCGAACGAGTGAGTAGGCAGGGGACTTAAAACTGGCAACAGCGGTTTCTGTGAAATCAGACTAGAAAGCTATCAACTGCATCAAAGTTAGTTTTTCTTTCCAATCCATCTTAGTTTTCTTGCAATTATATTGGACTCACTTTTTACACACCACTCACGAAATTATAAAGAGACAATTCTAAAAAGAAAAACCTTTCAATATTCTATGGAAGCTAATGTTATTGTATTTGGAAATGAGATATGTTTTAGGTTAATTGTAGATCGATAGCATAAGAAATCATAACAATGCCGAAATTACTAGGACATTGGTCAGAGGCATTACTAACAGAGCAATTGAAAATAAAGATTATTAATATTAAGAATTCTAATGGAGGATTATTTAAAGGTATTGTAATTTAGTTGCTTATCATAATGACTTTTAGCTGTTAATGATGTGGTGACCTGGGTGTTTATTCCAATTGTGGCCAGTGTAACAACTTCAATTTTTTTGATACGTACAACGCTTTCACACTAAACATGTGAAAAGCGCTCATTTTCGGCAGTATAAATAGCTCTTTAGCTACCTAGTAATACAAAAGACATTGGGACACTGTTCTTAAAAAACGAACTTATTGTACAATTACAGTATTGCAAAAAATAAAGCTCTCTACTTATCAGTCTCCTTCATCACCTATATTTCTATACTCTGTTCTTAAGGGAGGTAACGTAATTAATATGTATTCATTATTGTTGGTGATGTTACTGTTCTCTTTAAAAAAAAAGAAGTGTTAGCTGTAGGAAAATTTTCTTTCCGATTTATTTTTTTTAGTTTTACTTTTTTTTCTAATTATTAACCTTCTGTTAACGAATAGCTTCTAAGCCAAACAAAATTGCCAGTATCAACTGTGGCCACATACCATCAATCCAACTTTTATTGCCTTTACCCAGGATGCTCAGGTTCAACTGCATTAAACAGAGGTTAAATGTATCATAATCGATGCCATAATGCAGGAGATATATATTTTTTATTTGCTTTTTTAGAAAGTTTTTTATTAACACAGAGACATTAGAAATAGCAGTTTCATGGTAATGGAAATTATAACTTCATGTCTGTTAGCATATTCTGGACCTTATATATGTAAACGATCAGTTAATAAACGAATAGTTTTTAGAGTTTCCCTAAAGCAAATTAATTCGTTATTTATTCGGTATTGATGTACTTCCTTAAATATTGCCAACAAATTTTCTGTATTTTTTTGCAACATACAAAATTCATATTTAAATTATTTCGACTTCTATTCGCATGCCACCTTATTTAAATTAATGGATGCAATTTTCATTAAAAGAAAACTGAATGTTACAGTGGCAAACTTTATGTAGAAAACTGAATAAAAAATAATTACTTAAAAGTTACGTTGTTTTTTCTTTTAATGTTTTAGTTTTTATTGTCTTTTTGCTTTGTTGACTTAATGTAGTTCTCATTTAATCAGTTTGGATTGAGATGTAACCTCTTGAATCTTTTATACAAAATTTTGGTTGAATCTATTGATGAGCTCTATGAGCAGCAGTAAAAAAGCCATTTGGATGTGATTCCTTGCAGTGATTCATTTCATTTTATAATTTTAAAATAATAAATATTTCATAAGATTAATACATCTGCGATTAAACCTTTGCGTCGTTCGCGAAAGTTTCTTGTTCTTAATATTCAAATAAATACCTTTAAACGGCAACCAAAATCTGCAAGTTGAGTTTCTTCCCGTAAAGGTATGGTTATATAGCACTTCAATCAGTATCACGATTTCTTGTTTACTTATTAAGTAAGCTTTTTCTGGAAACTTGAGCAGACATTTAATTTTAAATATTATAACAAGGGCAATATTTGAGCTACTCGATGTAAACATAATGCTTTCACCAGCTCAGCCATTCAAACATCGACGAGATTTAAACTTCAAATATTTTTCTTTACCAATCAGGTCTTCAAGTCAACCCAGTCACGACTGCCGCATATTGTTATGTGTTTTCACATTCCTCAATACCCAAGGCTCCGTTGAATTTTAGACCATGACTTTCCTATCTTAAAAAACAGATGCAACTGTTTTTATATTTTTATCGCGAATTTTGGAGGTTAAAACTGTTACTTTACAGTAATAGAAACTTTAACAAACTTATTCACTACAGTTACTCAAAGCTCTGTTGGCATTTGAACAATGAGAAAGACATTTTGGTAGAAGCAACCCAACATGTATTAGCTAGCTTTTATTTTATTTTTTAACACACGCCACTCTTATTAGTGGTAAAAATAATTACGTATTCAACTACAGTTCTTTTAGCTACCACATTCGCTTTTTTGTTTGTTTTGCAACTTAACAGTAGCATAGGGCTGTTATAAAATTGTGAAAGGTATATAATGATGTATTTGTACAGGGTGTCTTAATTCGGAATAGGAAGGTATAGGATTATATGTATAATAATATATATTATGCCTAGTAAAGCAAGATAATAATCTTACTTAACAAGATATCGGACATACACTATAAAAGTGCGGTAAGTCAAAAATGGTTGTGGGACAAAAACTCATTATAAGACAAACAGATTTCCTACGTATATGAGTTTACGTTAAATTTTAATATTATTTTAGGTTTATGTGCCCTGCATTCTTATTGTGGTCTTATCATGGGTCTCTTTCTGGATTCATCGTGAAGCAACTAGTGACCGTGTTGGCTTGTGCGTTACTGCTGTTCTAACACTCTCAACCATTAGTCTTGATTCTCGTATCGATTTACCAAAAGTTAAATATGCGACCGCTCTTGATTGGTTCCTGCTTATGTGTTTTCTCTATTGTATTGCTACCCTGCTAGAATTTGCTGGGGTGCATTATTTCACAAAAGTTGGAAGTGGTGAAATACCAGCAATAAGTGAAGATGAATGGGAAGATATGGAAGAAGAACAATTAGATTTTGATGAGCCAGAATTACCTTCTATGCATGAGAGTAATGAATCACTGGCAGCCGAGTTTTCGCAAAATTCGGAATTTGCTCAAAACTTACCGGCTGGATTTCGGAAACGTAATGCCATGATTTGTCCAATTTATGATGGTGATCCTACGCACATCTTTCAATATCCCTCTTCACATGCATCGACTATGGAGAGAACAACACAAACAGATGCACCAGTCATATCGAAAACCAAACAAGTGTGGTTGTGCTTTATAGGTGATACAAAATTCCGTAAAGATCGTGAGAGAGAGGCAGCTAATAACAAAAAAGGTAAAAATATATTTAAATTGCAAAAATTAACAAATCAAAAATATTTGTTTTTTAAGGACCTCGCTATGTTAACAGTGTTTCTTTAATTGATCGCGTTTCACGTATTGCCTTTCCCATGTCATTTGCTCTATTCAATCTCGTTTACTGGTTGGCCTACGGCATGTTTAAGAAGGATTTTTCTTGGGCAAATTTTAAAGGTTAAAAAATGATTTATTTCTAGTAACAAATCTATAAACAAATATACATTCAAAATATTCTAGTTGAAATGGGTTACTCATACTTATCTTTATACACATACATGAACTTATACACACACATATAGGCGTACTTATACACTCAGAGACACAAGCATATATTGAAGACAAATCTTTTACTTTTGTTATTTAAATAAATCTCTTGTTTGCTGCTATTATTGTTAAGAAAATTAACGAAAAAAAATAAACATAAATAAATAAGTCTTTGTTAAAAATTATTTATTTAACTTGTTTTGCTTATTTATCTAACTCAGGAGAAACAAATTTTTGCAACAATAAAATGAGTGTTTTTTTTTGCTTCTGTAAATTTTACTGTTGTTAATGCCGCCTTAATACAAATATCTCAATTGACACCATTTTTGTGAATCATAGTTCCAGACTATTTTATGTACTTTTACGGCATTTGCAAATAAAAGGGAAATATGGAGCAAAATTAAGTGTGTCAAATCTACTCTACCTTGACATTGGGTAAATAAAAATTAATTTTAAATAAAGAGAACAAATATTATAAACTTTTTCTTTAATGCTGGCTTACAATGTTATCAACTTCAGAAATTGAAGCATTAGTAGACCTTGTGCAATTTAAGTTCATGAGGAGATTTTCCTCTCACATATACAAGAACTTTTGGTGCGTCTAAATAATAAAGTTTGTTCTCAAAAACTAAATAACCAGTGTTTTGGTTTAATTTTTCATTAAAATACATGAATAATTTAAGAAAGAAAGAAATAAAAGAACTTTAATTTTGAATTTTAACAATATGAAATTATTTTAAATTAAATCAAAAATAGTTGCTAAACGAACTACAGTCGGCGAAAATTATTTGTCATCATAGCTTCCAACGAAAATTTTAAAAACCATATAAATGCTGCATGAAGCACTTTAAGACTGCAAGTGTTTTTGAATTTAGCACAAAATTTGATTTAGAAAGCCGTTGAAACACAGTCCAAAATTACCAGAGTTAAACTTAAATATCAGCGTTAACCTTAAAAATGGATTCAAACAAACCCATGAAGACTAAATGTCATCAGGTATCATGGCGTTATTTTCATTTATTTTTTTTTTAATGCTTAATATAAAATATTTATTTTTATTTTCTAGAATATACTTTTACAGTAGAACATAATTAATTATTGATATCATTGTTGAATTCAGAGACTACTGGCATGAGCATTTACTCAAAATGTGTAGGCAAGAGTATCAGGGAGAGTTTTCTATTAATTTGTTGCTTCTTACACTACTGTCCTTATAAGAAGATCAACTTTGATTTTTATAACAGAATAGCAGACATGTAACTCAGGTCTCATTACAACGTGGGGACTGCCCCTATCAAAACTCTCAACTGAAAACAAAAACTGTAAATTTGTTAAGTTAAGGTTCAGAATTTTGCCAACTTGGCACTGTACAGATGGAGAAAAATTAAAAGGAAAATAAATTAAATGTCTTGCCGATTATTAAATAAATTTATAAAAATTATCACTATAGAAATTAAATTTAAAAACAAACATTGTTTTTTTTTTTAAGTATCTTTAATGCAAACTGTATAAAATTATCAAAAATATCTAGCAAAGTATTGCAAATAAAACTATCTCTAACAAAATATTTAATTAAAAATTTAATATTCACCAGATTTTTTTCTGTTAAACCTTGCAAACTTACGTTTGATGAACATAGGATTAAGACTCAAAAATAAAACAAGACAGTAGTAGCGCAATGGTGAGTAACTAAATTATATATAGTCCAACGAAACACAAAGGAACAAGCAAAAAAATATAAAAAAATATAAAAAATTTATTGGTTTTATTTTATTTAATGCTAAAAAGAAACTAATAAATTAAAATATTTTTTTAAGTAACAGAATAAAACTTATGCATCAAGTAAATATTTTTATTTCATGTTGAAATTCTTATAATATTTTAATTGATTCTATTATTTATTTAATTATAAGATTGTATATTTTTTTTTTTAAACAAATAATTGAATTAGAAAATTAACTAGTTTTTTCTGTAGTATAATTTAAACTATGTATTAATTTACAAATTTTTTTAAGGAAAAAAATAAGACAGCGATACAGAAATTGTTGTAACAGCAGGAAAACAGTCGATAATGATGATATCCAATTTAAACAGATTAAATTTCTTATATTATTCCAAATCGGCGTAGAATGTTAATCCGAGTCAGATTTAATATAATAATAAGATTAATTATGAAATAAGTTAGAGTTTAATATACAGAGTTGACTATGGGAAAATTGTAAGTCTGAAATTGATTATGATCTCTCTTGACAATAAAAAAATTAAAGGCTAAAAATTTAAGGTATTTAAATTATTGGGAAACGTTCAATAGAAATATTTTAAACATACTTTTGTTATGTGCGTTCCCAGGGGTTGAATCGCAACAAAATATGGGACACTTTTCGAAAAAAAAATTTTAAATTGCTTTTTTACTTAAAAATTGCCAGAGATGGAGATTAAATAATGTGGACATTTATATTACTTCGCAATAAGAGAACAATCGTAAAAGACATCGTTGTGGGAACTCCCTGAGAATTTCGTGTGAAGCTTCGGTAAGATTATAAGCTGAAATTCATTTGAATTAATTTGTTAAACATTTGAAAAATATTTGAATCACGAGTAGATTGACTAATTTCGCTGAGTTACCACTAGAGTAGACTTGAACTCTAAGAAAGATCTAGGCTTAGTGATAGAAGCAGTAAGAGCAGACTCTTTGATTGCTCATTACATCAATCAATTATACCTCCAATGTGAAAGACTTAATTGTTTACCACAATACTTTAGCCTAGAAAAGAACCTGCTAGACCAGAAAAAGACAAATGTATTAAGTCTATCTTTCGAGAAGCGTAAAATATCAATTAAAAAGCTATACCCAGTTTAAAGCAAGAAGGGACATAATTAAAAATTATTTTACGCTTTTTTAAACTTCTTCTTATCATTTAATAAGGTATGAAATAAAGACTTATCATTAACGTTAAAAAGATAAGTAGAAAACCTCGAAGAGGTTTTAGTAAACTCTATAAAGAAGAACATTTCATAAGTTGACTCAGCCAATTTAAGCCGGGGGTTTCCGAGAGAGTAACCTTGAATCAGTTTTATATTTGCTATATACATCGGACATGCCAGCTAAAATTTGTGTTCATACATTGAAATTTGTATAAAAAATAGCACAAATGCTTCCAAATAACATTCTCAGATGCATAAACATGATTGGGAGAATATAAATAAATTTAAAAAAATTAACAAACATAATTTTCACTATTCGCTGAGACTTACGCCCTTCCATTTAAATTTTTAATTAAAGTAATACACCAACTTGTAACAGTCAGAGACCTTGAGAGACATCTCGATGCTTGCTTAATCTGAAAAAAACTACACAGAAGCAGCCGATAAAGTTAAAAAAGTTATTTATGATGCGAGTAGGAAAGCAACTATAGGGCTCTGGAATTCACATATGAGCCCTTGTCCTCGTGCCTTAATTAGAACAAATTCACAGACACCAAAAAAAAATCTATTAATGATCACAAAAAATTTAAATCTGTCATTGATTAGCACAAGAATCATTAAATCCATCATTTATAAAAAAGAATGATCCAAATACCATAAAGTTATGATTTAAGTTGACTTTAGAATAAAGAAAGTTGGCAATTCGTGGTTATTTTAATACTTTTGTAACCTTAAAACTCCATTACTTTTATACCGGGTCTTTAAAATTATACTTTATTTTAAGGGTTTTTTTTCACAGATTTGTTTTATTAGAAAACAAAAAATACAAAAGGATCAATTTACCTTATGAAATATAAACAAGTAAGAGCGCTATATTCGGCCAAAAAAAAACCAATATTGCGGTGACAAGGAACTAAAAAATAAGAAAAAATTAAGTACGATTTATAATTTTGCATAAAAATGTAATCGGCTCTTAATGGACTAAATATTTTCAAAAACTTTTAATATTTCCTCAAAGATTTCTTTAAAAGCTTTTAAATGAAACCCATATGGACCATTTTGACAATCGGACTTTTCAATGAAAATTTCTGGCGAGCGCCAATTTTTTCACTTGATGATTTTTGTTTTATTTTTTATTCTCTCTCGCTCCATATTTTTGTTTTTTGGATTGGAGCTACTTTATTGTTCCAAATGATATTGAAAAATAATAGAAAAATACGAGGCAGGCGTAGTGTTTCGCCCACTGCCACAAGGAACATGGACCGATCTTGCTGATTTTCAATTGCACCTCTTTCGACACTATATATTGACGTATTTAAATATTGTCTAGCTCATTTGGCGCCCTGGCACTAACGGAACAGACAAACATTGCCCAACAAACTTTACCATGCGTAAGGTCCCAGAATATATATACTTTATGAGGTCGAAAATGGATATTGTAGAAATTACAAACGGAATGATAAACTTAGATTTACCTTTTTTCAACTTTTTGTAGTGAAGGGTATGAATAGAATTGTAGGGCATCCTATAGAAGAAATAAAGCATAAAAGGCAGACAATTAAAGCGACAGCAACTTACATGTTTTTCTTTTTAAGGTTTAATTTAAGATTTTAAATGTAAATGTCTGTCCATCTACAATTTAGAAGTTGGTTTTTTAACAAAAATTATTGGAAAATATTTTTCTTCAGTATTTGTCAAGAATACAATAACTAAAAAAATATTCTAATTAAATAAAAACCTTAATTACTTTTAAATCTAACGGCTTTAAGATAATGTTATCACTTCACTAAAAGCTTTCGAACAATAGTAACCACTTCTTCATTATCGCTACAAGATGTAGTCTTCTTCTTAAAACTGAGTGCCATTACAAACATAGTTGTCGAAATTTAACAAAAAGAAAATAATAATAATCTTGAATAATTTGATAAAACTGCGTGAAAAACGTCAAACAAATGCGCAAACAATGTCAAACTAATAAACAAGATTTCGTGCTCTCAAAACTCAGGGCTCTCTTACAGCATCCCATGTGCAAGAACAAATTAAAGTACAAATTTTAGAACTCAAAAAGTTAAGAAAATGCAAAGCTTTTTGTTGGTTAGAAACGGTTGACTGTTAAGCACGTCTAGAGTAGTTGGAACGCAAAAATGTACGGATACAAATAAGAATTTCAAAAACAAAAATATACATCTAAACAATAGAAGGAATCAAATGCAAGAAGCAAATCTAATAAAAAGTAAGAAGAGAGAAGAAGAAATCTTAAAAACAAAAGCATAAAGTTAGGAGTAAAAATATATAAAAAAGTCACAGTAAAAGTAAAAGTAAATGCAATTGAAAGTGAAAGTGAAAGTTTATTAAACAGGAAACAAAATATCTGTGTATCATATTAAATAATGAATATGATTAAATAATGAAAAAGGCAAATTAAATTGAAATAATTAAAAAAATCTTTACATAATATTGTATTCTCTACAGTTGTGTTGCATGAAAAAAATATGCATTTATGACACCATTATTTAACTTCCCCTAAGAAAAATAAATTAAAAATAATATTATTTTCTTTTGGCGAAGAATTCATTTCCGGTCTTAAGTCTATTCAAATTTGTTTCAAACTTTTAAAACTGGTGGCAAAAGTGGTGGTTTACTTCTTAAATCCTAAGTAGATTAAAACGAAAAGGATTTCAACAAAAAAAATATATATAAAAGTTTATTTTTATGAGGTTATCTGTTTTTGACCAAATTACATGACATTTGCATTAAGTGTTTGCAATTAACAGAACCACAGACATACACAGACACTAACAGGCACACAGACACAATTCTGCAATCACTTACAGTTGTTGAAAATGAAAAATTAAAATGAACTGCAAAAATAAACTACGAACTGAACATCAAAATCTCTGTGCCACAAATACAACAACTAATTTGCACTGATGTGATGGGAAATAAATAAAAAAAAAATTAAATGATTATGCAGCTTGTGTACTTTTTTTCAATAATAAAACTATTATGTTAAATTGTATGTAACCAAAAAATATTTTTATTTACCAGGGAGCGGATAGTGTTGCAACAGCTTAAAAATTTCATCATTTCGAGAAACAAAACAATAACTCTTGTTAGCAGATTGATGAGCGAAGATCTTACTTTAGAAATCTGAAAAAAAAGCTCCAAATATAATGCATTTAATTAGTTCTTTTCTTTTTAAAGCAATGTATATCTATATCAAGTACATACAGGTCTAAAACAAGTACAACATTAGAACAACAACAGGCATTTTGTTTATGTAAAACCATGTTTTATGTCAAAAAATAAGTCAAAGATGGCAAAGTGGAAAAAATTATATATATTTTTTAATAAAAAATTAATATGAATTTTGCTTAATTATTATAAAAAAAAATAACAGAATGACTTTTTTATGACTATATCAATGTCAATTTAAACAAGAATTCAATAAAAGGATGCTTAATGCAATTTGAGATAGAAAAGTGTTATTTGTATATTTAGTTTACCATCCCTGATACAACATAATAAAAACTGAAAGAACTACGTAATCAAACAAAAGAAATAAATATCAAAATAAAAATAAAGAAATGGTAAAATTAAACAACTTTTATTTTATTATTATATTTTTTATTACAGTTTTAATATCAATTGAACTTTATTTTCAATTTCACTTTGTTCATAATAAACACAAACTTAATTTTTTGTTTAATTTTATTTAAATTTTTTATTTTTTAATTACTTTTTGAAAAGACGTTTAAAAAAATGTAAAAAAATTTTGACACAAAACATGATTAACACGCACACAAATAAAACTATCACCTGAGCTCCTGCATGTACTTGTTATAGATATACTTTGTTTTTAAAGAGTTCTAAAACGGTTAAACAATTTTCCGTGTAATTATTTTTTTTTTAATTTTTATTGCTCATTAATTTCCCACAAGTCATCACAAACATAATAGTTACAATTAATTATTTTAATATAAAAATTTTATTTAACAAAAAGATTAAGAAAAATAGATTTCGGTAATAAAATTTTATTAACGCAATGAAAAATTTTTAACAATTTGTAAAATAAAGATTATTAATAATTTTAGAAGAAGACAAACTCTTATTCTCTTATTTAGCTAAATTTTGATGTATCATTCATAATAATATGAAAAACTTTCCTAAAAAATTGCACTAAACTTTACGCAAAATTCGAATACCATAACAAAATACAGAAGGATATAGTGAATGTGCTTGAGGTAGGATATCGCGCAAATGATCTTCATGATTTTTCCTCTGTCAAAAACTTTCATTAATATTTTAACGTCCAAAAAACATTCCTTTACTTTCGGAAGGATTAAATCTATGTTGAATTGCATTTTTAAATTTAAAATCTTTGCAAAATCAGGTAATATCGACTTTACCTACAATAATAAATATTTTAGTTCCAATGCAATACCTTTACCGAATTTATCCGTTAGTTTTTGTGGCCATTACTCCGGTTCTAATTTAATATTATTTTTTTTTATTTATATCATCGCTAAACGCTAAACGTTAAATGATAAACGCTAAAAACTTTTCATTTGTTGTTGAAACCTACAAAAGAAAAATCTTAAGCATACTTTGACACTTTTAGACCGTACTTCAGGTGACTACTCGTACATAATTGTTTTTCACTGAAAAAAGAGGAATATTCTCAATTCCTTCATATTTTAATAACGTTTGCTTTCGCAGAACCACAATTTTAAAGAAAAAAATTATTATTTTGAAAACTAAAGGAACCGTAATTTGATTTATACGATCTTATGTTTTAAACAGTTATAGACAAACACTTAAAATTAGGGGAAATGTATTTTACGGAGTCACAAACCTTAAAACCTTAAAATGTAGACGAGACGGTAATTTTCCTCATTTAATTTTTATAAGTTTTTTAAAAAGTAAAGAATGGCTTGACGTTGGCTATGTCTCCTATAGTTATCAATTTTCGTGTGTTTTTTACGCCAATGAAAATACCTTAAGTGCTTGTTGTATGAATAAATAGATTTGTTGAACCCATAATTTACTGCACAATTATTTGAAAATAACATTCAGGGCCATTAATTATAAAAGGGTTTCTAAATATTAATTTTTCCTTTATCTAAAAAATTTCTTTCTATTTGCATAATAAGCTAACATATCTTAATTCGAAAACAATAAATATTCCCCATTAAGGGGAAATTACTATCTTGAATTTCTTGGGAACGTTTGTTCTCGCTATCAATTCGAAGTGAATGCAAATTAGAAAGAAAAAAAAAATAAGGAATAAAAATATTTGAAATTTATAAAAAGCGTGGAAATGTTTAGGACTGGTGCCATTGTATTAAGCAGTTGTTAATTTTTGAGTTGAGCAGTTTTTAATTTTTCCTGTGAGTCAATTCTTCTTCGTTTTGTGGGTAACGCCTTTTGGTCATGTTTTGTGGTATCTTACGGCGGTGGAATCAAAAGTTTAAAAGAAAAGAGCTTCGAAGCCTATGTCGTTCTTAAGCTTATGGGAAGATGCCACCGCTTCATTTTTTCGCCTTCAAAATCTGAAGGAGTTTTTTAAGCCTATTACAGACTTTCATTCCTAAGAGTTTACAAATGCGCTGCTCGTTTACTGACAAACTTTAAATTTGTTTTGGGCCACCACTTGTTCCCCGTTGGCTTTTCAAACTAGCGGCAGCTTTTGACCGGACATACCTTATTTGGTCTATCTATACCTAACACAAATTATATACATTTGTATGTATAAAAGTGAACAATGTACGATATTTGAAGTAAAACTACCTTTTTCTACTCAACTATTCCTTTTATAAGAGGACCAGCGTTATTCAGTTCTTATATAAAAGTATTGCAGAATTCGCTCTCTCCATCTTTCGAGGGCCTTACAAACCACATGCAATGGGTCGATTATTTTGCACTATACTGAGTAGGATGTCGCTTTGCACTTTATTTATCGATTTAGGCCTACAAAATATCTTTTAATAATCTAAATATTAAAAACATTGAAATCATTTGAATTTTTTATTCTGTTCCCTACAGAAAACAAAGTGAACGAACTAATAGAGAACAGGGGAAAAACAACTTTTAAAAAGTCGTTCACAATATGGCGAATTTTTTTAACAGGAATAATTTTGTGCATGTTATTTCCCATTGTTATTTCCCATTTCACAATACGGGAAAATATTTCATGGGAAAAGTTATTCGCGATTGCAATTTAGGGAAAAGGGAAAAACTGTTCACGACAGAGGTAATGAAAAGGGGAAAGATCAATTTCATCACTTTTATAGGCGCACGACTCAATTCACGAATTTCACCTATAACTGCCGACCATATTTAAACAATGATAGATAGCAACCCCCTGAGTGCATTTGCAAAGTTTTGATTTTATGTGGGAGAGAGGGAGAAAGAATGATAAGCAGTACAGACTTTGATGTACTCGCAAAGTTGCTTTGTTTTTCGTTCTTTGCTTGTACACAGTTGTATATATGTACATATGTGTTTAAGCACCAAATGCAGAACGTCCAAAAATTAAGAACCATCACACAGAAGGAAACAAAATTTGTAAAAGAAAACTTTGTGTGTCTGACCACGAAACAAAGTTTAAAAGAAAATCAACAAAACTTTGTCAAAGTAAAACTTGCTTGTTTGAATGTGGACCATCTCCACTTAAGCATGTGTTATATAGTGGGCAGAAGCTCCTCAAATAACCGTCAAACAGATTGTGGAAGAGATACAACAGATTGTTTTCGTACCACACCTACGCATTAGATAGTTTCAACGTTGCAATTTCCGCCGGTGACATTGCTTATGAAGCATTCTAGAACTAATAAAAATGCGTTTAAATTCTGACTTGATGCACCCAGAGGATTACTTTGATTCTCAAACGACTACTATCAGAAATGAAATCTGGACATATGAAGACCTGCCTCGGAAACGTGTGCTTCTTATAAGGAACCATATAAACTTCCCATCAAAAAAATTCGACATTCCATTAAAAAGTACTTGCCATATAATGACTTACTTTTGCGATTGCCAAATATTGTTACTCGCTTTCAAAATTTATTACATTAGTTCGCAAGTAAAGGTAATAGGAAGTCATTTTGCCAAAAATGAGCCTTTCCACACTCGATTACCTTTTTTTAAATTTTTTTCTGGGTTAAATCGGAGGAATATTTCCAGGTTGCTAGTAGCTTTGATGAATCAATGGACACTTTTCACTGTCGTAACTATGAAGAAAAAGAAAAAAGGCGCAGTAGTTCACTATTTCGACGAATGTTCTGCTCTGTCTGTCAAGAAACACGGATTCTTGCGTAACTAGGAAAAGCAATATTCTGAGATATAGATCTGATAGCATCCTCACTCTTACTAAGTGGGGTCCTCTAGACCATGAATACTGTACCAGCCCAAAGCTAGTAACTGCCTTTACAATCAAAAAACATGGCAACTTCATATATTACCTGGCTAAGGTGTACAGTGAGGAACATTATGTGGCATTTCCTGCTAAAAACAGTCGTCAAGCGGATCTTGAGGATTTACTAACATCAAAACAAGATTTACAAGCAGCAGCATAACATGAAACTAGATGATGAAGAGGAAGGTCGAATGTTTTGCTCTCTAATAAGGAATAAAAAGGGTTGTAAATGGTCTCACTTCTTTTTGACATTTGAATGTGGGGGTTATGTATTCAATGCTAATCTGGCCAGGGCTGTACACCTAACAAAAAAATGTCATTAGTTGTTTGTTCAAGTGCTTTATTACGGAAAATGAAAGATCTGATTTCATTTTATAATTCATTTATTTAATGTTTTGAGATGAACAAAAATCGGTTAGTTACAAATAAAAGCAAGCCAATGCTGCTGTGTAGTTACTGTCCATACGCAACATTTCCTTAATTAGACAATAAACTTTTTGACAAAATCTTTAAGCTATTTAGACAAACCTTTTCTTTTTTTACTTTTCCAATGTCTTAAAATATTTGAAATATTTTTTGCTTAAAAACCAAAAAAAGAAAAATATACCAGCAATAACGTAAAATTTTGACATCTTGCGTAGACTTAAAAGCACATCAAAGAATTTTATAATGTGCAACATTCTGTAAAACAATAAACACAGTCTAGTGTCGGCATTCAACCACCCATTCAAAACAACAAACCGCACTCGTTAAATGTTCATCATTAAATACACATAAATACTCGTTACATTCTCTTTGCCTCTTTCTTTATACATACATATATATTTTATACATATTTACATAGTTATATATGTAAATATACATAATGTGGCACACATTGATGTTCTCAAAAGCATCTTTGAATTTTTAGATTTTAAAAATACTCTACGTTGAATAAAATGGGTCAAATATTTTTTTTTTAAAACGACAAAAGTGTTAACGACGAAGTCTGTGAATGTCATAATGATGTTAACAATAAAACACGTTGATATACTAATGATGCAGCAATTTCTTCTATAGAGCAGCATTTAGAGCAACAACAATATCATTTTATTTATAGATTCATCATACGCCGCGTAGTTCGTTTTGTAAAATACACTGACGTGCACTTGCATGTCCATACGTTTATGTCGAGAAACAACCGTAGAAAATTGACAATAAAATTGAATTTTTTACCAAAAAAAAAACATAGTTACAATTTTAGATACAAGCAATAATGAACCATATAAATATTTTTAATGCAAAAAAAAAAACAATTTATCGCAGTAGAAAATATGTGGTGAAGAGGTAAAAAATTTAAATTATAAAATAAAACTCTTGGAAACCTGCTGCTGTATTTACACATTTGGTTTTACACTTTTTCTCAAAGCTAACATTCCCAGGAAACCTTTTATTACAGTATTTTGCTTTCTCTGTTTAATTACAACATATAAAAACCAACCAGCAGCGCAAAGAGATTAGATGTTGTTGTATAATTTTTTTTAATGACTTAAACTCATACGTATATATATGCAAGTATAAAAAATATTAAAACATACTGCCAGATTTTAAGGTATTAGGGCAATGTTGACGTTTTAACTCGCCTATGATTAGAATTTGAGTGTTTGGCACGGTATGGCATTACAAAAAAATATGTCGATTAGGAAGATGTATATGTTAAGTATTATAATCTAAATTACGTTGAAAAACATATTGCTGAGAAATTAAGAAATTTACTTACCAACATACAATACAGAATATGACGTTATTTATTCTTAATATATCAAGTGCCTTGGCCTAAAAAAGATCTTTAATTGATAAGATATAAAACGGTTTGGAGAATTACTAGAATTTATAAGAATTGTATCATCATCCTAGACAGAAGTCTACGACCAGATTATAACTATGACAAGCCATCTGCTACGAACTTCACTAAAGCTGCGAGGGAAAATCCAAAAAGCCTGCATAATAAAATCAGTAGTAGGTTGCTCTTACAACTGCTTTATGAAGCAATGTTTTATATTTTACAGTTAACTTATGTCTAGATTATTAAATCTTATAACTTTTTTATTAACGATTTTTAAACTAATTCGGGAACTTTTAGTTAAAGGAAAACTAAGCCGTACTAACCAAAGATACAATGAGGAAACAGAGTATTGTGCTGCACCTATTATTGTTATTTCTTAAGCATTCTTTAAGCAATGTACCGCTTTAAGGCATTATATTTAATTAAAGCAAGCTTAGCTGAAAGTCTATAAGAGCGACTAGAAAACTTTTTTGTCATAGGGTTACAATGAAAGAAATCTATTTTGTTAAAATCAGATTGGAACATGCTTGACTCAGAAGAAATTAACCTAATATATGATTCTTAAACCATTATAGTTATTTTGGATTTCAGTTTTAGATAAATGCCTCGCTTGAAAATTCAGAAATAACTCAAAAGCAGAAAATAAAATTCTACGAGTGATTGTTGTAACTCCTAGTTAATTTAAAGTTTGATCTAACAGAATAAATAATGTAGGCTTGCGAAAAAATAATTTTGGAATATTTTTTTTACCTTTGATTAAAATCTTTTTAGCCCTTTTTAGCTTAGTTTAAAATATAAATTCAGTTCTTTACTAAAGCTGTAAATGAATCATTCTTTTTTGATATTAATTCGTTACGAATCAAATTAATTCTGAATTAATTATTTTCACAACAAAATAGAAATGAATGAAAACTGAATCAGTTTAAGAGAATTAGGCAGAAATAGATTCCGATTCGTTTCTAATTCAAATGGATTTTCCAAAGTGAGCTGCAATTTGTTTCCATTTGAATTGAATTGATTTTGAATTCATTAAAATGTGCTGGAGCAAGGAATTGCAATTCAAATGAATCAATTCTAAAATGAGTAGCAATAATTCAAATTCAAGAACAGATCTAGTGGCAATGAAAAATGTACATTTTCCTACTAAACTGAAAATATTTATTGATCAAAGAAAACATGAAAATGCTTGCTGCGTATCTGCTTACAAAATCAATTCAAATTTCAATCAATGAGTTGGTAGTGAATTGCTTATTAATTTTTATAATTTATTTGAATTAATTAAAAGTTAATTCAATTTAATAGAATTAGAAACGAATTGCAATTCATTCTAAAAATTCATTAGAATTGGAAAAGAATTTCAATTCATTTTAACCAAACTCATTTGAATTGACTCAAATTTCATTCAATTAATTTTTATTGTGAAAAGAATTAATTCAAAAATTGCTAGTTCAGTGCATGAATGATTTGCGAGTTGATTCAAAAATTAATGATTCATTTATTTCTCTGTTCTTCAGCACGTATGGCTTAGCCTAAAATAAAGGCATATTAAAAAAAGACAAGAGTGTAATTTCTTAAACAATTTCTCTGACTAGTTTATTCAATTTAAATTGACTAAAAAGATTAGGTTCATTTGACACAGGATGGTAGCTGCTACTATCTCTAGTTGAGTCTGACTGATCTGGCTTGTAGCAGTTGTTTGTACTAGCACAGGTCGGATCAGTAATATCAGGATAGGATAGACAATGTCCTTTCTATTTTTTAGGTTAAATCCTTAAACCTTACATGTACAGAAATAACAGTCATCACTATAATTTTTAGGTTCCACACCATTGGGATGCCTAAACGAAAAGATCACTTTTTTTTCTTACCGTCACTGCGGTAAGAGCTCTAAATATTGTCTTGATCCGGTACAACTTTACCACAAATGTATCAGAATAGTCTGGTGAAGTAATACACCTATTGACTCAATAAAATGAATAGAAATTCACAGTCAAACGCACAATGCATGAAGTAAAAAAAATTAAACTGCATAAGTGACACCTGGCGGTCAAAGCTTAGAATGGCCTTTACCTTCAAAGTATTTAAAAATAGTTTCCATTTAAAGCAAAACAATCATATTGCATGTATTTTTTTATGGTTGCAAGCTTAAATCAAATATGTTATCTATTAAAATTGCATAAAAATAAAATATCTAATTTAAAACCACGCCGTACGTGATGGAATTTTTCTTTATTTTCTCCGTGATCAGTGCTAAAAATACCTAAAAAAATTACGTCTCAAAAAATTTTTTTTTCATCGCAGACTTGTGTAATTAAATAAAAAAATTGAAATCTTTATATAATTATTCCGTGTTAACGGTAAAAACACAACTGGGAAGAACGACGAATTTCGCACCGGAAGCACTACGTATTCATCATTAAACCATATTTTGGCAAATCGTCGACAAAAACTCAACAAGGACAACAAAATTATTTATAAATTAATTTAAAAATATATTTTTACTTAATAGAAAACGACTCTGTAGAAAAATAAATATTTCTAAAAAGCAATATTCAAGTATTAAAAATAAATACAAAGAGAGAGTGAAGAAGCTCAACGGTAAAAGTAGAGTATCCAGCTCTATTGATTCATTGCATCATCGAAGCAATGTGGGGTGTGTTTCACTGTTTTATCGTGATCTTATAAAATTAGGAAACTTGTTTCCGAAAACCATTATTTTGTACGCGCAATGCGCTCTGCACCAAGAGCGCATTCCTTTCTCGTCAATTGGCCAGTGAATCGCCTACGCATTACAGAGAAAAATCGTTCTTTAGCCGAACAATTCATTTATGAAATAAACTCCCTGCGAAGGTCTTTGCTGCCACTTTTAATATGCAAAGATTTAAATCAAATGTTCACAAGCACTGCTCCTTTATTCCCCTTCCCACAACCTAATTTCCTAGTTCTGCCACATTCTGCATTGCGCAAGTAGGGGTCGTCTCCTAAGTGCTGGTCCTAATAAAAAAAAATTTTAAAAAAGAATACGAGGAGTATTCATATCAATATTAACTTTTCAAAAGAGGTTTTTAGACATTTAAACAAAATTAATATAAGCAAAAACCAATTTTTCAATTCATTTAAGTAAAAAATTAAAAAAAAAATCGTCCTTCTACAAAAAATATTCGTCGTTCGTGCACATAATAATTCTTGGAAAAATAAAACCGAATTCAAAACAGATTTCGGCTATCTGTCTAGAACTTACATCTTACATCAAATTTCATTTACCATCAGGACGTTCTTTAATTTCCAAACCCAAATTTTATACTTGTTATAGCGGATTTAGTAATACAGGTTGTTTGTAAACTTCAACCGCCTACCTACAAATTTTCAAAAGTATGAACATAAACATCAAATAAAATTAATATTGGGCAGAGGGTTGCTCAAAAATAATTATATTATTTAAAATTTTTATTATAAAGATCTTAGTATTCGACATTCCATCCAATTTTCAAGGTTGAAAAGAAAAGCGCATAAAAGTCAATTACGTCACCTATGGAGACACTCTTTGATTTTAATTTTTTTTCGTATAACTTTTTGATATTGGGAGCTATAGTGGTACGCATTTTTTTAGTTTTAAAGTTATGCGCTCCACGGTTCATAGAACACGTACAAATAATTCTCAAAATTATGAACTGTTTTTAAAAGGGGACCAATCTTGAAGCACAAACTTTGAAATACAGAAAAAATTTAGAAAATCGGTACAAAAATGGCTCAGTTTTGCAGCACAAACATTAAAAAAAAAAACATTTAGACGCACTGATGATCTTCTTCTCTTTTTTAGTCGGTTAAAAATAGAAATAGAACTCTCGTTTTTTACGCATGACAATTTTTTTTTTTGGCGCACTAATTGTGTGCCTCCTCATATACACAAATGTGGTTTATTTCAGACGACAAATTTTTCCCTAAATAACAAAACTGGTAACCCAGCAAAACATTATTTAAATTTTATATTTGTTTATGCATTTCTACTGCTAATTATGTCGTTCATTATGCTTATAAATATAACAGTGAGAAAGACTTTGTATTTGCTTATTTCGTGAGTTTTCCAGTTCCAGCTGATGCTGCAGTTTTAAGTGTGTGTTTACCAAGTAGTTGACGTTTTTGTTATTTCTGGCTGATTTTCATTAGGTTTCCTTTTATTTCTTTGACTTTTTTTGCTTTTTATAGAAATTTATAAATTGTAATACAAACAAATTATCATCATTGTAATTTTGCCACATGTTTGGATGTGTGTATGCATGCATAAATATATGTAAACGCCTGGTGTTTGTATGAGTTATACATTCATTTACATAAAATGTACGTAGGTTTACAAACAAAATAAATATATATTTTTTATTATTAATAAGCGCTCACAAATACACAGATAAAGGGTAAATATAACGATGATTTGCTAATGCATTGTTATAAGCACAAAACTCTTTAATTTTATTTATTTTATTTTATATATTTTTTTTTTTTTTCAACTTTTAACATATTTTTTGCTTTATTCTTAAAAATGCTGTTCTTGTAGGATATAAAAACTTTTTTTCATTTAAATGATTTTTAAGACTACCTCTCGCTTCTTTTATGTGCTTCCAATAATTTTTTATTTATTTAAATTACGTCTGTTTACTGTCAATGATTTTATATGATTTTTTTATAGAACGACCTTTCAAAATTTCAAGGTTACAATTATCGAAGAATAATTTGTACAATCACTGGCATGAAAGACCCACCCACGGCTGGGCTTAAACTTATATTTGATTGTGTTTGGCTTTAAAAAGGAATAACATTAATTTTTTACTTTTTAAAAATTAACTATTAATTCTTTTGCAATTATAAAAAATTTTGCAACCTTCTAAACTAACATTTTCTTTCAGTGAATTATTGCAGCTTTTGAATTAAAAATATCTATGAAACACAAAAGCCGAAGTACACAGTCTTACAAAAGTTTACATACGATCTAGAAAATTAAATTTTTTGTCAATGTAAGAATATTTGGTACATTTTACAGGTTTTTATTACTTTGTATACAAAAGAAAAATGTAATAAATACTTCGCAATAAATATTTAGTTAAATTTTTTAAAATAACAACAAAAAACTAAAACTGTTTAAAATGTCACATTTACATAAGTATACATACTCTGCAAAAAACCTAATGTACCGTTATTAGTACCGTTACACATTTTCTTGATATTTGCTTTAAATCATCAGTAAAGGTTGTTATTTTATAAGAAGTGGTCGCAATTAGAATTCTTTAATCGCAAAGTGTCTTTCGTTGAGCAAAATGGGCAAAGGAAAAAAAATTTCCGAACCAATTCGAAAAACCGTGGTTAAATTGCGGAATGAAGGCAATTCTCTAAGTGAAATTGGAAGAATTTTAAATTTAAAGAAGCCGACAGTGCAAACAATAATAAAAAACTTTAAGGAAAGTGGAAATTATGAAATTAAGATACGTACTGGCCGCCCCCGAATTTTAGATGAGCGCACAGATAAAGCAATTATCCGGTTGGTAAAAGAAAACCCCAAACAAAGTGCAGTCGAAATAAATCGCAAAATAAGAACGGACCTAGGAGTAAACGTTTATGATCAGACTATCTGCAGATCTATCAAAAGCAAGGGTTACAGCAGCAGAGTTGCAAGAAGAAAACCACTTCTCAGGGCTGTAAACATACAAAAGCGATTAGAATACGCCAAAAAGTATGAGAACATTCACGTTAGTGACCCAACTTTTTGGGAAAGGGTAATATTCACCGACGAGTGTAAATTTATGGTTTTTGGGGGTGACGGTCGGGCCAAAGTTTGGCGAAAATCGAATGCTGCCTTACAACCCCAAAACATCAACCCAACAGTGAAACACGGAGGCGGTTCAGTCATGGTCTGGGGATGTATGGCGGCAAATGGCGTTGGTAAATTAAGGATTATCGACGGTATTATGGATAAGGCTATGTACATCGACATTTTAAAGGATAGCTACCTGCCTAGTGTGGAAATACTAGATTTGACAGAAAACGCCATATTTCTCCATGACAATGATCTGAAGCATTCTTCAAAAATGGTAAAAGAATGGCTTCTTTATAACGTCAAACATAAGCTGGAGCATCCCCTACAATCTCCCGATCTAAACGTTATTAAACATTTATGGGATATTTTAAAGCGAAATCTTATAAATCGCCAATTAAAAAATATTGGCATTATCCATGCCTGCTCGTCTAGCGGATGTAACAAAAGCCAAAGGGGGCCATACCAAATACTGATTTTAAGTTTTAGAGTATAATTTACTTAGCGTATGTAAACTTATGTAAAAGTGCCTTAAACTAGAAAGTAATATATTTTGTGTTATTAAAAATGGATTTTCGGATTTGAACTATTTTTATGTCTATTTTTTAATTTTTAATACTTTTAAATGAAATAAAACAAAAATTATAATTTTATACGTATTTTTCATTAAAAAAATAGAATTTTCGCGGTGGTATGTAAACTTTTGTAAGACTGTGTAGCTATTGTAAGACTTCTGAAACAAAGATATTCCATTCGTGAAGCTTAACTACTCTTAAAGAAGATCAGGTAGAGATTGTTAACGAAAAACTTCCACACGCAAAAGTTTGACCTGTCACCGACAAAATCAATTTCAAAATCAATTTTAAAAATATTTTTCGAGTTATGAGTGCATTATTACGCAATATATATCCCCCGAGTGCAAGCTTGTCTTAGGGACCCCGGCTACTTAACGTTATTTTTTTCGGCGTGTATGCACTAATCATCACCTGAGGTAGAAACTGGAAAAGAGTTGAATACCAGTTGACCAGTGACTAAATTACTGGTAGCACAAAAACCGCAGCCATGGTTACTCTTCAAAGGCCTTTTGGGGGTCGCTTACGTCTTATGTTGTATTGCGTTTAATGAGAATAAAATAAGTGGTGCGGTGAGAGTTTAAATGGGTTTGATCTATCAAACAGGGATTAAAGATATAATCTTGCACACCGTATGCTGAGAATTACTAAATAAAGTATCGCTATGTATTTCGAAGGTGATACTGGGTGCATTGTTTGCATTGTCCCTGTTACTAGGGACCCAAAACAGGTCAATCTGTGATCGCTCTGATAGTTTGTTTAGTAATGAGCGACATCTCAGGACTAGCTTAGATGTACTGTATGCGCCAGCAAGCGCCCTGATTGCCACCTGACTGTCCGAAGATATCCGAATGGCAAGGCTAGAAAGATCGTCCCTAAGCGCTATTTCGGATGTTTTCAGAATGGCCATTACCTCGGCTTGAAAGACGCTGCAGTAATCAGGAAGTCTAAGGGAGAGTCTTAGTCCAAGGTTATTGGAGAAGATTCCGCAACCGACTCTGTCGTCCAGTTTCGAGCCATCGGTGTAGATGTCGACAGTATTACTCACCACCACTTCGTTACAGACCCATTCCTCCCTACCCGGAAAATGCATCTGAACCCCGTGGTCCAGAGCAGGAGTAGAATAGATGTAGTCCACCATTGATGGCATGGGCACATCCCGAACGATAATCTTAGAGTGCCCTATGTCCGGCCTAAGCCAGCGTGAGAGGGCATTAAGCCTGGCTGCACAGCATTTTGCCTGTGCCAGGAGTTTGGTGGGTAGCCAGTAGAGAAGGGCATACAGGGTCTTTGTCGATGTAGTTCGGAGAGCCCCAGTAATCAAAATAGCGGCTGTTTTCCTGACTTTATCAAGAAGCTCTTGGTTCTCGAGAGCGGGCCACCAAAAAACAGCACCATAGAGAATATTCGGCTCGATTACTGCCTTATGGAGCCAGTATCACCCCAAGGTATTTCACACTCTTACTTATACTGAGCACAGTGCCGTTTAGCTTAGGTGCAGTAAAGTTCGGGATCTTGTATCTCCATGTGAAGAGCATAACCTCTGTTTTGCCGGAGTTAACATCGATATCAAATTCACAGCACCATTGAAATAAAATAGTTCACCCGTTCTGTGAGTGTTGTCAGGTATTTTCCAGAGACCGCCACAGCAATCTTATCAGCATAAGCTATCACCTTATTACCCTTTTGGTCCAGTCGCCGTAGCAGCGTGTTGACTGCCAGATTCCAGGCGAGGAGAGACAGTACACCGCCTTTTGGAGTGCCTCTTTCCTTTACCCTTTCAACGTGATCATTTCCCCAAAGTGGACATAATAATACGTGTCTTCAGTAGTTGCGCCATGAATTCCACCAGTTTTGCATCAAGATTGTTATAAAATGTATAAAGACATTTTTGTTAAATAAATATTAATTTAGCATATTGACTACTATGCTGTGATTAGGTAGGTGGCCAGGGTTCTTATACCAGCCACAAGTACTGCCAATTAAACACAATTTTTTTTTTTCTAAAATATATTTAGATTTTCCATACTACACAGAGAGTCACCCTTTGTCGCTATAGAATTCAATCATATATAATAAAACTACTTTACATCAGAGGCGCTGCAACGCTGTTGTTAAAGTAAAAACCTCGTGAAATTGCACTCCTGAACTATAAAACATTATTTTTATAACCTTTTACCATCAATTTTCTTTACTTTATCGCTATTCTAATTAGGTAACCAAACTAATTAGTAATTATTATTGTCTGAATGCGTGATTCTTTTTAAAAAAAAAATAATATAATTTAAAATATAAAAAATTTATATAAAAATGAATTCATTAATCGTCAACCGTATGATTATAATTTTAGATGAGTATATGGAGCTTAAACTGTACGATTTTTTATTGCGAATAAAGATCCCTTGAAATTGACTAATTCTAAAATATACGTTGTGACTTTAATATTGAACTATTAAAACCAATAACTAGACAATAAAATTAAAGGAATTATTTACGCAACTTTCGTTGTTTGATTTTGTCTTAAATTAAAATATGTTTTATCGCAGTCAGAAGAGTTTAACATTTCTGTTGTTTTTTGTTTTTTTATATTTATTTAATCTTGAATATTGTTCCGTATTTTCGTTTTTATTTTACAGCTCGTCAGTTTGTATTTTAATCCTCTGTGGAACTTTATTTATTATCTATTTATTTTCTTGTCTTTCTTACTCTGTGGCTCTGACTAGATTTTTTTCTGCGATATTGTTTTTACTAAAACCTTCGCTTCAGCAAATTTACGCGGTCATGCTCACTACGAATCCAGTGAGACTCGAATTACTCGATATCTTGTTTAGCAAAAATGGTCCACAAACATGCGCAGCAATCCAGACTACAATACGTAAGGAAGATTTAAATCCTCGTTTTCCTGCTTTACCCACCAGGCCCTTTTTAACCAACTTAGCCGCTGCTTTTATGCACTGTTGTTTCATTATTACCGACGTTTGTAACTAATGCTTCATTGGTTTTACCTTAACTGTCTCACTTATTGCGGCTACATTAAAAAAAAATATTTTTTTCTAATCGCACAAACCGGCAATTTTAAGTTTTGACTCTGTTGATTTTTAAAATACATAGTTGCGATCTTGTGCTTTCGAAATACGCCGACTCTTTTACTTTTCATTCATTTTAAACAAACCGCATTTTGGCAGTGGTTAATGTAACATCTTAGACAGCTCGGGATAATTACAGACATGCCGTGGGTTGTCAAATGGTATTTACGTGACAATATAATTAAACTTGTAATCATCACTCATACATTTATACTGAATTAACTTTAGCCAGTATTAGATAAAAGAAATTATTTTTTAAGGTTCCGTACATAAACTGTAAAAACGTAATCCTACTGTTTTTGTCAGTCCGACCGTCCGCCCGACTGTCATAGCCCTCCGCCTCTGGAAACTTAAAGGGAAGATTCTTCAAAGTAGATACATCACTCCAGCCTATTTAAAATTAAATACTAAAATTTAAAGGGTGATCCGAAAGCGACGTTATATTCAAAACAGTGTTATTTTTTTAACTGTAATAACATCAAATTTGCACAGTGTTAGTAAATTATTTTCTCTATAGCAACAAATAGAAAAAATAAACTTTTAAAATAAATGGTGTCCCTATGTTGACGTGATTTCCAATTGTATGGTTTTAGTTTTTCAGCCGTAACAGGCAGACATTTAGAATTCACACAGAATATTTACAAATATATTTGTTATAAAAATAATGTTTAAACAATAGAATTAAAAATTAAAAGGTGTATTAAGAAGGAATATGGCCTTTTTTTAAAGGTTTTCAGGCTGACGATTGAATTTTTACAGAGTATATACTGCTATATCTGCTACAAGAAAAAGTTAAAATCAAATGTCCTTGTTTTTCTAAGCCGTAACAAACTAAGACTATAAATTGAAGCAGGGTATTTGTTGTAAGTTAGTTATGAAAGTAAGTTTAAAAAATTAAAGTTAAAAAGTGTGCATATAGTGACGTTATTTTTTTTTTCCTACTAGAAAACTTATAACAATTTAAAAATAATGAAAAATATTAATTTACTTTAATTGTGCTTGATTCCTTCAAATATAAATATTTCATGATATTCTCATGAAATATTTATTATTATGTATTACTGTGAGGAAAGCATATCCATATGGACATTTCACTACAGCTCATATAGCCTTTTTGCCATATTGATTCAATGGAGTTCTCATTTAATTAATTTGGCTTTTGGTATAAGACTTTGAGGTTTCCTTTACAAAATTTGGGTAAAATCCACTGATGAGCTATATGAGCTGTAGTGAAATGGCCATATGGATATGCTTTCCCCACCGTAATACATAATAATAAATATTTCATGAGAATATCATGAAATATTTATATTTGAAGGAATTAAGCACAATTAAAGTAAATTAATATAATAAAGATTCTAAATAATAAATTTTCTTGTTAAATAATGAAAAATATTATTTTAATTAAAAAAATAATAAAAAATTTTAGTATATTTTACAATATAACCATAACAGAACGATAAGTAATGTACAATTCGGTAGATTAGCTAATAACAGTTACTACAGTAGTGTTAAAAAATTATTATTTGTAAATAAAAATGATTTTAGATCTATGTTATTCTTACATGTAATGATTTTTCATAATGTGTAGTTGCTATGTGATGACATATTATTTGAGGATTTCTAGTAGATCTTCAAAATTGAAATTTACTCGCACAATTTAAAACTATTGTTTTGCGAAACAACAAAAGTATTCTTAAACGTACAAAAGTGGCAAAAGTAAAGCCAAGAAAATTAATTACATACGGCGTAACATGAGTTCTTAATTTTAATTCATAAACATATCTGACTATACGATTAAAAATGAGTTTTACTTTCTAAAGCATATGTTAGTGGCGACATTAAAATTGCATTAGGGACTTTCTTTAACAAGGACTGGTAAATACATGTCAAGAGCATACAACCTTCTTAGGGTCAAAGTTACCCGAGCGCTAATCTGATTTATACGTTTAGAAAATTTTAGATGACAATTTAAAATAACACCAACAAATTTTAAACTACAGCCATTAAAATCAACATTCAAATTTTCAGAGCTAGATCGATAACACATGACAATAGTTTTATCAGGATTAATATTAAGAACATTAACTTCCATCCATTGATAAATTCGACTTAACGAAAAATTTATGTTATTCTCAAGAATATCTAAGTGGTCGGATGAACATAAAATTTGAATATCATTGGCATAAACGTATGTTTCAAAGGATGTCTTTTCAATTAAATCCATAAAATCATTTAAATAAATCATAAAAAGCATAGGACCAATAACAGACCCCTCAGGTACTCTACTAATAACTTTAAGTTTATGCGATTTTCTATAACCAACAACAACATACTGGCGTCTTTCAGATAAATAAGACTGCACAAGTTTACAGGAATATTAAGAAAATTTAAAGAAAGCAATATACAGTACTTCTTCATTAATTTTCCGTCTAATTAAGTCTGATAGTCCTATGATTTCTTTCAAATCCCAACTGATTAGGACGTAATAATTCATTATTATCAAGAAAATACATTATTTGATTCTTTATGAGTTGTTCAAAAATTTTCGAAAGAACAGATACAATAGAAATGAGTCTGAGGTTTTCTAGTAAGCTAGAATTTGTTCTCTTTTTAAAGGAGTGACTCGGGTAATTTTCCAAGCGGTAGGATATATAGACGTGAGGAAAATGGTATTTACGATATGAGTTACTGATTTTAAAAAGCGCCGGGAAAACCTCTGACTCAGCAACAGATCGAAAACAAAATGAATTGACTCTTGTGAAGATTAAATCCAAGAAAAATAAAGTTTGCTGTTGAGGACATTGCTTGGAAACAAAGAAATTGTTTATGTCATTGGGGTCAAATTCTACAATATCACTTTTAATTGGAATACAACCCCTGCCTTTTAATACTATTAAACTGTTTAGTATGAACTTTCTTTTTTCACGCCTAATAATATTTTTTGTTCTATTTCTTATACGACAATATATTTTCCAATTGGCATCAGTACAATTCTCAATATATGCCATATATGCAAAATCACGAAGGGAGATGGTAAACGTAATTTCATTAGACCTTAACCAATAATTATCATCAAAATCTTGGACTCTACGCCTTAAAATAGGGAGCAGTTTATGCAATATGCTAATATTGGACATTGAAATAGATATTTGTATATAATCACAAAGCTCTTATATAAATTTTCCTAAGCTATATTTTACCAAGTTTGCGGTAGCAACAAAAAAAAAATAAAATTGAAAATTAAAGGGTAACCCATGTGTAGTACGGAATCCTTCTGTAATTATTTTGATGATATTCAGGTATAAAAAATATATTATCTTTTTTAACGGAACATAACTACAATTATTTAAATTAATGACTTGGAGGTGTTTTAAGCCTCCTTAGACAGGTTTTCGCATGTTTTATTTCTATGCTTTAAGTAGTGATGCATTCAAATCTTTGTGGATATTTTAGTTTCTACTACAGCTAGAGATTGATGTTATCATTTGCAAAAATTCATTGGAGGCTTGAGGAATTTCGTCTAACTAAATTCTAATACAAGTCTGTGCTCCACAATTAAATCCCGTACATTAACAAAATTAGTTTTGTATTTGCGAATATAAAAGAAATACTCATCATTCAAGGATGAGAAGAAAATATATTTAATACACTACCAGACTTTTGAAAAGGTGATATTACAACGTTAGTAGAAGAAATCATGATTCTGTAAATTAAAGTCTTAAAATTTAAAATAATGATTTTTATTATCAAGAATTAAAAAGACCAAAAACAAACAATTAAATCCTACACCGGAAACGACAGTGAATAGCACTTTTATATAAAAAATTTATCACCACAACTAAATAATTGAGCAAAAAACACTCATATGATATGTTAACAGTTATTTATTATACTCTTTCTACTCGTATAAGCACATTTTTAAACTAGTGTCCTGTATTGTAGTGTGTGTGGGTGTGTGTGTGTGTGGGGAAAGCTTTAACGCAATTAAGCACTTAACTGAAGGTTTTCTCACTCATTCCATTAAAAAAACAGACTGTTTTGTTTTTTGTTTTTGCATTCTTGATGTACATTTTATGAACAGTTAGCAAATTAAGTGCACATGTGCTTCAAACATATTTTTAAGCTGAGAAACTACAGTGAAATTTTCAATATCGCAAAAAAAAACTGATTTAAAATAAAATAAAACAAAAATGAGTGTGGAGAATTATTTATTTTTGTAAGTAAATAGAAACTTTTCTCATCTTGTCAGCGATTTTATTATTAATCCTTGAACTACGTTGTGACATATTTATGATTTATTAAACATCATTTGCCACTTTTAAAGGAAAGCATTATCAAATGTATGTGACATCAATAAAGAGAAAGACAGTTTTGGCTTTTATTGGAACTTCTTCAAACCAACTTAATATCGATTAATTACAGGTTATTCATGGTATTCTAGCTCCCGTAACAGGTTGATTAAATAGATGATGCTTTAATTGTACATAAGATAAGGTAGATTGATGAAAAGAACGATAATAACGGGTAGAGCGATTTAGAAAATACTGCATTACATGCTACCAGCATCCAATTTTTCCTGCTATCTTGAAAATTTAACACAGAAATTTTTTAATCATTTTACTTAATAAATCTATACACCTTTTACCTTGTAGGTACAACCACATATACTAAACTGCAATTTCCCATTGAACAGTTTAAATAAAAATCGGCAAAAAAATCTTTCCTACCATAAAGTGTTTTTGTTCCAAATAAGCTTTTTCTGAAAAATGCTACCAAGTTTTTTTTTACATTTTATAATAACTTATAACCACCTGCAATAATAAAATCTAAAGTTAAAAAAAGATGTAGAAATATTAGAGGCAGTTATCGTGTTTTGTCCGCTGCCTCGAAATATATCGAGCGATCTTGCTGATTTTTAGGAGCAAAATTTTTAAAACTTTGTGTGATAGATTGATGCATTTAAATTTGATTTCAACACTAACACGGACGGAAAGACGCATATCGCTCAATAGACTTCGCAACGCATAAGAACTCAGAATGTTCATATTTTATGGGATCGGAAATAGATATTGTGGAAGCCATAAACAGAATGACAAACATAATATACCTTTTCTTCGATTTAAAATAGTAAAACATGGGCTGAAGAAAATCGAACGGTCGCAGTAGCTGAAAAAGTTATGTAACAAACTGGTCGCACTTTCGAAATGGGGACGCTTGGAAAATAAAAAACTGCTATCTATCTAAAACATTTTTCTTGTAACAAAAAAAAGTTAAAATCTATTGTTGTCCGTTAAAAACTTGTACTTGGCCCTAGATAAACAAAGTAAATTATCTAAATGTGGTGCGAATTATGAACATAATTACAGCTTAAGTCAATTAGCAACCAACGGAGTCTTCAGAAAAAAAATATATAAAAATACTTGTTGTTGTCCGTATGTGCGTGGTGAAAAACAGAGGTAGGAAATAATACGTCAATTAGTTACCAGCACGGTGGTAACTTTAATAGATGCACTGTGCTTACTGTAAAATAGAAGATCGCGAAGCTTATGAGCTTAAGCCCCCACCGTCGTACATGCGTATGAGGTAGCAGTACAAGTTCCCAGAATATATTTATAGCATTATGGTTATTTTGAACACGCCTAATGTCTGCATTTACATTTAGCTTATGAGTACCTTATTCAGATGGTATTGTAAACATAATTCTTGCAAAAAAAAAAAATAAATAAATAAATAGAAATAAAAGCAGATTTCTGCATATAACGGTTCAAAAGTTTGCCCACATAAATCAAATTATATTAACTATTGCGACATCATTTACTTTCCAAACCCACATTTTTTACTGGTTATAATAGCAGATTTAGCAATACATTTTCTTTGTAAATATCAACCTGTTTAACAGCTGGCCATGTACATAAAATTACAATAACTATAGGGGCACTCATTAAGTTCCAAATTCAAATAGTATACTGCTTGTTATAGCTGACCTAGCAATACAGGTTCCTTCTAAATTTCAGCTGTCTGTCTAAAACGGCTCAGAAGTTTAGCTTCATACATTGAATTACATTAACTATTTGGACACACCTTTAATTCGCAAATCCCTATATTATACTTGTTGTAGCGGACTTAGAAATATATTTTCTTTGTAAATTTCTGCCGTCTGTCTACAGTTCAGCCATATCTATACATCAAATTGCGTCAACTATAGGGTCAGCCTGTAGAGAATTTATCAATAAAGTTTCCTAGTCAATTTCAACCTGTTGTCTACAACTGTTCAACAGTTCAGCGATACAAATTAAATTACATCAATTGTTGTAATATCCTTTAATTTTTAATATTTAAACTTCTGAATATACTAGACAAAGTAGTGGATATTCTATCTAATTTTAAAGTATTAGTGATTAACGGTTCAATAGATAGGTCCCTATTACATCAATAGTGGTAGCACCCTTTATTTTTTTAATACAAATTGTATACTTGTTATAATGGACTGGCAGCTGTCTGCCTATAACGGTTCAAAACTATGGTATAATACATAAAATTAAATAAACTATTGGGGCACCCTTTAATTTAAAAAATTTTAATATATATATATATATATATATATATATATATATATATATATATACTTGTTATTATAACGATCATAGTAATCGGCTATAGTGATCCGCAGTTCTTATTTAATTTGAAGGTGGCGCCCTTTACCATTCATTATACACGTAAAAAGCATCTATGTTTAGGCCCTTTAATTTTTTATTTATATTGTAAACTGTATTTAAAGCGGAATCTTTTTAAGCATAACTTTTCAAATAAAGAAAAATTTCCAAATTCAGAAATGAAAGAGATATGCAGGCACAAACATAGAAAAAAAAACGAAATTCAGACGAATTGATAACCTCCTTCTTTTTTTTTAATCGGTTCAAAAATAAGAATCTGTGATCTTGTTAGCAACTTTTGTTAACGCTTGGTGTTGCTTCAACAGCAATTCTCACATTAATAATAAAGTTACTTAAATAAAAATGTTCCAAAGATTCAGAAATTTGATTATATTTTTCTATATAATAATTTAATTTGTTTACGAGTAGTTTAAAACGATACTTAAACTAGTTGTGATGATAGTAGTGCATCAAATAGGCTTCTGCTGTAGAAAGAAATAGTAGCGTAAGTACACGTGTATTGTATTAATAAAAACAATACGCGTCTAAATGTTTTTTTTTTTTTGTTTTTTGTGTTTTTCGTTAACAACAAGGATAATTCTCTAACAGAACAAGCAAGTAAACAAAAAGTTGAATAAACTTTTGTCTTAAGGAAACCCAATACAGCAGTATTGTTGGTAAAATGAATGTGTTTTTTTTACTGCAATTCTAAAGATATTTAAGATATCAGCATCAATATTTTGTCTATTATATTAAACGAATAATAATAAATAAATGTAATTTTTTACTTTTAGTAATAAAACACAAAAAAAAAAACAATAGAAAGAGAGAAAAGAAACAAAATACATCCGTAAAAAAGAACAACATCAGGAGCAGCTACGAAAGCAGCAACTGAAACAAATGATGGCAATATTTACTATCTAAGTAACGAGTAATTTTTTTATATTTATAAAAAAATATAGAACATTAACAAAATGCTTAAAACTGTTGGCATTCAAATGGCCTACAGTTTTGCAATAGTTATAGTCATGTTGTTTTATACAACGCCTGTCAAATGTAAACGAAAAGAAATGATGGCCGGTCGTTTAGAGAATGTGACACAAACAATATCAAAAATACTTAGAGGTTACGATATTCGATTAAGGCCAAATTTTGGAGGTAATTAATGTTTTTAAAGGTTTTCTATTATGAAAATTGATTTATATTTTTTTACTTTCTAACAGCTGATCCTTTACATGTTGGCATGGACTTGACAATTGCAAGTTTTGATGCGATATCAGAAGTTAATATGGTAAGTATAAGAAAGAAGCATATATTACTGAGTTTTCAGAAACTCTAAGTAACAAAAGGCTAAAACGAAATAATATAATAACTTTTGTATCCGGAGCTAAACTCATAAAACTAATATGATGTTTGTGTGATACAAGCCGGCTACTCATTAAAAAAAATTTAAACAGAAATAACTCAAAATCTGGGTGCTTTTAAAAAAAAATCCAGATAAGTAAAATGATTATTGTCATATAAGATTGAGAAAAATTCTGTAAATAAAAATAAATTTCATTTTTTGTGCATTGTTTTGTAAATAATATAAGTAGAAAATTAATTTTAAAAGTTAAGTAGGTAAATAACTACTCTAACAGAAAAATAATTACAAAAAAGTAAGAGTGCTATATTCGGTTATGACGAATTTATTGCACCCTTCACAATGTATGTAAATCTAGTTTAGTGAAGTAACGCCAATCAATATTGGAGTGCCAGCAAAAAAAAATTAGAAAAAATTAAGGACAAAAAATTTTAAAATTTCCTGAAAGATGTCTTTAAATACTTTCAATGACATCCGTTCTGATATCTAAGAAATATGGTGCACAAACGCACTTTTCTATGAAAATTTCAGAAACCCATTATTTGGACGACCTCAAGTTTTTTTACTTGATGTTTTTTTCTGGCGCTCCTTATTTTTTTTTTTTTTTTTTTGACAGGAACTTTCTTTGCTAAACTAGATTTGTTTAAGGAAAAATTAGAGGAAGGCTTGGTGTTTTACCTGCCGCCTCGAAGAACAGGGACCGATCTTGTGATTTTTATTACCAAACTATGTCTGATCGAATGGCGTATTTAAAGTTTCTTTAGCTTGCCTTGGCAATGTTATTTTTTTTTTAATGTCGTACTCTCTTAATATTAAAATAAATCTGCACTAGAAACCGCGTAAAATAACAATAGTTTTAATAAGATAAAAAAACAATAAAGTTGCTCGTAACTATTGAGGTATATATTTATATTATTAAAATAAAACCCGTAATGCTTGTAGCAGTAGTTAACGAATTATGAACTGAAAATGAAGTACTAAATTTTGAAATTCCAGAAATTTATACAAAATCAATTATAATAAAGCAAAACTTTTAGAATGCACTATTAAAAACTGTTTAAATCAGGTATGGGAAAAGAATTTTTTAAATTGTAATAAATGTCTTTTTGTGATAATTATCAGTCATTATAATTCAGTTTGTAATTTCTACAATATCCATTTCCGACCCCATAAAGTTTTTATATTCTGAATTCTTATGCACGCAAAGGCGATTATGCGATGTCCATCTTTCCGTCCGTGTTCGAGTTAAAATCAATTTTGCCAAGGCACAAGATCAGCTAGGGAATAATTAAATACGTCGATTTAGTCAGACATCGTTTCGAAAACTTTGCTAATGAAAATCTGTGAAAGATCGGGCAAAACACCACGACTACCTTTAATTTTTCTATATCTTTAAAAAAATATAGTTCAATCAATAGATAGAGAATTGAAAAATAAGAAAAAATATTACGTGAAAAATTGGCACTCGCCAATATATTCTGAGTTATGGGCCTCTAAAGTTTTTATAAAAAAATACGATTGTGCACCAAGTTTTTTTTTTGAGATATCAATATGGGGTAACATTTAAAATCTTTTAAAAAGTTTTTTCAGGAATTGTTAAATTTTTTTATGCTTAACCCGTTGAGCCGATGAGTTTTTGGTGTAAAATTTTAAATAGTACTTTTTTTTATTTATTTATTTTTTTTTTTTTTAATTAATTAATTATTTGTTTTTTTTTTATTACAGTTACTTCACTAAACTAGATTTGGTCAAGAAATTAAGAACAACGTAACAACTTAAAATTTATTAGCTTATTTTAACTTATAATACTGTGAGAAGCTCACAATTGTTTTATATAATCAAACTACCTTGACTGTATTTAGGCTTTAACTATGACACATGTTTTTAATAGATGGTTCCTTTTTACTTATTAACTTGATCTTTTTTCCATTTCCCCTTTACCAGGTTCATACACACAAACGTTTTCTTAACATAAGTTAGTCCAATTTTTGTGAAAGAAATAGAATTGCAAAATTATTTTATTCTTGTTTTTCTCAGCCACGAAAATCAGATTTACTATGATTTATTATGAATAAACACATTCACTAAACTGTCATCAAAAGACTGCTTTCAATCTGATATAAAAAGTAAAATATTGGATAGATTCTTTTGCGAAATAAAACATTTGTGCATAAGTAATGAAAAACTCCTGGAGAATGGCAAATTTTTTATATTATGCCAGATATCTGATTGTTTAACCCAGATATTGACAGAATTAATATGAAAAGCATTTAATCAAACAAGTAAGAGTGCTATAATTGACTATGCCGAATGGCATATACCCTTCTATTAAAAAAAAAAATAAAATAAATAAATAAATAAAATTCGGTGATAGAGAATTAAAAATAAGAAAAAATAAATAAGTATGATATATAATTTTACATAAAATTGTCATCGGCTTTTAATGGGTTAAATATTTTAAGAAAATTCTTTAAAAGCTTTAAAATAAATCTCATATCGATCATATTGTTAATCGAACTTTTTTAAGAAAATTTCAGAGGCCCATAATTCGGAAAATAGAGGCGTGCGGCAATTTTTTTACTTGACGTTTTTTTTCTTATTTTTTAACTCTCTATCGCTCCATATTTTTTGTTTTTTTTTATTAGAGTGACTTTATTGTTCCAATTGATATGGAAAAACTAGAGACTGGCGTGGTGTTTAGCCCCCTGCCTCGAGGTATATAGACCGATTTAGCTGATTTTCAATAGTGACTTTTTTGAAACTATATCTGATCGATTGGCGTATTTACATTTTCTCTAGCTTATCTAGTACCTTGGCAAAGTTAATTTCAACACTATAACGGACGGACGAACAGATGGACATTGCTCACTCGACTTCGCTATGCATAACTATATAACTTATGGGGTCGGAAATGGATATTGTAGAAATTTCAAACAGAATGACAAACTGAGATATGCCCTTTTTCGCCTTTGGTGTAGGGTATAAACACGAAGCGAAAAACTTTCAGCAGTAAAATCAACCACTTGCAGAAATACAAGTGAAAGTGGTAAAACGAATATGGAAATTTTAAAGGCAAGCGTAATATATTGCAAGCTGCCTTGAAGACATGGACCGATCTTTCTACTTTTCAATAGCGAAATTCTCGAAATTATTTCTGATCAAATGGCTTATTTAGTTTTTTTCTTTAACTCATGTAGTGTCTTGGCAAAGTTGATTTCAACACGAATACAGACGGACAGACGGACATCGCACAATCGACCTTATTGTATAGGAAATAGTTAATGTAAAAATTCAAACCAAGGTGTGATCAGAACATTGTATAAACTTTCACAACCCTAATTGAAATCATTAATGACCAAGAAATTGAACAGAAGTGAGAAAATTTTTACATTTTATCGCTTCTTAAAGCATGTGCCAAGTTTTAAGTTATTTAAACATTTATCATCGGATGAAAATCAAATCGGCAGTTTTTATTACGCTGTAACAGAAATCATTATGAAATGAGTAAATTAAAGCTGAAGAAAAACTTTTAATATCAAATAATTATTTCAAGTGCTTTTCGTTAACTGTTTGCAAAGTATTTCTGCCCCAGAAGCTCAGTATAATTTTAAATGAAATCTTTACACATAAGTACTTTAACCAGTAGTAACTTTTAAATCACTTCCCGGTTAAATATTCTTTGGAATATATTACCAAAAGTAAAACATATGGAAGCTTTAACTATAGAAATTTTTTCTTCAGTTTACAACCATTAATGAGCTCAAAGGTGACAAAGTAAAACAGATAAACAAATCAAAAAAATAAATTTAATACCGCCTACAAACACATATTCAAATATTTATACAAACTTTTGCAAGCTGAAAGGGAAGTTATTTAAAAAGTTTATGTCTTCCGTGAAAACAGACACAGTCAAATAATCAAAAACTCAAAAAGCTTCTTCTTTACAGTTAAATAAAGGTAATAATTTATATTTTAAGGACTACACAATAACGATGTATTTAAATCAGTATTGGCGCGACGAACGTTTGGCATTTAACGCTTATGGCCCTTATTATGATGATGATGCTGACGATGATGGTGTCAATGATGTTTTAACGTTGTCGGGAGATTTTGCTGAAAAAATTTGGGTACCGGATACATTTTTCGCAAATGATAAAAACAGGTAAAACAAATGTTTTCGTTGTAATAATTTAATGCACAGAAAAAATTCGTTATAATAAGAAAATATTTTTTAAATTCTTGCTACTTATAACATTTTTACTTGGTTTCAGAGGGAAATTGCATTCAGTTTATATTTGACTCAGTTATATATTTTTCTAAAAAGAAGTAAACAATTTTTTTATAAAATGAATATTTAAATAAATATTGTATTTAATTAAAAATATAAAAACTTTTTTTAAATTTAATAAATAATTAAATCAACTAATAATTTAATTAAGTTTTATTATGAAGCTTATTAAAAGTTTTCTGTAAACGAATGGAAAATCAAAAGGTATTACAATTTAAAATTATTTTAGTTTTCTACACGATGTTACGGAACGTAACAAGTTAGTACGTTTGGGTGGCGATGGCTCGGTGACGTACGGTATGCGCTTTACAACCACCTTAGCCTGCATGATGGATTTGCATTACTATCCATTAGATTCACAAAATTGCACCGTAGAAATTGAAAGTTGTAAGTTTTATTTCTAAAACTAAAGCACTAATTTTTTAATAATAATAACAATTTTTAGATGGCTACACCGTTAGCGATGTAGTAATGTATTGGAAGCCTACACCTGTGCGCGGTGTGGAAGATGCTGAATTGCCTCAATTTACTATTATTGGTTATGAGACCAATGATCGCAAGGAACGCCTAGCGACGGGTGTCTATCAACGTTTGTCTTTATCATTTAAGCTTCAGCGTAATATTGGTTATTTTATTTTTCAAACATATCTACCGAGCATTTTAATTGTGATGCTGTCTTGGGTTTCATTTTGGATTAATCACGAAGCAACTAGTGCTCGTGTTGCATTAGGTAAGAATTATTCTTAAATCATAGCTGAAAGTTGTTTTTTAAAATGTTTATTGTACTTAATTAGAATATCCGACCTTTAAAATAGCGGCCCAAAGAAAAATTAAAGTCATGAAAAATATGCATTAAAATACCTTGTTTGTAACAAAGGTTTCTTGTAAATATCATTCACCACTCTTTTGGGTGGTGCTATACTTATATGCATAAGTTTATGAACGGTCAAGTTTTAATTGTCACTGAAAGTGAAGAACGATTGCCGTTTTTGCTAAAACAAACTGAATTATGAGCTTTACCGTATTTAAAAATGAATTACGGACGATTTCCTATGAATATTTTAGACTTCGATATAGATTATAATGCATAGCTACAGGTATTTTAAGGAACGCATCGAAAGTCTTTTAAAAATGTAATTATGTAACATTACAATGCACAGTGGTTTGAATACTATATATTTAAGACATAACTTGGAATTTTTATAAAATTTCACGGACGCAAAGCAGAGGTGCTTGTGAATGGAGCTGTGAACCTTCAACCCCTCACGGGAGAATTTTGTTGTGTTTTTTTGTAGAGCTTAACTTGGTGCTTTTGACAAAGTGTTCCTAATAATGATCAGATTATTACTTTAAGACATATGCTATAGTCGTAATAAAATTTTAAATAAATAAAATTTAGATTGTGTTCTGATAGCGCTTTTCATTAAATAGTTACAAGCCTCGGAATTTGGTAAATGTGTTTAAACACATATTGTTAGCTATTTTTGTTTTTCAGTTTGGCATTAAATGTGAAAAAAAATCATTTACCTCTGAGGCCGACCCTTCAGAGCTCCACTCAAAAACACTTCTGCTTTACCTCTTTAAAATTTCATTGAGATATCTTCAGTATTTTATGAGATACCGAATTATGTTCAATATAAATCGTTTTCAAATCACTGTGCATTCGTTGTGTTAGTACGCTACAGGGAAAGTCACCTAACTTGACATTTCTAAACATATTATGGTATTTTAATTTACGCATTTAATATTTATATTTAAACATAATATTGTTACGATCTGGCAACCCCTGTGATTGTTGTCCTTATGTGTGTGGTAAAAACAAAAGATAAATAAGTTACTTCCACCACCATTGGATGTTGGTATAGAATAATAAGACAATAAGCTAACAAAACTTGAGCAACATCAATGGCCGCGTTGGTACAGGTGCGTACTGCAAAACAGAAAATCATGTTTGGAGCACACCTTCGAACATGCGTACAAAGAAAGAATATTAATTGTGTAAGGCAATTTAAAATAAAGAAACAGCAGTACAAACCTTCCGGAAAGAGAAAAACAATTATTGTGTAAATAAAGTGAGACGTCTGTTAAATATGGGAATAACAGATAATTGTCAAGACGCCCTTTATAAGAATGAGAAAGAGCTCCTAGCTAATAGCGGAAGGAAGAAATAACATGATTACATTGTACAGCAGATGTAAGTTGTGACTATTGGATTTAAAGGGAGATGACTGGCTTGGATTTGAAGCTGCATTTGTAATAATGCATGGATCCTAAAGAAACCAGAGAATCAAGTGTTGAGCCAGATAGGGCCATAAGGAAAATATGTAAGGTAAGGTCAGGCAGGCAGCCGTTTTGACACAGCCCACTTAGGTCCATTAATTGGACCCTTTGTGTAACCTGCTGAGGAAAGGGAAGGGAAAAAAGAAAACATAGAGATAGAAAGATAGAAAAGTAAAGTAAGGCAAGACAGAGAAAAAGAAAAGTAATATAAAGAAAGAAGGAAATCGCGGATGTGAAAGGTTCAGAGAAGATCCGTGATAATAGCAAAAAAGGATTCCGCTGGGAAGGGCCATCTGGCCAAAAAGTGGGCTCATCCAACTGACTGTGACGCATTGTCCGGTAGTGGACCAGTAAACCACCCACTGCACCTCAAAAAGGAACTAATCCTGCCTGGACTCAATTATGATACACCAGGCCGGCACCTGTATTACCGCTGACCGAGATATCTCAGCCGTATATACCCCAGCGCGGGGCAAATACAAAGAAGGTGTTCCACAGTCTCCTCCTCCTCCTCGTCCTAACAACTTTTACAGAAATCATTAAATGGGATACCCATTCTACCAGCATGGGCTCAAAATAAGCAGTGCTCAGTAACCACAGCCACCAAGCCGCACAATCTATTCCTCGTTAGTTTTAGTAGCGCAGTCGCCCTGCCCCGGTCCAAAAAGGACCAAATTGTTCTAGCTGTTGAGCATGTCGACTCATTACACCATCTGACGCTGGCCAGGATGTAGTGAGCAGCGTTGATACGCTGTCCGCAAGCTAGTTCTTATAAGGAGAAAAGAAAATAGTGAAATTATAATGTGCCCCAGTGGTATTTGCAATCAAAAGAATTCGTACGTTTGTTCTAAAAAGGAAAAAATGCGACAATCAGGCATGTCACACATTCCGATCGGAATGGTATTAATTCCGCATTAACAGTTCCGATCGATTTTTTTTACCTACTTCAGATTCGTTTTTAGTTTTCGGAAGAAGCAATTTACGAAATTAAAACCACTTTCAATTGGAATTAAGTTCCGTTACATACCTGAATATTATAATATTTAAATATAATATATTTTCACTTTAACACGTTCCCGATAACGTGCACCACTGTCCGTCTAAAAATAAAAAAAATGTATTTATACAAAATTAATGAAGCGGTTAGCGTTCGCTGAAAATAGTATATTATAACCACCTTAACCATGTTTTTTTTGCGTGCATATTTCAAAATTTGTTATTATTTTCGATTTATCAAAGTTATTATATGATAAAAGATAAGAATACGAACCGTGAATGTTAATAACGAAATAATAGCTTGTAATTTTACAATCCGACAACAAATATTCTTTCTTATTACTTAACTTTTATTAATTATAAACCAATGTGCTAATTAAAATAAATATAAATAAATAATTAAATTAAATTACTTTTAGGTATCACCACTGTTCTTACAATGACTACCATAAGTACTGGTGTACGGAGTTCCTTACCAAGGATATCATATGTTAAAGCCATAGATATTTATCTGGTCATGTGTTTTGTGTTTGTATTTGCCGCTCTCTTAGAATATGCGGCTGTTAATTACACCTATTGGGGTAAAAGAGCCAAAAAGAAAGTGAAAAAGAACAAAGATGGTGATAATAAAAGATCAGGTAAACCATTAAAAGTATTTCATAAAAAGCTAAATTCAGTTAGATATTCAATTTTTTATTATTTCATTTATTAAGGGAAACCTGACAAATCGGAAACCTGTTCAACTGCCGAAGATATTATTGAGTTACAAGATGTGCGCATGAGTCCTATACCATCATTGCGCAAAGGTAACTATAATACAACCATAAATCAATTGGGTGCCGAAAGTTTGGATTTAGCTAAATTTCCACCGAGTTTTAGAATTGCACGTAACTATGGTACCACAAGTCGTTCAAATTTACGTTACAGAGGACAAAGGGGTAAATTATTGCTTTAAAAGAAATTTGCTAAAAATTCATTTTTTTTCTTTAGGTAACAAACCCCGTGTCTTGCATGCTTTAAAAAAGGGTGCTTCTGCCATTAAAGCTACCATACCAAAAATCAAAGATGTCAATATTATTGACAAATATTCACGTATGGTTTTTCCTGTTAGCTTTTTAGCCTTTAACTTGGGCTATTGGCTATTTTATATTTTAGAATGATAGCAAATCATGACACTTCACACTTCCAAATAGAGGTCAGGTTTATAAGAATTTAAATAAGAAAAATTTCATAAAAAAAATACCTCTCCTGAGCCCGCTCTAGAACCATTTATAGTGTGTAGTGTTGATTGGATAAAAATTTTTCATCAAATAAAATTAAAAAAAAATACAAAAATTAATTTTGTTTGTCTTGTCTCAAAATTTTGAATAAACAGAACAAAAGTCACTTTTAAAAATGATGACTGAAAATCTCAGCAAAAACTAAGCATAAGATTGGCATGGATAAGCGAATTGTGTTGAGGGTATGGCCTAGACTATGCCCAACCGAAATTTTTTATATTCACGTGGCCATTTTAAATAAGTTTTAATTATTTTATTTTAAATTTCAAATAAGAACTAAAAAGTAAATTCTAAGCAGAAACTTAAATCATATCAATCTTGTAATTAAATCAAAAAATATCGAATCGTTATGAAATTTAAAAAAGTACAATTTTTATCACAACTTCAACATCTTTTTAACTTTTTAACTTTTTAATAGTTTACAAAAACAATTGAAATTATTGGAAACAATGTTTGTGTTCTATTCATATATTTAAAAAATTTTAATTATTCAATATTAACTTAAGTAGTCATTAAAAAAAATAAAGCATAATTAACAAAATAGCGTTCAAATTATTGGTTCATTTTTTTTAATTTATAAAAAAATATTTTAGACAAAAAACTAAACAGAAAATGATAAAGTAAGATTTATGTTTAAATAGAATGTATAAAATAAATAATTAACAGAAAAACAACAAATCAATAATTATATGCTTTAATAAGTATTAAAAAATTTCTTTGTATTCCGCAAAAATACTTTTATTTATCTTTAAATAAATTCAGAAATAAAATGAAAGGAGACAAAGCCGATATCTAATAAGAAAGCCGTTCGCTAGACTGATATCTAATGTCATTATAATGAGTTGTTACAAAAATAAGATTTGACAATTCTTTACTTATTTGTAAAAATAAAAGCTAATGTTTTCCGTTGAAAATGTTGGCCTCTGACTTTGATAAAGTAAAACAGGACACTATCATACAGATGTATCGCAACGTGATTGGTATTTACCAAAATCAATCTACATTTTTTCAACATTATTGAATCTACGTAAAGATATTGTCACGAAAATTATGTCTGTAATAAAGGCTTATGTTATCAGTTTAAAACAAAAAACAGAGATCTTTTATTTCCACCACCAATAAGTGTAATGTCTATAAAAATAATACAAATAAATGTTAGCTAACACATGTTTAGCAGCTGCATTACCTACGTGTTTGATTACCAGCGGATCACAAGTTATAAGTTCAAATTGCAGCACCGCTATGATTGCAGACAAAAAATAATTATTGTTGATTAGTCCTGATGTCAAAAACGTGTACAAATGAAAAACTGTAGTTTAAACCTTATGGAGTCTCTAAACTGTCTTGTAGTTGCAGCAGATTAGCGAAGGTGACATTTAGTCAAACAGAAGTTTTACAGTGGGGTAAAAAAACGTTGGATACTGAGGAAAATAACAACATATTAACAGCGTGTGGCCTTAAATGCTAAGTAGGTTAAAATAGTTTGATTGGATAAGCAGATAACCGTTAATTAAAGTCTATAGACGACTCCGCGAATTAACCGTGCATGTTTGCTAAAGAATATATCGAATAATTCAAGTTTCGCCGAAGTAACACTTATATTGCCACTTGGGCTTGTTAAAATGCGATTGTTAAATGAACAACAGCTTGAGGGAGCACATGTGTCTAGACCCACTGAATAACAAGTAGATAAAAACTATGTGCTAGCATTTGAAATAAACGAAACCTCTTCGTTTGAAAATGAGAATATTGTTTATTTTGTTCCGCTTCTTTTTCGATTTAAATGAAATTAAGAATTTGCTGTGGTGGTACAAAATTTGCAAAGTAACTATCCACCTAAATCTGCAATAAAAAAACTATTTAAGATAAACATTATATTGTTACCGTGACATGACTTTTTTCATACAGTTTCTAGGACAACTATAACGACTAAAAAGTATTTCTTTTTTTATGCATTCTAGACTTAAGACTTTTAAAGGAATTCAAAAAAAAAAGTTTTTTTAAGAATAAATCTAAAATATTAACAATTTAATAAAGTAAATTTGATGAAAATTAAAATTATTTGCAATAAAACCTTAAGTAATAAAAAGCAACTGCAATGTAAAAGTACAAGTTAAAATATATAAAAAATTCAACCAAATTCTTAGAGAATCATAAAATAAAAAAACAAACAAGTTTTAATTGATTAATAAAAACCACCATCAAAATTAAAATTTAATAATATCAAATCAGAAGTAGTCAAAAATCCTAATTAATAATGTAAGTCCTTATCATGTAGATATTAAACAATAATTAGAAGAAAAAAATTAAAAAGTGATACAATAAGAGAAACAAAAGAAATTAAAATAAAAATTTATTAAAAAAAATTGTATTAAAAATAAAATGATCATTTGTTAGTAGTTTAAAACAAAAAAAAAAAAAACAAAATAAGTCAATAGAAAGCCCACTTCTCTAAATAAAAAATAAATTCCTTTGTAGAATAAAAAATTTTCATAAAATTAACCATTCAAAAACCCGAACCAAAATAAAAAAAATGTAATCTTTGAGTAAAAAACGCAAAATAAATCAAATTTAATTACAAAAAAAAACCTTGATGGAATATTTTTTATTACTATTTAGACGCTCTGATGTTTATTGTTTCATGGAAAGATTAATGAAGCTGGAATAAAAAAGTAGCAAAAAAAGAAAAAAATAACCTTTAAAGGCCAGTATTCTCTACCTACGCAGTCTGTCAAAAATTGCATGTGTCCTCAAAAAGTATGAAATTGTGGATGAAATGTTTACGTGTGTAACAGACTTTTTGGCAGATCTGTACGAGTTTAAAATAATTAATAAAATAATTTGATATTTTAAGAAGGAGGAAAAAAACAAATTTTTTCTTTAAAATAGTCTGCACCTGCGACTCAATTTTTAAACGACATTTAAGGTAGGACAGAATTCTATTAGATCTTTGTGTAATAAGATCGTACGATTGTGTATGATAGTGAATCCTGGCGTTAAATAACATTAAATTAATTGTCATAATGCTTTATTTAAAAATGTTTTATTTAAAACTACATAAAGTCTAGTTATAATTCAATTTATTTTAATCTTCGATTTAAAATAGTATAACATGAATTGGCGAAAATCGGGTGGCAAAATGAAATGAAATTCTATTTTTGTTTGCTATAAACTTCCGGTTTATAGGCAAAACAAAAGATGAAGTTAACTAGCAACTAACATAGTCTCTGGAAAGAAAAAACAAAAAAATACTTGTTGTTGAATAAAGCACATGGAAAAAAATCTTCTTCATAATAATTTTTAATAGAGAGATATTCTAGCAATTGAACAATTAAATTTATAAAAACTTAAACTTTTAAAAAAGTTATATTTCGATAATTACATTTTCAATTTTTATAAAAAGCAACTATTTTACTCGCTACTTAATTCACTAATAGGAATACTTTCACATAAAAAATGTTTGTAAAAAAAAACTCGGTAAACTTAGAAGTTTTCAAACACACACGAAAAACTGAATAAATTCCTCTTCTCTTTTAGTCCGTTTTGATCTAAAAAATCAGTACAGAACAATGTTCCATATTTTTCGTGAACATAAAAAAAACACATTTTAATCGACAACTAAAGACTTTTTGGAAACAAGATCTGGCAACCTCTTTACATCTAACAACAATAGAGCGTGGGTACATGGCAAAAACAACAGAGGTAAGTAAAGTCAATTTCACCAAAGTAGTGTGTACAGAATAACCCCAATTAAGCAACCTCAGCGGTTTAGTTGGTTGAAATTAGTGATTTTACTGTAAAACAGACGATTTCAAAGCTAATGAGATCAACCCGCAACATCCGCAAAGGGAAAAGAGTATATGGTAGTATTTATACAGGAACAGCAGTATAAACCTCCCGAAATCTAAATTAAAAAAAGACAATTATTATATAAAGTCATGGCAGATAAATTGGATGAAAGCAGGCGTCTATTTAATATTAAAGAAGTGGATAAGGAATTAGGGTGCCTTTGTAATAAAGAGAACAAATACTAGCTGTTAGCGAAGGAGAAAGAGAAGCTTAACAACAAGTTGACTGGCTACGATGTAAATAAGCAAAAAGTGGTTATGAGAGTTTTTATTGCCAGGGCAATAGCAGCGTTAGTGGTTTATAGATGGTTTAGTTTCCTAAACACGGCACCGAAGTAGCTTGAGTCTCGCTAGAGTAACGCAGTAGTGTGTAACGGTAAATGGCAGCTTTCAGAAGAGCGTATGTTTTCTAAGCAAAAGATCAGACCGTACGATAAAGTATATCACTTTTCGTTTTATTTTGACAGTAGCATAGCGCAATAATACCAGGTAAATTCATTACCTTTTACGTGCATTTTGTTTTTGTAAAAACCTATTCGAGCTAAAACATGTGATGAACACATGATCTGATGCAGTCACCTGTTTGATGCGCCTTGGACAGTAGTTTGATTTTGCATATGATTAAACTTAAACTTCTTTCCAGTGATGCTGTTTAACAGCTTGAGGCTCCAATTCTGGTGTCCAGTCTACACTTTTGCATAAAGTAAAACATCAGCTTAGCAGCAGACTGGTCTTGTAAACAAATGCAGGGTGGCACTATACGGTCTAAGAAGTATTGCGCATTTACACATGGTCTCATTTTAACCTCTTCTAGGACAAGTTACAACAATTATATCCCTTGATTACATCTCGGTCAGATGATTGTTTTAAAGTAGAAATAAGGTTTCCTTTTAGCGTTTCTGCCTTAAAATTTCTTGCAAATTCTTAAAACAATTAATAACGTTCTACCAATTAAAGTTTTTTGTTAATAGTTTCGAAAAATATAGCGTGTTTTTTATAGACGATAGAGCTCTTAGTTGGCAAAAATTTTTTGAATGGCGACCATATTGTCAGATGTCGAGTGATTAATATTTTAAACACTGACGCCTGAACAACTCTTCCAATTTTGCAATTTTTTTACGAAAATCAGGGTTCTATTTAAAATGCATATCTCTCACGATCGTCCACTAGAACAGTTAATTCGATTAACTATGGAACGCTTTCGCACTACGTTTACCCTTAATGATAACGTGTATCCACAAGTACGTTGTATAGGGTGTATGGAAGAAATCATTACTGTTGTAAAGCGTAGCGCGAATGAAGACCCGATACGATCACCTAGCAAAGTGTAGCTTCGATAAATAGGCCAAAAACAGGATAACTCTTGATTCTAATTTTTATAAGAGAATTTTTTTTTAGAGATGAAGCTCACTTTTTGCTGAATAGATACTTCAATAAAATAAAACAGCAAAAATTTGAGTGATGACTAACTGTTTGGCGTGCTTTGTGGGCTGGTTGGATTATTGGTCTGATCTTCTTCCAAAACGATGCTGGTCAGAAGGTTAAATCAATGGTGACCACTATAAAGCCGTGATAAATGACTTTTTCGTTCATTATTAAACAAGCACTAAGAGAAAGAGCTGTGGTTTCAACAATATCACAATTGATTTATTGAAGGAAATATGTGGTAACCGCATAGTTTCACGTTTTATACCCTTTAATTAGCTTCTAAAATTGAACGATTTAACACCGCTAGACTCTTCTCTGCAAGGATAGATAAATTTGCTAGTATTCGCCGATAAGCCCGAAACTATTGACATGGAGGGTAACATTCGTCGCATAATAACCGTTTTACGGCCACATATGTATGTTTAAAAAAGTCATCGAAAATTGGACAGCCAAAACAGCTTCGAACACAAATACACGCTACACCAAAACTTAAATAATAATAAAAGAAATTAGGCAAACTTAAGGCCAGGAAAAATTTCATAAAATATTAATTATTATTGTTTTATTCTTTTTTCATCCAGTTTTTCTTTATGATTTTCAAATAACATTAAAAATTGTCCTCTTAAAGTGAAATTCGATATGTTTTGTTAACCAGCACTGCATGTTTAAGTAGTTCATGAGAAAAAGATAATTTCAGAACATTAAAAAGGATCATTTACTTAATTGCTGCCTAAATCTGTTAAAATAAATATATAAAATATTAAAAAATATTATGTAGTTCCAGGGAATTTATTTATGGATTTTTAATGCCTTTAAATTATTTGAAAAAGTTTTTTTTTCTTAGCATTCAACATTGAAACAATTAATGAATATTAATTTAGTTTACAAGAGAAGTATACATTAACAAACAATAATTGATTATACACACACAAACACACATTTATATTAATTTGCACACAATTACACACAACCTTTATTTAAATTACTAAAGGAGCAACACGTTATTCTAGTTTTTATAAAGAAAAAACAACGACAAATAAACTATTCGTAAATACGGGGAGAAAACAAAACTACAGTTATCTTTAAAACATTTTATTTCTCTCTTTTGTTAAAAACGCTCTCTTTGAGCATCCTTAAGCGCTCACTATGTAAAAGATAAAATGAAAAGCTTTTTCTTTTGGATGGATGCTATTCCGATTCTTTTTAAAATAAAATTCAGAAAAAACAACATGTAACTGTTATACACAAACACTTAAGCACACACACGCAAAAAAAGAATTCTACATTTGTAACATTTTTATTCTCATTCTCTTTTTTTGTTAAATTTAGTAACAAATGGCATATAAAAAGAAAGACAAATTTTACTATTTTTGATTATCATTCAACAATGCGTAGGCGTTGTGTCATGAACGAACGAGCGAGTGAAAGTAGAAAAAATTGTAAATAAAAAGTTACATTTGAAACGAAATTTTTGACGATGCCAGACAACAACCGAAATTTTTAGAAGCAGAGTGAAAGTTAAAGGCAGAGAAAAGGAAAAAAAATATTAATTTTACTCACATTTCAGTTTTAAATGATTGTGAGATTTTTCCTACCAATTTTTCCTTGTAAGCGCCTTAATTTTGTGTGAAGCAACTAGGGATTTTATTTTTTTACTGATATTTAAACATCAAAAATTATTTATAAGGATTTTAAGAAATCCCAAAATTGTCTACCTCACATTGTGCAGTGAGAACTTTTGAACGAAAAGTGAACATAAATCTGAAGCCTCTAATCAATTTCAATGAAATTTTACATATGTTTAATTTATTTTATAATAACACGAGACTAAATACAATTTATAAATCAAATGCAACAACTTTAAATAAACCATAAGATTTCCATTACCTTAACCAAGGCTCGTGCAATGCATTCCTAAAATAAATGCCAGCTTAATGTGTAAAAGTCCGTATGTTTCTATCTCTTTATATGCAACCTTTGACGATAAAATGAAAATATTTTTAAGACTTTAGATTTGGATTTTTGTATAATTCAAATAATTCTTCAAATTTAGCTGTTAGTAACTATTTTCTGTTCCCGAGTAAAAAGTAACTGCTCAGCAGAAAAATACAGAGGCAATTCGCAAGGGTTACTTTATATGAGCGTGTAAAAACTGCTTTTCGTATGGCTTTAGAAATTGGAATTAGCAGCCACAAGTGTACTTTGGTTAAGTCAGACTATGAAGAAAAGCAGAAAAGAATTAACTCAAAACAAGAAAAAATAGATGCTGAAATAATGTAATGCCGCATTTTCAGGACCGTCAAATCAACCCTCAGCTTTCTTTTCATCAATCAACCTTAAGTTGTGTATATTGTAAATATCATCCACTTAACCAACTAATTTTGTAAATAAGAATAGGAGGAATATTTATAACAATATTAATTTGGCGACCAACTCTAGAATGCAGAGGTAATGCATTAATCTGATAACGGTTTGCCTTATATATGTATTTAATTTATTTGGCCACAAAAAAATAATTCCTAGAAATGTGACATTAAATGCATTTTAAATTTTATTTCAATTTTATTATTATTAAATAACTCGTTTTGAAAGTGAAGATTTATTTTCAGTTTTTTTCATGTATCCTTATAGAAGATTGTGTCGAATGTACAGCCCTGCTCAAAAGTATTTACACAAATAATCCCTTTTACGTATATTTTTTACAAGCAAAAGAAATTCGATTTAATTTATACTCTTATACTCAACCGAACTGTACGGTATTTAAATTATTTTACACCAAATTTATTTATAAAATCAAATGCATTTATATAAAATTTACCAAAAATATTTAGTTTATACGGTTCATAAAAATTGTTTTCTTTTTTCTTAAACTCTTAATTTTATTCTAAGAAAATAATATTAATAAAAAAAATTTACGTACGTTAAAAGTGTTTCAGTGATGTCAAGTTTGTCTAAAGAGGCCCCTTTGCACGTTGTATTTGAATAATTTACATTATTTTTTTTTTGTTTTTTGTTACTTGAAAATCAAGTTTTTTTCTTTTTAAAATTAGTGTGTCAATTGGTTGTATTACAATTGCTGTAGTCGTTTGTTCTTTAATGACATAATTTCATTGTGCAGCAATATAATCGTATGGAGTTTTTTGCATTATTATTGTTTCAGTCTAAAAATAGTTTAAATTTAATATTATGATATTTAATAATAAAAAAAAATATTTAAGATAAGAGTTACCATTTAAAAAAAAAAAAATTAAACTTTTTTATGAACATAAAAGCACCAGACACATTAGGCATCCAAAATTAATTTCTGTAGCTAAAATCTCGCGAATTGATAACAGATTTTTAAAATAAACCAGGAAAATTTTATATAATAAAATAATATAATTTATTTGCCAGAGTATTCTGATCATAAAAAATTGAGCGCATTATTAGAGACTCTTTTGTAAAGCTAATAGTCCAAAGTAATTTACGTAAACGAACAAAAATATTTTTATTAATGCTGAAATTGTTGTGAAATAAATGGCCAAAAATTAAAAAAAAAACTAGCATATTGTAATTATTGAAACCGTTATTCGAATGAAATTGTATGAAGTAGCTTTCAATGATAAAATACTCAAATAATTCTAATAAACGATACAAAGAACATTTTTAATCTCAATTGAAAAGTTTTTAACCGACTTCAAAAAAGAAGGAGGTTATTAATTCGACTGAATGTTGCTTTTTTATGTTTGTGCCTGCAGAACTCAGTCGTATCTGAAGTATTTCTGAATATTTTTTGTTATTTGATTGACAAAAATAAACCTAAAAATTAAAGGGTGTCCCCATAGCTGATGTAAATTGGCTTATATGCGCCTATCTTTTAAATGTGGCCAGACTTTCGAACCGTTATAGACAGACATCTTAAAAATACAAATAGCCTGTATTGCTTAGTCCGCTGTAACATTAAATTTTAATTTAGAAATTAAAGGGTGCTCCCATATTTGAAGTAAATTGACCTATATGGCCCTATCGTTTGAACCGCCATATACAAACACTTGAAAGTTAAACAGAATGTCTACTACTTTGCCAAGCATATTTAATATTTAAAATTTAAAACTATAGGGTGTTACAACAGTTTCTGTTATCTGCTGTAAATGACCAAACTGTAAAACAGTTGTAGACTGTTGATTAAAATTTGCACAGAACCTTTATTGCTAAGTCCACTATAACAAGTAAAAAACATGAAATTGGAAGTTATAGGGTGTCCCCGAAACTGTTGTTTGAAACCGTTACAGACAAACTCTTGAAAATTAGATAGAATGTCCATTACTATATCAAGAGTAATAACAAGTATAAATATTTAAAATTAGAAATTAAAGGGTGCTCTTATTTGTAATATGTTGCATATGGCCAATCTTTTGAAAAGTTATACACTAACGCTTAGAATTTAAACAAATTTCGTTTTACTGTGTCAGCAATAAAAAGTGTAAAAATAAAGGGTGAACACATAACTGCTGAATTTTTTTCTTTAATCTGCATTCATTTTTTGTTCTACGACATATAAAAAATCCTTAATTAATTTTTCTCGAATATAATTTTATTAATGTATAATTACCGTCCTAAACAAATATGATTTTAAGTTTGTCTGTTTTGAAGAAGGTTTTTTTTTTTGCAAGAATTATTTTCTTAAATATTTTTGTGTTTCTTTAATACCATGACCTATAAAAGTTGCTGTTTTTATCTAGCAAAATACAATGCAGATGATATCAAGATCAATTTTAATAAATCAATCAGGTTTTAGGACCTGAACTAAATAAAGCAAAGTCCTTTATCACATCTAGCCGCCCGCTAACACATGAGTTTTTGTTTTACTAACCAGACTCCTTTTAAAAATTTTATGTTGCAGATCTTTTATTAATCAATGCCTGTTTATGACCCTTTCTCAGGGATCGAACTTACGAGTTGTTATAGATGGGATCTCATCAAACGAGTTCAAGTTAAATTCAGGTGTACCGCAAGGTTCCATTCTTTCCCCTACCCTATTTCTTATTTTTCTTAATGACCTTCTACGTCAGACTTCCAACCCTATCTATTCTTTTGCAGATGACAGTAGCATATGCCATTCATTTTCGTTTTGCAGTAGACCAAGCCTTCGGGAAATTGAGGCTATGAGAAAGCACACATCGCGACATTTTGGTAATTTCCGAATGGGGCCTGGCGAACAGGGTTCAGTTTAACGCTTATAAAACCCAGTGCTGTGTGCTTCCGCACAGGCGAACTTCTGAACATGCTACGTCATCTGTAATTATGGGTGATACATATATTAAGGAATCAGAAGCTTTCGATGTTTTTGGCATGAAAATTCAATGCGATGTTCGTTGGAACAAGCACATTTTTCATGTTGCAAAAAAAGCACTCAAGTGCCTAGGTTTTCTGAAACGGTGTAAGAAATACTTCACTCCATCTGATCTTCTTACTATCTATGTCACCTTTATCAGACCGAAAAGGGAATACAACTCTCATGCATGGGCCGGTGCTTCAAAGTCTATTTTGGAGTTACTCGACCGCGTACAGGAGAGAGCGAAGAAACTCATCGGTGACAGTAGGGTATCCAGCTCTATGGAATCACTAGAGCATCGACGCAATGTGGGGTGTGTTTCACTGTTTTATCGTTACTACAACGGAATGTGCTCTTATGAAATCAAGGAACTTGTTCCTCAAAACCGTAATTCCATACGCGCAACGCGATCTGCAACAAGAGCGCATTTCTTTGTGGTCGATTGGCCAGTGAATCGCACAACGCATTATAGAAAAAATTCGTTTTTTAGCCGAACAGTTCGTATGTGGAATAAGCTCCCTGCAGAGGTCTTTCCTGCCACTTTCAATATGCAAAGATTCAAATCAAATGTTCACAAGCACTACTCCCTCTATCCCCCATCCCAAAACCTAATTTCCTAGTTCTGGCACAATGCATTGCATAAGTAAGGGTCATCCCCTTTGGATTAAAATACATACTCCTTAAGTATGTTATCTGTTATTTTCGATTCAGACGCCTTTTTCAACTGTTAAACCACAAGACTTCACAACACTTGTTTTCCTTTTCTACTCAAGACTCAAAAGGTTTAAAATTCTTTCTTATTTACTTTTATGTGTCTTTCTTAAAAACAAAAACAACGATATTTGTCTTTTTATTAAAAACTCTGTCGGAATTTTAACTTATTATTTGTTGTTTACTGAACATCCCGACGCCTCTACTCTATCAATGCAGCTGCTGGAAATATTATAGCCAAATTTTAATTTTGTTTTGTTTACCGACACCACGCATGGGAGTGGTGGCTATTACATCTTAACTTTATTTCTGTTTTTTTTAGCTAACAATATCAATATCTTGAGAATAGCTTACGAAACTCGGTAATTTAAAGTATTTTATATGGTAACCTCTCCTTACATAACTTTGTTGTCAATATCAACTCAGTCTCTACAGCAAACTCGTGCTATCGGTTGAAGAAGATCACAATAAATTTACAGCATTTTTAGAGATATTTTATGCATCATATTGATTTCTTAAGATTATGAAACTTTGGTCCTTAATATTAATTGTAAAAAGTAAATGGCCAGAACTCTTTTTTAGGTTTCAGGCTTTAATAAATATTTTCTTTTTTCTCAATCGGTGTGCAGTTTGTCAAAGAGATATGGCTCGCTATTTCTATTTGATATTTTCTCGCAAGTGCTTTTTTTATTATTAGGCTTGCTTAAACGTCTAAAAACTTTCATATTTGTCATCAGAGGAATTTTATATCATCGTTAGGTGCAAAAATGTTCAAAACATCGCCTACTCTGTAACTTCTCAAAAAGTGACCCTTGGTGATGCTGGGTATCGCAATATAAAAATCGTATTTAATTATATTGGAGGCTGTTTTGAGCTGCGATTCAACTCAGCCAGGTCTGAACATAATAATCATGAAATTTAAAATAAATTCCCAAATGCTAAGTGGACTCACATACGATTTGTGAATCACTTTAACAGCAAATAAAAATACATGGCAACTCTGACAAAAGTTATATTCAAATGAAAACATCATTACAAGTCAGTTAAGGCCGTGTCAGATAGAACTTTTTCGCTTTGCGTGACATTTCAAACTTTGAAAAAAAAGTGTAAAACGCAAGAGGTATGTCACAATAAAAACTTTGACAGCGCTTAATTATTGTTTGTTTACGTTAAAAGTGCATAGTAGTTTTTATATTTTCATTAAAATAATATTATAAAATGTTATTGGAGGACATATTGGAATTGGTTCTAATCCTAATCTTAATGAATGAAGCATTTTTATATAACTACATGTATACATAAGAATATTAAAATAAACTATTTCCTATAGTTAAAATAATTTGTTACAAATTAATACTAGAAGCCTTTTTCAAAAATAATAAAGGAATAATATTTAATAAAAAAATTACATTTTAAAATACTTACCTCTTTTACTTTAGATTTTGCAAAAAATAATATACAAATGTATAGCAGCTAATTGTCAAAGCGTGCCAAAAGATGAGTGTTGACCAACTTTGCGCTTTGCTTTGCGTTAAAAGTGCTTTATGTGACATGTTTCATATAAGTTCATACATTTTATCTTAAATGTCAAAGCGAATTTGCAACGCAACGCAAAGCAAAAGTTTTATCTGACACGGCCTTTAGTCACTTCACTAAACAACACACTCTCAATTAAAGCTTGTATCATTAAAAGCTCTCCCATGCAGCACCAGTGCCCAGCATCAACAACAATTTTCAGGGAGAGAGAAAAGTACGATAAAACGAATTTGATGAGAGCGTATAAAATATACAGCATCTGTAACTGGAAAAATTTTATGAAACAATCAATTGTTATCCGTGAGTTACTAAAGAAAGTCATACTTAAAGAAATATATAACTGTTATAGAAAATGGAAAAAATTTTGCAAAATAATTATAATTATTTCTAAATTTTAATATATAATAAAAAAGAAAATTGCTAAACATAAAAGCAAAACGAATAAAAATGTAATTAAATCATACAGCAAGAGTAAAATTTAATAAAAATAAATATGAAGATGTCTTAAAATTAAAATTACAACAGCTGCTCCCACTCCTGAAAAATTTTCTAAAAATATCTAAATTAAAAAGTTTAACTTGTGAATAGAAATGTGTAAAAAAATTATAACAAAAAATTTTAAAACATATAATTCTTTATTAATATTAAGCAATTTAAATTTCTATAGTGTTAAAAGAAAATTATTTTTAGTTAAATAAAAAATTATATATAGAATTATGTGAAGTGCAAAAATAAGCTAAAAAAAAGTATAAAGAAAAAGCACACGCCCTTAGTGTGTACAGGATATTTTAAATAACAACAATAACAATATCCATAGCAACAACAACAAAAATAACCTTACTTGCACACAGTCACATCTTTACATCTGTGTGTACGAGAATATTGAACAAAACAACACAGTCATTTGCACACACACTCATTTGCAAACCATTTTCAATTAAATACTTTTACAGTGCTGCGCATGTGTTGACACACAGGATAGTTTTGTAACAGTATTATTATTATATATTTATACTTTTAAAGAATAAAAGGCGTTTTTCTGTGAAAAAAAAAATATTTATTTTAAGAAGTTTGCAATTAAACTGAATTCAAAGCAGAACATCAAGTTTTTTCAAAAAGCTCTAGGAGTCACCGAATTGTCATTTGAAGTCTTTACTAATTTTAGCTAAGCATTTTACAACTTGTTATAATATATCGATATCATCTATTTTATTAATGAAATGTTCATACAAATTTAATTTAAAGCAAAAAAAAAACTTAAATATGAGCAAACATTTCCTTTCTTAAATTTATATTTCTTTCAATGTCCTTGGCCAGAAAAGCAGCTCTTTATTCAATCAACTAACAGTTATCGAGTTGCAATCTTTTTTCTATAGACAACTAAGCCATGTACCTGGTAACTGAACCGTCTTATATGAAAAAAAATTGTTTCTTTCATTCAGAAAAACATCTACGGAAATCTTCCTTTTTAAAATCTTTAAAAGTAATTCTTCCCGCTTTAAAAATAATTACACCATTTACTCACAAAATTACTAGACTGCTATGAATTTATAATTTATTGTTTTAAATTTTTGAAACTATAAGTCGAACTATTATCGTACTGTAACTTAGTAAATAATTTTAATTCGGCTTAAGTTCACGCTTGCTTTAGTTTCTAAATTTATGAACAACTTAATAAGTTTAAAAAATTAAATAGAAGTGTGAAAAAGCTTAAGGATATTCAATTTCATAATCCTTAATTTACAATTTGTTTATTCTTACCTTTATTATTTAAAACAAATTGTATCTCCTCTTCTGAATTTCACTCCAAGTCAAAGAATTATTAATTCAAAAAATTATTTATAACAACAATGCTTTGAAAATTCCAAAAGTCCTCGTTTCTAGTAAAATTTAGAACAGAGCACCTTCCTAATTTTTACTTTTGCTTAAATTAAAAATGCCTGCATTTTAAATTTTTTGTCCAAAATGGTCATATTTCTGTAGTACACAAATAAGAGAAAGTTATATGACAGTCATAAAGTTTTTTCCATTTTAACAATTATATTTATTGGTATGAAAAAAATTAAGCATATAAATATATTAAAAAAATTTAAAACCCACAATGCAAAAGCAAACAAAGGACGGCCCAAGATCGAAATAGCGAGAAATATAATTTTCAACAGTCTTCTAGTGATGGGTACTTATTTTTAACCGACTTAAAAAAATAAGGAGGCTATGAATTCGACCGAATGTTGCTTGTTTTATGTTTGTGCCTGCAGATCTCAGTCATTTGTCAACCGATTTTGAAAATTTTTTTGCTCTACAGTTTTCTTCAACACTGTAACAAAAATACAGAACGAAGTCACTTATACATTCTCGTTTTTACAGATTTTTCTTTTAGAAACATTTTTGTTGTAAAATGTATATTAAAATATAATCCTGGGAATTGGCAAACAAACACACACAACAACAAAAATATATAAAAATAAAACAAAAAATATATAAAAAAGTCTCGAAAAAAAATTTTAACGCAAGAAAAAATAATAAATAAAATGTTTAAAATAAATTTAAAAAATAAAAACAATTTAAAATGACGCAACGTGGTTACAAAAGAAGGCGCAAGGGGTAAATGCCGATTAAAAGAAAGGCAATTTTTCAAATAAATCGGCAAAACCCTTTAAAAACAACCAATATTAAGCATGTTACCAAAAATCAAAACAAGTGCAAAGTTAAAAGTAAAAGAAAAAAATATATAGTAAAATATTAACAAACAAAAAATCAAAACTAAATATGTATTTTTAAAATTTGTTATATAAAATACTACACAAAAATACAAAAAAGTGAAGAAACATAAACGTAAGACGCAATTTCTGCTTGGTGACATTGTAAAGTTAAATGAAAAAAAAAAAAATTCATACACACAAAACGAAGCAAAACAACAACAAAGAGTGTTAACCAACCAAATCAGCAAGTAGAAAAGCAGCAAAAATTAAAAAGAACTTAAACAACAACAAAAACAAATACTACAAAAGCCACAAAAAACAATAACAGCAACACCAAACGAAGTACAAGGATACTTAAAGCTAAAAAAGAAACAGCGAAAGAAGTAATAACAAAGAAGAAACGTGAATATAAAACGACGGCAAAAGGAAAAGAAAAAATTTTTTGTATATTTTTTTGTTTATTAAAACACCTACACATCCTTGTACGCAAACGTTAAAGTATCATAAAATTCACCCATATAAATACAAATACACACACACACACATTTACATTTATACTGGCCAGACATACCATATACATGCCAACATTATCTTGTCTTACAACTACAAATTAATTTAAAGCGGTTTTCTAAGGACGATCCTCAAAGTCAGCGCAAGAATTATACATGATTAAAAATTACTGGGTGAATTTGTTTAACAAAAAGAAACCAAGACGTTACAAAAACGTCCTGGCCACTGATAAACATCAAAAGGCTTTTTAAACTTCGCTAAAGGATAATGTTTAAGACATTTGTTTTTGTCGTATTTGTTCGTTTGGGTGAGTAAATATTCGCATTATTTAGTACAAATAATTTAAGTTTTATTTTTAAAATAAATTTCCGATTTTTTTTTTTTTTTTTTTTTTGTGAAAACTTAAAAGATCTTTGGTTTAGTTTACTGTAACAAAAAATGAATAGGCAGATACTGATAACAAACCACAGCTGTAAAAGTTGCCTTTTTAATCGAATTTCTTTTCTATTTGGTTGTCGATCCCCTTACTTTTCCCGGAGCTAAGGATAATAATTAAGATATTCCTATCTGTCGACATTTTCCTTAATCCCATAGGCTCTTGAAGTTGTTACAAAAGAATCGCACAAAACGTACGCTGCTGTCTTTATTTGTTTTTTAAGCCAATCGTCCTCGATGAAAATCTTAGCCAGAAGATATTAGAGATTCTGTCATCGCTAAAGTAAGCTACCAATTTATCGCCAATCAAGCTTACAACAAAAGATCTCGCATGACACATTTTTATACAGTTTAACAACTCCAATATCTAATAATTTGCTCTTCAAAATACTATCACCTATTGCGTTGCAGTAAATGGCATACAACGCTTTTTTTTCACACACAAAAAAATGTTTAAGGTTTTTGTTATTTTTAGATTAAAATTTTTTTAAGTTTTAAAGAATTCAATTATTATTTTATTTAGAAAAATTTTTTTATTTAATTTTTTATGAAATTGGCTTTTGAACTGTTGATTTAAATGAAACAAAATTTATTTTTGGCTTAAGTTCATTTTTTAATTTCTAAAAACCTTTTATTTTTAGAAAGAAAAATTATTTTATTCATTTATTTAAAAAAATTAGTTGGTTAAATAGATGATGTTTACAATGTACACAGTCTAAGGTAGATAGATATGAAGGATAAAGCGACCCAGAAAATGCTGCATTTCATTCTGTTAGTGTCTAATTTTGCTTTGGAAAACGTCCGCATACATTTGTAAATTAATTTTTCGTTCTAAAAATAAAAGGTTTTAAGAAATTAAAAAATGATCTTAAGCCAAAAATAAATTTTAATCCAAAATTATTTTCTTTTAAATTAAATACATCAATCAAGTCAATTAAATTAAAATTTTCATTTATAAATGAAAACAAACAAAACTTTTAATCAGTGGAACAAAGAAAGGCAAAGCTTCTATACTTTAACTCGAAAATAAAAAATGTTTAAAGTTCGACAAAAGTCATACCTCCTTTACATGCTGAGTTTTTAATTTTGAGCTGCAACTAACACCAAGGTCTTACTCAATTTAGGTGACAAGTTTTTTGTCTGCTCTCTTTTATATGCGGTACGGTTCCGTCAATACCATTTTTTTTATAAAGTTTTTCAAACAGTCGTTGTCTGGTTCTATTGGAAAAATTCGTGTGGTGTCATCAATTAACTGCAGTTAAAAGAAGTTAGTTAGTTAGGAGTGGCAGCCTCTCGCGACGAAGCTTACTTGAGCACAATCGAATGGCCCATTGCGATACCACAAGGAAGGCGGCGCGACTCCCCTTACCCAGCCGAGAACCATGAGGATTCACGGATGAACTTTGCTATGTCCCCTATAGAGTAAGATGATAGCTCCGTAAGAGTTCCAAAGAAAGGAGAGCCCAGAATTCTTAGTCTTCTTCGAGCCAGGGATGGGCAGTGGCACAGGAGGTGCAGTACGGTCTCTTCCTCATCCTCCGAGCTAAAGCTGCGACAGAAAATATTAAAGGGCAGACATGCCTGCCGATTAGACAGTGTCCAGTAAGTACTGAGACCGTGATACTTATGAATTTTCTGTCCAGTCTGAGCAGCTGCCTGGTCCGCTTGAGGTCCAGTGTAGTCCACAGTTGTCTGGAGAGACAACAGGAACTTTCCTCTAAACATAATTTGCGAGCCAAATTGAGATAGTGGTTCCTTATGGCCATTTTCACCGTTGCCAGAGGAATTCTAACGTCTGTTAGCGAGGAGACGTTAGGAAGCAATGTGCCCCGTTTAGCAAGATCATCGGCCTCACAGTTACCCTGGATATCCCTGTGACCAGGGATCCAAAACAGGTCAATCTGTGATCGCTCCGATAGAGTGTTCAGTAATGAGCTTATCTTAGCTTAGATGTATTGTATGCACCAGCAAGCGCCCTGATTGCCACCTGACTGTCCGAAGATATCCGAATGGCAAGGCCAGAAAGATCGTCCCTAAGCGCTATTTCGGATGTTTTCAGAATGGCCATTACCTCGGCTTGAAAGACGCTGCAGTAGTCAGGAAGTCTAAGGGAGAGTCTTAGTTTAAGGCTATTGGAGAAGATTCCGCAACCGACTCTGTCTTCCAGTTTCGAGCCATCGGTGTAGATGTCAACAGTACCACCCACAACCATTTCGTTACGGACTCATATCTCCCTACTTGGAATATGGATCTGAAACCCGTGGTCCAGAGCAGGAGTAGAAGAGATGTAGTCCACCATTGATGGCAGTGGCATATCCCGATAGATAATCTTAGAGTGCCCTATATCCAGCCTGATCCAGCGTGAGAGGGCATTAAGTCTGGCTGCACAGCATTAAGCCTGTTGCAATACCAGAAGTTTGGTGGGTAACCAGTGGAGAAGAGCATACAGAGCCTTTGTCGAAGTAGTTCGGGGAGCCCCAGTTATGAAAATGGCGGCTGTTCTCCTGACTTTATCAAGACGCTTTTAGTTGACCGTTTTCTCGAGAGCGGGCCACCAAAAAACAGCACCATAGAGAATATTTGGAGATGATCCTTGGCTGAAGGCCCCATCTTGGTCCTAGAGCTCTCTGACAGAGATAGAGCGCACAGGTCGCCTTCCGAGCTCTTTCGGCAATGTTTGCCTTCCATTGAAGTTTGGGGTTAAGTATCACCCCAAGGTATTTCACACTTTTACTTACACTGAGCACAATTCCGTGCAGCCTAGGTGCAGTAAAAATCGGGATCTTGTATCTCCGTGTGAAGAGCATAACCTCCGTTTTGCCGGGGCTAACATCGAGATCAAAATCGCAGCACCATTGAGACAGAGCATTGAGCGAATAGTTCACCCGTTCTGTGAGTGTTGTCAGGTACTTCCCAGAGACTGCGATAGCAATGACATCAGCATAAGCTATCACCCTATTACCCGTTTGGTTACTACCCTTTCGAGAGATCGAGATCCAAAAGGGCCTTTATAACGGCATTGGGGCAGCCGTTATTGAAAGCTCCTTCTATGTCAAGAAACACTGCAAGCGTAAATTTCTTATTTGAAAGGGACTTTTCAGCATCGGATATTAACACCTGCAGCGCTGTTTCCATAGATTTCCCTTTCGTGTAGGCGTGCTGCGAGCTAGAAATAAGCCCGGGATTTATGGAGTTCCTGATCTGAAGATCAAGAATTCCTTCAAGTTGAAAGAAAAAAAAAGAATAATAATTTTTGAGACAACTTTCTCTAAAAGGAAGCAGGTGGCAGCCGACGAACAAAATTTCAAAACTTTTCTTGTTAACGTTTTCTAGATACACGATAATGATGTTTCATTTTGTAATAAAGGTGCTAGGCCTGCGGATTCACTTCAGTCTATTCTTTGACTGATTAATAATTATATAGACTACAAATTCATTTATAGCAACTTTTAAAAATGTTACCTTTCTCACAATACATAAAAACTCGACTCATATATCGTTAGCTAACACGAAAAAGCATGTAAATAACAAGATAATCCAAACCTCTTTTTCCATTAAATTTTGTGTTTTGATTAAGATAAATTCAATTAAGAAAAAATTAATAAAATTTTTTTGGTTTTACTGTAGCTAACGAAATACTTACATAATGTACATTGAAAGTATCCTTTTGAGTTTGTTTATTTGTTTGTTTGTGCGTCAATCACGGCTTAGCAACAGAACCGATTTTGATGAAATTTAAAGACGGTTAGATATTTGTCCTCATAGTAAAATGGGGTATTTTTATTTTCATATAGCGGACCAGGAGGGAGAAAATGGAGAAACAGGCTTTTTATGTGTCCTAACCAATTTTAACGAGGTCTCGGCTGATCGATTTTAATGAAACTCTAAACATAGGTAGGTTTTTATCAATATATTTTTCAAGACCTAGGACCTAAATGAGAGGCAAAGGGGAAAAACGGGCTTTTACGTCCGATTTTAATAAAGTTTGATTCATAGATATGTATGTAGAGGGTATAACACTCTATGTTTATCTAAAAAAAGAATTGGAGGCGGCGTGAAAAAATGGGGGAAAGAATAATCGCGCGAATTTATGCATCTTAACCGATCTTAACTAAATCTGATTTTGAATATAGATAAATGATCTAAAGGTAGAATTAAGTCTCTTTGGTTACATAAAAACTATGTTCTAATAAAACGCTGGGAAATATTGCGACATTACTTTGAAAATCATGGTATGGAATGTGTGCAAAAATTGCGTACGGATTTTGAAAGAAGAGAAGCACCGTCAGCTCCGTATGTTCATAATCTTGTAAAAAAAAGTGAAAGAAACTGGCATTCTCATTGATAAACCAAAGCGTGAAAAGCCAAAAAAAAAATTCGTACACCCGAGTATATTGCTACTGTGGCAGAAAGTGTGCATGAAGCGACATCAACATCTATTCACCGTCGTTCTCAACAATTAAACATTTCGGACACATCGTTCAGACGAATTTTGCATAAAGATTTAGGATTGGCGCCATCAAAAAAAAAGTTATTTGGCGGACCCTTTATATATGAGTAATATTTTACATATTTTAACAAAATTCTTAAATGCAGAAAAGTTAGGAAATCTAAAAACATCTGAAATTCTTGATAATAAAATAGCTCTTTGTAAATCAATTTAATGGTTATGAGGGAGCGCAGAGATGGAGTAACTCTTCTTAATAGTAGAGAGACGGCACATTTTTTATATAGAATAATATTCACTTTTCACTGTTTATTATAATAGCCATGTACTGAGTGCTGTGAAAAAACTATTTATAAAGAAATTGTTAAAGTTAAATTATTTATAATTTGTTGGAAAATCTTTCATCGTAAAAAGCTAGTGATCAATTTTGAATTATCTATTCAATAGAATACCCACACATTATTTTTGTACGTTTGTTACACAATATTCTATGAGTCATACTTAAAGACCTAATTTTTTCGATTTTATTGGAAAAAAAGTTTTCGTGATGCCTATAGAAGGGAAAAAATCAGTGCATTGTAACTAAAATCGTTATTTTATACGAAAGTAATTGTAAACTTTAATAAATATTATAACCTGCATTAACTCAATACCTGTCACCTGAATTAAAATCCTTATTAGGTGGTTAACAGCAAATTGTGTGACTTACTAAATCATATTGGTATGCAAAGCTGTAGAATAAAATTCTTTTAACACGAAAGAACCGAACAATAAAAATACCAAGGAGAAAATAATTTTAAGAAAAAATATGACAGAACTGAATTATAAATTTAAAAAGCGTACGAGTAATACAATTTTTAAACATGCAAATTCAAATTTTGTATTTGCGTACCTTTGGTCACAGAATTGATATGTTGGACCTGATAGGTGAGATTTTTAATATGTTATCTCCGATCACTAAACATTTTTTCTCAAACGATTGGTATATACAAAGCTATATAATATTATTAAGCGCCTAGAAAGGCCCCAAAGTTAGACCCAGGCCACATCGGGTACAATAAGCAAGTATATTTCAAAAAGAACCTCGTGCGTACTATTTGTTTTCGTTTAAGACTATGTATTTCTTTACATAAAATAAAATTGTAACGGGGACATTTCTATACATGAAATATTTTTTGAAAACAACTTTTTGGAATTTTGGTCAGTCTGTCTGTGTTCGCATCACATGAAAACTACTAGATGGATTTGAATAAAATCTTGTGAGGAGGTCCCTTATAAACTTGGCTCAAAAATTAAATATTTTTTTTAATAAAAATATTGCTTACATGAAGTGGTGGGTACTATTAGTTATAAAATAAAATTTTAAAAATATAGGAATTCTTAGGAATTATAATTTTACAAACCTAATTAAAATGTCATTGCTATTTTAATATGAAAATTTATTACTTGGAATCTTTCTTGTGTTAATTCAATTTAATTGCGATTGATTCCTTAAAAAAATAAATTTTTCATAAAATTCTTGTGAAATATTTAAACAGCTTTTGATTATTATTACTTTTTTCGCTTTTTCGTTTTATTTACAGTAGAAACATTTTAAATGTCAAACCTTTTTAATATTGCAACAATGTCTGTTCGCCTATCAAAGACTTGGGTCTCTGTACTTGTTATATCTAAATTCTTGTACACGCTACAAAAATTAAAAGAGTTTATACAGAGGCTACTTTAATTAACGTGCTCTTTAGAATGTATACTAGTATTTGTAACAGCATCTGCTATAAAAACCGTTAGAGAAAATTAAAAGTTAAAGGGTGTGTCTTTAGATAATCTAACTTTGACTTATATTGTCTTCATTTAAAATATGATGGTAAGAAACCTGAAATTATAAACTACAAGAAATCAAAATTAAAAATCAAATGCAATAATACTCAATGTATTTCAGATATAGATGGACCTTTTTCTTTTTTTCTAATAGTAAATATTCTTCAAAGTATTAAAAAATATATGTATATGGTTTGTTAAATATTTTGCAGTGATGCAGAACCGATCGTGTGTAAGAGCAACTTACATTGGGCAGATTTGTTTATTATTTTTTATGTTTTTAATTTTATTAAACTTTATTTTTTCAGTTATTATAATTTTAATAATATAAATTTATGATTCCTTATTTTAAAAAGCACGTAAGACTGTAAGCAAAAAAAAACATTTATTTTAGCTAACATTGTACGCAACATGAAATTATACAATCAACTAAAGAAACATTTTTATTTATTTTACACATTTTTAATTATTTTATCTTTCATATACAAATATGCTATACACATATTTTTTTAGCAATAGGAGTGCGTTACATCTTTCCTAAAATTGAATGAAGGCAGTTAAAACATATACACACACACATCAAACATATAATTTTTTCAATACATTAAAGTGTTAAAAAGTGACCCGTTTTGTTTTTTTTTTTTTCATTTGAATGATTTGATGCAAAAGAAACAACTTCGCCTTTAATCGCCAACCTTCGGTTGTTTTTATACGAATAAACTTCAATTGAAGGGAATATTACAAAAAGAGGAAAATAAAAAATCAGGCTCTCGTTGAGAGCAAAGTTTATATGGATATGGCAACTGTATATTTCATTGATATATTTTGAATCATTTCGTGTTTTTTGTTATTTTTATACTACAACTTATTGAAGTGAAATCTCCTCCACTTTATGAAGTTTTATATTTTTTTGTAGTGTTACGAACATATCTCGTTTTGGTTCGTGCTACAATTCATTTTTACGTTACGATTCGGAGATGTTTTTTTCTTTGTACATGGTTTAAATGAAAATGGAAAATGTATGCACCCCATAGTTTTCATATTAAGCAAAACAACAATAATTTTGGTTACCTATTTTATTATTTTTGGGGGTTTATTTCAAGGTCGGTTATTTATTTATTATTTTTTGCTTCACTTTAAAAAAAAAACTCAAATGTTAAAATATCAATAAAAACCGGTTAATAAAAACTAGTAACGGAAACTTAAATTGTTTAGTTATTATCGGAAGTAGTAGTGGCTAGAACATCTGAGTTTTCTACTATATTTCTTTTTAAAGAAGCTTGTAAATAGAGAAGAATATAGTGGGTTCTTTAAAAAATATGTCTTCTCTAAAAATAAAATGTATAATATCGGGTGTTCTTAAGCCTAATAAAGCTGTCATACTGCATTTCCTTTGTAACATTTATGATCAGTGTTCAGATTTACTTCAAAATTCGCGCAGTTTATAGACGCACAATTTGTTTAATGATGAGGCTAATTTTTACTCTTGTTAAGAAACAATTCACGAAGGAACCTATAGACTTTACTACATCAGTCAGTGTTTGGTTTACATGTTGGTGGCATCATTATTTATTAATTTATTATTCAATATAAAGTGTAAGCCCTTAGTGACTAATTAATGCTGACAAATTATGTTGCAAATGCATTTAATTTTTAAATTAAGATCTTATAAGTAAAAAGAAAAAAACCCTCCCAATTGCACACATTTTGAAAAATAATTAAAAAGGAAAAAAGAAAATAATGACAATCTAATTTAATTATATACGATTCATTTTTTAAAGATTTTCAATTAAAAATTTCCTAAATATTAGGCGAAATTTGAAAATTTTCATTAGATCTTGTATCTTCTAAAGTTCAAAATTTAAAACGTATTCTACATCCTATTCAATCATTAGCATTCGGTAACGTTGCTCAATAATGGAAGACATTGATCCGGGTATGACGTGGTTTCAACAGAATTCTGCTACAGGCTACACCGTGATCATCTCCTTATTTAAACAAATATTTTTCAGTAAGTTAGTTTTGGATAATGGACCTATTAACTAGCCTACAAGGACGCCTTTTTGACACCACTCGACAATTTTCTGTAAAGCCACAATCGCCCACAGGATCATATCCGCAAAAATATTTGAACGTCCAGAAAACGGCTCATTAAGAAAAGCCGTGGTGGACAAATGTGAATATCACCTGAAAGTCTTTCGAAAAAAAAACATTTTTTTAATAAAATTTTATATTTAATAATATTCAATATTAAGTCAGTTTAAAAAAAATACCTTTATATGTGTCTCTTCGCTTGTCAAAGGATAGAATGGATCCTACAAATAAATATAAAAAAAATATAAAAAATATTTGTGAGACAAGTAAATTCATATATAAAATAAATTAAAAGGAATTAAATAAAGTTGTTTTTACATTTTTTTAATTAGTAAAACAAAGTTTGGTAACACAATTTCAAACAAAAAACAAAAACCGGCTACATAACAAAGATACCACAACAGATTTGTATGAAGTTCAAGTATTAATAAAGGCGCTTTCACACTATAATACTGAGTCGTATGATTTTCATTTAAATTTCTCGTATGAGAATGATTTAGATTTCAAAAAATCTAACGTATCATTACAAAACGCTTTCACACTATCACACTTAAAACAGTTTATAATTTCTCTGTAGTAAGCAAACAGCTGTTTCTGGCAATAACTTTTTATACTCTTCCTTTTAATATTGTTGACATATGTATTAGAGAAGTACGATGCCTGTATGAAAAACTTTAAGCTGCAGGCGGATACTAGCCGATAGGGAACAAGTGTAGAAAAGCTGTAACTCAGCGATTTTTATGAAATTTTTTTGCACAAAATTATGATGTATGTATATGACAATTTGTATAAAAAATAATCAAAAATACTATTTCTTTCAGCTATTTTTGCAAATATTGATTTTTTTGCTGTTGAAAGCTTTAAGGCAAATTTGTATTATAAACTAACAATACACATGCTGATTAATTAATTTTATTTAGTATACAAGTACAATTTTTAGTGTGTTTTTGGCAATACCGACGGTTGAAAGTAAATTGTAGAGACCGTAGAAAGATTTAAACACTACATATTTAAAGCTTTCACTTAGCAAAAAACTCATTTGTTTTCCTAAACTTAGCGAAATTGTTAGGTTACTTATAAGAAAATTTGTAATTAATCGATGGATATGCTTGAAATTGATTTTGTTTAACATACATATCCGCACTGAATGTTTCGTATTAGCACATCGTTAAAATTAGTTTGAAAATAAAAAAAACATTTACAGTTCTTAATTACCTCTAAAAATCTGGTTGGTATTTTTAAGTCGGCGCAAGACAAAAATCAACCGCGGATAAGATATGATTATGCAGCAATTGGCTTCGGTCTCTGAAAAGCAGCTGTTTGTTTAATTGGCTTCATTTTTCGTTGCAAAACAACCCTGATAATATGAAATGTCTTAGCTTTTAGAAAAATTTCAAAAAATAGAGAGAGCCATCGGTGTGTCAAATTTTACTTCTCAATCTATGAGATTTTACTTAAGATCGCTTTCACACTATAAGATTTTTCATATTATTTCGAATTTTGGACAAATCTTAATACTCAGTCTTATAGTGTGAAAGCCGCATAAAAAATATCTGCTACTGTGCATTATTAGCCCTTAGTTCCAAATATGCTGGTTTATTTCTACAAACTAGAGAAAATAACCCAACAGCAATAAATTGGACATTATTGATCACAAGCTATATCAGTTGGGAAATAAATAGTTCAAAAATAAATTTTAAATAAATCAACTTTTAGCTGCACAATATTTGTAGTAAGTATATCACCCCACTATACAGCAACAGGAGTATCTACCGGCCCATAGGACGTACCAAGTTGTGAAAAATATGGCCATTTTAAAAAGTAACCCTAGAAATAAAAGCTTATACAGAACAAATGACATGTCCATGTCCGCATAAAAGAGCCTTCGTTTAAAATAAATATTAAAGGCATGTACTTCAAAATGACACAGAATGTTGTCCCTTCTTAACAAAGTATAAAATATAAAAAACATGCGGGTGTTCCCCGATTTTTACAATCATTGCTCTATGCTTAGAACTACAAACATCAGTCACTTATCTCTACGCAGTACATCGTTTGACATCAAAATAATACAACTAAAGACTTAATGGTAACTTACTTATTTTTTTACATTAATTATGATTAATTATTTTTTAACAAAATAGCCAGAAATTATTTTTGGAAATTTTTTCTTTTTTTGCATTTTCAATTCATTTTACACAAAGATAGTTCACAAGGCATCTTATCATCGAAAAAAATTAAAATTTTAACAAAGTAATTGTTGAAATATTCTAGTTGTTATAATTAAGGAGAGACAAAAATTTATATGGTGTTCAACTATAAAACCGTTTACGAAAAATGCTCATGCAGAAAATGCTGCATTACTTTATTAAGTGTCTGTTTTTGCCTGTCTTCTTAAAAAACTATTACTTTAAAATAATTTTTTTCTCTTCTCCTTAAATTGTTTGAATTAATTTTCAAGAACCTGTAAGTAAATAAACCGAATTAAAAATTATTTATGTTTTATTTTATAGCAATCCCAAAAGTATGCAATAACTTTTTAATGAATTGGTATATTCCTAGCTGGAGACTCGATTTTTTTTAATTTGGTATATAAAAGAAAAATTTGGCACCGTTTATTATTTACAACGGTAAGCGTATGATTAATATTGTGTGTATTTAAAATTTTTATACGCACTGTGCCTTTGAAACAGGAAATGTTTTAAACTAGCAAGAAGAATTTATAATTTTGTTGTTTATTCCTTTGTTAAATAAGGAATCATATTTTGTTTAACTTTTATTAAGTAAACCTCCTAAACTAAAACTCAGAAAAAATAATTTTTTTATAACAAAATTTAAAGGTGTTGGCTTTAGTTTCCTAAACAAATGAAAAATATACATATTTTTATTAAAAAGAGCAAAACTTTTACATTAAAAATTATTGCATTGATTTAAGTAAATAAACCAGAATAATAAAAGATGTAGACAAATTTTTTATATTGTTTTTTTATTTTTTATTTTTGAGGTAAAGTTCAAATTAACAACCTCTTTTGGATTTTCTTTAAAAAAAAAAAGTATTCGAAGTACTGACTTCTAAAATACTATTTCTACAAATACTGAGCAAAATTCTTACTTTGTCCAATTAAATGAATGCTACATTTAATTACAAATGTACCAAATGATAAGATTAGTGCAAATCTGCAATAACGCTTATTTAGTTTAAGTTGGTGTATTTCAAGCGATTAAGGTGCAGCTCACTTTTATTCGATTTCAAAAAGTCAAATCTATGCATATTATTGAAAACCAAAAATATTAAGAAAATCCAATCAGCTTTCTCGAAAAGAATAAATTTCCTACCACTTAAATATAGGGGTTCTTCTCCTTCCAAATTTGTATTTACGATATCTTATTTGGCAATCTTGCGCTTTATTTAACTAATGCTGGCATCCAGAACATAAAACTTTGTGACTTGGGTGAAGCCGGTTTGTTTAACGAAAACGTGCGCCTTTGAAAGGCTCAGCTAGTCAGCCACAGCACTCAGTAGCTTAGTCGAGAATCAAGCGCACAATTTCTTGTTTAACAGACAAGTCTTTCCTCCAATTCAGCTGCAATTGGCAAACACACTTTAAGTCTCAGTTAACTTATTTATTTAACTTATACACGCCCTTTTACCAACTTAAGAATTTCGAATACACAATAGACATTTTCTCTTTCTGATTTGCCTAAGCCTTTACCCACTCAGCTGGTAATCAAATATACAAGCTCCTTCACCAATTTATCTACCATAGCTTACATTAAATTCTCTTTTTCTTATCAAAAACTCAGAGAGCTTCAAATCATGCTCTGTTGGGACTTGAACTGATCGCCGCAGTTACTCAAAAATTTGTACTTTTAACGATCACACTTGCTTTTTAGCTCCATTTTAAATGACAACAACATTATCTTTTAGCTTTATTTTTTCTGCAACAATACTTTTTCAACATCTTCTATCTGGCAGCTTTTAGAAAGAAAACCCTAAGAATTTTTCAAAAAAGAGCAAACTCACCAAATGTTCGCTATTGGTCTAGTTTTTGTTAAAACTTCAGTGAACCTCTGGTTTAAGGTTTACATTAAATTAGAAAGGAGAAGTTAAAAGTAATGACGGATGTTCTCAGGCTTTATGTATTCATATCTAGACCACCCTGCAATCAATGCCAGTAGTTTAACTTAGAGGAACAAGTAGTGTTTGTAATGGATAAGCTGGCATTTTCATAAGCTCCAACTGCAACATGTAATTCAGTATAATTTTGAAAAATCAGTGATAAAGCTTAAAATTCTAAATTTTTAACTACTTAAGAGACTTTGGGCTATAAGCTGCTTTAGAAAATGTTATGCCTTTTCTGTCTGATCATAATTTGAATAAAAGGACTGGTGCGGACGAGGCATGTATTTTCAAAAAGGGTTATCCATAGTAATGAGTTCTTTTTTAATTTTAATTGCCTTTTTATTTTTATAGAAGCTGCTATAGATATAAACCAACTATGTTGGTTTAAAGATACTATCTGTTATGATTTTTTAGCCATGGAGAACCATGGTGATAAAGTTTTGCAGTGTTTGACTGTAGCTCTTCAAAAAAAAAAAAAGATCTTCTTCTTCATCTTCTTGTTTTTAATATTAATAGTTATTAAATTAATATTAATAAGTATTAATATTAAAAATGCATCCAATCTTTAAGCACCAATTTTTAACTCAAGATGAAATTTTTAAAATTCGATAAAGAAATAACCGTGTTCTAGTATAACACACTAAAAAGGCACAAATTGAACAACTTAGTTCTTTTAAACTCGAGGTTTATTTTTTAAATTGTACATTTTTTGGCATTTTAGGGCACAGAAAAACGAACTTGTTGCCAATAGAATTTTTTCAGGTTTTCGTCGTAACTATTTTAAAAAGTTACTGCAGTAAAGAAGGACATTATGATCGACAAGATGTAAAACAGAATAACCTATTTTACGAAAGAGCTCAATAGTGTAGCTTTTTATTAAAGATATCATTAATTGAAGAAGTGAAAATATTTTGTTTTGAATTCGTTTTAATTTTAATTTTATTTTAAATCTAATTTTATTGAAATTGGTCAATAGCACTGTCTGGGGCAACTCCAAGGGGATTTTAGCTAGAGTCACGTTCTTGTAATAAATGTATTCGTTTCAAGAAAAGTTTATTTATTTATTTTTAAACTTTAGCTTAAAAACTTTTACACAACATATTCTTCTGTTTTTATTCAATGTAAACTGATAGCTTATTTATTGTAAACAGCTGTTAAATGAAGGGAACAAATAGTTTACAGGAATTCATGCAGTGATGCCAATTTAGCTTATATCTCGCTCGTTTTAGATTTTCTTGATTACCGCTGAAGTTCTTTTTCAAAAAAAGAGCACGTATGTAATTTTATATATATTTAATAAATTTTTCCGTTTTACTCTTTATCTTTATGGAATTTATTTTTTTACATCAAACAAATTAGCATACTTTTTTGCTATGATGTCTTTGCTTGTTATGTTCTTTATTACTAAGTAGGCACACATTATAGTGCATTATAAGAACCAACGAAAATTCAAAAGAATCGATAAATTTTGTATTGAGACACATCATTTTAAAAATACATTCAATAAACATTCCTTTAATGAATTTGAATTTATTATCACTTTTATACTCTGAAGTAGAAAAGGCATTGAGTGTTACAATTTTTTTACAGAATAAAATTAGAGACCGAGTAGCTTTAATTCACATAAATATTTGCTGACAATGTCTGCTTTAGCCAAAATTATTCAAACTTTCCACGTGGATGCGCAAATTAGCTCTATTTTAATTGTATAGTCGACACGTTTTGCTTTTGAAAAATTGGCAACCCTAAATTCTTAAAATTTAAATTTAGAATAATGTGTTTCTAAATACTTATTGCGGAGTTCTGTACATCTAATTTTCCATCTACAAAAATAAAATATGACGACAACTGTTTTGATACCAATCTACCTGTAAAATTAAGTGTTTTCACATTTCTATCTGTATTTTCTTAACGAAATGGAGTAAGTCATTTACAAAAAAAAAATATTTTTTATTTAAAACAAAGTTCTTAAGCGGGTCCCCTTACATAATTATATTAAAATCCATCCAGGAGTTTTTGCTTGATGCGAACACATACAGACAAAACGACAAATAGACAAAAATTCCAAAAATAGATGTTTAATATTCCATATAAATTACTATTTACACCCTTCAAAAAAATATTTTTTATACGGAAATAATATCGTTAGAGTTTTTTATATGTAACTTTTAAAATTTTTATTATTTAACATGAACAGTACACAACTAAAATTAAGCGACCTTTACATTTTAATTCACTGTTTATATCTTGGTGTAAGAAAAATTGCTTCATATCAAAATAAGTGTTAATCTCAAATTAAAATGAAAAAATATATCTAAAACCTAAAAGAAAAATTATGCTTTATATTCGGGAACATTTAAGGCTTTTTAGAAAAATAATTTTTTTTAATGTTATATTTATTCAAAAACTTATTTATAATGAAAATATGTTTATTGCATTGAGATGTTCTTACTTTTGTTTTCCCTCTCTTTAAAAATGGGATTCCATTTGGGCAAATTTGATGTGCAGATTTCAAAAAATTCATTAATCTTCAAGTGTGTGAATAAACTTACAATTGTTCTTGCGCATTAAAGCTTTTCAACATGAATGAGATTTTTATGTGACCATTGCTGTTTTTTTTTTAACTGTGATTGTAAATTTTAGAGCAACATTGAAACCGTAGAGAAAAGAGATGCTGGCTGATTGTCTGACAGGTTGTACGGTAAAAAAACACAATAGTGTTGGTATTTACAGAAAGTTGAATAAAGCCACCTTTTACAAAGTATTCGAAATATTAAAAACCCATATACACACATATTGATTAAGCATGTGTGAGTCTATAAGAATGTAAGAGAGTGTAACTGTAAAAAAAAAAGCTTTCTTGGCATTCATTCATTAAAATGTAGAGTGTAAGGTTAGGGTTGAGACTCTTCTGTTTCGAAATGTACACACAAAAAAGACAATAAAAATTAAAAGCTTTTTTTGTAAAGTTCAGAAGAAAAACTATGTGGAAGAATATAGTAGAATAATTTTTTTTTGTTTTTATCTACAGTTATAGTGTTTGTAAGCTGTATCTTGAGAATTTTCCTTCTTTTTTTTTTTTTTTGTTTTTGTTTTGTGTTCTCCATTTATTTTTGGTTTATTTAGTAAAAAATTGTTTTTGTTTTTCAACCCACTTACTATAAAGTTGTGCATATACATATTTGAGAAATTATGTTGATTTAAAGTTACAAAAAATAAAATCTTACAACTTATCTTATTGTTGTAAACCTTCATCTTGTTTTTTCTTTTAGTTTTCTTTTCCAATAAAAGCTTTTTTGTAAGTACTTTTAAGGTATAAAGTTCAATTCTGAATGGTAAAATTAATCTTCCATTTTCTTTTTCACCAAAAGTGGAAAAGGGCATATCTAAGTTTACCATTCCATTTGTAGTTTCTACAACATCCAATTCCGACCCCATAAAGAAAATATATTCTGAGTTCTTATGCATAGTAAAGTCGGTTGAATGTTGTCCGTCTGTGTTGAAATTAACCTTGCGAAGACACTAGATAAGCTAGAGAATATTTAAATATGCCAATCGATATGTCTTATCAAAATGTTGTTATTAAAAATCGGTCCATGTCTTTCGAGGTAGCGGACAAACCAACATGCCTGCATATAAACTTTTTAATATCATTTGGAACAAATCCAACTAAGTAAAATAACTCCAATCAAAAAAAAAAAAAAGAATAATAATAATAGATAAAAAATAAAAAGTAAAATTAATGTTTTGTAGAAAACTATAATTTTTGAACAGATTTTTTTAATTACAATTTTAAATTAATTTTTTTACTATGCAGTCATGCTTCCACTTCTTCAAATGTTTTTTACATCTTGATAAAAAAATTAATGTAGTATGGCAGCGAGAACCAAATTATACTTTTTTTAATCAATAATTTGTGCACTACGCCGAATCTTATATACCCTTCACAATGTATGTAAATCCAGTTTTGTGAAGTAGGTCCTATCAAAAAAACTTATATTGAGGTGACAGAGAATTGAAAAATTCAAAAAAATTGTTTGCATAAAAATTTTCTCGGCTCTTAATGGGTTAAGCATATAAAAGAAATTTGGTATGTCCTGAAAGGTATCTTCAAAACTTTTAAATAAAACCCATTTTAATGACAATCGAACTTTTTTTATGAAAATTTCATTTGATGTGTTTTTTTTTTGCAAAATATTAGATCTTATAGCATTATCCTTTATAAACAATAGCATCTTCTAAAGAATATTTTGGATGGCAATATCAGTTTGGACTGTGAGCATGCACTTTTTATTCGTATGCATGCAGCCTAGTCGCAGTACCATCAACTGAAAATTATTCATTTTATTTTATAGAAAAACAATTAACTGAACTAAACATATATCTATATATATATATATAAAGGTGGCGTTCATCCCGGATGATTTATCCAATTGTAGCCGCTGTGGAAAGCGTATATACAGGCTCTATTTATTTGATACTACATCCAGGCTTCATGAAATATCTGATATGATAAAATATGTTTTACTATGGCCTCATTTGCTTGCTGCTTTAACTACATTCGGTAATGAAAGCAAGAACATCTTGCAATGTTAGAAGGAGAAGCTATGAGCAGAGAAGTAAATGTTAAATTTAAATTGTGACTAATATTTGATATTTTTTATACCTCGAAATACACGATTGTGGAATGGTCACCAGAATCAAACTATGTTCTCGGCAGTTATATATAGTTGCGATTAAGAAACTAGAATTGTTTAATAAATTACTATACTGACAATAAATAAGTTCTTTGAAACTTTTGATCATTAAACATTAATTGTGTAGAACTAAAAATAAGAAATCTGATAAGTTTGCTCGTACGTAATAATAGCAGTACTCACGACTTCGTCAGCGCGTCATTTCTAATTTGCTTAAATCTAAAACTAATAGAAAAATACACATTTTTCTATTAGTTTTATTTATTGCAGAATTCTGTAGTTCTGTGTTAAACATTTTCCATCTACAAATATAAAATATGCAGGCGACAACTGTTTTAGTACCATTATAGCGGTACGAAATTAAATATTTTTTCGATAGACAAAAAAACGTTTTCTATTATAAACTAATGTACTAAGGGATCTCCTCACAAAATTTCATTAAAAACCATTCTGAAGTATTTACGTGATGCGAACACAGATTGACAGCCAGTCCCTAAGTGACCTTAAATTGCTTTAAATCTACCATAAAAACTAATCTCCTAGTAAATGTGTTAAAAACTTTTTCTTTTACTGCTTATAGCCTTTTTCTATCACTATATATTAATGGTGAAATCTATTCGGTTTAGATAAATAGAACAGTCTTGTTGAAATTTTTTCATATAACAATTGAAATGTTAAGTTTTGCTTAAAACCTTAATAGTCAATGAGAGTATGGAGACTTAAAATTAATTACTGTTCTCACTTTCTTTCTTTCAGTTCTTGGTGATAATGACGAACCTCAATCTGCTTTGCAAGGCTTTAATTCGAAAATAAAGTTTGGTTCAATAGTTAAATATCCTAAATACCCAAAACATGTACTAAGTCCGACTGTATATTCACATGAACATTCGGTGGCACATAATCCCCAACAGCATCATCAATTACGAGCGGCTGGTGGTGGAGGCGGCGGCAATGGAGCAGGTGGTGGCGGCAGTAGCAGCAGCAGCAACGGTGTAGGAACTGTAGGAAGACACAATAAGATAAATAGTAAGCAAATACTAAAGCAACAACAAACGCATCACATGAAGGAATACGAAGATTTGGATGTTGAACATGATTATGAAGATTATCATGTAAACCCATCGTATGGACCACCACATGATATAGACGAAGATATGTATGAACCTATTTTGCCCCAATTTACACCAGATGTAGGCAATGGCCTGCAAGTAGGCAAAATAATTGTGCCTGGATCAAGAAGTGGTGGCGGCAGTCGTACAGATCTCTATGGTGTGCGAGACGGTGAAGTAAGTCGTGGTCGAGAGATTTCGCGTGGTCGTGAGGGCTTTATGAATTTGCTTCATGTCAAGAATAAAGTTTTTCGGCCGCACATAAATCGCATCAATCTCTATGATCGGGAACAAGAGCGTTTAAGTCAAAGTGACTCATTTAGCCATCACTGTCCGAATATGTGTGGTGAAATGCAGTGGCAGTGCCAGACAAAATGCAATTGTATACCTTTAGGTGAACGTTGTGACAAAGTTCCTCAGTGTGAAGATGGTTCCGATGAATGGGACTGTGATTCCGTCGATGATATGGTGGCTAAGTTGACTAGAGAATGTGAACAAACTGGTTTGCATATAATGTGCCCAAAGACGTTTCGTTGTATTAACAAAGATTGGCTGTGTGATGGTGATGATGACTGTGGAGATTATTCCGATGAAACGCAGTGTGGCGAGAAAGTAAACTGCTTGGAAGATCAGTTTGAGTGTGGCAATGGCTTTTGTATACCAAAGCCGTGGGTATGTGATGGAGAAAATGACTGCAAGGACTTTACCGATGAGGGACATTGTAATCGTACAAGGTGAGTGTTTTACTTTCCTTTCTTTATTCATTTTTTCACTTTTAATTTGTAATTTTGAACATGATATTTGTGATATTTAAGATGTTCTAGTGAGCACTTCTCCTGTAATGATGGTTATTGCATTTCAATTGCTTTTCGCTGTGATGGCGAACAAGATTGTAGCGATAATTCGGATGAAACTAAATGTCCAGCTGTCATTAATAGTTGTCCAGAAGGAGAATTTAAGTGTCGTGGTGGCTTAGGTGGAGCTGGTGGCCCTGGCGGTCGATGTATTTTAGCACGCTTTCGCTGTGATGGTGACAATGACTGCGGTGATTGGAGTGATGAGGAAAATTGTCCCCAAAAACCTTCTCAATGTACTTCGAGTGAATTTAAGTGTGCCGATGGTACTTGTATTCCTATGCGTTGGAAATGTGATAAAGAACAAGATTGTGATGGTGGCGAAGATGAAAACGAATGTGGCAATATGAATTCAGCCGTTTCTACAACTTGTGGCACAGACGAATTCACTTGCAACAATGGACGATGTATTTTAGTGAGTACTGGAACACCTGAACTTAATTTCCAGAAATTAAATTTAAAATTGTTTTGCTTAGCGTACCTGGCTTTGTGATGGTTATCCAGATTGCTCCTCTGCTGAGGATGAAGTCGATTGTCATTTGCAATGTGATGTGGGTCAGTTTCTTTGTCCGGCCAAAAAGAACATCACCAACTTAAAGTCAGTTTAGTTTTGAACAAATCTAATATCATCATTCTAATCACTCTAATTAATTGCCATTGTCTGACTTTTTAGAATTTGTGTGCACCAAAAACATGTGTGTGATGGTCAAAATGATTGTCCGCTTGGTGAAGATGAGATAAATTGTCCCCATTATCGTGAATGTGAAGCGGGTAGCAAGTGTGAGCAACTTTGTATAACTACTCCTAGAGGTCGTGAAGAGTGTGCTTGTCGTTTGGGATTTCTTATGAATGTCAATAGGAAAAAGTATATCTTGATTGAAACGATTTAAATTCAGAAATCTTAATGATTTAATTTTAGTTGCACCGACATAGATGAGTGCAAGTATTTAACAAATCCTGTTTGTTCTCAAAAATGTGAAAATACTCATGGCTCCTTTGTATGTTCCTGTGAGAATGGGTATGTTTTGCGTCCCGACTTACGCACCTGTAAAGCTTTGGGCGGCGCTATGACCCTGCTTGTAGCCAATCGTTGGGATATAAGACGTGTGACTCTAAGCAATAATCGTTATGCGGCTGTTGTGAAGGGTCTACACAATGCCATCGCTTTGGATTATCATTATAAGAAGGGTTTACTGTTCTGGTCTGATATTTCGACAGACGTTATTAAAATGGTTTATATCAATGGCACACGCGTTAAAGATTTAATTAAGTGGGGACTAGAGTCTCCTGGAGGTATAGCAGTAGATTGGATTCACGATTTACTATTCTGGACTGATTCAGGCACAAGAAGAGTTGAAGTTTCTAACTTTGATGGCACCTTAAGATCAGTAATTGTAGCCAATGATTTAGATAAGCCTAGAGCTATTGTGGTACATCCAGGGGAGGCAATGATTTTTTGGACTGACTGGGGTCCTAATCCTAAAATTGAAAGGGCTTATATGGATGGTTCTCAAAGGCAGGTAATTATCTCCAAAGGTGTTACTTGGCCCAATGGATTGACTATTGATTATCCAAGTCATAAACTGTATTGGGCTGATGCTAAACAACATGCTATAGAATGTTCCAATTTGGATGGTTCTGAACGGGCTAAAATCCTAAGCACTCATCTACCTCATCCCTTTGCCATGACTATATTTGAAGATACAATGTACTGGACTGATTGGAATACTAAAACCGTATCGGCAGCTAATAAAATAACTGGCAAAGGTTTTCGCTCAATTCATGAAAATTTTCATTTTCCTATGGATATACATGCCTATCATCCGGCTCGCCAACCTGAATACGAAGATCATTGCCAAAAAGATAGAAGAGGTCTAAGGGGAGGTTGTTCTCACTTATGTCTTCCCAATAAAAATTCTAGACGGTGCGGCTGTCCTATAGGTTTAACATTAAAAGATGATGCTAAGACTTGCAAAAATGCTCCCGATGAGTTGATTTTGGTGGCCCGACGCAAGGATATACGGTTAAGGCAATTGAATGGTAAAGCTTCACCCTCAGCGGATGTGGACATGATCATACCTTTGGATAATTTAAAACATGCAGTAGCACTGGATTGGTGCAGTGATACTGATACAATTTTTTGGACAGATGTTGAAAGAAGTACTATTAATAAGGCCCATCTCAATGGCAGCTATCAACAAAAGGTAATCCACTCAAATCTTGTTGGACCAGCTGGTTTGGCTTACGACTGGTTGACCGATAAGCTATATTGGACAGATCAAATAACATATCGTATCGAAGTTGCCACCACAAATGGTAAAATGCGCACTTTACTGGTGTGGGAAAATCTCGAAAAACCGAGAGATATTGTTGTAAATCCTATGGATGGTGTCATGTATTGGACAGATTGGGGCAATCCAGCAATGATTGAAACGGCTCATATGGATGGAAGAAATCGAAAAGTTGTTTTATCTAATAATATAAAATGGCCTAATGGGCTTGCCATAGATTATGAACAGCAAAAATTGTACTTTGTGGATGCTGGCACCAAGTCTTTGGAGAATATAAATTTCGATGGCTCGGGGCGTAAAGTTTTAATGGGTGAGTGCTTTATTAAGCCTGAAACCATAATTTTAGGTATCAATTTATACGTTTGCTTTAAAATACTATTCTAGGAAGTTTATCTCATCCTTTTGGGTTGGATGTTAGTGGCTCAAGAGTGTACTGGACCGACTGGGATACCAGAGCTGTTTTCAGTGCTGACAAACTTACCGGCAAAGATATTACCACCGTTATATCCAATACTAGTGATCTTATGGACATCACTATTTTTCATAGATCGCGGCGAAGGATACGAAATGCTTGTGATAGTGGCAATGGCGGATGCTCTCATTTATGTCTGCTCAATCCTTCGAGTTATACATGCGCCTGTCCTGTGGGAGTAGTGATTAAAGAAGATGGCCATACTTGTTCCTCTGGTCCCAGTTCATATATTTTATTTGCTCATCGTGTTGATATAAGACAAATATCTTTGGATTTTGATCACTTGGTGGACGTAGTATTGCCTTTGCCACCAATTTCGAATGCTGTTGCTCTGGATGTGGATAAAAAGACGGGAATAATTTATTGGTCTGATACTGTAGAAGATGTTATAATGAGTTCTACACCCGATGGCTTAGATGTTAGTCGTGTTATTTATGAGACAATTGATAATCCTGATGGTTTAGTAGTGGATTCGGTGGGAAGAATGGTTGGTGACGAACTGTTTTAAAAAGCTTTGATTTTAATTGAAATTTTATTTTAGATTTACTGGGCTGATGCTGGTCGTCATACCATTGAAGTTGCTACATTAAATGGCAAATATCGTCATCTTATAGCCTGGAAAGATTTAGAAGCTCCACGTGGCCTGGCTTTGGACTACGAAGCTGGTTTCCTGTTCTGGACAGATTGGGGTCACTACCGTAAAATTGAACGTGCTCATATGGATGGTGAAAATCGACAGCGTATAGTTACCTCTAATTTAGGCTGGCCGAATGGTTTGTCTTTAGATTTGAAAATGAAACGCATTTACTGGGTTGATGCCCAATTGAAAACCATTGATTCTTGTGATTACACTGGCAATCATCGCAAGCTAATAATAGCTTCTTTGAAACATCCATATGCTTTAGCCTTGACAGATAATTACATATATTGGACGGATTGGAAATCAAAGGCTTTGCATAGAACTGATCGGAGTAATGTTACGGATCGTAAAGATGTTATGACCAATATAGATGGCTTAATGGATATTAAAGTTATTTCTTCTAACGCATCGTTACCTGAAAATGTTTGTGGCCTCAATAACGGAGGCTGTTCACAACTTTGTCTTCGCAATCCATCTGGATATTCGTGCAAGTGTTCCATTGGCCTTAAATTGATTAACGGAAGTCTTACCGAATGTGAATATTTGCCAGAAGATTATCTATTGATTGCTTTGCGTTCGGGTATTGGTATGATTTCTCTAAAAACACCTGACCTAATGGATGTGGTGTTGCCTGTTAAGGGGGTACATGGTGCCGTTGTTTTGGACTACCATTATCGCAGACATTATCTTTATGTTGCGGATGTGAATTTAGATGTTATAAAGCGTATCAATTTATTGAATTTGGCTGATAGCAAAGTTATAGTAAGCAATCTTTTAACGCCCAATGGCTTAGCTGTGGATTGGATAGCGGATAATTTGTATTGGTCGGACTCGGATCATAAAGTCATAGAAGTTTCACGTTTGGATGGTTCATGTCGCAAGCAACTAATTACTGATAATTTGGGAGATCCCAGATCTTTAATTGTCCATCCAACAAAAGGGTATGTTGGAAAGGAAATCTCCGCTCCTTGACTCAATTTTTCTGTTTAACTATATTTTTCATTACTTTGTTGCTTTTTATTTAGATATTTATTTTGGGCTGATTGGGAGACTCCTTCTCGAATTGAAAGAAGTTTATTAGATGGCTCCAATCGTACTGTAATAATGAACACAAATTTAGGATTTCCTACAGGTTTAACATTGGATTTTGAGTGAGTGAAGGATATTTAATTTTACATACTAAAAATTATTTATGTAAATTTTGTATTTATTGATTGATTTTTAAAGAAACCGTCGTTTGCTTTGGGCTGATGCTTTGGAAGACAATATTGGGCAAGTTGATTTTAATGGTAAACGTCGCTCAATTATAGTGCCCTTTGCTCCACATCCATTTGGCTTGACAATGGTTTGTCGACAAAAAAGATGTGAACCTAAAAAAATATAGTTTTAACTTATTTTAAATATTTTAGTTTGAAAATAACATCTACTGGACGGATTGGTATAACAAGTCTGTTTTTCGTGCTTATCGCAAAGGTGTTGCGGGCTCAAAATATTCTCAACCTGTGGAAATACGTGATGCCCTTAGCGGCGCTTTAGACATTAGAGCTGTGTCACGCAAACGTCAATCTGAAGATTGGAATCAATGTTCTCAGGATAATGGTGGCTGTACACATTTATGTCTTTACCGTGGCTCTAATTATACCTGTGCTTGTCCTGATCGACCCGATGGCAGAGAATGTTTGACCATACCTCGCTATTATATACCAAGACGAGGTAGCGATTCTGTGCCCGATGACTTAGAGGATGCAACTGAAACTGATAACATTTTGGCAAATGATGATTTTGATGAGGATGATTTTCGTGTTGCCGATCCATTGTTGGATATGAAATTAATCATTGTCATAGCTACAGTTATTGCACTAATATTCCTATTCGTGATGATAGCTTTAGTTATATGTGAGTTTTTAAATAGAAAATAATTCTATTTTCTTTTCTTATTTCAACTTAAAACAAAAACTTTATTTCTAGATATGATAACACCGAGTAAGCATCCAAAACCTAAAAGACATTCGAGAGGCTCTAGTCGTTCGGTGTTGACATTTTCCAATCCCAACTACAATGTGGATGGCACACCAATGGAACCTAAAACCACAATATGGAAACGTTTTAAAAGTGATAGATCTCATGTAAGCATTTTTTAAGAAAACTTTTAATATTGAAAGCATAACACATTCGTATCTGTTTAGGAACGGGTTTATGAAGAGCGCAGTCTAACAACGGAAACTGCATCTTCCAGTCTTTTTGTACCGACACCCTCACCATCTGCCTCGCCATCTGTCAATAAAATACAATTGTCAACTTTATCAACAATTGCATAAACAATTTTCAACTCAATTTATTGAGAACAAAACTAAAAACAAACTGAAAAATAAACAATGAATTGTTTTTATGGAATTCTTAAAGTATTTGTATGGATCTCATATCACATATTTTTTCTTTTTTTTTCTTTTTTTTCTTGTTTCAACCAAAATTATTTTTCCTGTCTTTAAAAAACTTTAAAATATTTCTCTTGATTAACACATACAATAAAAAGCAAATGATTACATAATTCACTACATCATGATATAAATTCAGTTAAAAGCATTATATTCTAACCAACCGTTCGGATTGTATAGCAATTTATTTAAATTGTTTTATTTTTATTCAGGAAAAGTCTTAATAATGACTGATCAAATATAATGCGAATTAATTTTCAGCCATCTTAGTATCTCATTAAATTTATTAAACTTTTTTTTTAAACTTAATTTATTTTTTTCCTTCATTCTTTAAACATTTGTCATATTTGTTATTAAAAAATTTTATCTAAGAGTTATTTTAATTTTCAAAGAGTAAAGTAAGAAAAAAAATTTCTAAAAAAAAATCTAAAAACATATAAATTGTTAAAAATTAAAAACAATTATGAAACAAAACCATGATTTAAAAGTGCTAAAAGTTATGAATGCGTAGATTTTCTTTGAAAATAATTTTAAATAAAAATATAAATAAAAGGTTAGTTATCAGTTCAGTTTCTTTATTTATGTCTTTATACAAACAAAATTTGTAACTTTGTTAAAACATGTGCAAGAGTGAATATAAATGTTTCATATGTAAATGTTTTCAATATGTTGGTAGCAACTGATATTTAAGCTGACTTATTGCAGACTGATATAATATGATATTTTAATTATTTTGCAATTTTACTAAAGGCAAAATCAGTTCATATATAAATATTTTTTAATTGAAACAATTCGTATCAATAATTAAAAAGATACTTATATTTGCTTATTTTAAGTGTAAAACTTTAATTGTTATTATTTTCAAGATAGAAATTACACCTTTGAAACTCTTCTTATGTAAAAATAGTTAATAGCTTAGATGATATTGTCACTTAAAGAAAAATGCTTATAAACATTTGTTTTAAGTAACCTTCGTCAGCATCCTTCATTATTTTTAAACTCGTAAACATTTAGATGGATTTCTTTAAGATTAATTTTAAAGGTTTTAGGTTTTCTTGAATTAAACATTTAAACCTGAATATTAAGTTGAGTAATTTATATTTACTGCAACATGTTGCAAAAAAATATTTATAGCTGAATTCTCTTTTCTTCTCTATTAAACTTAGCGAAAATTTTATAGAACGACTTTATATATTTTTCCTGAAAAATGGTGCAACTTGCTAGTAGTTCCAATACTACGATTTATAAAAAAAATTGTAGTTTGTATATTCTTTAAATGTGCAACATTGTTTGCTGTTTATGAGAATACCAAACAGATGAAAAAGTCATCACCACGATGGTTTTGCGAAACAAAATTGTGAATTTATACAAAAAATAACAGAGTGAGAATTCAGCAAATTTGTATTTTATTAATATCGCAATTTCTTATATGGGGTTTTCTATCGTACATCAAAGGAAATGGTGGACATAATAGAATGCTTATCAATAAAAACTAACAATATTTAAGGCTTGTATTAAAATTATGATAATCTAGAGCTTTTTTGTAAAAACTTTTAGCAATAGCAACATGTACCCATGATAAGCTGTGGTTTTACTTAGTAAATAAAAGAAATAACTACAAAAAAGCATTTAAAAATTGCCTCCTAAATTTTATCACACCTTAAAGTTATGTTGCGAGCAACATCTATAACTTAAACTATGGACAAAAATTAATTTGTTACATATAAATACATATGTAACGATTTTATGTGCAAACCTAGCAACTTCCGCAGCTAAATATGATGGCAATAGCCTCCGTTCGGTTTTTAAGCGCTTTTTTTGTATTCCGTTTTTTATAAAGTTCTTTATTTTGGCAATAATATTCACTAATTTATTAGTAATATATATTTTTATAGAGAGTTCGAGCAGTGATGCACAGTAATTTACTAATAAGCATATTATTAGCAGCATGTTGCTAATGGTTATAATTTTAGCTATAAATTTATACTTCAGAATTTTACTTAGGACCTAAAAAACCGACCTTAGTAGAAAAAATATTGACAATACGGAATTATTAAAAACATATTAAATTCCTATTTGTTTTAACATTGAACGATTTACTTCTTATAATAACATCTTTAAAAAAATATTTTATTTATATAAAGTTTAGAGTAGAACTAAAAACATACGATAATTCACATTTACCATAAAACAAATATACTTTGCTTTCTATGTTTTACTGTACAAACAATGATTCTCTTTAAAAGTATTCAAAAACTTTTCTTAAAAAAAATATTTTTAATATTACATTTTTATCAACATGTTGCAAAGAAAAATTAGTGATTGACTTGCTTTGAAGAAACAATTAAACTTTTGTTATTTTTTACATTGTTTTGTTTTTTTCTCTTATTATAAAACTTTATATTTGTATAAAAGACAAAAACAATTTTTTATAATTTAGGAATGTTATTTTATTCCATGTAAAATTTGACTTCGTTGATTTTTATAAAAAACTAACTTTTATGCACTTTTTAATTTTAGTAATTTCTTTTGATAAATATAAAATTAAAATAATAAAAATATAAAAACTCCATTTTGAAAAAAAATTTAACCAAATTTCTATGTGAATTCTTGTGCCAAATTAAGAAATAAAACACTATGAAAGCAACAAAAAAACACAAAACTAAATTGTTGTAGGCAACAAAAAAACTAAACATAAAATTAATGTAAAAAGAAAAAAACAAAAAACAAAAATTAATTTTTTTAATTTTTTATTTAAAGAAAACTAAAATTAAAAAAAACACAAACAATAAGAAAATTGAAAACGTTGGATTTAGAGTTTAAAAACTTAACTGGAGTGATTCTAAAAGCAACAAGAAGAAAAACAAAATAATATCAAATATTAAACTTTTAAAAATTCCTTAAAGAATTCAAAAATTAAAATTTATTAGACATGTAAACGTATTTGTTGATTACGACTTTTTTAATTGAAAATGTAAATAAAAATTATAAAAACAATCTAAATTAATAATTTATTAACTGTATATAAATGTTATATGTTATTTAAATATACATGTACTTTTCAAAAACTTATTAAAAAGAGACATAAATAAGTTAAAAATTACTGCTAAATATTATTACAGCGAACATTTTATGGTTGCTGTTATAGAAAGAAAATACAATACAATTGTCACAAGCCATACAAAAACTTAACATTCATTGAGGGCTCAATTTAGAGGATGTTAGGTTTTTGTGATGGCTTCTTGCAGTTATTGTTGTTACACTGAAACATAAACTCAAAAATAAAATTGAAATTTCAAAAACTAAACATACACTTGCCAACATTAAATTAACTTTTAATTGTATTTAATTTCACTATAAAGATAAATCGTATAATTTTATTAAATGAGTTAAGAACATATTATGTTGATAAACATATTAGAAATATTGTTTGTAGATAAGCACTTATGATTATAAATATGTTGTTCTAAAATAAATTTGGATTAAATAATTTGTTACGAAAATGTTTAATTTGTTAAAAGTTTTTACAACGAGTTTCATGTAACGATAAAATAAACATTTCACAAATTTTAAACGTTAGTTGAGTAAAATTTTTTCTACATTTATTTATTTGGTATTGGCAACATACTCATTTAGTATAAACAAACTTTGTTTTTTATTAATATAATTTCTTTTATCCTACAAAGTACTTGAAAGTAATTCAAAGATTAAAATAAAAATAAACATTCTGTAGGTGTTTCATTTCGGAAACATGTTGCTGGCAAATGCAGTTATAACTTTTTTACTTAGGTAATAAGTCTAGCGTCACATTGTCGATTAATAAGTTAACCCAGATACTGTAATATGAAATACACAAAATAAACTTTTAGTATTTCTTACATAAATAAATATTGCGCTACAATCTCTCATTTTTAAATTAAGGAACGAGCTACTTTCAATGCTCATTTCTTTCTAAGCCAGCTAATTAAAATGTAACTATAATAACTAAGTTCGATACATTATCAGTTTCTGTGCATGGTTTTAGTTCTTCGAAAATTATTCTCTCTGAGATAGTTATAATACCCGATTATGTCAACTCATAGGACACACTTCCATGAACAGCAAACTACTTTTGGCAGGATACGTTAAGGAAAAGCTAATTTACTCAGTTTAGAAAACTTTACAGTCTACCCTTAAAAGTCCACAACGCGATAGAGAATTTTAAGTTGAAGCCATAACATTCTGTTCATAATATAGTTTGAAATAATGTCTAGATAATAAATACATGAATGTTGCCAGAATGTTTATTCAACAAGAAAATGTTTCTGTAATTAGTTAGTAATAAAAACAGCATTTTTTATTCCTGATATTATAATCACCATGCGACATAATTAAACATATTACGCAAATTTCTTCAAACTGTTTAACTTTGTAGGTAAACAATGAAGAATAAAATTTAAGACTTGCGGAGTCCATAATCTTTTGACTTTTTTTAGAAAAAAATGTACTGGTATTTCTATCAAACAGTTTTCAATGTGGCTTGGGTATTATTACATTCAAATTAATGTATATAGAAACATGTTGCTACAACATATATACACACAATGACAATGATATTCACAGGATTAAAACGGTTTAAAAATTCAAAAATGTTGAAAACCGGGAACACAGCACAAATTTTTAGTAATTGTATTTTATAATAAATTCCCATGACCGACCGTACTCATAAATTTGTTTTACAATAAATATGGTCGTTTTTTTAACTGTATTAAGGGTACTGTGAAGGTCAACATGACAGCAACATGTATCCCCTAAAAAATATTGTTTGACACATGGCGAAATAATACTAGTTAGTCTCGATAGCGAGTTCATTTATTTTCGGCGAAACGTTAAGTGTCAGACACCATATAAAAAAATTATACTTAATTTTTTATATTTGGAATTTGACATTTTAGGTTTTGGGCAAAATAATGAATTTGCCATTGCGACCACTTAATATTGATTCGCCTTGGTTTGACATATATTTTGTACATACTTTTTATTTTTAAAAGCTTAAGAAAAAATGTTTTATCAACATTTTATGTTTAAAAATCATTGTTAAAAAAACTAAAATTTACACGAGACACCAATGCGATTTTATATTTTATTAAAGAATAATGATCATAAAGTTGAAAAATATTTTAAACTAATAATTTAAAGAAGAAAAGAAAACTGATTTTTTGAGGTTAAAAAAATAAAGGGAAAACGGGTTGTTTGAATTACAGTTCCTTTTACAATTACAAATAAAAAAATCTAAAAAGATAATATATAAAAATATAAAATGAAATAATATTAAAATCCTTAAAACATTTAAATACATTTAGAAAATAGGAACATTCAACCCAACTCTTTATAAAGTTAATTTATGTTTATAAACATTATTTAAACATATCCATTTTTAATTAAAATTTTATGTTAAATTTTAAAAAATTTTATTGAGTTTTTGGAAAATTATTTATTAAAATACAAAAGGTTCGTTCTTTTCAAAAGAAAAAGGGGCACATAAAAGAACATAGAAGCAGTTAAAGAGAAAAAAACAGAAATCTTTGGCCAAAATTAACAAAATTTTTCGTTGCATCACACAGGGACTTAAATCAAAATTAAACAAATCAAAGAAAAATTTATAGAAACAGTGTTGAGAAGTGGAAAAGCATATTTTACTAAATAAGTATTGAAATGAAAATAGTATATTGAATGCAATAAATAAAATAAAAAAGAACTTTTGAAACTATAACAATGTTGCAATAAAGATACTTAAAAGCTTTGCAACAAACTCATTTAAAAAAGGTTAAACCAACAAAACTGGCAGTTAATTCAATTCAAAATATAACAAACATTAATTCCTATTATGAAAAACAATATTTAATAGAAAAATGTTGCAAAAGATAAGCTAACGAGCATAAATAGTTGCGCAACTTTATTTATATCGCCAATTATTAATAATAATAATTGTCTTTGAAAAAGGAATATTGCTTTGCAGTTGACAGAAAGTGTTGCAAATTTTTCAAAAACATTAGCATCTTTTCACAAAATTTCGCACTAATTACCTATTAAAATTTATCATGCTACTAAACGAAAAGATATCATCTGAACAATGTTACCAAATGATTTCAAAGCATTAAAAAAAATTTGGTTATAGGGTTACAGAAAGAACTAGTTTTTTGCGACACTGTTGCTGGTAAAATGCCAAAAACAAGCTCAAATGAATTTTTTTTTCTTGCTGCAAAATTATTAAAGGCACACTTTTTAAACAATTTTCTTATGAAAATATTCGTTACAACTAAATTAAAAGAGTTAACGGAAAAGCAGCAAATACCTTTACAAAAAACTTTCAAAAGTTAATTTATGTACTTTTATTTAAACAAAAAACAGAATCAAATTGTCAGCTTGAAATAAATTCATGAGGGAAAATATTTCCAAAATTTCTGGCTAAAAACTTAAATTCTTGCCATTTTATTCTAGCAAAATAATATCGCGGCAACAATGTTGCCAAGGACATTTGTTAGTCACCTTTTTAAGTTTAAATGTTAAAATTAAGATTTGTAAATTTTTTTTTTTTAAAAAATATAAATAAAATTAAATAATGGTACCGTTATTTGGGTTATTTCTACAAGAAACATTAACTTTTTCACACAAAAAAAATACAACTTCAGCAACATTATTTGTATATATTTTTCACTCCATTTTTACTAATATTTAGCTCAACCAGTAAAAACTTTTCTGTTGATAACTGATTTAAGGTTATTCAAAATATTTAAAATTTCTTGTTCTCCAATAAGTGTGTAGAGAATATTTGTTTTTTATGCGAATTCTGATTTTTCAAATCATTATCTTTCTTTTTTCATTTAGATTTGGAATTAATATTTGCTATGCACTAAATCTATGTCATCTTTATATATATTTAATTCTGACAAAACATATTTATTAAATTAAAATTTAAACTTAAAAAAATTTAAACAATTAGGAGCATAAAAGTGGAAGTCAACATTTCACATTGGCAACATTGTTGATAAAGTTAACTTATTAAAATTTAATGACTGAAACATGTTGATAACTAAAAATAGGGTTTCTATGTAATAGTTGCAAGCACACAAGCAGTTTTTTCAGAAACATTCTGGCTCTTGGCCCCAATTTGAACATCTTAAGTTCGGACATTATGACAATTTCATAAATAGCACTATGTTCATACTAAAAACAATACAATGTCCATGGTTATTATGACGTTTTTCAAAGTGAAATAAAGTCCACTAAAAACTAAAAATATACAAAAATTTTTTTCTTATTTAGAGAGAGATACATTTTCAGTCAAAACTTTAAATTCAGTATAAAAGCCAATTTGGAATTTTTGTTGGTTACATTGTTTTTCATTTTAGCTGACGATATGCATGTATAATACAAGTACATACACATCTTTTCGAATAACAAACAAATATATTGTTTATAAATATGTAATTTAGTAGCAAGATTAAACTTAATAGATAAACGGAGAAATTTGATAGAGCTGGGAAAAGATTTTGTGAATGGCAAACGCATTTAACTTTAAAAGAACTATTTTTCATTTTAAGCAAATAATAAAGTATCTTTTTTGTACCACACATATTGCTTGCACCGTCTGCTTCAATGGCAGTTGAATTATTAAGTAGACTTGTGTAGTTAATAAACGAACTAGTTTATTTAAACGATTCCATCGATTGAACTAAGTTAACTAGTTCATACTTCTAAGTACACCTAGTTCATTTTTGAACTATAATTTGTAATTAAACTACCAGAAAAGATAAACTAGAATACATAACTGTGTTTCCTTGTTGACTATTTACGACATGAAATTAGTGTTACCACGCGTTTTATTTAACATTCATTACGGCAATGCTATGGTATTGTTGCCATTATATTGTGAAAATAACTTTTGAACTAAAAGAGCTTTTGAACTAAAGAAAGTGTTTGAACTAAAAGTTGAAAGTGCGAACAATATGTCAACAGAACATTTGAACTAAAAGAGATTTTGAACTAAAGAACCTTTGAACTGAATTTTGAACTAGTTCATTTTCAAACTTTGAACTAAAAAGAGCGATCACTAAATTGAACTATATGGCACAAGTCTATTATTAAGTTTTTTTTTTAATCTGAAAGGCTTTTAAATAATGCCTCTGCTACAATTAAAATCCCCAAGAAATGTCATTTTTTAACTCTTTCTTTTTTTAATTTCGAATGCTAACTGTCATTCATTTGAGTTGGGACATTGTTATTAATTTGTATAATTTTAGAAAATAAATCACAAGCATAATCAATTTATATTATACTACAATGTGTTGTTATGTACAAGCCGTACAAAAATATTTAAATTGATATTCAGTGTCTAGCCACAAAAATTTATACCATGATAGTTTAACATGTTTACTTTACTAGACAGTAGTACAGGTAAAACAAGCACTCAAAATTTAAAATTCAATGCCAGTAAATAAAACAAGTGCTTAAAACAAAAAAGCCAAGAATGAAAAACCCCGAATCCCTCCTTATGAATTTCTTGTCCCATACATATGCTGAAATGCCCAATTTGGTGAGAAATCCCCTCATCTGGCTACACTGCACGCAAGCAAATATTAAAATAATTTTTCATATATATTTTTTATCAAATTAAAATAACTATCATCAACATTTTTTTATAATTTGCAATTGTAAATTTGTTAATTAAAAATTTTATTAAAATAAAACGTTTCTAAAAATGTTACACTTTTGTATAAAACACTTTACTCTCAAACACAAAATGATTTTCTTTTTATTAATAAGTTCAACATATTAAATTTTTTTGTAAAGTACAATTTGTTTAAAGTTGTAACAATTATTATTTATATAAATAACTAGATTCTAGGAAATGTATAAAGTAAAAAAACAAACCAAAAATTCTTCCAGTAATAAAAAATAAATAAATTTGCCTCCTATAATATAAAAACAAACGACAAGTGAACTAAAGGAAGTTTTAAAAATTGTATAAATTAATGATAATAATAATAATTATAATAATAATAATAATAACAATAATAATAATAATAATTATAATTATAATAAAACACTCATGTAAAAAAACATTTTTAAGACAAAAATTCAAAATAATTTGGTTCTTTATTTTCAATTTTGTAAGAAAATGTTTTAATTGCGTCAGTGTTTTAGAATGAAAAAAACTAAAATATCGTTAATTTTTTAATACAAAACAAGCAAACAAAAATGTAAAACAATAAAAAAAGAAGATAATATATCTTTTACAATAACAACAAATAAATAAATTTAAAAAAAAATATAATATAAAAAAATAAATAATAAAACAATAATTTAAAAGATCTATAAAAATTTTAAAAAGTTTTTTTTTATTTTATATATAAAAACTAAGTAATAAAAACACTTTAACAACAAATAGAAATTAAAAACAAAATAATAGTTTTAAGTTAAATAATAACATGAGAATTATATAAAAACGAGCAAGTTAATTAGAAATAATAAAAATAATAAAATCAATTTGTTGTAATAATTATTAATTGAGAAAAACAGCATAAAACTAATGTAAAAAACAGAGAAAGTAAAACAAATATGATTTGTTAAAGAATTTTAAAAAAATCTCAAATGAAATGGAAAATAAATGTATTTTAAATGTTAAAACGTTTTTTTTTCTTATTATTTAAACCTTCCTTCTTGAAAAAAAGTGTTGTTGGAAGAATTCAGCTGAAAGTTTGGCAAGAAATTACAAGTCGTTAAGTTATTTGTTGCTTGAATGTTGTTTAAAAGTTTTGTTTTTTATGCTATTTTTTGTATTTAAGTTTAATACATCAAACTTATAAAACGGGCTAGATCAACATACATGTGTGCCAGGCATTACCTCACAGACGATGTGTCTTCCTTACCCAGAGCAACTCATTAAGGCGTTTCTTCAAAAATATTAAAACGACTTCATAAAATTTTAAAATTTCAAAATCCCTAAAAAATTATGAAGTATAAAAAAATTAATTTTTGAATCAAGGCGAGTTTATGAGAAAAAAAAAAAAGAAAAACAGAAACTCAAGTGAATGATAAACTTAAAAACACAATTAATTAAAGAATATTAAAAAAGGACTTTTGTAATATAACATTATACACATTTGATAGCTATTCTACACATAAAAAATAAAGCTTGAAAAAAGTAAGAGTGCTATATTCGGCTATGCCGAATCTTATATACCCTTCCCCATGAATGTTATTTTTTTTAAGTGAAGTAGCTCCTATCAAAAAAAAAACAAATATTGCAGTGACAGAGCTTAATGGGTCAAGCATTTTTTGAAAATTTTTAGTTTTTCCTTAAAATTCTCTTTAAAAGCTTTTAAATGATACTCATATTGACAATTGAACTTTTTTATGATAATTTTAAAGGCCCGTAACTCGGTAATATGGGAGAGCGCCAATTTTTTCACGTTTTTTCTTATTTTTTAATTCTCTATCGCTCCATACTTTTTTTGGAGTTACTTTATTGTTTGAATTGATATGGAAAAATTAGAAGCAGGCAGGATCTTGCAGATTTTCAATAGAACATCTTTTGACACCATGTTTGATCCATTAGCATACTAAAGTTTTCTCAGCTCCTCTAGTGTCCCGGAATGACAAACTTAGTTATACTTTTTGTGGTGAAGGGTATAAATAATAGTCAAACGATGCTACCTGGTAAAATAAGTTTGCCTTTTTTGGGATATGTTTATAAAAAAAAATTTTTTTTTGTTTTTTTCCATCATCCGACTCTTTAATTAATGTTTTTTTTTTTTTTTTTTTTTTTTGTAAAACTTTTTTTTTAATAAATTAAAATTTTTTCGATAAACATTGATGCATCTGTTTTCCTATTTTTAAGTCTATCGTTAAAATCGATTATTAATTGTGAAACACTACGAAATCTATGTCATTGACATTGAGCAACCATATCAAGTAACTGAAGTTTATTTTGGTGCAGTTTGCATTTAAAGTCATTGTATGATTTCTTGTTAAAGGTAATCAGTGTCAATGTGATATTCCTCAAATTAAGAGATTCCAAAATTTTTCCTAAATTTTCCTTCTCTGTATTTACTGCTGTCAAAGGCAGTGGTAAAGACTATAAACCAAGAACTTTTCTTCTCGACAGATAATATCAAAAAGTGTATGCAGAGGAAGAGCAGTTATACCTGCGACAACTTTTAAAGCTTCTGAGATGTTATCAATACCTGGATATTCGCCATTCTTATTGCCTTTAAAGTTGAACCATTTCTTCAATGGTTAAAGGATTTGTACAAAATCTGTTATCATATGTAACATATACAGCTTCGATGCGTGATGTTTCGAGTTATTGAATATGATGGCTAAAATTTTCCTAGCACTCTCTGTCTGGAAAATAGTCAAAGCCTATATCTGCGCTTCGAAAATTTCTGACCTTTATAAGGCTGTTTTTCTCTCTTGCATTTATGTATAAATGGTCATTTTGATTTTGCTGCACATAGGCTCAATTACAGATCCACTCGATTATTTAGATTTTCAAAAGTTGTCGCTGTCGTTACGTTGCTGTTGACTAACCATCCAGATTCGCTAATGCCTAATATGATAGTGTTGAATCTATATAAATCTTGGGTCAGTTGTTTTAGCCAGCCAATCCGTATTTTCTTATTCAGGCCTGAAATCCCCATTGGATCTTGTGGTTTCTTATAAATTTTAGCTTCCTTTATGGTTTCATTAATCAAAAAAAAAAAAAAAATTCGGGAATTTATTTAAAAAAGATGGAAATTAAAACTTTCTATAAACTACCATAAACCTGTTTATACGCTTCCCCTCAAAAAGTGGAAAAAGTGTATATTTAAGATTGTCATTCAGTAATTTCTGCAATATCCATTCCCAACCCCATAAAGTATAAATATTCTGACGTCTTATGCTTAGCAAAGTCGATATAGCGATGTCCGCCTGTCCGCCCGTTTAGTGTTGAAATCAACTTTGCTAAGGCATTAGATGAGCTAGAGAAAATTTTAATACTCTAATCGGTCAGTCAAAGTTTCGAAAATTTTGCTATTGAAAATCAGCAAGATCGCGGGAAGAACATCACTCCTGCCTCTAATTTTTCCATATCATTTTGAACTTGATAAAAACCTCAAGTGGAAATATTGGCGTTTTTTTTTTTAATGCTTAACCCATTAAGTGCCAATAGCATTTTAAGAAAAATTATATAAAGTGATAATTTTTTTTCCCATATTAATTTTCTGTTACTTCACTAAACTAGATTTATACATATGGTGAAGGGTATATAAGATTCGGCATAGCCGAATATAGCACTTTTACTTATTTGTTTTGTTTTTGCAATTTTTTCACCAATTATAAAACAGGCATCATACTGATGGCAACAAGTTGCTGAAACATTTAGGTTTATTACTAAATTTGTAATAATTTATAGCAATTTGCATATGTTTCATAAGAGCTCCTAATTACCAATTATTTTCTTTGTATGCCAAAAAAAAAAAAAAAATAAGAAGCAAATTGTCGGCAAAGTTTTTACAGCCCCAAATTTTAAATGAAAATTTTCAATTTAAATATTTCGAGAAAATATTAGTGATGGCAAATTATAAAAACGTTTACCGATTTTAAACAGGATCAAAGATCTTATTTGGTTTTACTTAAAAAAATATGCTTTTGTCGATCATCAGCACACACATCTTTTAAAAATTAAAAAAAAAAAAAAAATACAGATCGTATTAAATCATCATCATATTACTTGCTCTCATTTACCAATGAACACTTTTATTTTCGTGCAGTTTATTAACATATTATTAAAGTGCAGTGCAGTGCAATGCAATGTAGCCTGGTAGTAGTAGTGTTCTTGTTCATGATGATTTCATATAAAGCTTAAATTAAGAAGAGGGCAAAAGGACCAAGTTACCAACCAGTTCAATTGCTGTGATCGTCGTTGCTGTTGTTAAACTTGAGGTTTTATTACAAAATTTTGTATTTGAAAGTAAAGCAGAGGCTGAACAAAAACAAAATTGTAAAAGATATGAAAATACAATTTAGCACACAAGATCGAAAATCACGAAGAAGAAGAAGCAGATGAAAACACCGTACATGTAGAGAATTTAAGTAGAAGATATTAAAAACCCAGTTAGGTAACTAACATTTAACCAGCCAGCAACCAATAAGGCAATAAAATAAAAAAAGAATCAGCCAAACAACTAACCATTCAACCATTCATGCATCCAAGGTAGACACAGACAGCGCAGGACATCAAAGAAATTTTGTGTGGCGCACAAAATTGCATTTGAATGTACGTGCGGTCGATTTTTTTAAAGCTTTTTTTCAATTTTTGGCTTGTGTGTGTCTTCTCTCCCTTTTGCCTGATTTAGTTTAAGGTACAAAATAACAACGGCATTCAACAACAACAACGACAACATTATCTTTGAAACGAGACATTGGAAGACCAAAAAAAAATATTTTTAACAACATTGTCCAGTTTGTAGAACAGAGAATAAACAAAAACAGCCACAACTATAACAATAACAGCATCAAGAAATAAAAGCAGCAACAACACTTTTATTTAAATTCTTAAAGAATTTTGTAAAATTCTTGGAATTTCTCAATGGTTATGAATGGACAGTATAAAATGTTCTTTTTTTATTTTTCTTTCGTTTGCCTTTATTGTAGTTGTTCTTGTAGTTTGTTATTTTAGTTTTTTTTCACATCTACTCCTTCTTTTACTGTTTAAGTGTATAGCGCATGATTTTAATGTTAAGAGGTTTGAAGAAATAATAAAAAGTACTTTTTCGTACAAAAGTACTAAAATTTTAAAAATAATTAATTATTACTTATATTATTATAATTTATAATTCATAATTTAGTGATAATTCTTTTCTGTGCTCTAATTTAAATAATTTTATTAGAAATCTTAATGTAGGTCATTTAAATTTCGCTATTTTAAGTTTAAAGGCAAACTCCACCAAATTTTTGGAGATCAAGCGTTTACTGAATGGTGGTTTTGTAGATGTTTTTGGTATTAGTGAAACATGGTTAAAGCAAACGATCTCCACGAAAGCTATTGATATTTCTGGAAATTTATGCCACAGAAGTGACAGACCTAGTGGTAGGATTGGCAGTGTTGCACTTCATGTTTCAAGCAATATTCAGCATAAGGTGATTCATGTGGGCACAAATTATGGAGTCGTTGATTGTTTGTTTATCGAACTTACGCTTGAGGGTGTGAAAATTTTAGTTGGCATCGTATATCTTCCTCATGGTGATTTGTCTTTATTTGAAGACGAGGTTTCTGATTTAATGGTTCACTATTCTAATATTTTTGTTATTGGTGATTTTAATAATTATTTATATGATAAAGACAAATCCTTAAGATTTCGTAACATATGTAGAGGAATGAATCTTTCTCTAGTTCACAATTCATCCGCTACTCATTTTGACGTTCGGTTTAATTCTACTTTCTTGTTTAATTTGTTCTTGGCCTCTTCCCCTGATTTAGTTGAGATATCTAACCAATTTCAGTGCCCAGGTATAAGCCGCCATTCCTTTATTTTTGTGTCACTCAAGATTCTATGTTCGGTTTTACAACAAAATTACGAGTTTTATGATTATGATGCAGTTGATGTGAGTGCGCTGAAATCTAGGGTTTTGAATTGTAGTTTTGATAAAATGTATATCACTCATTGTGTTGATGAACAGTTAAGAATTTAATTTAAATGACAATCTGAACTTTTTGCATTCAATTGTTGCTTTTAAACAACGATTTGTAAGAAATATTAGAGAGGATTTGTTTAGTACGCCTGAGATTACATATCAACTGCCAAATGTCATTCAGAACATATTTGCGTTATAGAACTTGTGATATTTGAAGAATTTTTTGTAGATGCAGAAACAACGCTAAAACTGTTATAAGGAAATTTAACAAAAAAGATCATGCTTCAATTTTTTAATGATAAGAGCAAGAGGGAGATTTCGTCTGTCTTGAATAAAAATGGATTGGTTGAACTCGATTGTTGACTCTGATGATCTGAATAATAATTTTTCCTTTAACCAATTCATTGATTGTTATGGATTGATTGAGTTTCCTAATGTTTCATGTGGTGCTTTCACATTTCGTTCAGTGGATATTTTTGAAATTTTTCATGCTTTTAATCTCATCAAATCTAGTGCTGTTGGATATGATGGCTTTGCTCTTAAATTTATTAAGTTGGTTATGCCAACCAATTATTGCTAATCATATACTACGTTTAGTTAATTCAATATTAACTACGTCTACTTTTCCACTGTTATGGAAAGTTGCGAAGATCATTCCCATAAGTAAGAAATGTTTTAGTGCTGGTAGCAATGAATTTAGACCAACATCTATGCTATCGTTCTTATCTAAAATGGTGGAACATATTATGAAAACTCAAATCGTAAACTATATGGAAGACAATAACTTGCTCCATGATTGTCAGTCTGGATTTAGACGTAACAGAAGTACAACATCATTACTTCTTGGTCTGACTGAAAACATTCAAAGTAATATTTCCAAAAAAGGAGTCTGTGTATTATTATCTTGGGACTTCTCTAAGGCGTTTGATAGAATTAAGCACTCACTTTTGATTAAAAAAACTGCATAAAATTTATGGTTTTTCATCTACTGCTTGTAAGTTGATATATTCTTATCTCTCCAATAGAATGCAATATGTTTTTTGCAATGGTCGTTCTTCAATGTTGTTACCTGTTTACAGTGGAGTCCCTTAGGGATCTGTACTTTGACCATTACTTTTTATCATGTTTACGAATGATCTATTTGATGTAGTTTCGAGTAATATGTCCCTTCCATTTTCTTTTGCAGATGACGTGGTACTGAGGAATTTCCTGACGTTTTGCAAAACATGATTGATTTCACTGTTACTTTACTTCTAACTTGGGTCTTTGAAAACTGTCTGTTGATCAATACTGAGAAGACTAAGGCTATGTTTTTTGGCAGATATAAAAGTTATAGATTTTCACTTGAATTTAATTAACACGTCTATTGAGTTTGTTGATAATCTTAAATGTCTTGATGTGATTATTGACACAGCCTTAAATTTTGACTGTCATGTTAACTCTTTAATGTCTAGAGTTATTTTTACTTTACGTTGATTGTATAGTCTTAATTTGCTATTGCCTTTTCATATTAAAAAAAAGAGTTGTTCATGGATTAATTAAGCCGATTTTTTTATATTAGGTTATGCGGTACCTTTACTCTCTTAAAATACGTCAGCATGTATCGCCCTACGTTTTAAAATTTTGTGGTTTTTCGTTAATGGAATTTGTTAAGTTTAGGATATTGTTGCACTTTTATAGATCATATAAGTTACAAACACTTAGGTATTTAGTTGATCTCTTCCAGTTTTGTAGATCCACTTGAAATAGGCAATTGAAAATTTCTAGATTAACTCCCATAATGGAGCGTTCATTTTGTGTGAGAGTGGCGCAAGCTTATAATTTTTTACCAATATCTGTGAGGATGTTCGATTTTTCTGTGGATGCTTATAAGATGAAACTGTTTCATGAGCTTTCACGGAATGGTTTATTTGTATAGGTATTAATTTATACAAACTTTCATATATATTTTTTCACGTGTTGAATAATAACTTGATTAATTAGATACCTACTGAAGCCGTTACTCTTACTTCTATTATTTCTGTGGCCTCAATATCTGTCTTTTGTTTCCAGTAGCAAAATAACTGTTTTGTATTTCCTTGCGACAGACTCTTTAAAAAATTGGTGCAATTCTGTGATCTTATTTTTATTATAGGTATTTATAAGCATTTGTTTCTATTATTATTACTTCTAGTTTTGTTATTAATTTAATTATTTTTCCCTATTATATTTTTTTTTAATCAATAATTTTAATAATTGTTAATAATTTTTAAGCAGAATATTGTAACCGATCATGGCCAATAGGCTAGGTTATTAAAAATACATAAATAAATAAATAAAATAAATTATAATATCTGGATTCCCATCAAAAGTTTTAAGGACATTCCAGTTTCTAAACTTTAAGGCACAGCATAACAATGATCGTACAATCACAACGAATCTGATCTGAACTCTTTTCTACTTAGAAAACACCCAAGAAAATATTATTTGCGTCACTGTCACACAAAAAGAATACAACTCTGATCCCACAGAACTTGTTGTTATAAGAATTTTGTTCAAAAGTTGAGACAATCGGACAGACCTGTACCAAATCGTTGAACCAATCAATTTCGTTCAAATATCAAAAGTAAACTCGCCTTAACCGACTTAAAAAAAGAAGAAGGTTATCAATTCAAATAAATGTTGCTTTTTACCTTTGTGTCTCCGGAACTCAGTCATTTCTGAACCGATCTTAAAATTTTTTTTTAATTTGATATATTACCCTTCGGATTGGTCCCGTTTTAAAAACAATTCATAATCTTAAAAATTAAAAGATCTCCCCATACAACATACACGTTTTTAAGTGTATTAACCGCAAGGCGCACTTCTTAAAAATTAAAAAAAGCGTATTACTATAGTTCCCAATAGCAAAATTTAACCAAAATAAATCAAAAAACTAAAGGGTGTTTCCATATTTGAAGTAAATTAACCTATATGGCCATGTCGTTTGAACCGTTAAAAACAAACACTTGAAAATTAAACAAAATGTCCATTGCCTTGTCTGGTATATTAAGAATTATAAATATTTAAAATTATAAATTATAGGGTGTTACAATAGTTGCTGTTATTTGATGCATATGACCAAACTGTTGAACAGTTGTAGAAAGATGATTGAAATTTGCACAGGATCTTTGTTGCGACGTTCGCTATAACAAGTAGCAAACTTAGAATTAAAAACAAAAGGGTGTCCCTATAACGAATGTAATTTGGCCTATATAGGCCTATCTTTGAAACCGTTATAGACAAACTCTTGAAAATTATACAGAATGTCCATTTCTATATCAGTTATAATAACAAGTATAAATATTTAAAATTAGAAACTAAAGGGTGTCCTAATGATTGTAATTTGATGTATATGACTAATTTTTTGAACAGCTATAGTCTAACGCTTAGAATCCAAGCAAATTTAGTTTTACTGTGTCAGCAATAAAAAGTGTAAAAGTAAAGAATGACCACATAACTGTTGAATTTTCTTGTTTAATCTGCCTTCAAATTTTGTTCTACGACATATAAAAAACCCTGACGCAATCTTTTTCGAATATAATATAATTAATATATATTTACCATCCTATTTGATTTTAAGTTTCTCTGTTTATAAGTCGGTTTTTTTGCAAGATTTATTTTCATTTTATACCCTTCTCTTTAAACGAACAGCGCCACAGTCTGTCTGTGTTCGCATCACATTTAAACTGCTGGATAGATTTGCGAGAACCTTGGTTCAATTTTTAACACTGTCTACAGAACTAAAACAAAAAGCTTAAATTATGTTTTTTTCTTACAAATTTAATTGATTTTGAACGATGAACTACGGAATGAAAAGCTTTCAGTAACATTTTTTGATCAGCTGCTCAGTTATGTGGTGCTCTGTTAAATCCAAACTATTTCACTTTTTAAATAAATCACGATATGCTGTTCTACAAACCAGGCTCTTTAACGAACTAAGACACACCTCCCTCAAAGTTTCGACTGCAAAAACAGGCACCTAAACCATCTCCTCTGTAGTCTTTACCTTTGCCACGATTATGCAAAAACTGTTTTCAATTTCTTAACAAGACTCTGCTGAGGTTTGAACTTTTGTTTACAATTTATTTTAAAAACTCACGCGTCCACTCTGCAAAATTCATTTTGGGTATACTCAAGGCTATATTGGGACTTGAACTTATGATCTTCTTTTTAATAAACTAGTAGACACTTTTTATTTTTGTATTTGATCTTTTAATAATTTTAAAATATTTAAATCCTTTTTTAATTTCCAAGGTATAACACCAAGTCTTAATCAAGATTTGCCAGTGGGTCGCAAGTAAAAACTCTTGATTCAACATAAAAATTTATAATCAAATAATTTACTTGATATCAAAAATGAATGCAGTTGGTTCATAGAATAAAACTACGATACAGTTATAGAAGATCAATTATTTGTCGGTGCGAGACTGAGACAGTAAAACTCACGAAGAATCGTTAAAAAATAAGATCTGGCAACCATCTATAAATTATTAACAATAAAACAGAGCTGTATCAATTTTTATTCTGCACTCCTTTCCCTTCCACAAAATTCAGAATTGCTGTGTGTGAACTCGGTGTAAGTCCCCCGAAAGGCACAAACTAAAAAGTAAAAGATGTAGATAATCATTAAATTGCCACAGAGTTGCAAGCTACTTTTTTACTGAAATATTCAACTTTGTGTAATCACAATCAAAGTTGGCCAAAGTTGCACAGAATTCTTTTAATTGAAAAAGATTAAACTGAAAAACAGGTACCAATTTATTAGAAAAGTACCTTTTCGCAAAATCAAACTCATTTGAAAACTTTAGGTAAAAATAAACTAAAATGATGACCATTATAATGAGATACTTGTTGAGTTTGAATACTTTTTTTATATTTAATATTAAAGTTAAACTGATTTGCTGGTCTTTTAAATATTATTTTTTTCTTTTTTTTTTTTTTTTGAAAGATAAAGATTTTTCATGTGGGTTTAAAATTTTAATACTGAAGAAGATGCTTAAAGCGTATTATTATAACGCATTTGTTGTTGCATTTTTATAAATATCAAAATTAAAAAAACCTTTACTTAGAGTTTTTTGTTCTTTTTTTTTTTTTTAATCATTCCAATGAATTGGGCTGTATGTAATGTTTCTCATGTTTGAATTTTAGTTGTAGTTTTTTGTTTTCTTTGTTGGTTGGTTAATGTAGATTTAACGATTGTTTGGTAGGAGCAAGAAGAGCGAAAAAATCACACAATCATCCTTGACTACCTTGGCTGCTTGAATGAATATTTTTTAATAAATATATACAGTGGCTGTTTTGATTGTTTTGCGCCTCACTAAACTCTATTTTTGATGATTTTTTTCGATCATTATAAAGCAACGCCATCCATAATCAAAAATAAGTTTAAATTTCAGCCAACAAAAACAGAAACTAAAATAACAGAATCAATGAATGAATGACTGGTTACAGTTTGATTATTGAAATTGGATCCTTGAATGGATCACGCTTAGTTCCATTGAATTTTTTCACTTCTTTTTTTTCCTTTTTATTGCTTAAAGGTTTTTAATAAGTTTTCGCTAAATTGTTTTGTATGTGTGTTTTTGTTTAAAGAATATAAAACTCTTGGACTGGCAATTTGTTTCTTTATTTTTAGATTTTATTCATTACAAAGCTAGAAAAAAAATATATTTAAACTTATTTTAATTTTAATATTCCATTAGAATTGCATATCAGATCTGGTTTGTAAATGTAGGTCTTGCTTTATTATTTGTGGAATTATATTTACATGCCAATATTGTTCCCCTTTCTTTCGATACAACAAATTTGCAATTCAAAATTATTGTATTTTGAAAGTAGATTTTGATTTACACAAGAAAAAATTAAAGTAATAAATGCGAAATATTCTATTTTTAATTGGGTCATAGTATGATTTGAAAGTCGATGAAACAAAATAAACTGAAAGTAAAATATATTTGCAAAATAGCTGAATTGTAAATAATAGAAGCGACATGTGTTCCCATTAGTTTGAAAATGCTTAAAATTAATAGATAAAAGAAAGCAAACTACCAAATAGTATAATCACAGGGCATTTAAATTTAATGGAAATCTAATTAAACAACATTTTTTTTTTCATCTGATTGCAATCAATAAAAAAAGTAAAATTTAATTAGAAGTTTCTAAAAAAAAGAAAGCCTGTTCTTTATTAATTCGAGAATGCGATCAGAGTCAGGAATGTGAGATGTGACGATTTTAAAATTTTTTATAAAGATAGGAGGGATATATAAGCCGAACGCTTTCTTAGTGGGTCCTTTTTCGACCCCCTTCCGTTCTCAATGTTAATAGGCAACCGATCCCTAAATAACGGGAAAATTATCCTCATTGAGTCACATGCTATCATGAGCTTTTATTTAAGACTTCAGTGATTTCAGACTGTCGAGTGAAACTATCCCTCGATATTTCTTGCGTTTATCCAAGGCTTAGATCCCCCATGGCATTCACAGCCCTTGCCAGACATTCAGATAAAACAAGTATCAACTTTTAATTCGGTTTAAATAACTGAACGAGTGTGTGATTCTTGTAATTATTAAAAAAAACAAGTAAGAGCTCTATATTCAGCAATGCCGAATCTTATATACCCTTCACTATATATGTTAAACAAAAAGACAAATATTGGGTGACAGAAACTTAAAATATATGAAAATGATGAATGAAATTGAAAATATGGAATTTTACATAAAAGTGCTATCGGCTCTTAATGGGCTAAGCATTTTTAAAAAATTTAAGTATTTCCTGAAAGATCTCTTCAAAAGCTTTCAAATGATACCCATATGGATATTTTAAAAAAAATCAAAAAGTTAAAAGGCCCTTAACTCGGGAAACATGGGCGAGCGCTTATTATTTCACAGGATGATTTTTTCTTATTTTGTAATTCTGTATCACCCCATATATTTGTGTGTTTTTTATTGGAGTTACCTTAGTGCTCCAAGTGATGTGGAAGAATTAGAGGCAGGAGGGGTGTTTTGCCCGCTGCGTCGAAGGATATGGACTGATCTTGCTGATTTATACTGGATTTACATACATGGTGAAGGGTATGAAAGATTCGGCATAGCTGAATATAGCACTTTTACTTAATTATGATTAATATAGAATTTATAAATAATCTTTAGAAATTAATCAGTTGCTACAGGATAGGTTTCTTAAAGCTGTTTTACACATTTGCTCAATTCACAAAACCCCTGTATCCGTGTATACTGTGTATTGTTCAATTAAAATACAAAAGTGTATGCTTGTTGTTGGAAATTTTCATAAAAAATTTCAATAGACCAGTTGTATTGGTAATCGTGTTATCAACTACATGTGAATTCCATATCACATTGAGAAGAAGAAATAAACAAAAGACATTTGTTAACAAAAAAAAAAAAAAAAAGAATAAATGGATAGCATATCAAAAGTATACTTTTTGCATAAAAAATTTAAAATTTTGCTTTTTTCACTCCTATTGTCCATTTTACTTCCTGAAAACCTTATTCTGAATTCTTATTTTCTTCTTCTTATTTGCTTATTGACGTTTAATACACAAAATAAATTGATACAATAACACACTGCGTGTTCACAAGCATATAAACAAAAAGTGTATTCAATACAAAATACACTATTCAAGGTTTTGTGAACTAAGCAATAGTTATCAAATGATCTTAATATATTAAAACGGTACTATGGCCTAAATAACGACACGTTACTGTAAATTATTTTATATTTACAGGCCTTTTCGTGCTTTAAATTGTATTCGCTGCCATTTAATTATATATTTTGTTACTTAGTCACTGCTTCGAAAGAAAGATGCTGATTTACAGTATTGAGCGGCATGTGCAAGTAACAAAACTTCAAATAATTCTTGCGATAAAACCGACTTCAAAACAGCCAAACTTAAAATCATATTTCTTTAGGACGATAATTATACATTAAATAAATTAAATATTCTGTTATATGCGAGAAAGATTGCGTCAGGATATTTGATGTGTCGTAAAACAAAATATGAATGCAGATTAAACAAGAAAATTCAGCAGTTATGTGGTCACCCTTTAATTTTTTTACACTTCTTATTGCTGACACTGTATAACAAAATTTGTTTAAATTCTAAGCAATAGTCTATCAGGCATGTTCTGACACTCGCACTCGCCAACTTTTGTTTTACATGTTCTGAAACTCACGCGTTTTGCTTACAATTTGCTTTTTTTCAAACTTATGTTCGAAAAACAAAAACATATGATTTGACGGTGCAAAACATAAAAATCAAAAGAAAATTTAAAAAATAGCAGCAGCCTTCTTGCTTAGTTTAATTTCTTCATATAAAAAATAAATTAAAAAAAGAAGAAATTAAAAAACAGATGCTTAGAGATAATTTCAAGTTATTGGATATTCCAATCCATTAAAAATTTATTAATTTAAAAATTTTATACAAAGCAAGAAATAATTTGGCGACAAATAAAATTTCTATTAGTGATGTTGCATTTAGCAACTTTGAAGAAAAAGATTAATCAGGTCGTGAGTAATCAGTACTTAAAAATTATTTTTGCTTATTTTGTTAGTTATAACATACACGTTCAAAACGCAGATCGTCCTAAAAATAATTAAGATATATTTATTAACATCACATAAATTTCCCATTTAATAAGCACCAAATATTTGTTCAAGATTTTAAAATGTGAATAACCGCATTTTTATTTGACTACCGACTAAACATTTAACCGCACTAATACTAATATATTTTCGGACATCAATAAGAACAGCTGTTTTTATGAAATCGCAAGTACTCAAGAAAAAACCAACACAAACAATTGATAAAATAAAGGGCATATTTAAAATTTATTATTTAACACTTTAATTGTGTAAAAATAAAAATAAATTTTGATAAAAATAAAAGAACATATTAATTTTTATTTGTGTATAGTTTTATTGTTTAATTGTTTTAATTTTATTGCTTATTTTAAGTGAAATTTATAACTTCACTTCAGTCTGTGCTTGCGATTTCAAGTCGCCAAATTTCTTGCGATTGCGAACTACAGAACACCTTTAATGTGATTTCAACTCACATCGCAAGTTTTAGGCGATTTGTGATTGTCAGAACATGCCTGTATATCTGTTCAAAAGACGGGTCATATACATCAAATTACAACCATTAGGGCACCCTTAAATTTCTAATTTTAATTATTTATACTTGTTATTATAACGGTCATAGTAATCGATATCCTGTCCAAATTTCAAGCGTTTGTCTATAACGGTTCAAAAGATAGGCGCATATATGCCAATTTACTAAACATATGGGGACACCCTTTAATTTTTAGGTTTTTTTTGCGTTGCTTTTAGCTATTGGGAGTTATTGTATTATGGATTTTTTTAAACTTAACAGAAGTGCGCTTTACGTTTAATAATACACTTAAAAAACATGTATGGTTGTATGGGGACACCCTTAATTTTTTAAGATTGTGACCTGTTTTTAAAACGGGAGCAATCTGTAAAATCGGTTCAGAAATTACTGAGTTCTGCAGGCACAAACATAAAAAAACAACATTCAGTCGAAGTCAGTTAAAAATAATTGTTCATTGGTGGCAACGTTACCACAAAGCATTCGGCTCTATTGCGAAAGTCGTTGTCGACGCCATTGTCAGTAGCTAGCCAGTCAAATTTGGTCGACGCAGACGTCGACTCGACACTCAGTTCATATTAATTATCGTGCATGTGTTGAAGTCGACATGTTATCGATAATTTTAAAGAAAAAATATCATCTCCATTTATTTTGGCAGTTATTAAGCTTAATTTTTTAAATTTTTATGAAAAAAATGTTGTTTATGTTTGAATCAAGTGGAAGCAGTGATGAAGAAAATAAAGAAATGCTTAGGGTTCGGAGAAAAGTAGTAAGGCAAAGATCAAGCATTTTTATTTTTTCGGACAGCACGTAAGTAATCAAATAGTTTGTCACGAATTTGTAATAAAAAGTCAACTTTTTATTTTTTATGCATTTTGAACAGTTTTGTTGACTGAATAAAACAGGATTTTAATTCGTATTAAAAAAATTGAGCCTCTAACGAGAAGCGCCATTCGTTCAATATCAATTTCCAACACGTCAAATTTAGCTGCAAAAATGCAGTACTTGGCTCAAGGCTCATACGAATCGAGTGTTGAAAATGATTTTTATCTTGGATTATCGCAACCAACTGTATCCATAGGAAGAAATACTCGATGTTTTGGAAATTGTCATCTGCGCACTTTTTATTAAATTTGAAATGACTGAGGAAAAGAAGGCTGAATGTAAGTCTTATTTCTTTGAAAAGACGGGATTTCCTGGCATAATAGGCTGCATAGAGCGCTTGTATATAAAGATTCAAGCTCCTAAAAAGGATGATCAAAATATACTACTATTAGTTTAAATGCCACGCTTGTAAGATAGAGAAAAACTAACAGAATTTCATTATGACGACGCTAAAAACTTTGTTGACTAAAATAAAGTCAAGTTCAGTTAACGTCATTAATCACCCCTATTCTGCGTTTCGATTAAGTCTCTGCATTCAGTTCCCTTGCGATCGAAAATTGTTATTCTGAAGAAAAACGGAATTGAACAAAAAAGAAGACAAAAATGTTTACAAAATTAATAGCATGGGGAATGTGGAAATGAAATAGCAAAATAAGCAAGTTTGTTATCTCTTTCATAAACAAATGTCAAATTTAATACAAAAACATACAACTTTTTTTACATAAATTAAAATAAATTCTTAATGAAGTTTAATAAAAAAAATTGTAATATAAAATTAAATAATATAAAAACAGAATAAGAATTAGTTGTTCATGGCATTTTTTGCGCTGGCATTTTGTTGGAGAACTTAGTATATTGAGGATTCCTGCAACTTTCTCTCAGAACGCTGATAATTCTTCCTTTGATCGCTGGTGGTATCCACATCTAATGTCTGCTTTAGATGCCATTAAATTTTCCAATTTTTTATATTGCTCTGGTGTTGTTGTTTTTGACCTGTAATACATAAGTAAACACATAAGATTGGGGCACAAAAATTAACAATCTAAAACAAACAAAAAAATTAATTAAAAATAATTTGGTGGTTTTTAAACCGTTTTTGAAGATTTTATCTCATTTTCTACTTAAATTTTTTTAACTTTTTAACTAAAAAGCACAAATAAAGAAAACCCCTCCGTTAATAAAAACACAACTGAGAGAAACGGAGCTCTGATCGTAATGCAAATACATACAAGTTGACGGATAAAATTTTAAATCGAAACGCAGAATAGGGATTCATCCAAGGTAAATTAATACAGGTGATTGCTCGGCTACAACAAAGCAACAACACAAAAAACAACAGGAAATTTGTTGCTACGAAATCTAGTTATGTTGTCCAAAAAAAAAAAATGTTAAAACAAACATAAGAAATTGGAAAAATATTAGACGAAAGTATTTTTTTATTTTTTCACCAGAACTCGGCGGTGATGCATTATGCAAGCCACACACGTTGCAACCTGTTATACAACTTGAGAAGGTTGTATAACAGATTGCAGTGTTTGTGGTGTAGTTATATGAAGTTGCGTGTTGGTTGTACGAAAGTTCAAAAAGTTTTGATTTTTTGGTAAGTTGTACAACTCGGTCGCAACGTTAGTGGACATGTCGCACACCATTATTCTCTTTTACTTTTCATTTTCGTAGTGACAACATAGCAAAACACAGTGCAAAATTGTTCTATACATTTAAAGAAAATAAATATAAGAAAAAAAAAATGGAGGATTCCAATGAAATGCGTGCAAGGTTTTTAAAAGTTTGTTGTTACAATATTTTTTTTTTTCTATTAACCGCTGCTTTGACCACTTTCGCTTCTTTCTTAATTTTTGTTTGCATTCTTTTTCTTCTTGGTCAAACACTTCATCGATTACACCATACGCAACAATATCAGAAAGCATCTTTACTGTAATGGTTTCTATATAAAATGAAGTTGTGCTGCGTGATTGTACGCAAGTTTTATAATTTGTAGACAAAACACCCAGCTTGATTACAAGCAAAGTTGTACAACATTTCGCAACGTGTATTGCTTGCATTATATCTAAAGGTCTTAAACTGGAAAATTATATTGAATGGCAAGATGAAATAGTACCGGATACAAAAAAGAAACTAAAAACGATTTTAAAATTTATGCGATACTCACGCACCTACCTGAAAGCCTTTAATTTATTTACGAGTGGATAAACATCAAATTTCTAAACGAGCTACTGGCATCAATTATATTTTATTCGACATTGGTTACAGCCTGAATTCTCCTTATATGACTATAAGATCTTGTTTATTGTTACTTTTCTAAAGTTAGTTTTTCTCCTTCTATAGATACGAAACTTGGAAGGAACACTAGAGAAAACGTTTTGAAACATTGTTTCGTTTGAACTGTATTTTGGCTTGGTTAAACGAAAGCGATGAATGCCCTTTGTGTAGGAAGACATAAAATAAATTTCAAATTGTGCAACTACATAATTATTTATGACTTGCAGTGCCCACGACTTCGTCCGCGTTCCATTTCTAATTTTCTTAAAATAAAATTTATAAAAATGTGATTCTGTTTTGTACAAATTTTTTTTTCAGGAATTTAAATATTTCATTTTTTATTAAAAATCAAATCACATTAAAATTTTGTTAAACAAATAATTTATTTTAGACAATATTCATAAACAAGACAAGTCGCTTTGACAACTACAACGTATACAGCTGATGAGCTTTTTCGCCCATGCGTTCACCCAAGGCGAATAAATTACCAGGTGGCAGCGTAAACATATTTTTTATATATGGAGTTTGACGGTCGTGTATACCAGCAAAAAATACTGAATTCGCATACGCTGCCACCTGGTAAATTATTTCGCCATGCGTTCACCTGTATTTCGCCATAGGGTGAATATAAATTTGCCGCCGATAACTCTCAAGTACTCTCATTGCTAACGAAGACAATATAGTGTGTGTGTCGTCGACATCACTTGTAACGACGTCGACATTCGTAATAAGTGTGATTAACTTTTAAGGAGAAACTTGGAGTAAATGGAATACAATTAGTAAACCGAATCTTGTAAGAAGAGCGACGGCAACGACAAACGATAAATAAGCACGTTATTAATTTCTCGAACACAATTCAGTTAGATGATATCTGTATAAACTATCAAGGAATTGAAAAAAAGTAAGCAAAACTATAGTAAATTGTTACAGTGGGTGGACATGAATGCTAGATGACGATTTTTCTTAAAAAGTTTAATTTGCTTTATTGCAATAAAATATATAAAAATATACATTTTTTTGAGGTCACTCACTTAAAAAATTCTTTTCTAGTTTTTTAACTTGCATCTATTGCAGAGAAATTTTCTTTCAAATGAAAAACAAATATTTCTTTTTTTTCTAGTTTGATTTATAGTTTTTTTTTATTTTTTTTTAAAGTGTAGCACTAAATCAAGAATCGTTTAGGAAATATACAAAAAACAATTCTTAAAAAAAACGTTACTCGTTTCAGTTTTATTAAACGAATATAATATTTTTGTAAAACAAAAGCTTTTTTTTTAGTTTAAGCGTTTTTAATAATGCGGAAAATTAAATTTAAAACTTTTAAAAGTTTTAAACTTTTATTTTTTATTTTGTTGATTATTTTTATGTACACATACTTTATTATTTATATTTTTTATAAAATATATTTATTCAGATATAATTTATTATTTATTTATTTTTTTTTTTTTACTTATAAAATACAAGACTTTTGTGGATTTTAAAACTAAACTTATTTCAACTAAACCTTGCATCCAGTAAGTCAGGGGTTCTCATCAAATACCTGCTCACGGACCCCTAGTAAACTAATTCTTTTTTCGCGGACCCCTCTAAAGCCCAAACTCAAAATAAAACTTTTATTGTTTTTGAAAACACTGTTTTTTCGGTTTTTCATACGGACCCCTTGGATGGTTGCTACGGACCCCTAGGGGTCCACGGACCCCCATTTGAGAACCGTTGCAGTAAGTTGTAGTGGGATTTTTAATTAATTTTTATTTTGTTTTTTTTTTTTTTGTTTAATATTTGTGGTACTAAATTAATTTTTTTAAGGAAAAATTGAAAACAAAAAGTTAAAGGAATATTTTTAAGGATTCTTTGTTTGTAAGTTTTTTCTTTATCATGAAGAAATTCATAAGTCAAAATTGGCATGTTTATGTACTTCAAGAATTTTTATAAAGAAATTTTAAGGGGAATTTTATAAAGTTTTTGTGTGTTAAATAGTCAAGCAGTTTAAATAGCTCATGACATGTTAAAAAATGTAGAAAGCTTGTCTTCAAGTAATTACAAAATCAAACAGCGGGTTTATGGTGCACTTAAATAAAACCAAGGTATGGTTTTGTTATTGCTAAAAAAAAAAAAAAAACTGCCACCATCTTTTAAAATATTCTTGGTTTTGTTTTTGATTTTTAATTACAATGAACTTTATTAGTTATAAAGCTCTGCTATAAATGGATTTCAACTTAAGGAAATGTGGGTTCAATTTGAAAATAAGTTTTTTTTTATTTTTATTTTTTATTATTTTCTTGTGATAATTTTAATTTATTTTAATTTTTTTTTCAGTTAAATATAAATGCATTGTATCATATTACATAAATTGTTTGCATATTTTACAGTTTTATTCTATACAAAGTTAATGAACTTTTAGTTTAAAAGTCTGCATAAACATATTTCGTTTTTTTTTTTGTTTTTAAGTTTAAAATATTGTTGGTGCTTTTTTATGAATAAAATTATAAAATATTTGAGAGCTCAAATTTCAAAATACAAATTATTTACAACAGTGCATAAAAAATGTTTGTAGAAAAAGAAATTTTTTTTACAATTTAGCTTTCTTGTTTATGTTAAGAAAAAAGAATTTAAAAAATGTGTAAGAGCCTTTTAATGATGGGAATAAAGGATCATTTTATTGAGATTATGTTAAAAAAAAAATGTTTTATTATAAAGAGTAACAAGAAAAAACAGAAAAAATTTTCGAGTTTTGGAATTTCAATACTTTTTTCAAAAAAGTTTAAAAAAGCAAGAAAAAAAAATAAATTGAATTTAGATTTATAAATTGATGGGAATCTTTTTTATTGTTATATTTAGCTGATTACAAGTTATTAAATTTTTAATTACAAAACATGTATTTTTGAATGCGTGCTTCTGTCATTTACTGAGTTTTTATTCGAAACGTTCCTAAGCTTATTACGACTGAATTATGAAATAATTTGGATTTTCATGTTGCGACACGAAGCAAAGCTAAATACAAAAGTTCTTTCGTCTTGAGGCTAACCAAAAGTATTCAGTTGCTTCAACGGTTGCCTCGTGTGTACTTAGCGTAATAAAAAATTTATAAAGGTTTTTATTAAAATAAATGTTTTAGTCATTAAATCATACACGAAAACATGCACGTATTAGTTTTTTTGATATTAAGATCAAATGATTTTTGTTTTAACCTGTATTCGAAATTAATCCTGGTTAATCTAGAGATATTTAGAAAAATGTATTAAACCTTATTTTTCAGTTTTCTTAATTACCCTAAAACAAATTTTGAAAAACTTAACATTTTACAGTTTACAGGATAATGTAAATTTACATTTACGTTTAAAAGCATAAATAATTTAAATTTTTAACTCTTTTTTTAGTTCTTATAAATTCTTACTTTCAGTTATTCTAAACTTTTTGTAATTCTCAATACTCAGTATGAAAAGTGTTTAAGTAGAAAAAATATTATAACGGTATATTAATCGATATTCACTGCTCAGTAGTAAAAGTTTCGAATTAAATTTATTTTCGCATAGAGGCCCCAAGTTTAGAAATGTTGAAAAGAGATGAAAAAACTGTTTTATTTCGTATGGAAATTAAACTTGATTTATTTACGGCAGGGTTATTTACGGAAGACCAATGAATAAAAAAAGTTATTTAGATTAAGAGAAGGCAGAATGTATTTTGAAATATTTAAAAATAAAAATAGTCTGAAAAAAACTTTCTGTATTGAAAATTAAAAAAAATGTTTAAATTAAACTTTAAAAGTTAATAATTAAACAAGTTAAGTAAGTTTTTAAGTTTTATTTTGACAGTAAAAAAGTATAAAGCTAATGCCGATTTAATATAAACATTTCGGTGTTTTAAAGTTTTTTGTTTTACTAAATAACAAAAAAATATATTTCCTTATTTCAAATTTTTAAGTGTTTTTCGGTTTGCTTTAATTTTAAAATATTATGCGTGTAATCTTTTTAGAGCAATTTTGTGTTGTCTTTCATACTCAAAATTCATGTTAACTTTTTCTTCTTTTTTCTAGACAAATCTTAATACTCCAAACTTTTTTTTTTAAACAAATTAAATGACTGTTATAGATAATTTGTGTGTTAATTATTGACAGTTGGTTTTTTTTGCATTTGAGTTGAGGTAAATTATTGTTGTGTGTGTTAGTATTCTTTTTTCTTTATATTTATTTTAATGTGTTTAAGTATCTTTGGTTCACTGCTTTAAGAAGTATAAAATTTTGTTGATTTTTTCTTTTAGTTTAACTCTCAAATATTTTACTTGTTTTGTGTTAATAAAATTTAGTTGTTTTGTTTTTTTTTTATAAACAAGCGTATCTAAATGCCTTCCCCTACCGTTAAAAAAATAACATGCTTTTGCAATGCTTTTTTCTTTATATTTTTGGGCATTAAGGTTTTTTTTATAAGATATGTTAATATATATTTATGTATATGTATATGTATATTTTTTTTTTTTTTTTCATTAATGATCACATATTTTTTCAATCTTTTGAAGTTGGTTTTCTGTTTTAAATATTTTTTTTGTTTTTAATTATTTGAAAATGGTTTTTAGTTACTTCACAGGAAAATATTTAAAGCTTGTTATAAGAGCACTAAATCCAGATGGCATAGAATAAAGTTTTTCAAAAACCGTTCTTAACATTGTTGATACAAGAGGTATGTAAGAAAATCGTTTAACCCGTTCTGATTGATATTTAATTAGTTTCGTTACAGTTTTACAAGATACTAGAGTTTTTTATTTCTAAGGGAAACATTTGAAGCATAAATCTTCCCCACAATGCTAAATAAGAAAGATTACTGGCCCTATGCATGTATTCTAGATTTAGCTGTAGAACAACTTTAGTTTTTTTCCTTGGTTCCTTGCCATTAGCAGTGTTAATTTATTTTATTCTTATTTTTTCTTCAATTCAGTTTGTAAGTTGTGTTTAACTTAAAAGTAGTGTAAATTTTTATTTAAATACAAATAAATCCACTTTTTAGATTTTTATTAAATTTTCTTAAGATTTATATAAACCAATTTCCAGAGATTTTGGTAACTTAGGCGAGGTTGAAAAGTTCCATTTTTTAATATATTAATTATGTTTTTTTTTATTGTAAGTGTGTATCTTTTGTTAAATTCATTTTTTTTTTTTTTTTGGAATATTTTTTTTTACAATTTGCATTATTTTAGTTTAAAAAGCCTTTTGAATATAATTTTAAATGTATTAATATTACTTTAATTTCAGTGTAAAAAAAATTGTGTTTTATTTATGGTTGTTTTAAATTAATAGCTTTTTTATTCTGTGTTTGTTTTTATTTCTTTTATACAATTTTTGTTTACTTTTTGTGTGTTTCAGTCTATAATTACTTCTGGTTATAAAACATGCAGCCATAAAGTTTTAAACTTGCGGATTTAAAAAATTTGTTTACTGAAGTTGCTTTTTATAATTAATTACAGTTTTGCGCTCTATTGTTTTTAAATATATTTATATAATTAACAGCTAATTGTATATACAAATTCCTTTTCTTTCTTCTTTTCTTATTTTTTTTAAGGATAATAATATATAATATATTTTAATAAGAAAAAAACAGAGGTATATTTATTATAAATATGACATTTTACAGCCTACATAAAAAAGGAAAACCAAGATATAAAAAAAATTTCTTTTTAAAATATTTTAAACATTTTTAAAGAATGTTTCATTTCAGATTAAAAAAAAATAAAAAGAATTGCAATTGAATAGTTAAATGTACTAAGTAATTTAGTACTGCTAAAAATAAAAATAAAAAAGAATATGTTAAATTCAAAAAAAAAAAAAAAAAAAAATAAACAAAAAAAATTCAGTGTGTTTGTAAAAATTTATACAAAATAAAAATACAGCACCAAAATATTAATAAAAATAATATTTATTTATACTATTCAAGAATAAATTTAGAACTTGTTGTAAAATTATTATTTCCACAAGGAGATGGTCCTTCGTATACAAAATCTTGAGAACGTATTTATTTTTAAGGACCCCTGTTCGAAAAAATATGATGAAAATATTATAAACTACACCAACCAATTTAAAGCTTTTTTAGTAAAATAAAATATTTTATTAGAAGCAAAAAATACATATTGTTTTTATAAAATTATCATTTAATTTGTATCATATTTTTTTTTTAATTTTTTTTATATTTTTTTAAAGGACTGGTTAGAAACTTTAAACCATAATTGTTTCCGGAAACCTTTAAAACTGCCAATTTAAAATCGTTAAAAACAATTTTACAAACTTTTAATTTCACATACGTTTTCATATATTCGTTTTTCTAAAAAATTTTTCAACAAGTTCTAAAAATGTTTAGGCAAAAGGAAATATTAAAATAAATGAAAAAATATATTAGTTCTTTTAATTAAAGCAAATTAACAAATCAAATTCAACGTTATATAGCAAAAAATAAACTAAAAAATAAAATAAGTAAAACATAAATATATTTTCTTTTTTTTTAATTTTTTATAATTCTTTTAATTTTCAACAAATAATTCGTTTTCCTTACTTTTGTTCTTTTCTTTTTAGTTAAAATATTTCATTAAAACTGAAGAATTTTTTTCCGTTATACACTAAAGCTAATAATATTAAATAATAAAAAATAATAATAATAATAATTAATAATAAAAAAAGTTTTTTAAAAAACTACGACTTAGAATTTTATATCCTGCACCTCTTTTTGGGCATTGACTTGCATTTTACAGGTTTGTGTTAAATTTGGCAGTAAATTATTTGCATGATGATGATGATGATGCAATGTTGGGCCGGAATGATGATGATGATGATGATGGTGATTATAATAGGCATAGTGAAGATATTGAGGATTATTTTGTATAAATTGAGATTGAGCTGTTGTTAAATTTGTTGAGGAGATGGAGTTGTTGCTATTATTATTATTGTTGTTGTTGTTGTTGCTGCTGCTGTTTAAGGAATTATGGTGTTGTATTTCTACACTACCCAAATAGGGTTGCAAATTACGACTGTGCTCTTCAAAGATGGTTTCCATTTTCATCATACAGTCATGGAGGTAATCCTGAAAGAGAAACAAAAAATAAAAATCAATTTTTTTATAAAATTACAAAAATAGCTAAACTGTTTTTGAATTTAAAGACCAAAAACGTACTAATGTTGTCTAAAGTAGCAAAAGCTTTTTTTATAATTTCATTTGAAATAATTACAAAAGAAATCAAATGGATTGAACGTTAGTCTATTTAATAATTGAAAATATCTTGAACAGTGGTCGTCATTCACACTGCACGGCTTACGAAGCTTTTACTTTCCTTCATCAAATAACATTTTTGAATTTGTGTATTTGCATACATTACATTGTGAATTAGATTTTAAATGCATTCAAAATTGGAAAAATGCTACTACATTTTATAAATAATCAATAAAAAATTGACTGCATTGGAAGGTGTCCAACTTGTTAATCTTGTTTCATTAATATATTTTATTTAAAAAGTTAAATTGTTTTCGACGAGTTCCTTAACTGTTCTTATACACAAGTTACACAAAATAAAAACAGTTTAAAAATTGTTTTTTAATAAATATAAAATTTTAGTTACCAGGGTTAACTTTAACAAATTTAATAATTAATTTTGGAAAATAAAGGGTTTTTTCAAAAATAATTTTAAAAAACCCCTTTCCAGACAACATAGGACACCATAAAGTGACACGTTGATCATGAAAAGCCTTCTAAATAAGCGCTCTAGGATTTTCAGAACCCCAAATGCGGCAATTTTGCTGCTGACATTCTATGACAAGTGAAAATGGGCTTCGTATGAAAAAATTCCGAATTATTCCGAAAAAAAACAGTGGGTTGTTCTTCAAAAAATTTTCATAGTGTACTTTATTTTATTGGCATTTTAGTGTGAAATTAAATAAATTCTACTACAAATACGACAAAAAACTAAAGGTCAAAGCTATCTTGCTGTTAGTGTTGCTACAATTGAAATACAAAGTTCTTGTTAACAATAAGATTTAAATTTTTTTCTGTATAGAATTAGAACAGAAGAAATGGTTTTGCTTACTTAATTTTCATTAACTATTTCGTATTTTAATTGGAATTTCTCTCGCCTATAAAATAATAATTTGTCCTAATTTGTACAATTCTCTCTTTTTGCCGTCCAGTAAATAGGACTTTGTTACAGTTTCTTCGATTGAAATTTGAAATTTGGTGAAGACTTAATCAGGGAGTCGGGGTGTTAAAAATTAAAAAAATAGTCGTTGTAAATACCAAAATTTAGCTTTTTATATTCATGCTTTATGATAGTGGACACCATTTGGGAGACCTTAGCATATTATTTCAAAACTTGCGTTTAGGAAGATATATTTGAAAAAAACTCGGGCAAAAGCTTGTTGTCTACTTATCTTACTGTTATCGGACGAGATAATATGCGTGATTATCTTTCTCTTAAAGCTTTCCATACTTTGTAAAAACCATTATTCTTTTGCATTCAAATCTTACCTACTCTTACTAAACTCCTGATTTTGTTTTTATTTTTCTTTACTTGCATTTATATTATTATTTATTTAAACCTGTGAGAAAAATTCGAAAGCGAAGAAAAATCAAAACATTAAACATTTAATTTAATTCACTTCAATTCTTAAATTCCATACTTGATGACAATTCTAATTAAAAGCAGTTGTAAATAAAATATTTTCACACATTCATTACATATTTGAACAAACCCTATTCCGCAGAAAGCAACCACAACTAGTAAGTAATCAACCAACTTACTAAGAGACAAATATAATTTTAACAAAGTAATAAAGGAAAAATGAACGACAGAGAAAAGTAAAAATAATTAAACTTGAACTTCTTTATTGTTATGAAATTTATTAAAATGTTAACGAACGTCAGAAAAATGAGAAGGAAGAAACAGAATAAATAGAATAAATTTTAATATTAAATGCCAAATACATGTTTTATATTTAAGTATTAAAATACAACAACGATGACCTCGACATTAATTAATTTGCAAATTAACACTGTCATTAAAATTAATTAAATGCGACGACGCATACAATTTCTTAAACTTTCGATAACTAATGTATAAAACAATACAAATTAATATATTTTATACAATAATGTGACAATGTATAAGTAGTTGAGGCATACAACAGGCCACAAAAAAAGTTATATTTTATCCTGGGAACAAAACTTTTTACTTTTATTTCAAGTTTTACACACAAAACTATAAAAAAAAAAAACTGAAATAAAATTTCGCATTGCTTTGGAAATAAAAAACTTTTTTACTTAGTAATTTATGCTTTTTTGTTTGTGTTTTTAGCGGTTCATTTGCTTGTTACTTTTTATTAGATTTGGGTAGAAGTTTCTTTTAAATTTTGCATGTTTTCTTACCTGTTCTACACTGGTTAGATCTGTAAGGAGATTAAGTAAATAACGCAAATTTTGACCCGTACGAAGATGCCAATTTAAACCACTCAAGGCAGCGGCGATTGAAGATGCTGCTACAGTACTGGCTGAATACATTGAAAAATGATGCTCTACAAAAAAAAAGAGAAAATAAAATTAATGATTTAAAAAATAATACAATTTCCTTGAAATAATTAAAGAAAAAGATCTAGCGCTAAATACCAAATGGTTTGTTAATGTTTTTATCAACTAAACAAAAAAAGAAATAAATAATACAAAAACTGTTTAGACTTTGATTAAAAAAATTTTCTAAGAAGAAAAACAAGGACAGAGGAATAAATAATAAAAAAGTCTCAAGAATGTGAAGAATCGGGATCTGACAGACTTTTCTAAGGAAATATCCTTAAATTAAGGTAAATTTATTTATAGGAAAAATATTCCAATTATGAAGGGTTTTTCAGTGGAAAAATAATCAAAATATAAAAGGATTTTTTAAACAGAAAGTGTTTAAATTGTTGATGATTTTTATAAAAAAAAAAGTTTTGTAATTTTAAACCCAAATTTTTCTATAAAAAATAAACAAATTGCGACGAATTTTACTATGGGAAAAATTCTCAAATTGCATAAATTTACAGAAACCTAAAAAAGTCTAAAGAAATATATTCAATTAGTTAATTATTTTAAATTATTTTTCAATTTGGAAAGAGTTGTTCTTTAGCATTAATATTCAAATTCTGGCGAATTTTTAGTAGATTTACTCAGTCTGTGCCGAGTGCTTTATGGAAATAATATTGAATTCTGCAAGATTTTTCATTAGAAAAATTATTTTAAAACATTACGAATTTTTCCATAAATAACACATTCTACTAAATATTGTTTAATTATTCTACAGAAAAATATTTCAATATTAGCAACTTTTTCTGCGTATAGTTTTTCAATAAAAAATTACTAAAATGTGTATTAAAAATAAATTACAATATCTGTTTTAAAAAAAATACTCAAATCAATGAATTTTTCTATAGAAAAAATACTCAAATTTTGATGAATTTTTCAATAGAAAAAGCACTCAAACTGTGATTTTTTTGTAAGATAATGATTTCTTTTCATAGAGAAAAACTCAAATTGTGATTTGTTTTTCTATGCAGATAAACTCAAATTATGATGAATTTTTCTATAGAGAAAAACTTAAATTGTGATGAATTTTTCCATGGAAAAAAACTTAAATTGTGATAAATTTTTCTATTGAGAAAAACTCTATGAATATTTGTTTTTTTTTTTTTTTTTTTTTTTTTTTTTTTTGTTATTTGCGTTTTTCTATGAAAAAAAAACTCAAATTGTGACGAATTCTTTATGAACAAAAACTCAAATTGTAATGATTTTTTCTATAGAGAAAAATTTAAATTGTGAAGAGTTTATCTATTGAGAAAGACTAAATATGTAATGACTTTTTCCATGGAAAAAAAACTCAAATTGTGATGAATTTTTCTATTTAGAAAAACTCAATGATTTTTTTTATTTTCTTTTTTTTATTTGCGTTTTTCTATGGAAAAAAAACTCTAATTGTGCCGAAATTTTATGAGCAAAAACTCAAATTGTAATAATTTTTTCTATAAAAGAAAATCAAAATTGTGATGACTTTTTCCATGGATAAAAACTTAAATTGAGAAAAGTTTTTTCATGGAAAAAAACTTAAATTTTTCTATGAAAAAAATCATATGTGACTAATCTTTTTATAAAGAAAAAACCCAGTGTTATAAATTTTTTATTGTAGAAATACTTAAATTGTGAAGAATTTTTCCATTAAAATTATAATTATTTTTTTTATATAGAAAACTCAAATTTGATTATTTTTTGTATAGAAAAAATACTCAAATTGTGTATTTAAAAAAAATACTTAAATTGCAAACTGTTTATTAACAATAAGGGTAAAATGTTTCAATTGAAAAAACCCGGACTTTAGATATTTTTCAAAAAAAAGTAAAAAAATTTGCTTACAGTTTTTTTATTTTGAATTTTTGCAAAAAAAAAACCGACTTCAAAACAGATTTTAGCTGTCTGCCTACAACGGTTCAAAAGTTTATCCACATACATAATTCAACATCAACTATTGATGCAGCCTTTAATTTATAATATAACTTAGTTATAATTCTTACTATAGCCACCATCAAGGAAAGTATTGTAAACAGTGTATAAACAAGGATAAGTGTTATTTACATTTTACATAATTTTGTTACAAAATGTGTGAAAAATTGTAACGAAAGCGTTGTAATCCTTGTAACATATATCATTTCTTAATATCTTCTTTTTTATGTGCGGACTACACAATTTAAATTTTTTTGGTAGCAATTTAGGACCCTAAAGAGATACGTATTTTATTACAGTTAGAGAAACGGCAACAGCATAAAGATATGTTAATTTTTTAAGCTACCTATTGAAGCTTAAAAGTCTCAAGTTTCAAATGCACAAACTAAATGTGATAAAAAAAATTGAAACTAATTCATAAAAACAGCACCCTCATTATGAATTAAAAAATATGACAATAATCTCTGAAAAAAGCAAAAAAAAGCAGCTAATTTGAAAAAAAAAACAATAATGATAATTTAATAAACAGCACTGATATCTGAGAACAACAAGTAGTGAAAACATTTTCAATTCACTAGTTTAAAATAAAAAGTAAAAAACCGCTTAGAGTTTTGTATTCAAAGGAGTTTTGTGTCTCTTTGTTATTGTTATTGTTTTTTCTTTCTTGTTCTTGTGAATTTATGGCGTTGAAAGGAATAAATTTGTACAATTTACGTCTTAATTGAGAGACTTCAAATGAAACCTTTAAAATCACTTCATTTTTTTTAGGTTGACTTTTTTTTAGTTTTTGAGATGGAACTTAATCGCTGCATTTCATTTCAATAATTTGGTGTCGTTTTTTAATTTTCTTTTAAGGCTCAAGATATAACAAAGAGCCTTTACAAGAGACAGGCCACTATCTACAAAGCAATTCCTTCTATTCATTCCATAACGCATTTTTTCTCCTTATTTTTTCCTTTTGAAGTGGCTACAACGTTGAAGTAATTTACATAAAGTTAAACTTTTAATAATATTTTGTATCGCAACGATGCGTCGACATGGTAAAAACAAAAAAAAATGTTCCAGAGCAAAACTATACTGAGCAAAAAAAAAAATGAGAAGCCCTTTTTAGGTGGCGCAAAAGGAATCCGGTTTTCAACTTTGGTATGTGCTAGGTTGCGTACCTTTAAAAAGACTACAACAAAAACAAAAAGAAATAAATACATATTAAAATAAAAAAATATATTTCTTAAACTTAAGATTGTTTTGGTGGTGTCTCGGCATGATCTTCCAAATAAATAAATTTCCAATGAAATTTTAGACATTTATGCTGAATCTCTACAAAAACTCTTACACATGGACACACGTACGCACATTCATTCCGCAGTTCATTGAAGACCGCTAATGATGGCTGCCAAAGAAATAAGGAGGTGGCGGTAGAGGAGGGCATTTGATGTTATAGAAAATGCCATGGAAAAGATATGAAAGAAGATTTTTTAATAGCTTTGTTAATAATGTTAAATAATTCATTGTCGACCACCGCAATGTTTGTTGTATGGTGTAACACAACAAACTACAACAAATGCAAAAAAAAACCCTTAACAACAAATTTGCAAATAAAAATAAATAAATATATAAACGAAACGCAAAAATATCCCAACAAATATTTATACAAATTTTCCATTTACATTTAAAAAGATTTTATTGAATTAGTGATATTTCCTACGGGAAAGCAACTTAACTTCGGCATTATTTCCTTAAAAGAAGGAAAAATCTACAAACATCATTAATGGAATAGAAATATAATTATTTTTCTTTATAGAAATTAAAAATTATTCACATTTGACTACTTTATCGAACAGAAAACAACACTGAGTCTGACTATTGGTCTTAATAGAAGCTATTTTTAGGAAGCCAAACTAGGTTTTATTTTCTACGGAAGGACATGTTATTTTGTAACTGTCTCCTCTATGATAAAGGTTCTTGAATTTTAGGAGCTGCTTTTCAAAAATAAAATATTAATTCTTCCATCTCCTAAAATATATTAAATAATCAGACTGCCTACAAAAATGTTTGTTGGGTTAGTCAGGTTTCTTATCAAAGTTGCGAATAATTTTTATGGTTTTCGCAATTCACTGCAAACCAAAAAAAAATATATATATATTAAAAAAAGCGGTTAGTATTGCTGCAAATAACAAAGGAAACAAACAAACCAAATATTCAAAAAGCAACAACTACTACAGAAATTAAAAAAAACGGCGAAACATTTAACTACAGAGTAAAATATCTTTAAGCATTTTGAAAGAAAACAAAAAAAGGATAAAAACTGAAATCAAAGTGAGAAAAAAATTGTTGGCAGACTAAGAGGAATTTTTGGATAATTGCTTTACATACATACGAACTAAATAAATGTACGTTTGGACGGGGTTAAACCACCGCCGCCACGCCATACCCTTTTTGCTTCTCCTTTTCCATCGTCATCTTCATTATGAATTCTTACGCATTTTTAATGTTTTTTACACACTGATAACTTAATGTGGCCCGAAGTACACTGAGAATTACCCAAAGGCTAACATTAAGAAGTTCCAAAGAAGATGGGATTTTAAATATAAGAAACAAGGATTGCTGTATGATATTCTTTTCTTTTAAATACACTTCCATTTAACAAGTTTTTTTCTTTTTTAACCTTTAAATCGATTAAGGGGTTAAGCTGCAATTAAAACAGATTTTCGAGTATTTTTTATGAGAAAAAGTAGTCGGACTCGTTAGTACCTTTTACTATTGAAAAAGTGGTCAATCTTGGAGTATATTTTCCTACATAAAAACGGTCAGACTTTATTATATTTCTCTACAGAAAAAAGTACCTTTTCTACAAAAAATGTAGTCAGACTCTGAGTACCTTTTTCTATAGAAAAAAGTAGTCAGACTCTTAGTACCTTTTTCTTCAGAAAAAAAGTAGTCAGACTCTGGGTACCTTTTTCTACAGTAAGAATAGTCAGACTCTGAATACCTACAAAAAATTAGTCACATTCTAAGTACCTTTTTCTATAAAAAAAAAGAAGTCACGCTCTAAGGTACTCAGATAGAAAGAGAAGTCATATCTGAGTATCCTTTTCCATAGAAAAAGTACTCACAATCTAAGTACCATATTTTACAGGACAAGCGGTCGAACTCTGAGTACCTTTTTCTTTAGAAAAAGTAGTCAAAGTACCTGTAGTTTAAGCAAAAGCAGTTAAACTCTGAGTACCTTTTTTTAACAGAAGAGGGAATTATCATCTGAGTACCTTTTTTACAGAAAAAGGAGTTACTATGTGAATAACTTTTTTTAAAGAAATAGTGGTTACGATCTAAGTACCTCTTTTACAGAAAAAGTACCAAGTACCTTTTCACTACAAAAAGCAGTCAGAATCTAAGTATCTTTCTTATGGAAAACAAAACAAGGCAATCAGTAAAGGACATGAGTTTCTAATTTCTTATTGTTTTTTTTTTATAAATATTCATAGTCATATTATTTTATCCGTAGAAGGATGTGTGAAAACAAAAAACATAAAACTCACATAATGCTTGACATATTTAACAAACTATTTCTTTTTTTCAATCATGAAGATTTTGGTTGAATTTCAGCATCAGTTCTAAAAGTACTTGCAAAACAATTGTCATTTAAAAGGTTAATAAAATTTGCTGGCCTAACAACAAAATATGCTTCTTATTTTATTTTATTTTAGTAATTTTTTTTACCAAATACTTCATGGCAAAAGCAAACAAACACTTAATTCATGACATGTTTGAGAATGTATTATGTACGATTATGTATTTAATTTTATTATTTTATATTTCTGGTGCTTTTTTGCGTCTTTTAATTTTTCCTTTCACATATTTTTCCCACGACACTTTTTTTTAATGTAAAAAAGGATATGGATCGTGATGGTGTCGAGACTCATATTGTACTTCATTCATTTCTTAATTTTATTTTATTTTTTTTTTTTAATAATGGAGACAATATTGTCATGACAGACATAATAAAAAATTGCAAGATTTTAACTGTAAAACAAAAGAAAGAAATAAAACAACAACAAAAAATCTTCAACAATTTAAATTTTCGAGAAATGCAAAGTTTACTTTTTCTGCAGACGAGTGTGCGCTTTTTGCTGATGCTAATTAAAATAATGTGTGGAATGACTATGTTATACATTCTGCAACTGTGGATGTTGTGTAGATGTAAGTAATAAGTGTGCAATAACATAACACTACTGGACGGATATGCAACATGTAACAATTCAACCATTTAACCGCCTGCAATACAAAACAAACGGCCCACACGAAGAAGACGCCAGCTAGATATAACAAACCATCATTAATAACAACCAGTAAACAACAACAAACTAAACATGTTGCAGTTGCAGATTCATAATTTTTTAGTGAAATAATGTTGTAACTGTGGCCGTATGAAAAGTCATAATAAATGTCTACCACGAATTTTATGTGTGATAAATTCCAGGACAAGCAACACCACACACACTTCACGCTCTTGCTACACAAACAAATGACTAAAATAATTTTTATTTATTTTGGTTGGTTCTTGTTTTTTGTTTAACCTTTGATTAACCCTTTCATGGATTTCTTTATATTTTTTTTCTCATTTTCTTAGGGTCTAATCGGAGGCTAGAGTATACGAACATTAAAACAATTATAAAATGCCTAAATGTGATAGTTCTGCTGCGCATGTGTGTTTTTCATTGTAACCGCCTGTTTCCGGTGGCGAAATCGTCATAAAACACACACACACTCGCAAATGTGTACATACGAAATAATTTCTGCATGTATATTTAAATGCAATGAGAATTTGTTGCATATTTTGTTTGCAGTTTTATTCGAAAAGTAAAAAAATTCACACGTTTAAACTGTTGGAGTTCAATTAAATCAACAGTTTTCTAAAATAAATTATGATCTCGCTCTGTGTCTCATCAAGTATAGAAAATGTTTCGTTCATGTTTTTTTTTTTTTTCATTAATGAAATCATGCATTTAGCAGATGTTAAGCGTATTTAATTCATATTTTTTGTAGAAAGAATTGCTTCTTTTTTTGCAATAAATAATTTGTGCATTCTTGCATTTTTCGTAGAATTTATGCTGAAGCTTGCATTTGATAAATCAATGCAAGGATTTTAATTCATGATTTTAAAACATTAAAATCCAAATGACTCAATCTGCAAAATACTTGCAAGCGGCTTCTTTTATCTTACTACGGAGCAGACCGTAAATTACAGGATCTTTTTTTTTATTTTATTTAGGGCATTCAAAGTTCCTATAAAAGAGTTTTATTTGAAACTATTCATGGCACTAGCTGTTTTTGCTATCCATACTTTATTGATTTAAAAACAAAAAGACACACTAATCTAAAAATAACCTACTTTCATATTGCATATAGCAAAACAAAACCCATGTTTTTTAGGGTTCCTTACCATAAAAAAAACGTAATCCCGTTGCAATGCCTATTCGTCTAGTCTTCTATCCCTCTGTCAGAAGCCACCAGATTTGGAACCGTAATAGCTAGATACTTGAACCTTTTAGAAAACTTTTATTATTTTGGCTGCTACAACAGCAAATAAGTAAAAGTATGATCACATTTGAACTGTGTCCTCTACAGGGACAATTCACGAAGTAACCCTGTACACTAAGACCCTTCTAACTTCACAGAGTACGTAGTACCTATGACTGCTTTAAGTGTAAAATATAGAGCTTAAAAGGTGTCCCCATGGAGGGTAATTTTTACGTATATGGCCCCATCTTTTAAACCAATTTTGGCAGATGCTACTAGTATGAAGTATAAAAAAATAATGTTTAAAGTTTAAAGGTGCTCCTTAAGAAGACTAAACCCTGATTGGCTGACACAACTTTGAACAAGAATAACAAAACTGTTCATACATGGGGCAGAGCTCTTCACCCAACGCTTAGCTGATTTTACTGTAGTTTTGTACAATTAATAATAACTAAAAAAAAACTATTAATGGATTTAAATCAATTAACTTCAACTCGCACTTTTCTTCTGATTTCGTTCGGCTAACATGAATTTTTATGTAGAGACAATATTTTAATGGGTGTTAATAAAAAAAAATGCATGTAATCGAACGAGATAAATTTCTAAATTATCGGTTGTTTAAATATTATTTAAGAACCAAGAACATATAAATACACTACCATAAGACAAAATTGAATTATAAATTATACAAGGAGAAATCACTTTTTTTTTAATTTTTGAGTTTCGGGGTGGTATATAAATAAAACGTTTTAGAGAAATAAAATTTTTTTTTTTAAAAAATTACGTTTAATTTTTTTTTAACAACCGGCTCTTTTTGCCAGCTATTATATAGTAACAAATAAACAAACAAAAAACGACACTATACAATTTTCTAACCACATAAAAAAAAATCTATACTAAAACAACCAATCTGATAGTTGTTTTTGCAGCATTCTTTTGATTGGGTGATAACCATACGTACATCAATACAAGTATAGACAAACAACTTGAATAAAGCTACCAGATCTTTCAATATAAGATCGACCTAGACGTTTTTACTCGCCTATAAATAAAAATCACAGTTTCGTGCGGTATGTCAGTACATATTCAAAACAACATTATGTAATGTAAACGAGTGCTTAATTTTACAATAAAAGAACTAATAAATAAAACGAAACAATATAATTTTTCAAGCATTCTATAGCAAGCTTTTTTAGCAAGGATTTCAGGATGTAAATTTGTTAAAAAGATTTATATTCGATTATTTATTGAAATGTATAAAACAAAATAAATTTTTGTTTTTTGTAACTTTATAATAGAAGTTGATTTAGTTTTATCTCTCATTAATATGGTAAAATAACTTTTGTTTTGTTTTAAATTATTAAATGGAAACTGTGTCTACAGGCTGTTAATAAATAGAGAATGGAATTTAACTTAAACCAGAAATGAAAAAAAAATAATAATAATAATAAACTCAAAACCTTAAGTTGCACGAAGAAATGAACTAAAGTCAATGCAAAATGCAAGTAATTGACATACATTTATTGACAAACACCCAAGGAATGTCAACTCTTTTTATTTAATTTTGTATCTTCCTTTTCTTTGTCACTTTACCACTTAAATACTTTAAATACAAAGTAAATATATGTTTGTACTACAAAATATTACTGACATAAAAGGCAACAAAACAAAACAATAAAAAAGCAAATAGTTGATTGTATGCGTAAATAAATAGATGCAAAAATATCAGACAAACTTTAAAGCGAAAAGAGTTACAACTATTAGTATTCGCACATCAAAGTAAAACAAAATTGATTATTTAAGCAGTTAATCAAGATCACAACGACTCTTATTTATCTTTTGTTCAGTTTGCATTTTTTATTTTTTATTTTCATATCGTTTAACTTTAACAGGCATATTCAAGAACGTTAAATAAATAATTTAAGTTTTGTTTGGAATGTGTGAATGAAGCAATAATATATTGCGTACTTACCTTTGGCTGCTAGTGATATGAATGCTTGTGCATGTTGTCGCACTTTGTCCAAATCCAAATCGGGAAATTTTGAACTTCTTATAGGCAGGCGTATTAGTAATAATTCCAGAAAATCTAATGGTGTCACACTCGATAAATCCCAGCCCAAACGACTAAGAACATAAAGTTCCCATTTCTGAAAAAAAGCGAAAACAACAAATTTAAAAAGTTTAATAAAAGTGATTCACAATTTTTGAGTTTAGTTTTGAGTTTAGTTTGTTTCGTTTCATTTATTTAGGAAACAAATTACTTTGCAAAGAGAAAAGAAAAATTTAAGTCACCAACTTTGGACTGCGACTCTACATTCAATTTATTCTTCTTTAAAGTCATTTTCTGTTAAAAATCATTATTTTTAAAATTAATTTTGAACAACTTTTAAAATCTGGCTTATCCAATTTAAATCATCCAGTCAGACACTAAGTACAGAAAAATTACACAGACACTGAGTGCCTTCCAAGGGAAAAAGTATTCAGAATCTGAGTACCTTTTTCAACAAAAAGAATTTAGTTAGAATCTGAGTACCATTTTTAAGAAAAAAAGTAGTCAGAATCTGAGTACCTCTTTGTAAAGGAAAAGTAGTCAAAATCTGAGTAGCTTCTGGTAGAGAAAAAATAGTTCAAACCTAAGTATCTTTTTTAGAGCAAAAGTTGTCAGCATTTGAATACCTTTTTGTATGGAAAAACTAGTCGGAGTACTTTTTCTAGAAAAAAAAGTAGCCAGAATCTAAGAACCTTTTTGCAGAGCAAAAGTAGTCCGAATCTAAGTTTTCAGCATCTGAGTATCTTTTTCTAGAGAAAAAGTAGTCAGAATCTAAAAACCTTTTTGTAAAGAAAGAGAAGTGAGAATCTGAGAAGCTTTTTCTAAAGAAAAAGTAGTCCGAATCTAAGTACTATTTTCCACTTGGTTTGACAGCTCGCTGGCAAATTTGTCATGATTCGTAGTCATGACAAAGTTGCACGAGTACAAACGCTCAATACTTTTATTACTTATTGTGATGTGAAGTAATAAACCTTAGATTTTAAAGGTTTGAAAACAATGTGGTTTATTTTGCTTAACGTTAAGATAATTTTTTAGAAGTCTAATAACATTTGCTCAACAAAATAATAGAAGAGAAGAAAATAAATTGTTTATTATATTTTCATTAAGTTGTGAAAGATTAAGTTGATTAAATTCCTCAATTTAAAAGGTGTCAAAACAATAAAAAAACAAATTTGTTTGTTTTTATTTTTTTTCGTATTGTTGGTAGCGCCAGTTAAATAAGGTATTGCGATAAGAGTAATAATTATAAATAAAAATTTAATTAAAACATCTGCAAAATATATGATAATAATAATTATTTGAAATTATTCCACGAGTTTTTTTAACAAAATGTTTGAAATTATGATACCACATTCGCAAGCACTAATGAAAATATTCATAGACGTACAACAATACAAGAGGACTTACGACGCCGTATTTTAATAAAAATTTATAAATTCTGACACTTAATTCCACCGATTGCCTTTAAGCAATGAAATTATATTTCATCGGTAAGTTTCAGCTTCATACAACGAGCCCAAATGACAAAATAACATTGAACAATTAAGTGTTATCAGATGACCGTTTTTACCTTTTAAACGTTAAGTGGGCAAACTTTAAACGAATAGTTAAAACACTAACTAGCTTACTTTACGCAAGATCTTTATAAAATATGTTAGCTTTCGTGAGAGTAGAAGGAAGCTTTTATTGACAAGATAATTCTGTAATAGAGAACTGACTGCCATTTTCCGTTTAGAAAACAAAACTAAGTCACCGATAATTTTGCATGAAATTTATAAAAAGCTTTCGTAGTGTAACGGGAACGTTGTTCTTTCTTAAGGACAGAAATTGCATCGTTGCCACTTAAGTAAATTTTTGGTACGTCGAACTGTAAAACGTTTCACATCTTCTTAAAAAGCTTATGACTTTTTCGTAAATTTGGTTTTGCAAAGAATATGCTATTTTGTCAAAGTCGTATTAATACTACTCGGGATTTTTAAGGTAATACTTCAATAAGCCTTCTTAATATTTACTCATCAATATTGGCAAACTTTTAGTTATAAAAAATAATTTTTAAAAATTTGTATTTTATTACATTTATTCGTTCTTGTTATCGCTATTTGAATTATAATTAGAAATATTTTTTATAAAAATGTTGAACCGCACCTACTGCTTAAATGGTGGTTTAGTTTTTCCCTTACGAAACTGAATTTACAAATGTGGAACGAATTTCCATTATTGAAACTTATAAACATGATTGACGTCATAGTCAACATATTCTCACTTTTAATATGAAATTTATGTTGTTACATTAATAACTTCATTAATTTGCAAAAAAGAAAAAAAAAATAAGCACCATGATAATACGCTTTATTAAAAAAAAATAGAAAAATAAAAACATATTTTTCAATGCATAAATTTAATAGTTGAGAGTGGCAAATATTGGGTTCACAAATGTTATATTTCAACCTAATTTATTAAGAGAATTAACATACGTAGAAGTAATTTTAGGGTTGTCAATTTTTAGAGTCTTAAACAGTTCTTTAAAGAAGGTTTGAAATTTATTTTTACTTCTATAACCCAAGATTTATTCGATTAAAATTTTTATTTGAATAATCCGAAAGCGTGTTAAAAGGAATACTTTTTTTTATAAATTTACAAACAAAAATACACATAAATAAATCAATAAACTTTTTGTAAGCAATGTATTTTAAATATTATAATTTCTATCTAATTTTTTAAATAAATTTAAATGAGTGAAAGCAATTTTTGGGTTTTAATTTTAAGAGCTCAAAAAAGTTCTTCTAATCGTATTTTTATTTGCATCATATTTTTTACTCAAATATTCTTATTTTCAAAATATATTTTTTTATATTTTATTCTTGTATTTATTCGAATAAAAATATTTATTCGAATAATCTAAAAACTAAAAAAATAAAAAATTATAAATATATACATTATGCAATCTAATTTTAATATCTTTATTTGTATGATAAACAAGAAATGTTATATTTTAACCAAATTTTTTAAAATAATTTAAGTGAAAAGAAATTCACGTTTTATCAACCCTTAAAACTTACACAAGATCTCCTTAAAAAAAACTTCAATATGTATTTTTTTATTTCTTTAACTGAAGTTTTATTCGAATAATCAAAAATTTATGTTGAACAACAAAAGTTATTTCTTATGCAATATAATTTTAGTATTTCAATTTATATGAAAACAAATATTACGGTAACTTTTATTATACGATCAATATAAAAACTAAATAGCAGCAGTATAATTTTGTTAATTATGGAAAAGTTGGACAATTAAGGACCTTTATAATATTAAACATCTGTTATACCCTTTGTTAAATGAAAATTAAAATATTAAAAATGAAAACCGAAACCTATAAAATTCTGTCCTTACGTTACGTCATGCATAAGTCCTTCTCTTTAACAAGGTACAAAAAGTGCTTTTTATATACCACAGTCTGAACTATCTCTTGGCAAATTTATTTATTAGCAAATTATTTAAATAACATATTATATTTTTAAATATAATTTAATTGTATCTGTTCACTATAAAAACAAATATTCATTCAAATGAACGAATATATTGTTTTATATCTCTGTCATCAGTTTACTAAAAAAAATTTAATTTTGAAGCAGGTTAAGTAACAATGAATGAATAAAATAAAATAAAAAATTAAATATATGTACGTTTTTTTTTTTTTTTTTTGTTATCAGTGGCGCTTGCAATGCGAATTGCATTTTGTTGCTCAATGTAGGGTTCCCATAATGAGAATAATCATGCCAATTCCGAGGTGAGATAAAGAGAATATCAGTAAAACAAATTATTTTAAATTATTTTTATTATTTTTACTTTATTCCTTTAGCTAATGATTAGTTTACTTTTTTTACATTTTTAACTTAACTGTAAGTTTCACATTTCATTTCATTTGTCAAGGGTTATATATGTCTTAGGTGACAAAAAATAAGCATGGCAGCATAAAAGTAAGTTTTGTTCGTGTGTTGTATAAGTTTAAAAAGCTTATTATTTTTGTTATTCTCATTTAGTTTAAAAAGTCAAATGTTTAACATTTTTAAATAACAAAATTTTTTAGAACAACTTATTAAATGTCTATCGCATTTTTTTTTTTTTTTTAATTTTAATATCAAAATTTGATTTACGACCTTTTAAAATTTAATTATTTTTGCTCGTTGCGACTATATGCGGAATTGAGGGTTCAACGAACGTCTGAAAAGTAGGCTAAAAAATTATTTCTTATTTTTTTTCTTAAGGAAAAAATATAATAAGATTATGGTTGGAAGAACCAACTGATTAATCATGCCAGGAATGGTTTAAATGTTTTATAAATGATGATTTTAGTGTCTCGCCCTAGACAGCCATAAAATAACATGATAGAGAAACCAAATTAAATGCATTGAAAATCCTTAAATTCCTTAAAAGAGTAATTACTGCAGTAAAATCCAGAAATTTCAACTTGTGAACAGCTGCTTAGAAAGCAAGAAAATACAATATTTTGTGGGTTGTGACATTTAGTGGTAAGTTGTAATTTTATTACAATTCGAGCAAGGAAGAACCAACATTTTGAATGTCGTGTTGTGTATCTGGTGGGACCATTGCGAATTCGCATGACCAGAAAAAACGGCTGAAAATGAGGAAAAGTAAGTCGTGATCTGCTTGTTTTGGATAAAGCAGCAAAAAAGCGCCCTGGTTCAACAAATAACCATAAAAATGTGGTGAAACGAGGAAACTGACTAATAACCCTTGAACAAAAAATTCTGGAGTAAAAATATAATACATACTGAAATGTTCGAACTTGCTGTGTTCGCTACCGCTTTTGCCGTTAGTGCATTCTGCAGCTGCCGTTCTTGTCAATTTTATATGATGCCTCGCTTGGATAAGTGACGTTGGTTGTGTTTTCTGGTTTTTGAGTATCACATTTTCAATATTGACGGTATTTTTAGTATTGACGGTTATAGGTAACACCGCTTAACTGCTAACCACAGGTGGTGTAAGATTTAGATTTTAACCTATATTTCGTTTTTATAACTTCAAGTAAAATATTTCCCACATGAAAATATTTTAGTCAGCTTGTTTTGCAAAAGATGAGCGAGAGTAATTTTTCATGTTCTTAGTTTTTTTTTCTTTGTTAAGGCATTTTAAAAACCTTAGATCACAATATTTTTATGTTAGAAATTTCTGGCTTTAATTATAGAAACGAGGTATTCAATTTTCTTCCAATGATTTTAAAATTAATATTTTTTTTTATATTTCAAACTTCTTTATTATTTTACCAGCAATTCGTTGCACCTAAACTAAAGTAATTATAGCATAGCAGACAAGTAAACGCTGAATAAACTCAAAAAACATAAAAAATATATATTTTAAATATATTATTGTTAACCTTGAAGACCTACAAACACTTGAAAAACTACAATAGTTTGTAAATTTGAAGCATCGTAAATATTTGCTTTTATTATTATTTTTTTATTATCTAAGTAACTTCTAATGCAAGTGATATGAAAAATGAATGAATAGAAATAAATAAAAAAATATTATGTGCTAGGTGTCGTTAACATTAAAATATAGTTTTTTTCGAAGGACAATTGACACAAAAGAAAAGTTACAAAGTTATAAACTGTATATATACAGATGCAAATGAAAAAGTTTTAAACTAAATAAAAATATTTCTATAAGTCTGAAGTTATTCATTTTTAATATTTTTAAAAATTAAATTCATTTTCAAATCATGTGCTAATTTTTCAAAGAACACAGTAAGAACTTTCGTTATAGCAAAAGCAAGAACCGATACTTTTAACAAACCAGTTCTACTGAAGGAAAACATTTAAAAAATCTTTAAAAAAAAGATTGGAAAAGAATTTTAAAAAATAAAAATAAATCCACCAAGTGTTTGCCTCACACAACGAAGGGTTCCGTGACACTTTTTAATTTTCAGTTTTATTTTTATACTTCTTACAGAGGTCATAGTAAAACATACTTTGGGTAAACTTAAGATAATAATCTGTAACAATGACGTTACAGTTACGTAACCTTTAAATTTTTTATACATATTTTTAAAACGACTTAGAAATACATACCCTGTGTAAATTTATAGTCTCAGTCAGTTACGATTCAACGTGTGAAAAACATGTTACTATCGGGGTACACTTTATTCCATTTTAACTTTCTGTCTTTTGGAAACACCCATTAATTTCTAAATTTATTGTGTACAATTTATTTTTATAGTGGATATATTTGTACTTGCCCTATGTGAATTCTATAAGTCTGCCTACTATGGTTAAAAACCTGAAGCCATTCAAATAAAAATCACGTCAATAATTGGCCACCCTTTGATCCAAAGTTTTATTTTTTACTTGTTGCTGTAGCGCACATAACTTTACTGACACTGAGCAATTTTGAAGAGTCTACAATTTAAAAATAACAATATTTTTATGAGTATCACACGTTACTTTCGGATTAGCCTTTAATTTTTAGTATGGATTGTATTAGAGGGTATAGCAATACATCTCCTTTGAAAATTGCAAGAGTCTAGCTATTTCGGTTCAAGAGATAGAGGGCTGTGAAAAATGGAGAGACATTGTGACAAAAACAATAGAGTTTATATGGTTTCACATGACTCGAAAAAACCGTGATTCACAGCGATTAATTAAAATAAACTTTGGCAATTTACTCCATTTTTTTCCTGTTATTTGTCAAGAACAATAATTATTAATAAATTTGCAAAAAAAGATTTAAAACTAACAGAACTCATTTTAATAGATTGAATCTTTAATTAAAAAATTGCATTTCTTAATAACATAAATTTAAAAATGATCTGTAACATAATAAATACTTTTCTGTTCTGCAATAGCTGGGCTTAAATCTAAAGAACAAAAATTTATGATTAATTCAATTAATAACTTGAGAAAGAAAAATTTTTTTAATTCAAACGAAAGCGGAAATGAACATCACTTAATTCATTGATTTTTTAAAGCGTATAATAATCGTAAACAGTCTGGCGCATAATAATTATTTTTTGTTAAAGAATGAAAACTTTTCTAAAATAATTTTTTTTTTGTTTTATAAAAAGCAGCAAAAAAAACAAATATTTAGCATTTATACACATGTCATAAGACTGTCATAAATTTAAATATCATTATCACAATCATCATCATAATGGTCATGATTTTTGTTATTATCACACATACAAACATGATCGTTGTGATTACTATCATTCGTATCCTTTGTCTTTAACTCCTTTCAGCAGCATTGTTATCATGCCATAAACATTAAAATTGTTAACACAACCAACAACAGGAACTGCAAGAATTAAAAAAGAACAACGACAACTTAAGCTGTCTTAAGAGTTTAGAAAAATATTTTAGATTCTTTAAAATTCTTTGCAATTGCTTGTCAGTAGTCATCTTTTATTATATTCGTATTCTTTTTTTCTGGCAAAAACGTTTCTGCTATAAAATGATCATAAACATAAAAAGACTTTGTGTATATTTTCTTAACTTTTAAGAATGGAATTCTTGTTTTTATAGGAAATAATAAAAAAAAATATTAAAGATACTGTAAGAAATACAAACACACAAAAGTAGTGAATAATTATGTTCTTTACGAATTAAAACTGCTTATTGCGTTAAAGTACTACTTGATTTTCGTAAGATACAGTCAGATAAATCAAATATCTGACCAGTAAGTTAACATGTAAATTTGGATACTAGCAACAGAATAAAAAAAAATGAAATCTTGCAAAGGTCGCTTAACCATTTATGTTTTAATAACTTGAATTTTTATTTTAAAAAAATCCTCCTCTAAGCTCCGAAATAGTTATTCTATATATAAAAAAACAACTGACGCAAACGCTTCATCACAATTTTCTTGTTAAATTTAAGTCAAAGAAATAATGTTTTGGCAAAGAAAAAACATAATTGTTGTTTTATTTATTGTGTCTTTCTTTTTTCTTATAGAAAAAACAAAAAAAAAACACATAAAGTCCCGATTTACACTATGCAACTTTATTTATTTATTTTTATTTTTATTCTTTGCTTAAGTTGCAGCGATATGCGTTATTTAAAAATATACACGCCGCGCTCATTGCTCGCCATTTCAAAATTTTAAATTTCAAAATTTTAAAAATTTGTCCGAACTTTAGGACGTAAGCTAAACTACACTCATGCCTATGGGCGCAGCGTAGCAAATAATTTTTCCATGTGCTGTAATATGCACTTTTGAGTTAAAAAAAATTTAATCAGGAAATAAATAAAAAGTATTTTTCTACCACTGAATTTGAATTAATTAATTTCAATTTTATTTATTTTGTTTTAAAATGACTAAGACCAAAAAAATTTCCAACTAAAACTGAGATACTATTAGAAGTTTTAGATTGTTTGAAAACTTTTTCCTAAAATTAAAAAAAAAAAATTAATTTTAAATTTAAGAAAAATTTAAATTTTAAATTAAAAAAAATGTTTTTAAATTTTACATTCGATATTAAAATCAATCTTAGACATATTTCAAAGCTAGCACTTAAGCAATATCGATTACTGATTTTTTCTCTAATCAACCTTGATTTGCAATCTGCATTTTAAACCAATCTGCATTTTTTCATCCTAAGACACATTTCTTAGCTTGAGAAAAACTTTAATGCATTGCATTATAACTAAATAATTATTCCGTACTTTTCGGCTTTGAAATACACGGTAAAGATGATGTGCTATTACCGTGAATTGTGAATTGTATGTACTCTCGTACACGAAGATTTTCTTTCCTTACGCTCATTCTCTTTCAGATTATTAAAGTAAAAAATTGCTCACAATCATGTATTTTTGACACTTTTAGCGTGAGCACTGTTTACCTCTCGTTTATCGCTGCACGCCATACATTTGACGTCTTAATAAAATTTTTCACTAGCGATGTAAGAACTAGACGTTATGATTCTCCTGAAAAAAAAGATGTCCTTACCCCGCTCAACTTATCTTCAAATCATTTTTCTTCAACTGCGAGAGTGCTCCTAAAGATTAGAATTATTGGATGTTAACCCTCTAACAAGTGACTCGAACAATGCCATCATGTCATCATAGACCCTTTAAGACCAACAACAGATTTATTGTTATAAAAACTTATTTTTATTATTTTCAACATCAACCCCGTTCCAATTAAAAAAAATCCTTTAGAACACTTTAATGCTTATTATTGCTTCATTTAAAAATACATTTAATATTATTGTAGGAAATTATTTTACAGTCACTTAATAACAGTCGAATTTATTGTCACACAAATCAAAACAAAAATTCTAGTTTCCCTTCTTTACAGGCTCAAGAAGTTCAAAGAATTTTGTTAAAATGCCGTCATATATTTTCACACCATAACCACTTTCGATACAGAATGTAACGATCACTTTCTATCACACTGTCATAATTCTAAAAGCCATAAAAATATTGATTAAAAAGGAGACTACAATTAAGTCAACTAAAGACTTAATGACACAATAAATACTGGGCATTTAACTTCTTCTTTATTTGAAATATTAAGTTGTTGCATTATTATTTGCTGAGTATTGAAAAATGCCGCCCAAAAATTACTATATTTTAGATCCTTTTGATTACTGATTATAACACTCGAACATATGCTTATAGTGATCAACTCTATAGCAAATGTTCCTGATGTGTTTCCCTTTTTAAAGCTGTGGAAAAAAAAATAAAACAAGAAATAAAAACATTTCAAAAATATTTTCCCATAAAAATATCCTCCTCCTTCTAAATCTGTAATTGCATGAGTATTTGATTTTGTTTTTTATTTTGTTATCTTAGCATGTGGACTAAGTCACAGGCTTTACATGCAAACCAGACCAGTCTGAAGAAGAATATACAAGCAGCAGCAGCAGCAGCCGCAATAACAACAGCAATTATAACAAAAATTTAACGACAGAAATTTTTGCATGTTTAGTTCAAGGCAGAGTAATAGTGGCAATGAATTCAACGTAACGTTTAAACAAGAAAGATAGACGGACAAAAAGAGACATACAACTGACGTGTTCAGAATTTTTAAGCGGTATTAAGCGACAAAATTTTACTCGTAAAAACAAAAAAAAAACAAACATACACACAAACATTTTGCTTTCGTCGTCGCTTTATTCCGTTTCTATTAGTTAATTTTTCTTTTATATGTTTTTTTTTCATCTGTATTTCAATTCATACATGAATTTATGAATGAATGTCAGAGTCAAAAACCACTACCGCAACCACTGGCATCAACACCATCAACCTCATTATCGTCATCATTATTCTCATGATCACTAGAGCCAGAGCAATAATCGTCATCATCAGCAACATTGTGATCATGTAAGATTCATTTAAGCAGTAGATTTTACTGCTTGCAGCCAGCAACTTATTCTTGTGTTGCATGTTGTACATACAATATTGTATCAAGTCCGAAGGGCATCTTTCATGGTTCTGTTGTTGTTGTTGTTAATGTTGTTGTTGCTGTTCTCAACAAGTCTAAATTTATTTCGCATAACAAGCTTGTTGCAATGTTTGTTCGTACAAGTGTGTGTTTTGTTTTTATAAGTTTAAGTTTACATAAGTTTGTTACATGTTAATATTATTCCTTATGTTTGTTTATTTGTTTTTTAATTCAGCGTTTGTTTTTTTTTTTTTTTGCTGTCTATTAATTTTTAACTTTAGTTTCTCTTACAATCACCACCACCGCCTTAGCGAACAACCACCATGCATGATCACCATCATCATCATCATCACGATCAGCAATACACATGTGTGCCAAGCAAGTTAAATCAACAGCTAAAGAATTTTTTCGCCAAGTCTCTATTTCTTTCTTAAATACTTGCCCAGACTCTGTGTGGCGGCCAGTTTTTGTCAGTCGTCATCATCATCATCTTTATTGCCGTCGTCATATGGCAATTCATGCCTAAATTGTAGAAACGACACATGAATGGTTTATATGTTTGTGATTTGCATTTAACAACATCTCATCTGCACTGTGAGGCACAAGTTTGAAAACTATAACAAAACAACTTATTGTGTCAGTTGGAGTCTTAAGGTACGGTCAGGTTCGTCAAATATATAATCAAAAGAGCGTTACCACTATTTTTGCAAATGTTTATGGAATCTTTCCTAACAAGTGTCATCACGAATGACGATTTATAATATAATAAATGTGATATGTTGACCTTTTATATTGAGTAGTACTTCTTAATACGTATTTAGGAATTATAAAAATGTTTTCTATAATTTAGTGGTTACGCCTTTTTGGTCAAATGTTTGACTAATTTTACCGTACCTGTAGCTCATCGATACTATTACAATAAAGTATTCTAGTAAAAATAAAGACTGACGAGATTAGCCTGATTGGTCTTTAAGGGGATCGGAACTCGAAGTAGATTAAGAACAAACTTTTTCAAAGGTTCGTGGTTTCTCAGCAACATTAGCACTAGTCTCTTAAAAGCTTAAAAGCGCACAATTTATAACTAATACAAATCTATGCATTTAGGCATGACCTATTTTAATCTTTAGTCCATATATATTTCACTGGGCCCGGTTGCTTCATATAGACCAAAGCCTTTCAAATGTGTCCTGGGTCTTAAACACAGGCAGAGTGTGCAAGCCAAACATGCTAACAAGAGGGACCCACAATTATGAACAGCGGATTGTTATAAAAGAAAATACGTATGCTTCAGGTATTTTCGCTATTTGTGGCTTTTAAGACTTTTGCCTAACAAAACTTTACTTCTGCAAAAAAAAAAATACGCGGTTCCTTTGGAAAAAGAGGACATCAGGTTTTTCTCCCAAGCAATTTCGAGTTTCAACAGATCTTAGTCACTGTGAAAAGTAGGGATAAAGGTCTACATAAATATTCTTTTTGTACAGAAAAATGAACTTCAATTTTCCACTGTTCAACAACATGACAATTGTCAAATGACTTTAAAAGAAGAAAAAAACAAGAGAGAGGACATCAAAAAAAAAATGTTTTATAATAATGAAGAAGAAGAATATTAAGTATTCAAAACTGAATATGATTTGCGGTGCAAATTAACATATGTTTTCTTTTTTCGCTGCTCTTTACGTTTTTGGAACTTGCAGCGATTTTTTTTTATATATTAACACAACAGAACTTAAAGTAAAGACAGAAATACACAGGATGTGGAAATATATTCGTAGATTTTAAAATCCAAAGTCGAGTTTATTAAGAGAAATATTTTTTTAACATTGACAGAAAAAAAAAACAAAAACATTTTGTAAATGTAACCATAATTTAACAATAAAACACAACCACTTTTATGATGAGCGGTGGCTGGAGTTGATTATATAAATTCGCAAACAAAATCTAAAAAATATATATATTAAGAATAAGTGTGTAAATCTTAATTCATGCGGACATAACAATATACAAAAAATTCAGCCGCCGCTGCAACCACCACCTCTATCACCATTGAAACCACAACACAGCCTTTAAGTAGTTAAATGGTACGTACCGTACCAATGCAATTATTTTCAGAAGCTATAAAAAAAATAACCACCATCATCTATTCCATCTCACATCATATACATATGATCTGTGAATGGTCGTGTAAAGTTTGCTATTTTCTTTCATTTAATTTAGCTTTGTTTGGTTTTGTTCGTTTTGTTTTGATTTCTTCCAAGAAGGATTGATGATCTGGGAGGGAGTTGAGACATTAGCAGTGGTTCGAGACGCAAAAAAATTTATATCATTTTTTTGTGTTTTCAAAAATGCATATTCATCATCATTTTATGTTTAAATTCTTTTTGTAAATGATGTGTGCAAAAACTGTTTGTGACTAGAGAAGAAACTAAAATTATAGATCAGATATTTTATTAAGATGCAACCAACAGCAGAAGGGCAGAAAGTTGACGATCATAGTTATTTAAATAGTTGAAAGCAAATATTTTATATTCATTTGTAAAATGTTCTTTTTTCTCACATTTTTTTTGGACTTTTTTTAACTCATTCTTTTTTTAACTTGAGACCGATTGAGAAAACTCTCGCTATTTTTAATAAATGGAAATAACTTGAAGCAAAACACATAAAGAAATCAAAAGTGGTTGCAACAGCGTTCACAGAGTTTCATCTATAATCATTGATAAAAAGAAAAACAGTACAGGTTTAGAGTGACCACAAGGTTAATTTTCACAACTCTTGCAACTTTGTAGAGTGGCTTGTCGACTTTCGTTTTCATTATGCTGATTTGAATTTCTGCGGCATATTTTTGATCGATGTTGATATCTGACATGTTCTGACGTATTAAATAATTTTCGATTACCGGTTAAGAGTCCATTTGGATCAAAAATTGTGGACAGAGGACTGCACCTAAATTCCAGTCAAATGTTAATGTTTTACCCACTCTTTTTTGGTAAACGTCAATAAGGAAGCAAATGAAAAAATCACAATTTTAAAGCTACTGGCGTTTACCATCATGCTCCAGCCACCATGTAGTAATTTCCCTTTGTAACTTTATCCTGTTTCTCAAACGTAAAATATTCATAAAATGCCGACAGTTTGCCACGAGTAGGAAAATAAAACCAAAGTGATAAAAGTGTGTTGTGAATTAAAGAAAAAGCTTTAGGGCAACTTAATTATGTCTAAGGGGAATAACTTAAAAAAATAAATAGAAATCGGAAAATAAATATTATTAAGATCTATTAGCTCAGATCCGAATCTCTATAAAAAATTTGTATAAAAACTAACAAAACATTTAATGAATTTATTAAAATAATTTGTAATAAAATCTTCATCGTACATCAGACATGAAAAAAAATTCGTGGAATTTTATGCCATTTTAATGAACACAGACACCAAGCAACTAACAAATTACTTGAAAATGAAATTTCATTGAGGAAAAAATGAATACGGACAACTGCATAAAATACCATTCAACTCATACACACAAATATACATAAATGTAATTTTAGAAATGAATGTGTTTATGTAAGCTAAAGGACCTCACAAGAGTACAATGTGTGGGCTAACTCTCTTATACATTTAAACAAAGACTTTAAAGCTCCACTGCAGACTCAATACAGGAAAATTCTTGCTACAACAAATAATACGTCTGCCACCATATAAAATCTGAACAATAATCAGACATTAAATGGACTTTAGAAAAAATCCAAATAAAAAACAGTTGATAATCAGTAAAAATATGAGAAAGAAAATAAAACAGCAACAAAAAAATATATCTTTCCAAAAACTATATTTTATAAGTTTTAAATGCCACAGCAACTGCAACCTTAACAAGAAAAATTGCACTGTGTGTGCATCGTATAACACTAGTTATACAATTATATTCTTATATAATCTGCAAAATTTTTATGGAATTAAAAAACATTGTTTAACCAAATATACAATCCTTAAGATGATAATGTTTTTTTTTTAAACAAAACATATACAGCTCGTATATTGTCAAACACATTGAATAAACATTGAAAAAGTTACTGAGAAACCACGAAAATCGAATCTTCAGCAAAAATCTGTCTGTAAAATTAAACGTTGTTGTTGTTATTAGTAGTGATGGATACTTCTTTTTTTATCGCAGAATCACTGTGGTAAATCTAAACGCCAGTTAGTATTTGGAAGAAAAAAAATATAAACTTATAAATATTGTACGCTTCTCAGGAAATAATAAATAAAAAAAAACAAGTTTTCGAAAAGGGCACAGAATTATTCGTTTAACTTATTTAAATAGTAAAATGTATGATGTACATGTTCAGGTTTCCAACTCAATACAAATCTCAATAAAATAATAAAATTAAAAATTAATCGTTAGAAATCACGATAATTTAGACGATTAATTAGAAAATGTAACTTTGAGTCATATTGAGGAAAGTATTTACAGAAATAGGTAAAATAATATTTAGGAAAACATGAGCTTAGACGATTAATCGATTAAAAAATATCAAAATTAGGATTTTAATCTTAAAAAAAAATAAATAAAATAAATATTAATCTAAGGAATTCATATGAAATAAGACGATTAATCGATTATTTTTTTGAATGTTAAAATTTAGATCACGAGGGCTGCTATATATATATTTCTGGCCTGGCAACACTGAGTGCTGCCAAGTGCAATCTGACATTTCCATTGGAAAGTTTGTCATTTTTAAGCACAATCGTACTCAAAACGTTTTGACGTACGACCATTATTTGTGTTGTTTACAGTGACTTGAAAAAATTAATATAGAAAAAATGGAATTAACTCGTGAACATTTTCGTGCCATCATTTTTCACAACTTTCGACGTGGATTATCACGACAAGAGTGCATTGATGAACTTAAATCTTTGAATGGCGATAAAGCACCATCCTATAGCACTGTGAAAAATTGGTATAATGAATTGGACATTTCTTCCAACAGCATACATTCGATACTGCATGAACACCTGGCCGTAAAAAAGGTTTGTTTCGTTGGATCCCGCACAATTTGAAAGTCGCTCAAAAAAAGGCTCGTGTCGATTGGTGCAAAGAAATGTTGCAAAAATACGATTGCGGTGCTTCAAAAGACGTTTATAAGATCGTCACAGGTGACGAATCATGGATCTATGCGTATGAGCCCGAAACGAAACAACGATCGACCATATGGGTCTTCAAAGACGAGCAAAATCCAACGAAAGTTGTTCGTGGAAGAAGCACTTCGAAGCAAATGGTCGCCTGTTTTTTCGGCAAAACTGGTCATGTGGCGACTGTTCCGCTTGAGCAACGTAGGACGGTCACTTCTGAGTGGTACACTACAATTTTTTTGCCTAAAGTCATCGGAGAAATTCGAAAAACCAACAAGAGAAGAGGAAGCATTGTTCACCGTGACAATGCGAGCTCTCACACATCGGCTCAAACCAGAGCGTTTTTGACCGGCCAAAACGTCGAATTAATGGGTCATCCGCAGTACAGCCCTGACTTGGTACCTAATGACTTCTTCTTGTTTCCGCACATCAAGAAAAAATGAGTAGCCAACGATTTTCGTCGCCAGAAGAAGCTGTTGAAGTGTTCAAAAACCATGTTTTAGAGGTGTTTAAATCGGAGTGGAAAAAGTGTTTCGACAACTGGTTTGAGCGCATGTAAAAGTGTATAAATCAGGCTGAAAAATACTTTAAAGACAACAAAACCATTTTTGATTATAAATATTCGCATTTTCACTATTAGGCCAGAAATATATAGAGCAGCCCTCGTATACAATATTCTGGATTCCAACTGCTATAAAAAAAACTATTTATAGAAATCAATACACTTTCAGTTAAAAAAATATTCGTTTTAAAAAATAAACAAGAGCTACAATGCTAAAAGCAAAAAAAGCTATTAGAAAATTTTATAAATACTTGTTCGCAGTAAAATTTGTAAAAAATAAAAGCTTAAGCATTTAAGTCCAAATTGAGGAAAAATAATTCAGGAGAAAACATAAACTAAACAGACGGTTAATTGGTCAAAAGAAAATAAATGAAAAATGAATTCAAACTTATTGTTCGCTGGCTTAGGTTCATTAAATTACTTACTTTCTAAAAATCTTTAGAATGAAAAATTATTTTACAAATGTATGCGCACGTTTTCCAAAAAAAAAAAAAAAAACAAGAAAAATTAGACGCTGGCAGAATGTATGTGTCTAACTAAATTAATATTGATATGAATATTGCAAAATTAGGTGGTTAAAAGTTACAATGTACACAATCTAAAGTAGATAAATGCGAAGCATGCTGATGATGGATTTGGCGCTCCTGAAAATGGGGCATTACATTCTGCCAGCGTCAAATTTTTCTTGTTTTCTTTGGGAAACTTCCGCATACATTTGTAAATAATTTTTCATTCTAAAGATTTTTAGAAATGAAATTAATAAATGAACTTGAGGCAGAAAATAATAAATTTTAATTCATTTAAATATTCACGGTTCAAATCATACATGGAAAAAAAAACTTAAAAATTAATAAATTAATATTTTTAAAGAAAATCCTAGTATTTTTATTAGAGTACTATTTAAAATACGATTAATCGCTTAAGTTATTCGAATATGAAACAAAAATTTAGAACTGTAAGTTAAGTTTCAAAACTAAATAGCATTTGTCGCAATAATCGATTAACTTATTAAAAAAATATAAGCTTCATCATACATATCAACTCATTTTGAGAAAGACCTAACTAGAATGTATAAATTGGGCTTTATCGTTAAAACTCATAAGAAGCATTCTAATAGAAAAGCGTATTTCGTAAAAAAATTCCTCCCTGCGAATTTAAATTGTTCAAAAGTATCACAATTGTAAGGTCTTAAACAGATTGCAAATTTTATAGAGCAGAGGCAGAAGTGGATCTTTCAGTTACGCACTTTGCCATTGTCATAAAGAACATAATGCAGAAGCTTTTTTTTGCACAAAAAAGAAAACGAATAAATTCAAAAAATATTAAGTCAAATTTTAAACCTTTTCTTAAAGCCTATATAAATATACAAATTGTAGACGTTTAACTTTACTTTTCACACGTTTAAAAAAAAAATCTTATACTTTTAAAAACTACACATTAATAATTTTCTTAAATTCAATTTAAATCATTTTATTAAACGATTAATCGCTCCGCGACAAATCGATTAAAACTTTAAACATTTAAACGACAACGGTTAGAAATGTTGAAAAAAATTTCCCCACTTGCTGGCTCCCTGCTTGATGAGAAGATTTAAAAATTTTAAATTGTATTTACTTGATGATTCTTTAAAGTAAAAACTCTAAAAATGCCGACAAATTCATTGGAAAACGAGTAAAACATACAACATCAATAACAATAACAAAAACCACCCAAAAACACAACTCGAGATCTCACCAAGTAAGAAGAATGAAGAAAAATAAATGATCAAAAATATTAAATACAATAAACAACATGAACAACAACGAAACTTAAATACTTGCACATACATACATTCATGCATATTTACTTAAACTTACTGAGAACCAAAAATGATACGCGATACGCAAAAAAGTAAAAAAGTAATAAATAGTAAAAATAAAATAAAACCAGCAGGAACATCCAGCCAGGACTGAGACACAATCAGCCAACAGCATCCCACAATTCAACAATGATTTTAAGAAGAAAAAAATGTAAAATATTTCCAGACAATTTTACACTCCATGTAAAGATCAAAAACGAGAAAAAACGAGTAAATATGAATTATTTACGCTAAATAAGTTTATTCTGAACAGTAATAAAAATTCTTTTGTTATAAAAGTTCTGATTCCTTAAAAAATAAGAAAAAGTAAAAGTCTGGCATTTGCTTGATGAAAATTTTGTCTGCCCTACTTTTTAAAAATTAGAAATAGACACTTAAAGATTTATTTTTAACGACAAATTTGCAAGCAACAAGTAATAAAAAAGACTATTGAAAATATTTCTATTTTGTGACTTTAGAGCAGGCTAAAACTTTTACTTAAAAAATTATATAAAATGTTGTTTAAGTTTATTTCTTTATTTTCGTTTCATTAAATTCAGTCGGTCACCATGTCCATAACCATTGTTAAATAAACAGAGTACCCACAGAAAAGAAAAAAATAAATAAGTTCCAGGAATTTGATCATGATCAAAACACTGGTATGAGAATGATGTTGCTGTTGCGAATGCTGAGACGGTGGGTATGACGATGTTGATGACACAATGACAATAAAAGTAACAGTCGAAAATAGCAGAGATTTGCGTTGACCCCGTGAAGTTAGTTTTTTATTTGTTGCCACACGTGATTTGTGATTACATAAAATATCAATAAAAATTTTAAGAAAATTTTTTGCACTCAATAGTATTTTCTATTACTGGATATGAGATCGCAGATAAAATTTTCTCATCACAAATATTAACTATAAAAAAACAAAATTTAGTCTTGTCTCTTTCACTTACGAACCTTAACATACACAATAACAACTAAGTCATGATGAAAAAAAAACATCGCTATGAAAAACTACTTCCAAAAAAAAAATAAAAATAATGTTTTCTGGATGCTTCTTTAAATTTCGTTTCGGTGGGGGGATACGGTTTTTAAATAAATTCGAAGCCTTTAAAATACAATTCAGATTACTCAGAAAAAATATTTTAGAACTTTCTAAAAATATTATACGTTCAACAATTTATAAAACACATATAGTCGTTCACTTTCTTAAAGGGTTAAAGTAGTTTGCGCAGACGACCTTCTCATAAATCGTGTCAGAATACTGCCTGTTGAAACTGTCAGGCTATTGATCATGGATTGTCACTTCTATCTTATATTTTTTTTTATCCACCCCCTTTTTATCTCTCTTTTGAAGGCGTCAGAATCGCCAAGCGGACCGATGTAAACTAATCATGCCAGTCAGCTCGCATACCTCTTTTTAAGCATGTTGAAAAATAAGCCCATTCCGCCTTTCACTAAATTTTAGCCGTTATAAAATTTCTACTCCTCTAAGATGCGTTAGTAATCTAACGATTGCCCGTAATTGTTTTAAATAGGTTTAAAAGTTCATTATAAGTCTTTGACGGTCTTTTTCTTTTAACCTGCAGCTTGTTGCAGAAATTCTTTTTACAATCGTCTTTTAACCGCAACTTAAAATAAACAAAGTAGTGCCACGATTCATTTTCTGATTTCGCTCAGACGAATCAAAATTTCCTTTATCGAAATCTAGTAATAATTGAAACAATCACCAGCTGTCTATTCTTTTAAAAAGAGAGTAACGCAAATATTCTGAAGGCCTGAACTAAAGATCTTAATAAGAGAAATAAAACCTTCGGTTAAAAGTGACAGTTTCTTAGAGATAGCATTATGGCGCAGACATCTTTTGATTAACATTTTCGCGCATCAGATCACATCTTTGCTATCTGAGAGAGATTTACACGGAACGAAAATTCTACACAGGTTATGAAAAATATTATTGTTTAGTCCAAACCACTCACGAACACATATCAAATTGCCATATGTAAAAACGTTTTAAAAAGCAACATCAGCAGCAACTACAACAAGGAGATTCAAACAAACTGTTTAGTAAAATCATTTTATTTATATGTACAAAAAGCTACCTAGAAATAGCCCGAACTTTGGAAGAATCTCAACAATAAATATGCCAATCGACAGCAAAAACGGCAACAACACAACAGAGGTTACAACAACAATATACGCAAAAAGTTAATATAAAAATAATCAACAACAAATGAACAAGTAATCAATTTAACGAGTGTAAAGTTGCGCGCTCTAATAAGGCTGACCAGCTTAAGAAAAAGATTAAATGAATAAAGAATTAAGTTTCTTTTCAATATTTACGAAAAAAGACATGAAAAAGGATTAAAAAGGAGACATACCAGAAGCAGGGACTTTTTTTAATTTTTTCTCTATGAAATAATTTAATTTAAAATGAACAAATTCTTTATAAATATAACGATTTTTTTTTTAACTTATGAGTTAGATTTTAGATTTTCAGAATTTCATGTTTAGAATAAAGACAACAAAAATAAATATAATTTTATTGTTAAGAATTCTTGACTTAGCAAATAGTCTTTAAAGAAAAAGCCTGGTCACCCTAACAATATTCTGAATAAGTTCATATGATCAATGTACAACGATTATACTTAATGAATAACAATGAATGGTTTTATACGCAAAAGAAAAAAAAATATTTTAAAATGAATACAATACAAAGCAATCAGAAGTTGTGGGAAACCGTTTAATTTATTTAAAAACTTTAATACAAAAACGCTTTAAAAATTATTTCCTTTGAAATTTGTGTACAAAGATTAAATATAAAACATTTATTGAAGGTTAGTAGTTGAAAAGGATTAAAAATAAAAAAAATCGAAAAAGAAATTTATAAAGAGCGTCGACGTCGACGTTGTGCACGACTATTTTACTTTCGCAGTTTTTCTAAAGAAAAAATTAGTAGTAGTAAGTAGATTTATGAAAAGTTTGGATAATTGTGTTAACATTTCAACATCTTTTTCTCATCATTTCATGACTAAAGCAACCAAAAGTCATCACAATTTTTTTTACCTCGTTAAAAATTTCTTCACTTGCTGATACCAACAACAAAATGTCATTAAAAATTACAACGTCTACGAGTCGTTCTCGAAGGAGTAAAATGTTATATCTTGTTTTAAAGTAGAATATTTTTAACACCGCAGAATATATCAATGAATGATATAAGAAATAAGTGAAAAAATCTAGTTCCTAAATGGTCAGCTTGATATCATTCAAACTTCATATCTTTACAGAAGAATCGAGCTTAATTTTATACCTTCTCGAAGAGAAATTCCAATGAATTTTAAAAGAAAGTGCATTTTGAATAACTTAAGCGAATTGCTTTCGTATAATTTGTTTAATAGTTAATGCTATAATTAAAAAATAGTAAACCCATGTTTGAATCCAACTCTCCCAAAAATTAATTAAAAATTCCCCAAAATTTGATTGAGCGATGTCCGTCTTTCTTTTCGTGTTAGTGTTAAAGTCAACTTTGCCAAGATCCCAAATGAGCTAGAGAAAATTTAAATACAATCTATTAGACAAAATTTTAAAAATATTGCTATTGAAAATTAGCAAAATCGTCCATGTGCCCTTCGATTCAGGCGGCAAAACACCACGTCTACCTCTAATTCTTCCATATCATTTGGAACAATGATGTAATTCCAATAAAAAAAAACAAATATATGGGGCAATAGAAATTTAAAAAATAAGAAAAAAACATTAAGTAAAAAAATTGGCGATTGTGTGTCATATTTTTTTTAAATATCAATATGGGTATCGTTTAAAAGCTTTGAAAGAGATCTTTCAGAAAACACTAAAATTATTTTAAAAATGCTTTACCTATTAAGAGCCGATGACATTTTTATGTTTTTTTTTTTTAATATTTTATTTCTCTGGCACTTCAATATTTGTTTTTTTGAATGGAGTTACTTCACTCACTAAACCAGAGTAACATACATGGTTAAGGGTTTATAAGGTTTGGCATAGCCGAATATAGCACTCTTACTCGTTTTTAAATAAGATTCGTTGCTGCCCAAAAGTGTCAAAAAGTGAATGGAAGATATTGACTGTAGTTTGTTCGAACAGGAAAGATATTTTTATCCTGTTTAATGTTTCCAAAGGTTTTCTTCTTATTCATTCCTGCTGTTCTCACTGATAAGTACTTTATAAGCAACAAATTCGTTAAGTTATCGCATTGTTATATATTGTGTGTGTGTGTGTGTGTGAATTATAAAAATTTAAAATTCAAACTTAGTAAGCAACTAAACATTAAATTATCGTAAGAATTTATTAAATGAATCCAAAAATGCCAGAATGAATACGAGAAGGAAGTTACAAAAATGTATTTATAAAAACAAGTAGAATAACAAAACTAAAAGCAAAATTTTTAACACAAAACTACAACGATGAAATTAAACAACAACATAGTCTGTCTCGAAATGTTTCTTTAACGTTACGTCGTTTAAATTTAGTACTTTTAATGATGGTCAATGTTTGTCATGATCACAACATGCTAAAAGCTTGCACGATTTATGTGAGGCGGTGTATTACAGAAAGACGACAACTATCAGCTGAAACAAACAGCAACAAAAGCAGCAAATAATAATAACAACAACATAATGCGAAAAATATAAATAAGAACTCAACAAAATGTATGATTTACAAAAATATATAAAAATCGTACTTTAATACCGACTTGTCCTTTAAAAGAGATTAAAGAACCATTACTTTGCTAATTAAAAAAAAGCATCTGTGAAAGAATGTTTAACGCCGGAGCCATTCTTCCCCTTTTTATACCCTCCAGATATCCCATGAGAGTTAAAGCTCAAATCATCAACAAGACAGTGATTTCTAAAAGTACTTTTTTAATAGATTCCATAGAAGAATAAAAAACAAGAAAATTTTTATAAAATTAGAAATAAAATATTTTAACGTCTTTCGCAAGGACTTTAAACTTTAAATTTTTTTAAATGCAGTTTTGTTTAAAGAACAATTTTCCTTTTATAAAGTAATTTTTCTTCATTTTTTTAAGATAATTTTTGCCTTTTTTAAAAGTACTTTTATTAAAATTTCTAAAAAAAAATGTTGTAAGGATTATTAGTTTTAAGTTATTTTTTTCTCATACTTTTTTTAACGGTACTTTTTAAATGTACTTTACTTAAACGTACTTTTTCATATGAGCGAACATAGCCATTTTATTTTAAATTAATTAATCATTTAATTCATTTTATAATTAAACTTTGTATCATTTATTTGAACTTTAACATTCTTAAAGTTTTAATAATTTGTTAAAAAAAAATAAGACTTAAATACCCATAAAATTTAACTAAAATTAAGTTTGCATATTTAAAAAATTAGTGAAATGAATTATTTGACAGCTCTAATTTAAACATTTTTGCGATGACTATTTAGCTTAACATTATATTTCCATCATAAACTAAAGGGTTCATTAACCTTCTTTTTAATATTTAAATAAACAATAACGTACAATGTTTGAAGTTAGAAATAACTAAATTTTCATGCATGTGTTGGCAAAAAAAAAAAAAAAAATACAAAATAAAAGAAGTTTAAAATTTATAAGCGAAATAAAGTAAAAGATAGGAGAACATTTAAAAAACGTTAAACAATGTGAAGGTGTTAATTGTTTAACTGTTGAAAAGTTTTAAATTAGAAAGTACTTCTTCAGTTTTAATTGATGATTAAAACAAAAATATTTTTCATCTGAAGGTGTCGTAGCATAAAAAAGATGAAGTGTTAATAGATTTAGAAAGGGTTAATAGATTTATTTTAAATTTTTGAACTGGGTACCTGAGTACACTTATAAGGTGTCCAAAAAAAATCCGCCACGTGTAGTAAATGCGCTCTAGTATGGACATTTCTAATGTCTTCCTGTTATGGTCTAAAAACAGAAGGTCATATACGTCAAGATAAATTCTTCCATGGAAACATCTTTTTAGTTCAAATTGGATTTTCTGTATTTGTCGCTATACGGACTTGTGATATATTTGAAAAGCCTTTATGTTATAAATCAAAATTAAATCTTGTTTGAAACATCTCTTGATTTTTAATCTAATTTTTTATGGGAACATACTTTCATTATTTGCTGTAGTTGAGACCATAGCAACATATCCAGGTCCAGCTGCTACGGTTCTTAGGATAAAGTCCTATAAAACATGAACAGACATTGCAACGTTATTAATATGGTGTCGTTTTTACCCTTAAGGTACGGAAGCCCAAAATAACTCACTTAAAATTTTGTAGGATTTTTTTTTTGCCCAAGTGGCAACAACTATTATATTTAGTAGCTGTAGCATAACTTTAAAAATATAAATTTATGTTTTTTTTTTACTTTTCAATATGGCTGATAATTTTTGCTTATGAATATTTACGCACATGTAAATTGCTCTCGAGTTAATGATTTTAAACGACTTTTTGGAAGTGATTAAAAACACCTTTTTCGTTTTAACTTCTCACAATTTCCTACAAAATTTTATTTGTATTAGTTAACCCTCGTTTAAAATCATTCATCATTAACAATACTGTTGGTAATTTTGCACAAATTTTAAATAAAAAATAATGGTATTGAAATCACTTTCAGCAGCGAATTAAACATTAAATAAAAACATTAAGTTTTTGTTGTTACTTTTTTATAGTTCTTTTTTTAAATAACCATATTCAAAATTGGAAGACTTAAACATCTAAAGTATGAAAACAACAAAACAGTAAATAGATGACCAATTTGAAATACAAACGTACAATCATATTAAGCTAAGAAAATACTGATAATGAGGAACAAATGAAATCATAGTTTTAATTTAATTCATTAAATAAAAGAAGAAAGCAAATACACACACGAACTTGCGTGTTAACTTTTTCTAATAAAAAGTTTCGCCAAAAATATAATTTTAGCAACTTTGGCTGCCGAACTACAAATATTTTTTTTTTTATAAAGCGTCCTCCGTAAATGAAGGGTAGGTAATAAATGAGCAGAAAAACAGAGCTAACATGTGTGCGCATAAAATATTGTGCAGTTAAAGATCACGAGACATGAGTTGAAATTCCATCGGCTTTATGAGAATGGAGGAGATCATAAGCTCGAGTCTGGCCAAATGGCTGCGTAAGATTATTAGTAAAGCGCATATTTAGTAAAGTTAAAAAGAAAAGATCTAGTTGGAAGCGCAGGCAAAAGAAACAAAAAGTAATAGTGCTGGTTGATATTTCCAACTAAAAGAACCCTTTCGTTTCAAAAGGGAATTTTTCTGTTATTGTAAACAACACGAAGAATGATTGCACCGGTTTCGCATGGTTGTCCCTCGCATTTCAATTTTCAAAAATTATTTGCCAAGCCCTAGGGAACTTGTTTGTTTGTGAAGACAAGACAAGTAAAATATTTTACCAGGAAAACGGCTAAAGGTAAAACAAATTTTGTAAACATTTAACTGTTACTATTAGAAAACCCTTTACAATCGCACATGTCTTTATATTAAAATAAAGTTTTGCCAATCTCTTTATTTCAATTTTCTTCTTCTTTTTCTTCTTTCGCTGGAAACAATTTGCATGACTCTTTTCGAGTTTTATATTTAAAACTTGAACTTGGCCTTAGTTCAGGTTAGAGCAGCCAACACAAAATTTGATAATAGAAGAAATAATTTTTGTGTTAGTTGTTTTTCTTTTTTAGATCTTAATTTAATAAATAAATTATCTTTTATATAATTATCTTGTTAAGTATTTAAGTTAATTAGTGTTTATTTAATGCTACATCTTTTTACATTTAATAACATGTTTGTGAGTGCGTTTGAGTAATTTTCTTTTAGTGATTAATTTCTCTTGTTATACGAACAAATATAACTTGAAATTTTTTAACATTCATTTTTTAAACTTAATTAAGTGTATAATGTATTTATTTTTGTAACTTCACAGATGAATTAACCTAAAGACGCAAGTTATCACCATTTGGTAATTGATCTATTTAATATTTTTAAAATAAAAATTTGTACAAAATTAAATCTCGAAGCATGCAAAAAAAAATCTTAAAAGGGCGGTCTTAGAAGAACATAACATTTTCAAAAGTTCTAACAGAAAAAACAACAGGCTTAAATTAAATTGTGTGGTACGTAATTTTAAAACTTCAAATACTTATGACGGAGAAAAAAACAATCAAAAGCAGATCAAGTGCAGCACTGCAAACCTTTCAGAAGAAATTATGATATGAGAGCCATTAGACAACTTTAAGGCTCCAGAAAAATAATCAGAACGAGGAAAATTTTAATAATCTATTGAAAGGTTTTAATTTAAAAACTTTTTTTTAAATATCTTAAGAGTAAAAATGTTTTTGTGGTCTTCATTTTCTTTCATCTTAACTTTTTTATAATCATAAATGGAGCGTAATTCTAATTATTATTTTTAGTACAATTCCCTTAACTTATGTCTTCGTTAAAACATTTTGCATAAAAAAATCGCGGCTTTACAATATTTATGCAATCCTACCAAGTTTATAATACTGTAGTTTCTTAGACTGATCAAGCGATCAGTATAAGACTGTAAATCCTCTAGACTAAATTTAAAACATTTTAAGAGAGAGCTGACAACTTTATTCCTAAGGACAACTGTATGTTCATCTGACCAACCCTCTCTCTTATTTGTTTTGATAAGAATTACTTTACTAAACTAAATTTGTTCTGAATAATATTGAAAAATTAGAGGCAGGCGATTTTTCTGATTTTCAGTAGCAAAATTTTCGAAACTACAAACAGAATGAAAAACTTAGATAAACCTTTTTTTCTACCTGTAGTATAAAACTACAATTTGTGAAGTAGAATCCTAATAACTGCCATTACAACCAGAGAATTTTACCAAAGTTCTTTAAAGATAATGTAACAAATGATTTTTTAAGATAACCAAGCGGAATTGTGAGCAAGGATATTGCATTAGAGACGTTCAAAATGCATCCGTCTCTGCCTTATATGTTTAACTACTAATTTGGAGCTTTACGATCCAACTGGATTTTTTATTAACCTACTAGAATTCGAGACATAGTGGGATCGGTGGCTTCCTATAAAAAAAAAATTATATAAAATTCTTTTTATACGAACTCTATACACTTTCGGAACAAAACCACATATCATCTTTGATCTGCGAACGATGTATGTACGATGAGTTGTAGCCGTATATTTTGCTAACTCGATCCAACTCTCGCTTGAAGGAAATAAGTACTTTCAAAACTTTTAACTGTGGAAACATACAGACGTAAGTTATAAATAAAATTTTATAAATTCCTCACTAAAAAGTTTTAAGGATCTTATTTCATTAATTCCGCTTAAAATAACTGAATAGCCCTCGTTCTGATTAATTCAGAACTCTGTTAAGTTCATATTAAAAATAGCAAAAATATTTTTACCAGGTTTCATTATTCTTAATAAATATTTTTATTTTATTTAAATGTAAAAATATCCTTGAGAAATGTCAATATTTTGTTATTAAAAAAAAATAAAAGAAAAAAACTAAAACATTCATTAAGAACAATGAAAACATTCCAGCTTTCAAAAAAAATAAACATACAATAAATACGTAGAGTAGGACTAGAGGCATTCATCGTTACAAAAATAAATTTTTAACATTGTTGGCATATTGTTAAAAAAACTAAACAAAACAAGACAACGAAATATTTAAGCGGAAAATATGCTTTTAATGTTTCACTACGACAAAGCGAAATACGAATACAAAAACACGATAAAAAAACAACATAAAGAGTCCTTGAAACAATATAGGAATTAATTTCAATTTTGCTAAAAAGGCAAGAAATGCACAGAAATTTCAAGTCTCATACGAACACACTTGTAAAATGCATTTCAATAAAAAACATTGCCAAGCAACTACAACAAATGCATCGGCAACACCACCACCAACACCAGCAACATCACCATCATCATCTTTCAATATCATTTTGTTTACATCGTCGTCTTTATAATGATGTTTAAAAAATTGCACGATCAGCAATTTTAAACGATACTTTTTAAAATTGTTCGTTTAAATACATGCTGCCATCATCAGCGCGTTGATGCAGCTTGCAGTATTCACATTAATACAAAACACATTGACACATTTATTAATTTAAGGAGCATCTTGTAAATAGATGACGATGATCATGATTTTTAGAATGATGACGTATTGATTTTATAGTTTAAAAATGTTTTTGCTATTGTTTGTTTTTATCTCTTTGTATCATGATCTGTAGGATTTTTTTAAGGGATTCTGGCAGCAACATCAATAATATACAAATAAAAATAGTAAAATGAAAGCGTTGGAAATTTTGTTGTTGGCAATAATGAATTCTATTATACAAAAAGACGAGTCTTAGTTAGCACTTTTTATTATTATAAGCAGACTCCATTTTTTTAAATAAACAATTCCAGGTATTTTTTTTTTTTTTTTTTTTTTTTTTTTGTTATAATTATAGATTTATAAATTCTTGATAAAAAAAAAGAAGTTCATGTTTTTGGACAAAAGCTTAAAAACTTGTGGCAAGAAAGCTTCATAAAAAACAGTATTACAAAAACTTCGTAATAATTTTTTATGAAATTAACCTTTGGAATTTTTTTTACAATAAAAGCTTTTGCCGCATTTTTTAAATTTTCATAGATATCCTTTTTTTAAAGTACTTTTAAAACTCTGAAAACATTGAAAGATTTTTAACTATTAAAGTAAATTTCGGATTTACGAAGAAGGAATTTTCAAAGAGGATATTTTTATGAAAAAAAAAAAAAATGGGAGAAAATATTTTTTTTTAAAAATTACAAATACTAATAGTATATTCAATAAACAATAATTGAAACAATTGTAAAATCTATCTTTAAAAAAGCTTATAATTCGTTTAAGCCCGCCAGCGTTCAGCAGTGTAAATAATCATTATTATTTTCTACTACTTCGTCGAACAGCGAAAATGTAATTTTCAGCAAAAGATGCATTTTTATAATTATTTAATAAAGCTTTTATATTAAAGCTTTCAACTAAAAAAAACTGAAGTGCTTTCTTAACAGGTGCGTTCCGGTACTCAACTTTGGCGTTCCGCGGGATCCCAATGTTCCCGAGCTACAAGTTTGGGTAAAAGGAAAAGCTTTTGAGAGAATAAACTTCTTCTTCTTCCTGTACGAAATAGTCCAGATTTTTTTTTTTTTTTTTTTTTTTTCTTTAGAAACGCAGCTAAAAAAAACAACTCTCTCATTTTACCGAACTTTAGCCAAAAAGTACGGAAACGCAGGTAGGAAAAAATGAAAATTCCGTTATAAAAGAAAACTCTAGAAAAAGCTTTCAATGACAAGTTTCTTTCTAAGAAAACTTTTTAAAAAAATTTTAGGAAAAAGTTAGGCATTGAAACGAAACCTGTTGGTTTTAATAAACTAAGCTTTATATATGCAAAATCAAAAAAATTAATTTTTTTAAGATTTTTTCACAAAGAAAGTTTAAATGTAATGTAATAAGAAGCATTGTTTTCATGACTTTTTTTTAATAAAGACAATAAAAATTATTTGTTCAAAAATGTTTATGAGTAAATTAAAAACGCTTCTCACTGATATTTGCTTAAAGTTAAAATTAAAATAAAAACAAAAATTAAGGAGTATTTTGGTTGAACATGATGGTGACAACAGAAGTGAAAACTTTCTACTTAATTTTTCAACGTTGCAACGTAAAATAAAAAATACTAGATTTTTTGTAAATAATTAGAAATATTAAACTGAAAACAAATCATACAGAAAAAATTTAGATAAATTCTTCTGTAACTTACTTTTTTCTCGCTTTTTAAGTTTTATTTAAGATTAATATACGCCATAGTGGCCAAACGCGATTATATCAGCAGTGAATGCGAATTGTTATTGAAATACAAAAATATCAGATGACTTAAAACAAACACAAATGCAATCAAAAACAAAAGAAACTAAATGATGCATGTGCAACTATTGCTGCTCCTTGTGAATTAAAATCGTGTTGGTTAGGTGCACGTATTGTTATCCTCTTGCTCTCCATTCAAGATTTCATGTTCTGTCTGTCTTTGGTTAGTCTAGAGAAAATATGTATAGTTTTCGTTTTTTTATGTTGTACATATTTATTTAATTCAATACTAACGACCTTGCAAAAGAAGGGGTGACATGTCGGAAGTCCAACACGAACGATTTAATAATGATAAAATTCAAGTTGTTGTTTTTTTTCTTCCTTGGAAATTGTTAATGCTAGAGAACAGAACTAAGCAGTAGACGATAAAAGGCATGAAATTCATTGTTCGTTTAACTTGTTTTTTTATTTTGTTCTTTTAATTTTGCTATTGTCTGTCCTTTTTCTCACATACGTAAAAATAAATAAAATTATAATTGAGACTCCTTTTTCAATGTCATGAATAAATTTAACCCATTATGGGGCCGCCTCATCAATTAAATATTTGCTTTTTTTAATTAATTATAATTTTAATGTCGTCGTTATTGGCATACTAATTGAAAAAGGAAATAAATAAAATATCGAATGATCATGATTGAAGAGTTTTTAATTTAAGTTGGAGCAGTAAAAAAATTTTTTGTCTTTATAACTGAAAACTGAATGAGCAATTTTTCTTTTTTCTCTGTTGAAATACTTTTCAAAAGAGGACTAATAATTCGAATCCCTCCAAAATTATAACTAAAAGGATCAACTATTTAATATTTTCAGTGAAATTATAATTATTCTTCTAAACATAATATTTTAAGCAAAATAATTTGTAAAATTTTCTAGTTAATTTTAAAATGTACCTCTTTTTAAAAAGTAAAATGTAAAAGCACAATTTACTTTTACATACTTTTACTTTTTAATAATATAGCAACATTTTTTATAACAGTTATTATCGTTAAAAAGTAGTTTTTAAAAAAGATCCCCTACAAAAAGTACTTTGAAAAGATACTTTTTATAGAAAATAATTTTTAAATGTACTTTTAGCAATAGGCGTTTCAAAGTTTATTTTTTAAAACAGTACTTTTTAATATACAGATTTTTGAAGTGATTTTAAAGCGAAAATTTTGTAACAAGATTCTGCCCAGGTACTATTTAAAAACCATACCGTTTAAGAGTTACTTGCGAAATCTTATTAAAAATACATATAAAATATTAATTTGAAATAAATAAAAAATAATGTTGCTTAAAAGTTAAAGAACTACAACATGTTTCTTGACACACCTTTTCAACTGCAATATTTTTTTATGTCTTAATTTAATTCGCTTTGACTGCCTTGGCGCACTTGGCGTTTATAAAGCACAGAGTGAAAAAATTTGCTATTATAAATTAAGTTCAATATTATGATTGAACAAGTGAAATGCTTAAGTCAAAAGAACTTTTTCTATAATGAATTTTAGTAAAACTAAACTAAGCAATAAAACGCAATACGTACAATATTCTTGATTCGTTAATTCCTACAGAATATATATTTAATAGATTTATTAAATATTTATTGTTTCAATTATAATATTTTCAGGTACGCTACACTAGTTTTCAAATGTAAACAAATCCTATGATATTTTTTTCCATTGATGATGTTTCACAAAACAAACAAAAAATTTGAAAAAAAAAATAACAAATAAACGAATATAACTAAATAAAAAAAATTAATTAATTTCATTAACAAGACTACGAGGGCTGCTCTATATATTTCTGGCCTAATAGTGAAAATGCGAATATTTATAATCAAAAATAATTTTATTGTTTTTCAAAGTATTCTCCAGCATGATTTATACACTCTTGCATGCGCTCAAACCAGTTGTCGAAGCACTTTTTCCACTCCGATTGAGACACCTCTAAAACATGGTTTTTGAACACTTCAACAGCTTCTTCTGGCGACGAAAATCGTTGACCACGCATTTTTTTCTTGATGTGCGGAAACAAGAAGTCATTAGATTCCAAGTCAGGGCTGTACGGCGGATGACCCATTAATTCGACGTTTTGGCTGGTTTGAGCCGTTGTGTGAGAGCTCGCATTGTCATGGTGAACAATGATTCGTCTTCTCTTGTTGGTTTTTCGAATTTCTCCGATGACTTCAGGCAAACAAATTGTAGTGTACCACTCAAAAGTGACGTCCTACGTTGCTCAAGCGGAACAGTCGCCACATGACCAGTTTTGCCGAAGAAACAGGCGACCATTTGCTTCGAAGTGCTTCTTCCACGAACAACTTTCGTTGAATTTTGCTCGCCTTTGAAGACCCACACGGTCGATTGTTGTTTCGTTTCGGGCTCATACGCATAGATCCATGATTCGCCACCTGTGACGATCTTATGAACGCCTTTTTAAACACCGCAATCGTATTTTTGCAACATTTCTTTGCACCAATCGACACGAGCCTTTTTTTGAGCGACTTTCAAATTGTGCGGGATCCAACGAGAACAAACCTTTTTTACGGCCAGGTGTTCATGCAGTATTGAATGTATGCTGGTGGAAGAAATGTCCAAGGACGTCTCTATCTCTCGGTATGTCACATGTCGATCTTGCATTATGAGTTCACGCACGGCATCAATGTTCTCTGGCACAACAGCCGTTTTTGGACGACCTTTACAGAATTCGTCTTTGAGCGAGCTTCGGCCACGATTAAATTCATTATACCAATTTTTCACAGTGCTATAGGATGGTGATTCATCGCCATACAAAGATTTAAGTTCATCAATGCACTCTTGTCGTGATAATCCACGTCGAAAGTTGTGAAAAATGATGGCACGAAAATGTTCACGAGTTAATTCCAATTTTTTCTATAATAATTTTCCACGTCACTGTAAACAACACAAATAATGGTCGTACGTCAAAACGTTTTTAGTACGATTAATCAATTAAAAAATATTTGGGCAAAGTAAACAATCAAATAATACTGGTTGCATGGATGTGCCACTACACAAATTTTATACAAAATAAATAAAACATAAAAACCCTTCATATTTTTTCACACTTCGGAAACAATGTTGCTTTAATGTTGCCAGGCATATTTCACATTTTTATTACCTCATTAACAGAGTACTACTTCTGCAACATTATTCCATTATTATTTTATGATACTTCTATTATATTTGCAGTTTGATGGCAGTTCGCGTGAAATAATGAACAGAATATTACTAGGCTTAACAGCCAACAATGTTGGCACCACTACCTATTTTTCAAATTAAAGTATATAAATGTTAAATGTTTAATTAGTACGATTTAAATTTTGGGATGATAGAGAAAAATTTTCAACGGTCAGTTGGGTGTACCGCTGTTTCTAATGCCTATAGTTTTTAAAGCAACTTTTGATAGATACCTGGAAATACTTTGGATATAGTTTTTGTAAAATTTGAACTTCGAAAGTGTTTATTTATTTATGAAAGTTTTCTTGTTATAAAAGATAGTTAATATAAAAAATTTTAAATGTTACCTTTCCTGAAAAAATAAGTTTATAAATAATAAATTATTCTTTTCACTTTCTTCCTCACGGGGTTAAAAGATACAAAAGTTAGAAATATTATCCTCAGACCAAAAATACCTAAACAAAAATCCCGGTAACACAAACCGCATACCATCATTTAAAAATAAAGAAGTGTAAGATTTTTCTTATTTTCTTCTTGTGTTTGTTGTTTTGCACAAAAATAATTCTAACCTACCTACGCCTTTGTCTAGTATGTGAAATTCATGTGCTGGCAATAAATACCGCACAGCATTATTATTTACACCGTCTACAACGTTGGTTTGCTTGTGTGCAGCACCAACCAACAAATACACAAATCAAAAATTAGCCTCAGGAATCCCAACTAAAAAGCTTTACTCATACACAGCAAAACGCACATATAATTATTCGAAATGCAATGAACTTAAAGGATTTAAGTTCATATCTTCTTTGTTTTGTCCACAACTCAAACGAGAATACAACAAATACAAAAAACATGAATGCAGGAATTAAAATGAAACAAAAAAATATTATGTTGCATTTTTACCTCCCGCTGCTGTGCAATGCAGGAGTGTGCCACAATAGCTTAAAGCCAAGACGGTTGCTAAAGACTAACTTCTTAAGGAGAAGTAGAATGTTTATTAAGTTTAAAGCCTGGGAAACAAAATAAAAGCACACAAATGGACACAGTGTCTAGAGCAGTTTGTTGTGCCGAGCAACACTTAACCAGGCAAACCAAACAGATAGACAGACAGGCTGACAAAAAAATATATACATGGAATAGACTTCACATTCTTTTTCTTCTTGTTTATAAAGCTAAGGAATTCCAAAAAAATGAAAATGAAAAGAGAATTTCATTCTTGTACTTGTTTCGGTTAAGAGATGTCTTGTTTTACTTTTTATTTATTTTTTTTTTTTGTTTTAGCTTTTTTTCACTTAACAAAATCCAATTTCGTAAAGCTAGTTTCAAATAAAAGTGGAAGTGAAAATGATTATGTATGAAGTACCACTAAGGATTGAATGTGTGCCTTTGTAATACTCATTCCTCACAAACTCCTGCTACTCAGTGACTGTAAGAACTATTACTTTATATGGATAAAGGTGTCGAGGCGAGTATATGTTAAGACACGAATCTTTTTTATCATCTCAAGAAGCGAGCAGAGAGCAGCGAATAGCCAACAGTCTAGTCATCCATACAGCATATTTAATGAAATCTTTGTCGTCATCATCATCATCATCATCATTATCATTTGCAGCAGCAGCACATTTTTTGGCTCTTCTGTAACTTGGCTTATATATCCTTATAGAAAAAAACAAAAAATTCAACAGAAAAATTTCTACGTAGGTTGTATTCACAGTCTATGCGAATGTGATACTGAGTTTAGTTTATAGGTAAAGCCTGACTGGCAAAGCTTACAAGAACAGATAAAAGATGCCGACTGGGTGAGTTTCGTTTATAGTCAGTAGACAGATTTCTTTCGTCTTCTCATAGATACTTTTGTTTTTGTTTGCTTTTTTAATTTAAATTTTTGTGTTAGTATATTTTTCTTTCATTGCTTCAAGTAAAAAGCAGCGCAGAAGATGTGTTGTCTGTTTGTTCGACTATTTGTCGTTTGCTAAATAATTTTTAAGCTCAGCAAAAATGTGATTCCAACAAAACAAGGGCATCAATAAAATATCTTAAATATTTATTTAACCAAAAAAAAAATCTGGGGAGGGGAAGTGTGCTAATAGCTGTTGTTAAGGAATTATGATACTTAATTGAATTTTAATGAGTTCTAGAAGAACAACTTTTGTACAAGAGGTGCACATTAACATTAACATAAATTTTTATTTTAAAATTATATTTGATCGCTTTCCTAGAAATTTACCTTTAAGGAATTTTGAAGAAATATAATATTTATGTGCAGCACAAAACAAAAATGTTTTAAAAATGTTTTTGATGAACTAAGTTATTTATTACATGGTCATCTTAAGTAATTTCAGTTGAAATTGTAGTATAAATCCGTCGTTACTCCTGCATTTAATTTTAAGAAGATGTTGGTAGCACTTTAAGAATTGATTCAAAGTAAACTCATCTTTTAAATGATCGTGTTATTAAGAAGAAGCTGTATCTTAGCACAGACTCAAACCAAACTAATGCTGCTTATGATGACATAAGAGTAAAGAAAAATTCTTTAAAAATTACAAAAAATAAAGCCTTTAAGGCATGTTTTACGAGAAAACCTAATTTTGTTCCTTAAAAATTTTAAATTGTGTCTTTAATAAGAAAAACAAAACCGTTAAAGTTTTTGCTTCCACCACTTTAAAGTGTGATGTGAGCGAACAGAGTAAAAAAAATTAGCCAACATTTGCTTAACAGTTGCCATAGCTGCGTTATAAAAGTTCTTGCACTTATAATGATGTGTATATCAACAATGTTGCATTTGCAATTAACATTTAAAACAATACAATATATAAAGTCGTTAACATTTGTAAGTAGGAGCTTACCATAGATGAATGACGTTTATAGCCGTCATATTCTTATAGGTTTTTCTTCATTATTAAGAAACGTGTGTTTGTATGAAGTCGCATGAAAATTATAGGTGTAGAATTCATTTTGTAATTATGCAATACAGTTAGTACAACAAATCTCTAGACCTACGTCATGCATATTTTGTTTATTATTTAAAAATTTCATATTAAAAGCGGAAAAAACTTGTTTGCAACACACAATCTGACGAAAGTGATGGTCGTGATCTCGATTTCACTCCAGAAGGGTTACACTCAGAAACGTCTTAAATTAGCTCAAAGGAAGGCGATAAATCCCAATCACTAACAGACAATGCTGGTTGTAGTGAGGAAAAAGGGGGGAATGTACAAAAGACGATATGATATCTGGGCTTCTGATACTGAAAGCATTCCCGACTTTCTCCGTTGGAACTCAGTAGCTCAATGTCAACAAAATTTCAAACGCAACTAAGACAACTGAGTGAAAATATTATCTAACGCAGAAGGTAAAAAACGAATAATTTCTTCCGATGCAGGTGGTGCTCTTCTGAAATCTGTATCGAAAAACCTCTCCTAGTTTGTGCTTGAAAATTGACATACAAATGAACTCTTTTTTATATTTCTGCTTTTTGATTTTTGTTATAAGAGCTTTTAAAACTTTTATTTTAATAAAATATTTTGTTTTTTTTTTTAAAGTTCAAATAAATGCATTGAGGTGTATTATTGTCGTATTAACTACCAGAATGAGTTTTTAACTTTTTCCATGTATAAGGGTGTATATCCGTCTGACGTCTATTCACGTCATAACGCGAAGCATCGCTCCAATGACACTAGGAGAGCCATGACGTCAATAAACGTAAAAAATAAATACGTTATATTATAGCCTGTCTTTTCATTTTCTGGTCCTTTGCTGTCTTCAGAATTATTTTAACTTGAAAAGTAGCGAAGATAGAGCAAGTGACACACGAAAAGATCTTGCAAAAATATTTTTTCTCCAAAGGGCTCGCGATAAACTCGCATAGGTTGTTAAAAAAAATTCGAAGACATGGAAAGCAACAGTAAAAGACTCTCAGAGTTTCGATATGCAACAGGGGAACAGTTTTTTTGTAGCTTAAGGCAGAGTTTCAGCGATAATCGGCGGATTCGACAGTTGCTTAAAAACTATCAATACTACCGAATTTGTTAAAGTGGTAATTCCGGAATTTTTACTTGACGGAAAAAACCTATCGTTAGTCAGCCTGATAAATTATGGAAAATGCCTTACTTTACCAGGGGGAAGTAACAACATAATAACAGTATGAGAGGGTAAAAAAAACATAACTAGTGAAACAAAAGATCTTGAAGTCAAGTCTTTTGTATTTTGATTTGACACACACCTTGTTGCAACAATTTCCTACTATTTATTTCTATAGTCTTTTAAAAAAAGTCCTGCTTTAAAGTGCACATAAGCAATCGCCCCCAAAGTTAAGCAAAAAAAAAAATGTTCAGTGATTAAGGTCATGTTCATCATGATTATCTGCATTACTAACATGACTGACTACTACTCATTTCCTAACACATTGTTCTAAAATACTAAAGATACTTTAAACAAATTGAAAGAGAAGAATAGCGAAAAAAAAGAAACACGTACCAACATTATTACTGCTTGCATAATGAAAGGGAAATAGTAACAAGAGCACAAGTGCTTTAAAGGCTTAAAAGGCTAAAAGACTTTAAAATCATCAACAACAGCAAATACAGCAAAAACAGAGTAAATATAAAAATATTTGTGGCAAAAAAGTATCGTTATTATGCTACAAAAAATCGACAGCAGCAAACCTTTAAGCAACACCAGAATTAAAGTTACAATAGCTGTGAACAACAACTGATGTCTGCACACGTACGTATTAATACACTTTTTTAACCCTTTTAATACTTAAAAAATCAAGTATTCAATAGTTATTTATTTGTCTAGATATTTAAAGTGTGTTGTACCGTAGCACGAGGTCGCTATTAAAGTATAATTTATAAATTGAAAATACTTACGATTAAATCGGCTTTATGAATGCTATTGTCGGTATAAAACACCAATAATTCTGCGGATAAGGCACGACAACTGGGTTCACGTAATTTCGAGGCAAGCAGGAGACAGGCAGCGGCTAAAATTTGTAAATGTGTTTTACGCACTGTTTTGGTAGATAAAAATCGATCCATATAATTGAGGGCCAAGAGTACAACTTCTTCTTGACATTTCTCTTCAGCACAAACCTAAAATAGTTACAAATAGAAATAACGGTAAAATTTTTTTTAATTAGAAACAAAATATATAAAAAATAGCGGAAGTTTATAAGAAAAAACGTATTTTTTTCTGTTAATTTTTGCACAATTTTTTGTTTAAGTGTTAAAATTCTTAATGTATTTGGCAAGACAACAATAGAGATTTTCGTTCTCATTACTTAGAAATTACTTGGCAGACCGACTGTGTTTGTTTCGCTAACTGTCTATCTGTGCATCGTTAGTTTGTCTGTCCTAGTTTTGTTTGTTTTTATGATGCTGGGAATCCTCCCAAACACACATTTTCACTAACCAAAGTCATTAACACATTACAAATGTTGCACGATGCTTATAACAAAAACAAATACTTATAAGCTAAATTAGCACAGTGGTAGCATAAGGTTTTATTTATTTGAAATATGCGTTCTAAAAAAAATTTCGCTTTAAAATTGTCAGCCAAACAGTATGTGAAACGAATCCCTTTTTGCCAATGTTTTTCCATTCACTTCAGATGTGGGAAATTCGAATCAAATCGTATGGAGCTTTTCACTTCATGCTTTTGAAGGTTATGAAATCTAAACTTTAACAATAGTACTTCTGTAAAAGGAACTTTTTTAAAAAGTACATTTTGTAAAAAACTTTCTCAAAAGTTAGTTTTTAAAAAGGTAGTTTTTAATATTTGAAGATAATTTAACTTTATTTACTCCTTCGAAGCAAATTTTTTCCAGGTTTTCTTTTTTTGAAGGACTCTTAAAAGTGTACTTTTTAAAGTGCATTTTTCCAAAAGTATTTCTTTAAGAAATACTTTTTTTAAGACACATGAGAAACACTTTTTATACGGCAATTTTTTATTTGTTTAAAAAAAGAAGAGAAAAGTACTCGCAAAAGTACTTTTAGTGAAAGATTGTTAAGTAATTTTTTAAAACACAACCATAATAATTTAACAGATATTTCTGTAATACATAATTTTATAATAGTACTTTTTGTAAACGATAATTTTTTTAAAGTATTTTTTGTACGGTACTTTTAAATTTTGAAGATAAAGTCTCCTCAAGTATTTTTTTAAGGAAAAAATATTCAAACATTTTTTGTTAAGTTAAAAAGTATTTTTTTTAATATATTTTCCGCAACATAATTTCAATACCCTTTACAAAATGCTCCGTGCAAATTTACTTTATGTGATAGGGTTTCCAACACAAGCTTTTTAAACAAAACATTTTATGCAATATTTTAATACGTGTAACTGTTATAAATCATTTTATAATAGTACTTTTGAAAAACGTCCCTTTTTCTAAGAACATGTCAAAAGGACTTTCTGAAAGGTTTATTTTTCAAAGAGCTTTTTTAATGTTGAGTTTTTTCAAGGGCACTTTTTTAAAAGATTCTTTTTCTAAACGACTTATTGAAAATGATTTTCTTGAAAGGTACTATTTTAAATGTCCTATATCAGAATGAAAGTTAGTGGTAGCTTCTTTGAGGTATTTAAGCTCTCAGTTTTAAGGAAGAACGAATTTTTTTTGTGTTAAAAACCACCAAAAAATTGTTATATTTTTAAATAATCTTGAAAAGGCTCTTTTTCTTTTTTAAAAATCTAACTTTTTGAAAAATATATTTTTTTTAAGAGAGATAGCACTTCAGTTATTATCACCTATTTAGTTATTTTGGTAACCGTGCTACATTCTTTTAGGAAAGAGATTGATGAGAGATAAGACAGGTGGTGAAAGGAGAGATAGAGAGAGACTAAGTTATTTTATTTCGCCGGCGAATATGCTATATGAAGTACCGACGAAGGACACTGCAAGTTTTCATGTCAGAAAAAACATTTTTAATTTTTTGATTGTCGCAGGGGTTTGAACCCTGGGCAACCAGATTTGTAGTCAACGTGCTTACTACTTCGGCTACAGCAGCCTCTACAGCAGTAGCTTTTCGAAAAAATAAATTTTCTAAAAAGTGCTCATTTGAACGCACCTTCATTTTATTGAAAAATGCTTTTTGAATATTCAGTTTGTCAAAGGAGAAAAATTTTTAACAAAGTTTTTTATGTTTGTTTTCGATAGATACTTTGTACTTTTCTGATAGCCATTTTTATTAGGTTAAATATCTTCAACTAACTTCTTTAAAAACATTCTTTTAAAAAATCAAAAATATCTAAAATAAAACACTTTAAAAATTATCATTGTCATTTAATTATTTTTCTTTTTAATTGTTACATAATGTATAGCTACTTTGAAATACATTGTTGCAAATTTTTATTTAATCACAAATTTTTTTGCTGCCCAGAATACTGTGCAACTGCAAAACAACTAAGTATTTTTAATGTAAATGTTTAATTTTCCCAGAGCATTTGTGTGGCACCCAAGTCTATTATTTCAACTTCAATGACTTAATAGACGAGAAAAGACTAAATGGTTTTGCGAGTTAAATGTTGCACAAGAAAACTACAAAGAAAAACGAAATGAAAAACTGCCATATAAAACAATTAAACTTCTCATTGCACTTAAACTCGCTCCACACCCAAGAAGACTACTTACTGTAAAGCAAGTAATTATAGCTTTAGCGAAAGAAAAAAACAGTAAACTCTAGACGTATGTCCTCAGGTTTGTAATTAGTTTTTCTAAGCAAAAAACCAACTGAAGCAATTGCTTCTAGAATAGAATTCGGAAGTAAAGTTATGCTAAAAAAAATTCATTAGTTTTACCTTAAATGGTGCTCAAAAGCACGTTGTTAGTTTTAGCTCATTCGTAAGCAGGAAATTGATTTCTTAATGCTGTTTGTTAATACATTTTTACACTTTTTATTTTATATCTATAAATAAATACAAAAAAAAAAAAAACAATACCAAAGCTAAAACTAAAAAATAGAATCAAAAGCAGAAAACAATGTGGTTAAAGTCATAGTGGTTATAATTTATTTGGAATAGACAATACAAACTTAAATTGAATAAAAAAAAAAGTTAAGAAAACAAAACAAAAAAAAAAACATCAGTTTTTCTAAACCCTGATTATTGGTGTAAATGACCATACAGTGTTGCAGAGCAAAATCAGTTTTTGATATAAAAATCATGTTTCGCTCTTAGAGTTGGTTATTTTTTGCACAATTAAGCATTTATTTGCAACGTTTCGATGATTTCAAAGTTTAATGACATTTAGTTTCTTGCTGATTTTTCAAGAAAAATAAAAACACAAAAATAATATTCCCCCTACTGCTTTAGAATGGTTTTCTTTTATATCACTCATTGACGTGTCTGCACGATGTGCAAGATGATACACGTGATCGTAACTGCAGAAAATTCTTACAACACCTGTTTGTTGTGTTGTTTAACAACACTCACTTGTTTATCTATATTTAATTAATGTTGTAATTTATATAGAGATTGGTGCAGACAATTAAAAAATTATAGTTTAAATAATTAAAATAAAAAAATAAATAATAAAATGAAAATAGATAAAAAACAATTGTTTTTTTTTTTTAATATCTGAGGGAGGAATGGATAGCACAGCATTGCATACATTGGAATAGTTAAAACCCAATTTCATTAGCATTGAATAATAAATATTGCTAGTGACTTTTTAAGCATTATTAATTAATATAGAAATGTTAATGAGTAATGACTAAATGGTTTCGAAACATTACCATCAATAAACGTTACTACTTATCTTTGAACAAATTTTAGAATATTATATTTATCACAAACATTTAACATTCCCAAGAAAACACATAAGAACATAGTTTTTGTTTTCCTGTAAGATCTGCTGGCCCAGGTGTTTGAGGACTTTCGATTTTAGACATCGGGTTTTATACCACTCTCTCTTTAAATTGATAAATTGTTAAATTTTTCAAATGAAGATCAATCTAAAAAAGGACGAAGGTTTATTAATTTTGTGCACAGTTCTTTTTAAGCCTCTGTGATCATAAATTATATTTTATTCAATTGTAATTAGTAATTAAACGATTTCATTAAAATATCATTACTATTAGTGAAAACAATTGTTATCGAAATAAAATCATTAGCATTTAATGATAGTTAAATTTTTTCATTGTCACTATTTCAAACAATGTCAAGGAAATTTTAATGGTAATTAAAAATTCCCCATTATGGCGTTGGAAAACAAAAACCTTTTTCCTATCGGAATTGCAAAAAATTTAAGCTTAAGAAACGGACGCTCATTAAATTTTCCGAGACTAACCGATTGTATTAATAATGTTAATAACTCTTTCTTAGATCACCAATGTTAGGTTTGCATAACATAGAGGGAGTAGAGTCTGGTTTTTTTAAACGTATTGAGATGACTTTTGGAACCAAGTTTTCTTATGAGAAAATGCATATCTGGAAAAAAAAGTTAAAACAAGACGGCTCCAGAAGTATTAGTTGTCAGTGTCAAAAAGATACAGCTTCTACAATAGCCGTTGTACGGAAATTGAGTTTTTCGCCCAGCTCGGTTACCGAAAATATTAGGTTCCTTACATGGAATTAAAGTAACCAGCAATCTACTTTCATCAGATAAAAATTACCCGTTTAAATAAATGCTAAAGCATATTTGCTTTTAATTAACCCATAACTTGGTGTATTTATTTTTATTTCTTCTATTATTGATTTTCACACACCACTCACTACTTCTGGGAGATACTGGCGAAAATAGACAAGATTCACATGTCATATAGATAATAACTATTAATTAAATGCATCTTTTTATAATCTAAATTTCATTTGATTTTAATTTTAGTTTTGTTTTAAATTAACATACGATCATGCAACGTTCCCTTAAAAAAAAGCACTTAATAAAAAACTGCTATCGATCAGTCCAGTGATTTGTTTGTAGGGCGTATCAACCGAATTTAGTGTTTTAAATTTCATTTCCCCACTTTCCTTTTCTTTGACATTCTTCCTCTAATGACAGCTTAAGTGATTAAACCACTCATTTCTTTTAATTATTTTTGGAAAACGATTAAATCAAACATAAGCTAGAATGGTAAATGGTGGCCATACTTATTTCATCAACTATTTAAACAATATGTACTCGTATAGATATTATTTAAATTTTTTATTTTGCTTTAAATTAAATAAAGAATATTTTTTGGACAAAAATAACATCTTTTCATCAAACCAAAAATAAAAAACTATTAAACATTCGCATGTTTCTTTTTATGTAGACTTGGCCTTGACTTGGCAAAAAAAGGAAAATAAAAAGAATCTGCAAAATTTATAAATTTCAATTTTTTTTTTTGGAACAAAAGAAATTTAACAACATTTGTTCTTCAATTTGGAAGTTGTGTTTGTATATGATTTTTTTCCAACTAAAATGATTTCTATTCACTTAGAGCAAACATTCCTATTGCTATTGGCGCTCAGTCAGTTTTACAGTTAGTCAGTCAGTCAGTCGATAATTTCAATTCTTTATTGTTTTTTTTTTGCAAGTGTTTATTTTTGGACAGAAAACATACGCAAAAGAAAATGAATATAATGCGTGATTTAATAATCAAAATGGTTTTGTTTGTTCTAGACGAAAAATCATTAAAACGAACAAAAAGAAACAAAAAGAAAAAAAAAACAAAAAAGCTTGTTAACGAGTAAATTGAATTAAAAAACACAAAATACGAAATAATTAATAGTTTGCTAAAAAAAATTAAATGTTTGAAAATTCACGAAAAAAAAGAAATCATTTGCAAAAACAAAACACATGCACAAACACAATGAAAAAAACGGGTTTTCGATTTTTAAGACTTCATAAAGGTAAAAATAAAATTCTAAAAGAATAGTAATGTGTTGCCAAACAGTGGTACAAGAGTATTATATTGTGGTTAAAACATAATTACAAGCTGTGATTTAACTTAGTTTACCTAATATCTTTGATTTAGATATCATAGTGATGCCAGATTACTATATCAAGTTATACATTTAGGCATATCCTATTATACGAACGTGTTCTTAGTGCAAATAATTTATACGAAAAGTCAGTCATATATAACGATGACACTACCTATGCCTAAAAGTGAAAAGTATACGGCAAAATTCCAGTATTTACCAGGTGGCAATGCATCCAAAAATGTTTTTTTTTTTTTATAAGCAATACTGGTGGCAATATTGTTCTATATTTTTGTAATGTTACATCAATTAAATTTTAATCTGAAAATAAATAAAATCTTTAATTTTTTCTGAGTATAATTCATATGATGGTTTAAGATAATGACTACGCCAACGTGTGTGGAAATTAAAATGGATCGAACATCTAAAAGTCAATTAAAATCTAGTTATCATTAAATCCACTTCGATCTTTTTTAGCGTTATTACGGCAGTTACACGAAACGAGTTCGTAAAAATGAATATCAGGAATATCCTTCCTTCATTTATTTCATTTCGTTAAGCATATTACGTGACAATGATTTCGCAGATGAATTTTGAGTGAGAAGACCTTTTTATTAGGGATGCAACCGATACCGATATATCTGGTTTTCCATATATTGATATCGGCGATATTTTACTGTCGATACGCCGATATTTTTTATATTTTTCTTTAGAGTTTATTAAGCAACATATTCAATTTTCAACTCTATTTTTTGCATGACAACTATGAGAAATAACATATTAAAAGCAGAACATAAAATCAAAATAGAATACATTATGAAATTGTTTCTTATATTTCGCTTTGCAAAATAGTAATGATATGTTCTCTCAATGATAAATCTTGTATGTGTGGAAAGAACTTAGGAGGTAGAGCTTACAAATGCCGAAAAGATAATGATGAAAGAGTTGGCGAAAATGTTGACTTACTTTGAAAAGGCTACAAAATCCATAAGTAAAGCCGCTGCTACATTGTCCGACGCTATTACGCTAGCTAACAGTCTTAGAACATTATTAGAAAACATAATACATGAATCAACGGAGATGGAGAGTAGTTCGGAGTCCCAAAAATTTGCGACTAACTTAGCTTCCGCTCTGAATTAAAGATTTAAAGGTTTATAGAATAAGGAAACCTATTATTTATCTACAATTCTTGACGCTGAAAACTAAGCTCAAATATTTCAAAGACAATCGACTTCAATCCTATCGAAAAAACGTCTTATTGAGCTGCTTAACATGACTCTACATTCCGAAAGTGTTGAAGACACAGTCCTCCTTACACCTCGCAAAAGTTCTGATAAGTCTACGAAAAGTACTCGCTCGTGAAGTATGTGAAAAATTTATAAGAGAATCCGAGCAGGATGAGCCTCTATCCATCCTAATCTGTGGTTCTGCTAATGAAGAAGTCGAGAGATATCTGAGATCTCCTAATATTCCTAGAGACTCAGACCCTATTGCTTACTGGCGCAATGACATATCCTACCCAAACATAAAGAAAGTGGCACAGAAATACCTAAGTTTTCAAATGAGTTCTGTCGCATCTGAGAGACTATTTTCCACTGCAGGTCTGCTTCAGACAGTTTGTTTTTTAAAGAGAAGTCTTATTAATATCAATTTTAAATGTTAATCTTTTGCAATGTTGTTTTTATAATTTTAATTTAATTTTAACATGATCTCAAACTCAATTCGTTGTCTTTTAAATCTTATTAGTATCAATTTTAAATTTTGAGCCAATCTAAACTGAATGCCATCGTTTATTTTATAAAATCATAAATATTGCAGACGTTTTGTAGTTTGGAAATTTGAATTTTAGAAACTGAAATGTATTAAAAATTTTGATGATTTTGTACAATAGAAGAATTACTCTACTTGAGTTTTGTTAATTTTTACTTGAGCTCAATTTCAATATCCGTATCGGTATCGGAATCGGTATCGGCAATATTTATTTTCGAGTATCGGTGTCAGACCGGCGAAATGGCGTATCGTTACATCCCTAATACATATATGTACATACATGTGGAAGTGAAGAAAAGATATAGATGTAGAGCTTGAGTTTTTTACCACAATGTAATTGCAAGTTTTGTTTTTTTTTTTTTGTGCATGTACTTTGGTGACGGTTAAATACTGCAGAGAAGTACGTCCGAAGAAGGGCGCTAAGTTATATAAAAAAGACCTTAATAGATATTAAAAGTTGTTAAAATTATTGTACCAGCTTAGTAGTCTTTGTGCTAACAATTAAAGCTACAAACACACTACAGGCAAAAGATGAATTTCGCGTTTCGACGTTTAATTTTTTGCCAAAGAATATTTGTTGATAAAACTGCATACCAAAAATTAAAGCAATAGTTAATATAATAGATTTTGGCAGAAAAATTCAGCTGAATAAACCAAAGACAGTTTTCTACCAGTTTGAATGTAATTATCTACATTAACTATATCTATTTTGCAAAGAAAAATAAAAAGCAATTTGAGACCGAAAATGTATCAATACAATCAGCCTAAGTGTCGAGCTATTATTTCTTTATAACTTGTAGCCATTATATTTATTTTTTAATAACTTGTTTGATTAACATAATTGGCATCCTTTTAAACTGATGAAAAAAAAGAGAAGAAATAATTAATTAACTTCTAGTGTTTTAAGTTTAATATATTTTTTTAAAGCCACATGGACTTTTATGTAAAATAAATTAAAAAATCTCCTTTAAAACTGTAAATACGAAATATTCCACTTTCACGTCAAAGAAGCTCTTTAAACTCATTATTTAAAAACTTGTTACGGCAAATTCCTAAAAACTACTGAATAGTTGTAAAACATTTATTGCAGAACTCAACCTTTAAGTTCCTTTTTCGGTCTTTCTAAGAGAAGTTGAAACAGTAGAAAATAATACAAAAACCCTAACTTCAACGGCAAAATTCTCAGTATAAAGAATTTTATTAGTTTGTTGTCTTTTAGTTCTGGAGGTAAAACAAAAGCATTTGTTTCTTAAAGATAATAAAAAGTTTTACGACTTTTGCATTTGTCATTACGCTGTTTAGTTGGACTTTAAATAAATGTCTCTTGTTAAAACATAAAATGTTGGAGTAAAAAAAATTTGCTCAAAACGTTGATGATTGTAATTTTTTAACGCAAATAAATGAATGAATTAATGTAGAAACAATTAAGTGAGTTGACGTTAAAAGTCGTTGAAAGTTCTGTAAAGTTGTGTTAGAATTTATTACTTGGTTGTAAATATTTAGTTTTGCATTTTTTTTAAGGATTTGAAAAGCTATGGATTCCCATGGCGTCTTCAAAGATTTTGTATACGCAAGCATTTTACAAAGGGGTTGGTTGGTATTCACACAAAACATTAAAAAAAAACTCCTAACTAAAAAGTTGTTTTAATTACCATATAAAACTGCAAAATTTTTGTATTAAACTTTAAAAATGACATGTTTCTTAAGTAGAGTGTGTATGGGTTTTTTTTTTTATGTAAAGAAAGTATGAGAACTTTTTATAAAAAAAATCACACCATGCAACCTCTAAGCAACCACCACATACTTTTATTGTGCTATCTACATTTTATTCCATATTCTCTGTAACATCTCTCATCTTATCTTGCTTTGTGAAATTTATGAGAAGTTAATAAATTTGCAGCAAAAAGAAAATACACAAAATTTAAAATAGAAGCGGCAAACAAATTTCATAAAATCGCTTTTATCAAACGCTGTTCGCATTTTTTTTTTTTTTTTCAATTATTTAGCATGAAAAGACACTCGAACGATACTTTTTATTATACTTTAAGCTTTTAATTCAAAGTCGTAAATGCTTTTTGATGTTTACGTCCGACTTAAAGAATTTTTGTTATAAATTTTTCCAAATTCTATTCAAGAGAAGCTTAAAATAGTAGATTTGGATCTAGAAAGAACTTAAATTGATATAAAAAAAGAGAGGTTAGTTAAGTAACAGCACCAAGCATTAAATATGATGGCATTTTAAACGACAAACAGCTGTTATGCGTCTTAATCATAGTCAACAGCATATTTAGTTAAGAGGCCAAGGTCAACTAGAAATATCAGGGCTCTTACATTATTTTCAAATTGTATCCCTAAATTAAAACAATTCATTTCTAAAAGTCACCATAAATTGGTTTATTTTATCCCCACAGCAAAATATAGTACATTTGTTATATTTTAAAGGATTTATAAAGAAGCGGTCAGACTTAAAAACAAATTTCATATACCTGTCTTTAAAGCTTAAAAAGTATAGCATCACATTAAAAAAACTATTAGGACACTGTTCTAACTACTGTCAAACAGTTTGGCAATATACATAAACATAGGGGCACCCTTTAATTTCCAAATGTAAAGTGTATACTTGTTGCTATAGCGAACTTAGCAATGGCGGTTTCTTATAAGTTTCAGCTGCCTGTCTATAACGGTTCAAAAGTTTGGTCACATACATCAAAATTAATCAGCTAATGGGACATCATTTAATTTCCAAATCCAAATTTTATACAGGTGCTTTGTAATTATCAACCGTCTGTCTATAACTGTTCATAATTAAATATACTATTGGAGCACCCTTTAATTTATAATTTTTACTTGTTACTAAACCAGTCATTGCAATTGAAATTCTGTCCAGTTTTAACGTGTTTTCCTATAACGGTTTAAAATATAGGGCAGTATATGTTATTTACGTCACCTATGGGAACACCCTTTCATTTAAATATTCATTTTTCTATTTTTTTTACCGGATTTTTTGTTTATTATTAAAGCAGTGCCCGTTACCGTTTTTAATACATGTAAAAAACATGTATTGTATGGGGAAACCTTTTAATTTTTAAAATTTTAAATCTCTAAATAAATTTTTTTTTTTTTCAAAATCGATTATGAAATAACTAAGTTTTGCGGGCACAAACAAAAAATTGCATAATTTAGACAAATTGATAACCTCCTACGAACTACTCGATGTCTTGTTTAGCAACCATACTCCTTTGCCTTACTACGAAATTTTTTTTAATCAATTCAGCCACAACTGCAACACACTGTTGATATGACTTTCTTGTCGAACCCATATATCAAGGCCATACAACATTAAAGGCTGCTTAACCATATGTATAGCATTCGCCAACTTATCTGCCCTAAAATCTTTTCGAATTTAGACTCCGGGATATTTTTATTACTATTTTTCTTCCATTCATTATCTTAAACGTGTTGTCCATTGCTGCAAATAAACACTAAATATTTTTCTCTATATTCTTGCCGCTGATGGAAGGTGAACTCGTGATCTATTGTGTTTCAACAACCAGAGGTAGAGGTACCAACATGCGGTAGCTAACTTTTTTTAGTTACGAAGTAACAATTGATTAAGTTTGGTAACTACACGCACACACACGGACTACAATATTATTAAAGCTTTTGATGTGTGCTAAATATCTTAGTATGGTTACAACATTATCTTTACATTCAATGACCACGTTTCAGCTGATCACAATACAAAACACCGTTTTGGTGTTATGAAATTGCAAGATTTGCCTAAAACTAAATACCTTTTATTTAATTTCACCAGTTAGCTCCTCTAAAACTATGATGGAAGACCAAGATCAAAGTATAGATCCGTTTTTCAACACCTGTCACAATGCGATGACAAAAACATCCTGTTTTTTGTTCACTTCATATTTTTGTCTATTTAATGGTTTGCAAGAGAAAATAGAGACACTTTTTTATGTCAACTATTACATTAATGTTGACAAGATTTTAATATTTATTTACTCGCCTATTATAAATACTATTTAATATAATCAAATACATTGAGTAACCCTATAGAATTCATTGAACGTTATGACAATTAAACATTAACAACTAAATTCTGACGAAAGCGTAAAAGTTGTTTATTTGAGAATTAAAAAAATACTTTTAATTTTATTTATATTATTAAAAATTTTGGACTTTAATATTTATTTTCAAAAGTATAAAGTGCATTACGACTTCCTGATAGCTAAAAGAAAATAACTAGTAATTTTTTATGTCTCACTTTTATTTGCAAAATTTATGGGATTTTGATGGCGCTGTCGTTATAAACATGAATTTTTTTATAATTTTTATGGTTCTTCCTTTTTTTTAATGAACCTTATCATCCGATTAGGTTTATCGCTTTTATTTACAGTACACACTGCTGATCTGTTTGGTTTTTATTTTTATTTATTTATAGTTAATTTTTTTAAATCATCATAATCTTTGCTTCTTTACTGCACTCACTCTCGTAATGTCATCATCATTCATTTTTAAGGCAACACAAATTTCATTCATAATATTAAAAAAAAAAACTACAAGTAAATAAGAAAATAAATATTAAATTTATTTGCATCACACAAATGTTAAAATTTACAACTACGAAAAAAAAACATTAATAAAAAAAAATTCTTTAAAAATGTGTTGGAAATTTTGGGTGCCGAAATTAAAGCTAAAAAGCTTTGCATACCCTTCAAAATCAGCACAACCATCCAATAAACAAAATCGTTTACTCTTTTATTTTTATTTGCAAATGTCCCCACCAGCATTGTCAGCATTATGAACATTTTACTTACTGCTGGTGATGGTAAAGATGGTAGTAGTAGTAGTAATAGCAATATTGTTGTTGTTGTTTTTGATGACTGTGAAAGCAATTATGTAGCGGCAATAAGTAAAATCCTTTGTTTATGCTTAAGTAATCTGCACAGACATATGACCAGACATACAGAGGGACATACGTACATATATACATACATGCGTATATACTACAAATATTGAAACAGATCATAAAAATATATGTCATCAGTGCAAAATTGATGTGTCCGCTTTTGGATAAAGACACAAACACAAAATAAATAAAATAAATACCAACAAAATTTAAGGCATAAATAAAAAATTATGAATGAATTTTTTGATGCTTTAAGAACAGTGGAGAAGAAAAAAGTTTAAAAATAAAACGTATGTGTCTGCTGACAAGAAATTATACACAGCTAGCAGCTAGCAGGTATGTTACATAATTAAACGAGAAGGAAAGTCCTACTCAACTCCGATGTTACAACATGCTCCAAAGGCTACAAGGCCAGGTTACTTAAATGTTGACCTTATATTGCTGTCGACCTCCCATGTTAAGCAAAACACAAGATGGTTTACTTTCACTTAAGTTTTTGTCTGGTCTAAACTCACCGCGCCTCAACACAGCCTTGCAAAGAGATATTAATCTTTGCGGAAGAGAGAATGACTGTTACCAAAATAGAAATATTGGCGAAAAGGGACCAGTTGTAGATAACAGATGGTGACAAGTGGACACCAAAACTAGCAACAGATAAACGAGAAGATTACTCTCGATGATATGTTTGTGAAAACTCCAATTCTTGGTTTTTTCCTTTGCGTTAGTTAAAGGCCAGTTGCATTCGTAAGCAACAATAACCAAACTTTCACTTCTTTATCTACTAAAAAATGTATTGTAATTGTAATTGTATTTGTTTTCTTTTTTTTAAATTAATTAAGAAGGATTATTACACATTTATTTTTGTTGTATTGCATTTTTTCCATCTAGCCTAGAACCAGAACTTGTCAAGATGTATTTTCAAAGATTATAAAGTTGAAGTGTCTTCTAGTATCGTAATGATTTCTTGCTATTGTCGAATCAGAGCCTCAACTAACATATTATTACACCATAAAAGACTTGAAACCTGTACATATCTACAACAACTAAACTAAAAGCTGATATTGTTTTCTGCTAAAAATGCTGGATTGTGTCTTAAATAAAGGCTTTCTGAATAAGTTAATGCTCGCACGACTAACTAAACAAGAACAGTATAAACGGCAAAGATTGCTAAAATATGTAGAGGTTTTTGCTTGATTGTTAAAAAGACTGTCATGAGTTTAAATCCCAACGGTACATTAGTTGTGAAAAAAAATAATTGCTGTTGAGCAGCCGCAGTAGGTTAGTTATTTAAAAGACGAATATATCGATAAGGAAAAGGAAAACAATTGTTGGTTAGCTGTGGTAAGACGGTCGTCTTAAAGCGCGCAAATGTAAAAATAAAGTGGGAAGTAAAACAGAACATGCGTTCGATTCTCTGGAGCCAGAGAATATTGTGGCTGGGTAAAATTTGCAAACAAGAGTATTTTAGTGTTTTTTCCCAATTTATTTCTGTTTTTTTTTAAATTTTATGTAGGAAGTTTATTTGAACATTTAATGTTTGTGGTTATTTTAAGCAGTATATATTATTATTTTATTAGCTTTAAAGATTTCTAAGATCGAAATATATTTTTCATTTCCCTCTTAAAACGCTAATCCTTTGAAGTCTCTTAAGAGCTACAAAAGTTTGCTATTGCAGGAATTGTAATTTGAACTTCAACAAAAAAAAAAATTGAGTTTTAATTTTCCAAAATAAAGTGGAAAAGATTTTCAAATAAAAAATGGTATTTAGTTTATCACTTAGTTTAAAAACTATTTAACGAAATAAATATGAATAGCTCTACTCGTGCTTATTTTGCAAATAGTTATGAAATGTTTCTGGCAACATGTTTATCAACTGCAAATTGTTTTCGGCAACATTTTTTTCACGAAAATTATGTAAGTAGCACTTATTTTACGTGGAATTGAAACTAAGAGCAAACAATGTTTTTTATTTAAGGGCAATAAAAAGGATTATGTTTTTTCTATTATTAAAAAAATATTGGAAATTATGCTTTTTTTAATTTATTTAAAAATTTGATACTGATTTCAAACTTTTAAAACATGAAAAAAATCACGTGTCAATTTCTTATTATTTTTGTATTATTAAGCACACTGTAAAATTCTCAAGATTATTTTTACAGAAAACTACAGTAGTGGCTGTTTAAATAATTTCGCGTATGACACTATTATTAAACATTGATGCAAAAGTGATAAAGTTAATTTTTTTTTGTGTTTGTTTGATTGTGAAGCATGTGTTATTGTTGTTATTATTACCCTTAATAAAAAAATTACTAAAAATGTCAGCCTTTAAAACCAACTGACTGATTGACTGAATAACAGTCTGCTAAAAAAAAACAAGACACATAACTAACCGAAACTAAAACACCAAAACCACTGACGGTCTGTTAGTCTTATTAAAAAAAATACTTTAAAGAAAAAAATTGTCTCCACCAATGGCTGAGGAAATGCTGTCAATTATATGTTTTTTGCCTTTGATCCGTACAATTTTATTAAGCATTTAAATAAAGTCGTCTCCTTCATTTAATCAAGTTTGCGTTTGTGTGTGTTGAACTTTTTGTTTGTTTTATTTTTTTTTTTTTACATTTCAGTTTTATTATTGTACATATTTGAGTTTGTTGCTATCAATTAGTTTAAATAAACTTAAACCTTAGTTCCGTTTCGGAAGGAAGAAAACTTGCAGAAACATCAAGCAGCAAAAAAAATAACTTTTAATCACATTTTCTGACTAAATATTGTCTAAAGATCGACACTTGGTTTTTATAAAGAAAAATAAAAAATAAAATCGAAAATTCCAAAAAAAAATTGTTTTCTTTACCGGAAGTGTATGATTTTATTAAAACCTCACTTTTGTTTGTTTGTTCATTTGTTGCGTGTAAGTGTGTGTTTAAGTACCTTCGTGTGCGTCATTTCATAACTCAAGAATTAATAAACTAAATAAAGTAGTATGCAAGTGTTTGTAGTTTATAGTTCACCTTAAATCAAATTAAAAAAAATATTTTTTTAAGACCCCCTTTCTGCGTATTAAACAAAAATTACATGGTTTTTGTCTTTTAATAAATATTGAAAACAATTACGTCACATTGTTTTCTAAACGCACGAAAAATTTTAAAGAAGAAGATCAAAAGGTAAAAATAAAATAAAAAACAACTTTAATTGTCTCAAGACATGCAATTTTTCAAGTATTTCCCATTTAATTTTCACAGCAGCTTGCCAAGCCAAGTTAGTTGCCGAACAGGTAGTTCAACTCAGGTGTGGATAACTCAAATTTAAAAATTGTACCTTTTCAAGACAAAAAGTACTTTCGTATTTTGTTTTTGTTTTTTCTTTTCAAAATAAATATGTTTGATAGTTATGCATTTATTCTTCATGTAGTTTTGTATAGAGAGTATCAAACAACCATATTTTTCGAGTTGACTTTATATTTAAGCTCCCAAAATCCATATACATTATCCATATAATAAATTTTTTTTTTAGCTCCTCAGAAAGAAAGATTTCCATGAATTCAATTTAGTCAATCTAAAAAGTTATATGCAATAAAGAGATGTTCCAGAATCTCACCACCATTTCTAGGAACCTAATTTATTGCTTTAAATATTGATTCCTTTACAGTAGATATCACAAAAGTTAGTCCCTGTTTTATCACATTACGTATTGACAAATCGGGATAGTGATTCAAGGCCCGCCCAGCTTTTACGAAGTTTTAGTTATTTAATATTGTCTATCATTTATAGACTTTTTTTTGTGCTTCGTTTCCTCACCAAATTGACGTTTATTCTATTTTTTATTTTCGTTTTTAACATTTTTAAAAATAAAATTTTTTTATTTCTGCATCAAAAAAAAAAAAAAACTTAAAATGTTTTGTATTTTTTCCACACAAAGTTCTACATAAAATAAATTGAAACGGCAAAAAGAACATGGACCTTTTACTATTAGCTGTGACTAACATAATTAAATTGATTTAATATTTTTTCTTCTAATTTTGTTGAGGTCAGTTGACTGAGTTGACTAAAATTAAAAAAATGTATCCTTCTTACTTTGCGAATTTTAAGTTACTGCTTTGGTTATGAACTATTTTTAAAGTATATTAGTATTGCAATTTCCATCCCTGGTTAAGTTTAACAACTAATAGGTTAAGGTATATTTAATAATTTTTATTTTCACTATAGAAAATGAAAACAGTTCATTTTAAGTAGTAAAATATAAAAAAATAAAGAAACGAAAGCAGCAAAAGCAAAAAGCGAACTTAAAAGGGCTGCCTAAGAAACACCCTACACACAAAGAAAACAATCTTCATTTCAAACAAAAAGTCAGATGTAATTATTTCAAGTTTATATATAATAAATGTTTTCTTTGAAACAACTTTTTTCAATGTCAGCTGTTGTAATAGGATATGTAGAATGAAGGTGAAGAATCTTTCATAAAAAGGAGGATAAAAACATTGTGGTACAAAATAACGTAGAAAACATCAAAAAACAAATTTTAACAAAAAATTAAGAACTGTAGGGTCCCCATATAGACGTAATTCACATATACGGCCGCATTTAAAATTACAGGGTGTCCTCATAGATATACGTTTTTCACATGTCTTTTAAACCGTTATAGAAAGTAACTTATAATTGATACAGGGTAAAAATACTTTGTCGGCTATAAGAACAAGTTTAAAAAATAATGTTTAAAATTAAAGGGTGTCCCCATAGAAATCCGATTTTTACTTATACGGTCTCATCTTTAAAACTGTTATAAGAAATCATATGAAGTTAACACAAAATGTGTGTGCGCTCAATAATAACAAGAATAAAATATGATTTTGATGTTTGTATATATATTATCCTACATTTTGAAATGTAATAGTCTGTTAAACTTTCAACAAATGTTCAGCGAGGAAGGGGCACTTGAAACTCTGTAGAATTTTATTAAAAGAGACGGCTTGGCAGAACAGTCGCCGTATATGCGGTCCGAGGTTTCGCAATTTACAAAACCTGCATTTCCTGGTATTAATATTTTCTTTCCGAAATGAAACGACAAAAACAAAGATATTTTATTATAGAGTTTGTACTATTACTGCTTTTCATAATGATAACTTTTATAAATTATAAATCTGTGGCCGAATACTTTTAGAACTAACTTCGTATAACATTAAAATAAAATAATTAATTGTAAACAAATTTTACTATCAACCCGATTTCCCGTCACCTCCTTACATTCTATAAACAACTACAACAAACTGACCATTGCCAATTTCAAATGTTTGAGCCAGTTTAACGAATAAACAGATCGCACAGGGCATTTTTTTTTGTAGTTTGTAGTCAAACGAGCACAGAATAAATAAGTAAATGTTTTAAAGTAGATAGATTAGTGTTAAAAACGTCAACTAATGCTTTAGTTGCTATAAGCAGTTGTTGTTGTTATTGTGGATGATTACAGCTTAATTATTTAGCGCCAACCACAATGATTTGCAGTTAATTCTTAGTTAGAAGTAACAACTACATTGTAAAAATAAAAATAACAGATAAATATCACAACTGGTTTTATTAAATTACAAATAATTATTATTTTCAAATGAATTCAAAATACTAATTATAAGTAAAACAAAAAAGCCTACTAGATAAATCGTGATTTGTTAAGTACTTCACCAAACAATTCGTAGTATTTATTGGAACTTTAAAACAAATGTTTTCAATAAAAAAATATCTTTAACCTAATCATTCGAAAACGTCGTTAGAAAGTAAATAAAAGGTAAAAAGTTAATATTTAAATATAGTTTCATAGTTAACTGTTAAAAAATGCATCCTTTTTTCCTTAAGCTAATAAAAAGATATTTTTCAAAACGAATTTTTAAACAACTACTTTTTCATTAATGGGTACTTATTAAAGATACTTTTCTTGAGCCAGCGACTCTTTTTGAAAATATTATTTCTACAATACGTCTGTTATTAGGGATTTTTTATCTTGTTAGGGGTTTAATAAAAATTTTTAAATACACTTTATTTAATAGACTTTCTGTTCGAAAGCTAAAAATTTAAATTAGTTTTTTTAAATATGCTTATAAAAAAAACGAACGATGCTTTAAAATTTTTGTTTTTTTCTTTTGGAAAGCATACTTTTTGGAAGGTTTTTTAGAGGTACATACTTTTTAAAAGCGTTTTTAAAAATTTGTTTTTATTTCTTTTTATTATACAAAAGGTACTTATTTTAGTAGCCTTTGTGAAATAATTTTTTTACGGATACCTTTTTCTAAATGTCCGTTTTTAAAGGTGTTCTCTAAGGGGTACTTTTTCAGGGTTACATTTCTTAAATACTTTTAACAACCTTTTTTAAGGAACCTTTTTTGAAAGGTACTCTTTTAAGTGCTTTATTTTAAAGGCAACGTTTTTTTAAATTATTTATTTAAATACACAATTCGAAAAGTCGTTTTTTAAAATGTATGCATTTAAAAGACACTTTTAAAATATATATGCAAAAAAGTACTTTTTTTTTAAAGTACTTTTTTATAAAACTACTTTTTAATAGCAACTTTTGGAATATGATTTTTATTAATAGCTAATTTAGAAACATAAAAGGGAAAGTAAGAAATTGTATATCTTAAAAAGGCTTTAAGTTAAATCGATTACTTTGAAATGTTCATTTTCCAAGGGTTCTTATGTTTACTAAAGATACTTTGTTAAGTTATATTAAAAACAATTTTTTTGATAGTATTTTTTATTCTAAAAGTCAACGTTTAGCTGTCGTACGACACGCTGTAGAAAAACTTGTTTGTGTGTGATATTATATTCTATGTAACAAAATATGGTTGCGAAGAACAATTTATAATCATATTCAACTATACTTTGGTTATGATAAACAAGTTTTAGTTAACATTTGACCATTAAACAGTTACTACACACACAAAGTGAACTAAAAAAATTTGCCAAGCTTCTAACCATAATTTCAAATAATAATGTAGTATTTATAACCATAATAATTAATTTATACCCATGTTTTTTTATGTAGAAAATACAGATTTAGGAAAAAAATACAAATTTCCTTTACTGCAACCCTCAGTGGGGAAATCAATGAAACTTTGATTATAATTAAAAAAGAAAGGGTAACCAAGATTGCTTTGATCACACAATTGAAATCAGTCAACTAATTAAATATCTTTTACCTTTTTACCTTCTTATGTGATTTTAACCTCCCCTCTTTTAATGTTTGCTAATTTATAAACGCTTTTTTTGTGCTGCAACTCAATCGTGTATTTCTTGCTTTAATAACCCTGTTTCATAACTTTTGAAAATATCTTTGTTGCATTTGTTCTCTTAAGTGAATAAAAGATATCTTGTCTTGTATTAAAAAAGTGTATGAAATTGGTTTTTTGTTACTATTGAAGACCGTGTAAAAATTATTTCATCCAGGCAACGAACCGACCGATTCACCAACTAGCCAACCAACCAACCAGCAAGTAATAACTTTATGAAAAGCGTGCCACATAAAACTTTGGGATTCTTGTATTGTTTCATATTTAATACTTCTGAGTGTTAAATAAACAACACAAAAAATAACAAAAAACAAAAACCAAGATGAAATAATACTAAATAATTATTAAAGAAAAAAATGCTTCGATACCAACAAAAGAAATTAGGAATTAAATGCACTTGTAAGAAGAATGAATGGGGGGTTTATTGTTGCACATGCAAGGTATTTTTTTGTAGCTGTTGCATTCTGAAAACAATTCATTTGTAGCTAAGATATTTTTTTGTAAAACAATAATAAAGCTAATGAAAAGATGCACTTGAAATAGGTGCCCACTTGACGGTTACCGGTTGATAGCGTTGGCAACTAGCAAATGGGCTTTAAAATTTGTTTTTTTTAAGAAATGTTTCACGCGCATGCAACAAAGCGTAAAACAACGATGAGTAGATTTTTTAACTCTTTCTGTCCAATTGGCTGTTTATCTTTTCGGAAAGTATCAGCTGCTACTGTACTACAGCTAGTAACTTACCTACCCCACGATATCATAACATGAGGTGGAATCTAAGAAGAAACAATAGGCGTCCTAAACACACAAATAAAATGTTTAATGAATATTTTTAATTCTATTTTTAATGGGATTTTCAGTTACAATTATGAGAGTTTTGATGGTTGCTGGTGGTGACTGAAGAAGAATAATTCAAATACAATAATAACAACCATAAAAAAGCGGTCATTGACATGTCGCTGCCACGATGCCTTATTTACGGAAAGATTTTTTTTAAATAATAAGAAAGTTTGCAATTAGCTAACTTTTGTTTTCATTTTAAGCTTCAAAAAACTGTTCTTTGTTGGACAATTTTACAAAGAAAAAAAAAAATGCGCATTATTTAGAGAAGCAGTTATTCCCTTAATTAAACAAAAGATATACTTAAAAAATAACTTGCAGCTATGAGACGAATTTTAAGTTTCCTACTTTTTCCCAATAAAGTGCCGAAACATACAAAGTATTTTTTTAACAGAAGTTTTCTTTTAAAGTACTTTTTTTCTGAGGTACTTTCTTATACAGTACATTCTTTATAAAGAACTTTTTTATAAAGTGCATTTTTCAACGGAATTTGTTTTTAATTTGTTTTGTTAAGGCTTTGGTCATAAAATTTTTTTTTAAAGCAACGAAATTTTTTTTTACTTTTTTCACTTTAAAGTGCTGAATAATACATAGTATAGCATTTTTGAAAACAGCTACACGTATATTTTTAGGTTATTTTTGTAAAGTAGTTCTCTTCTAAAGTACATTTTTCTGACGTACGTTTTTTAAAGTACTTTTTTAAAAAGTACTTTGTTATATAAAAATATACTTTTTTATAAAAAATTTTTTTATTAGATATTTTTTATCAAGTACATTTTTATAACGTATATTTTTAAAAGAAATTTTTAAAAAGGTTTTTTTTCAAGACTTTGGTCGTAAAATAAAATTGTTAAAAGCAACGGAAGTTTTTATCAAGTGTGATAAGATTTTCATTAGTATTTTTTGAAAATGCATACTTTTTTCGAAAGTGTACCCCTTGTAAAACATTTTTTGTACGTTAGTTTTAAAATGTTTTGTTTTTACAGTTACTTCGTCGAAGATCCTTTTAACCATTTTTTAAGTGTTTTTTAAGTTCCTATAAAGATTTATTAAATTTACTCTACTGGTACTTTTTTAAAAATGTTTAGAGCATAGTACATTAAAGGTTATTTTTTTAAATCTTTCTTGAAGTACCTGTTTTAGAAAGTAACTTAGTATATAATAATATGTTTTTTTTTATATATTCTGATATTATTTGATATTCTAAAAAGTTACAGTTATAAACTTTCTTTTGAAATCGTAATTTTCAAAAACATATAAAAATTGTATGGGCTCTATATATTTAAAGGTACTTGTTTAAAATAATTTTTGAAACTTTCTAATGGTTTTAATATTTAATTTTGAATAAATGTTTATCAAAGAAATATGATGTAGTGCTTAAAGAAATATTTTCTACATATTTCCTTCAGGTTTTATTTTTTATCTTTTATATTTTTGACGATTTGTTGAGTTTCGTTAGAGAGATACTTTTTGAAAATAAGTACTTTATCTCCAAAATCTTATATTTAAACTAGTGTGAGGAATCAAAATCATTTAAAGTTTAAAGTTATAAAAAAGTAAAAACGGATATGTAAGAAATGAAGATTTATCTGATAAAAAAAAGAAAATAATACTAATGGATTTTCAGACATCGCATTAGAAAAAATCATGATAAAGGATTTTTTTTTTTTTGAAAAACCAATAAAAGCAAAAGTAAGTAAAGAACCATTTATTTAACTATAAAGAAGTCAAAAATGTTTAAGACAGGCTTAAATAAGAAATTTTCATGTTATGAAAATGAACGTTACAAACTCAATATCAAACATAATTTATCCTTTCAGAAGTCGATAGCAAATCATGGGTACAGAGAATATAAATTAATAAATGAAATTTTTAATTTTTATGACTGTTTTACTTTCCATTGCCAAAAGAAGATGGGTTTTATCTGCTCAAACCAGACATGTCTTATGCTCATGTTGTTGTTTATATTTTTTTGTTCATAATTCCCATTTTTTTTTTTTTTTTTTTTTTTTGTTGTAGAAGAACATTTTTAATGTTTGCTATTCATTGAGAATAACTTCCGCAAAAAATAAAATAAAAAAGCTTAAATATGACTGTTAAATAAATAATTAAAGTTATAAAGTGTTTAAATATTAAATTATGAAAATGAAAAAGCAACGGTTAGAAAAAAACTGTCTGATAACATTTTTCATTTTACGAGCATTTTATTTAATTTTAACATTTAATTTAATCTTATTTTGTAATATTTTTAGTCTGAGCACGCTATTACGTTTCGGTTTTAGTAGTTTTACGGCTGGTGAAATAAAGATGTGACAGCTGGTTAGACAAAGAACTTAAAAGAAGAAATAATATTATTTTCAACAATATTAAAAAAAAATATAAGCTTTGAAAAACCACTGAAGCTGTTAGCAAGAAAAAATGGAAAATTATTTAATTTCTAAGAAAATAGTAATTAAACGGTGGATCACTTGAAATAAAGAAGATTAAAAATATTATTATTCCCATTTATGTCTCTCTGTTTAAAAAAAAAGTTTGATAGAAAACTAAAAATAAGTCAGACTTCTGATTTTAAATTTTTTTAACATAAAAAATATTTTTTTAAATACAATTCTCATTTAACCCATAAGTTGAAGACATAATAATCTACTCAAAATTTTGGTAGGATCACAGATGATAGATCATGTGTGACCAATAGCAAATCAGCATTAGGATGTGTTAGTTTTTTGTTTCGCCACCCCGTTTTCCTACAAAAAAAAAAGGTTTTAAATCAAAAAAAAAAAAAAAAATCACTGCGCAAGTGCTGCCTGTTACTAATTAAGGTTTAAATAAATATTAAATTAAAATAAATTATTAACTAAATAAATATAAATTTTTTTAGAGTTGAATTCTTATTTTATAATTATTTTCTAGAAACAACAGTTATTTTTTTTTTGACGTCGTTCACACGATGATATTTAAAAACATGCATGACTGTAAGATTTTTTCTGACTTCTTTTCTAACTCATTTGTATTCTTATCAATATATATGTTTATTTGATATTCCTTTTTTTTAAGTTTTGGCTAAAATTATTGTTTTTTGTGTACCAACATTTAAAAGATATTCAAAAGGCAATTTATAACTAAATCTAGTTTGGTGAATTAACTCCAATAAAAAAATAAAAAATAAATACAAGCGACAGAGAATTTAAAAATTAAAAAAATTTAGTTATTTCTTAAAGATCTCTTCAAAAGCTTTAAAGCTATACCCATATTCATATTTAAAAATTTTGAAAATTTCAAAGGCCCGTAACTCGGAAAATACGGGCAAGCGCCATTTTTTGCACGTGATGTTTTTTCATTTTTTTTTTTAATTCTCTATCGAGCCATTTTTTTCTTTTCTTAATATTTTTTAAATGATGTAAATATATTAGAGTGGGCGTGGTGTTTTTCCCTCTGCGTCTAAGAACATAGACCGTACTTACTGATTTCCAATAGCACCTATGGACACTATCTCTGATCGATTGGCGTATTTAAATATTTTCTAGCTGAACCTCGACAAACTTGATTTCAACACAAGGCGGGCAGACGAACATCGCTCAATCGAGCTCGATATACATAAGAAGTCAGAATATATATACTTTATGTGTTCGGAAATGGATATTGTAGAAATTACAAATGGAACGACAAAATTAGTTATACCCTTTTTTTCAATTTTTGTGGGTATAAAAATGGTTAATTTGATTAAATAATATCAATTTAACAAAAATGGAACTTAACACGGATTTTCACACAAATTTCACCAAGAAAACAATATGCGACAAAAAGCAAATATCACCACATAGACAAAACACTACAAAAAATAAAAAAGAAAACTTTTTTCAAATTGGAGTAAATTTGTGTGTAATCGTAACTAAGATGATTTTCGTATACAAAAGTTCTAGCAGTTTTAAGGTATCAAAACCATTAAATAAATAAAAAATGGAAATTAAATAACTTAAAAATTTACTTAAAAAGTTTAAGAATGCACAAAAAAAACAAGACGCTCTTTACAGTGTACTTGAAAAGTAAATAAAACTCAAAAAAACTATGAAATCTTTATTTACTCATTTCAAAAAACAACAAGGCAATTATTTTATAAATATTGTAAATCTTACAACATTATTAATATTCCCCTAAATTAAGAGAATTTAAGATAAAAGCATCATTAGAAGAGACAGCTAATAAATGCAAGGATGGAAAGTTGTGACTGAATAAAATGCTGTGGTTTCTATGCGTTCGAATAAATTAATTAAACCTATCAAGACACGAAGCATGGTTTAAGACCTCTCTTCAACCAAAGCAGAGAACTAAGACAATTTAAAACATTAATTTTATTATTTTTTCTTTATTTTTATATTTATATTTGTTTTACAAATTAAATTAATAAAATTATTAAAATTATATTATTTTATTATTTTTTTACCATTTTTTAAATTTCGACACTTATTTAAATATGTTTATTTGTACCAAAAATAAATAAACAAAATTTAAGAATGTTTTAAAAATTTACTTCTTTGCTTGAAAATTCCAACAAATTAAAATGTTCAACTTTCCATTCCTGTCTGAGTGAGACACAAGCACAAAAAATGTGCGTCTTGTTTCACAAAATGTTTGGCTGACAAACTTAATAACAACAATAAGAAAGGTATACCATCAATAATAAACGTGGAAAAAACATACAAACAAGGTAAAATACGAAGACAAGTCAAAATGCCTTAAAAAAATTCTGAAAAATGCCAAAGTTTAAATGATGATTAGAAAACTTAAAAAAACGCAGTTTTCTAACATTTTTGAAAACGCAAAACACCCAATGAAACCACAGTCAGCCTTTTGAAGTGGATGCAATTGTAATTGGCTTTATATCCACAGATAATGATCCTGGTCTAGACCAGTCATGTCAGAAATCACTGATACAATTTTAAATCGCTAGATAGTTTTAGATGCTCCAAATAGTTGAGAGTACGAAAGTATTACATGGTTCAATCATAAGTAATTAAGCATAATTAAGACCATAAGCCTGATAACTTACAAACATGTTAAATGTTATACAAACTATCATACTGCGTTCACCTCTTAAGATTAATAACTTTCCAGATCTTTATAAATAAATTCATTAAATTTTCCACATTTATTTTAAAAATCAGCCAAACCAAACGGGTCAAACGGGTTTGTCACTAAACAAATATTGAGTAAAACAAATCCACAATGATCGCTCAAGACCCGATTACGTAAAAAAAAATACCTGTTTGGTGCGGCTGGTGGCATGTATTTTTATATGAAGCCGATGCTCGCGCTTTACTGTCGATGGAGACCGTTACGGCACAATGATCAATGATTCTTTGTTTGAAAATGTCGTTAAGATTGCTCCGCAAGATGTGCTTTCGACAGGATAGTACTAACTGCCATACAGCGACTGCATCCGTACTGTACACTTTGAAGTCAAAATTTGATAACAAGTTAAATGTGAGAAATGGACCGGTCAATTAGGCCCACCTAAAGTCATAGTATTGCGCTGATAAACCAACAGCCCTAGAGGCTAAGATTGTTTGTGTTGTTCTTGGCATACGGCCAGTAATGTTTGAAAAGTTAGCCCAAAGCAAACGCAGTGCAATGTAAATGGATTTATATACTTTGAATACTTTACTAAAATTACTCTTAAAAATAAAAAAGAACTTCCACTAATAATGAGGCACATTACATTTCATAATCTTTTCCTTTTTTTTTTTCTTAGGAGTTAATAAATAAAAAATTGATAGATGAAATCTCTGTGTTTAAAGACAACCGTAATATAAAAAAATTATGTTATTAAGACTTTTGTAAAGTCTTATAGTATTTCCCTCGTATTACATCTAAAGTATTTACATTTAACAAACCTGATGATGAGTAAAATGAGTTGAAAAATTCAAAAAGTTATTGTACATATGTATGTATATTTTAGGTGTAAAAAGAACATACAGACCAGGCCACGTGTTTTCTTTTTTTATTTATTTATTTTTTTTTGTTTTGTTTCTTTTTTTTTTTTTTTTTTTTTGTTCTTTAAAAAACAGGCAAATATTATTTTCCCTCAATTTGATTGTTGATGTTATTGCTGCTTTTTTCTTAATGTTTTTCCAATTTGAATGCAACAACAACACTAATGGGAAAAAAACAAATTAAACATTAAAAAAAGAAAATTTTAATGGAGTGCAGCACAAGTGCACGAAAAAAACGAATTATTTACCGGAAAAAAGAAGCAAATGAACCAATTTATACTTGATGCTTACAAGTGGTTAAAAGAGAGCATTTAGTCGGCAAATATTTATGGTAACAATTATGTGTGCATGTGTGCGTTTGAATGGCTGACAGTCTAGCTGCTGCTGCTGCTGTAAATTCAACGAAAAAAATTGTACTCTTAAAAAAAAAACATTATAAAACTTAATTGTAGCAACAACTGTCAAAATTATAAGTCTTCTCATTTTATAGACGGTTTAAAAATAGAGTTGTTTTTTAATTGCTTGTTTTTAACATCATCAGGCATTTTTGAATAAACAACATTGTCATCTTGAAAACAAAAAATTATTATAATCAAGTCTTATCTTTTAAAGCATAAGTATTTGCTTTTAAGGTTAGATTGGTTACAACTGAGGAAAAATCTAACAAAAAGTGAAATTAATTTTTAATGGTAATAAAGTTGTTATTTTGATGGATGTTAAGTGTGTTAAAAAAAAATATTTTTTCTCTATGTAAAGAAATTTAAAAACGGTGCTTCAGGTATTTAGAGGCTCAGAAATACGAGATGGCATTTGTTTTGTTTTGACATATTATAGATTACCATAGAAAATAAATATAAATAAATAACTCATAGCCTTTGCAAATATTTCTTATTAAAATAGGTAAAATCCTCTTGTGCCACGAATTGGCTGCCATATTCAAGTCGGTCCTTCAGCCAACAGCAGCAATCAGCAGTTTTAAATCAAATTTAGTTCAATTTCACATGACTAGCGATAAGATATTTTGGAGCTGCCACTAGCGAATTATTACACGCCGCAACAATATATTAACATCATCTTTTAAACTGGCTATAAGCAAACCTCAGTTCCAAAGCCGATTTGTATTTTGAATATAAAGTCTCCAAAAAATCTAACTCTTTCCCTTACCTACAGCCTGTTGCGGTCAATGCCAAAAGGCAAAAGTTAAAGGGATTTATGTTCGTATAAAAGTTTTAGTATCTTTTTTTAAAAAAGACGATGCCTGGCAATTTTTCTTTTTTTATTTTTTATTTTTAAATTAACCTTGAATTTATCTAATATCTAAATGTGTTGATACGTGACGTGCTTAATTAAATTAATTCTTAATATTGAAAGAAAAAAGTGTCGTAAATCAAACATTTATTTCGGTTGCTTCTAAACTTCTTTATTAATAATACATTTTTATTTAGCATTTGCTTAAATATTTTTTTTAATATGTGAAATATTTTTTTTAATGTGAAATAATGCAGAAATAATTTCAATAGAATTATTATTAAATAATCTGGTTGGTTTTTTGAAAACACACAAAAGTTTTCCGTACTAAATGTAAATTTTTTTGATTAAATAGACAACCAAATTTTTAATCAAAATAAATGAAGGCAATTTTTACCAAAGTTATATACGGGTGCAATAATTGAGGTTGTAAATAAAAGTGATTTGGTAGTAGAATGAACACGCTTGTTTTATTGTTAGTTTTGTCTAGCATAAATTTGGGTGCGGTCTCAACACGCAAAAAAATAATGCTTCAAGGAAATCTCTAAATACTTTGTTTTACACAAAATGGACAATGCCTTTCTTAAAGAATCTGTTTCAACAGCAAAAATTGAGGTTGCCAGGTAGTTAAAAAATCATTTAATAAACCTTGCTTTAATTATTGATATTGTTACTAAAGCCAGTTACCAATGATAACGCAATATTTGAATTGTACCACATTTACACTATGCAATTTTTCATGAAACTAGCATGAAATTTTTGTTTTTGGAGAAACAAAAGGTGTAGGCATTATGGCATTGCTTAAATTTTGAAGGGATGTTACTGTTGTTTATTTTTATATTTTAATAACGCATTTCGCTGCAACTGGAGAATTAGTGTAAATCCAGACTTAAATATGACAAACTGCATCTGACTGACTTATGGTCTTGGCAACGTTGCGGTGCACAAGCTTTCTTTTATCAAAAAAGTTTCCAAAACTGTGGCTTTTTTTCGTTTGGGCAACGTAAATATCTTTCTTTCTTATCGTCTTTTAATTATTTTTTTTAACAATAAGAACAAGATTTTCCTGCCATTTGTAATGTCAAACCGTGTTTTCTAGGATTGTCAAAACTACCATTGATCAATGACACCGAAATTCAAATTCTTCCGCCCTAAATATTGCGTTGAAAGAACTTACGCCAGTAAGCGAAAAGTAACTTTCATAAAATCTAAGTAATAATGTGCCTTAGAAAAGGCTGTGAATTAAATTCGCACGTCGTGTAAAATTGTCCTGCATGGGCTGATATTAGAAAGATGAATACAAAGAAACAAATGAATGTGGATCTTGGTGGAAAATCGCTGATGAGGAAGGACGACAATAACTTGCAATCGATAAGCAGAAATAAAACTTTAAATGCAAATGATAAGAAGGGCCGGAATGAGTAAGGAAGAAGTCGATAACTTTTAGTCAACTGTTATAAAATAACACTGAGGAACAATAGAAGCAAAGAAAAGTTAAAAACATACACACATAGCAGTGGCGTATCATACCCCTTCTTTTAAAATATCAAGAAAAATAGTTATTTATCAGAAAAGGAGTGCCAAAAATTTTTTTATTACGTGAAACATTGTCTACTCTACTTTACAAACACTAATACTACTTTTAAAGTAAATTTGTTTCAAAATTGTATAAACTACATGTCGGATTGTTTGTATAGTCTGAGAAGGTTAGACGAATTTAAATTAATTTTCAAAATTGTAAACATGTGCCAAAGCATCATAAAGAAAATTTCGTTAACTTTTTAGTACTCTACAAAAACTTTTTGACGAATTTTATTGTGAAAACATTTTTTCTGTTTTATATTTAATTGATTTTGTTTTTGTACTTCATATCATTTAAATAATTACTCAGCTCACATGTCAACAGTACGAAAACCGTCACCCATCATTATAATCATCATCATCATCATCGCCAACACCTTTACTTCACAAAACTAATAATGAATAAATGTTATAAAAACAACAACGCCAATCAACAATGTCCATAAATTGTCAAAACAAATGATGCCCCCACAAATAATGATTGTGAAGAAGAATGTGAAGCAGAAAAAACGCGTGTAAACGCCCCCTCATAAAAACCGCAATAATTGCTGGGTGCTACTTTTTCAGTTTAATTTACTGGTTATTGTTTTGTAATTAATTAAAACAAATGAAAAAAACTTAGAAATTGTTAAACAAAGGGCATCAGAATGTAAATAAATGCTGTTTTTAAGCACGATAGAGCTTACGATATGGTTAACTGTCAAACAAACTGTCATATTCAGTTTAATTTTTGACACCTGTAATCAATAAACTTTGGCAAATGATTATAAATAAATTGACGTTTGAACAATGCTACCAATTTATTCACATTTACTTGGGAATCAGTTCGGGAAACTTAGTGATTTTTATATTATACATAACCGTCCATCCAAGGAAAGTATTTGTCAATCTAGGAATAGATACCACATACTCTCAAAATAATCCAATAATGCCAACACATTAAGGAAATGTGAGTATTGAAGGGAACACCGCTTCTGTAAACAAACGTTCGGTAGATAGAAATTTTTTCGGTTTTCTGTAGGACGGAGAATTTGAGACTTTGTCTGTAAAGAAGTTTGCTCATATACTTTTGCCTACTGCCGTATAGGAGCCAGCTGTTGCCGGCTGATCTCTAGAGCAATTGGAAACTGATCCAATGTTTTATATCAAAATTGTGCTCAGTGATAAGGCTCTTTTCTTTGGTTAATAGATTAATAAATAAAATTTTCGCAAATAAAGTGAAACTAATCTAATAAAATTTCACCGTTTGGTTTGGTTCATACGTTGGTTGCATAATTGGTCCTTATATCTTCACAAAAGTACGGCGAACCCAACCATCAACAAATTGAAATTTATTTTTATCTATAAATTAATAAAAAGAAATGTACCTGTCAATTGACCGCTAAGGTCATGCGGCTTAACACCTCTCTTGTACTTACTGATGGGCCACGTAAAGTCTTTAGTTTATGATGATAAACAAACAACAATTGACGTCTTCGAGGCCAAAATTGTTCGTGTTACTTATATCGCCAGCAATGTTCTTCAAAGTGGAAGAGAACCGCGGGGTGCTTGAAATAATTTTTAAATATATTTTTTTGTGTTAAGTTTTTCACAACTTGAAGAAATAATTGGCTTAAAAAAACCTTTATGTACATTTATGTAACATACAAAAACATAAAAACATAACATAGAAAAAGTTTAAACTGAAAAATTCGTTTAAAGTTGGTAATTTTGGTAGGTATATTCTTAGAATCTACACGACTGGTTAAACTCAAAGTATTTTAAACACGGTTTACTCAGAACTTGAAGATTTTCAGTTATGACTCTTTTGCAGGAACCTCGTTTGGTTATATTTCAAAAAAAAATGTTTTCGATTAATAAAAAAATTTTAAATGGAAATCCATTTAATTAACTTCTTATACCCCTTAAATATTTTTTTAAGGAATATGGCCATTAATATGTACTCATCTAGAACAATTAGAAAATTAATAATGTAAAATAGCTTTTTTAGCTTTTTTTTTTGTTTTGGAATAAATATAATCTGAAAAAAATTTAATTTAGTTTTCAATGTACAAAATACACAAGAGTGTGTCTAATTAAGCTAAATTAATGAAGCATATGTATGTTGGCGTTTTTTGCTAAAAATTTGTTTTTTGGTTCATTATCTAGTGCTTTCTAATTCTAAATACGAATAATTTGTCTATTATGATTTGTTCTTGTGTTCATGTTTTTAAATAATTTTTTTTTTAACTTGGAAAGAATTAAAAACGCTAATAGTCAGTCAGACCTTAATGAATTTATTTTTATTTATTTTGACACACCACATCACACCCCGCCAAATTATTATGATCAATTATTTAAAATTGTTTCAAATCAATGGGTCTTTGACCTCTTCCAAACGATTTTTTGTTTTTTATAATTTTAAGTCGCAAATAATATATTTTTAAGCATTAAAATTTTAAAAATTCAAGCATTAACTAAAAAAACACGCTTAACGTTGACTTTACAATCGGTATGATAGTTAATTTTTTTAAGTCCTAATGATTTGAAATTGTCATTGTGACACAGTTTTATCCTGGTTTTATTGCAGTTTTTTTTTATCGTGATTACAAAACAAACAAAGCTTTTACACAATTTCATAGAACATTTATTTGCGTATTGCGCTTTCAGTATACTTTTGTTTCTTCCCCATAAACATATCTCCTTTACCCTTTTTTAACCAAAAGGATATTGCAATTATTAAGATATCATTAAAAAATGTATATTTAGTCAAATTTTTATATTTCCTTACAGTAAAAACAGTTGAAAACTTAAGCCACCTGTGCTGTTGCTCCCAAGTTTCATATTGCGGTATTATTATCCAATGGGCCGGCAAGGATTTTTAGTGGTTGCAAAAGTTTTTAAAATGTATTATTGTCTATTCATTGGACTTTATATCATAAATAACTTTATAATAATAAAATGTTGGCACAATAAAACAATTGGCTAATGGGTAAATAAATGTGCATCCAGCACCCCTTTTATTTTACGCTATCCAACACCTTCAAGTAGAAGCATTTTTAAGTGGCACATTTTTTTATAGGAATATAAGAAAAAAAGAGGCATTTGCAAATGATTTAACTGATTCTATAGCAATATTTGAGAGTGGCAACACTTTTCTATGGTAACAATCCACTAAGCAACACTTTTCTTTTGAAAAGGTCACAAGGTCTTTCTGTTGCAGAATTTTTTCATAATTTAAGTATTTATACAGATTTGTATTTAGTAGAAAACCACACTTTTCCTGAAGAACTGCGAATGCAGGGGGTAGGCCTATAAGCACAGATCGTATTCAACGAATTTCTAAAAATTTCAGAAAAGCAGAACATTTTATATAAAATTCTTTAATTACAAAGCTTTAATAAACAAAACTTCCAAATAAAATCAATCTTTAATGTGTAAAAGAGTTCTCCAAATTTAAATGAAACAAATAAGAGAGCTATATTCCGAATCTTATATACCCTTCACCATTTATGTAAACCTCGTTTAGTGAAGTAACTCCAATCAAAAAAGCAAATATTGGGGTGACAGAGAATTAAAAAATAAGAAAAAATTATAGGTTCTACATATATAATATTTTACATACAAATGCCTTCGCCTCTTAATGGGTTAAGCATTTTTTTAAAACTTAAGTATTTCCTTAAAGATCTTTTTAATAGCTTTAAAACGATACCCATAATAATAATATAATTTGCAAATTTCAGAGGCCCCTAACTCGGAAAATATGGACGAGCACCAATTTTTTTCGCATGAGGTTTTTTCTTATTTTTTAATTCTCTATCGCCCCATACATTTGTTTTTTTTATTGGAGTTACTTCATTGTTCTAAATGATATAGAAAGAGTAGGGGTAGGCGTGGTGTTTTGCCCTCTGCGTCAAAGGACATGGACCGATCTTGCTTATTTCCTCTTTCGACACTATGTCTGATCGATTGGCGTATTAAATTTTTTTTAGCTGATCTAGTGCCTCGGCAAACTTGATTGCAACACTAGAAGTCAGAATATATATACTTAACGGGGTCGAAATGACAAAATTAGTTATACCCTTAAGGTTTTCCGATATAATTGCGATACCATACGGTTCACCGAAACTTGACAACACCGCCCCTTTTTCACATACCATGTGCACAGAACTCTTTTACAATAATTTTTATATCTTATATAGAAAATCAAACAAATTTATTATAAAATAAAAATAAAAAAACACAAAGAATATATGTTCATACATATATGTATGTATGTATGTATGTATGTGTGTGTGTATGTATGTACCTACATACATATGTACATATAATGAAAAGGAAGAATAAAAACGAGTAACGAGTACGTGAAGCAAAACTGGTGCTGCTGGCCGATTACGCATAAAATTTTGGCAAAAACAAAAACAAAAACAAAAACAAAAACACAAATAAATATAAAAAAACAAAATCAAAAAATATATAAAAGACAAAATAAAAAACAAAAATAAAAACATGCAATTAAATTCAAATACACAAAAAAATAGAATGTTGAAATGAGTTGCTGGGCAGTAGAATCTACCGGCAAAAATACAATGCAAAGACAAAAAAATGCTTGGCGACAAAAGAAAAAGCACACAACAAAACAACGCAAAAGCAACAAAACTTTTTTTAACAAAATAAGAATACAGCGACAAGAAACATTTTTGCGCGTGCAGCAAATTTTCTATGTGTTTGAAACTAAATTGATTAGACAAATAACAAAAACAAAAGTGAGAAACTTTTTGGTAAAGTTTTGTTCTAAATACTATTATTATCTAGGAAAAAGTAAAACAGCTGATTAAAGTTTCACTTGCGAAAAAAGGTTTAGAAAAACAAATATTGCTATTTTTATTTTAACTGGAGCAAGTATATTTAAGATACTTTTTCTTTGTTTTTTAATTAAAAGCAAAAAAAATTCAAAACTATTTTTTGGTTAAAATTAAGTTCAATTACTTGTTGGTCTCGCTTTAGGGAAATGCCTTTTAGTATTTTTATAATTTATAAATTTGTAAGTTGGAAGAGAAACAATAATAGTCATTAAGAAAAGCGCAAAATATAAGCTTAAAAACATATTTGAAATTAAACTGTAGGGAGCCTTCAATAAGTCCTTACAAAATCATATTAAGAAGCAATAAAAAATAAAAGATACCAAGCTGACAAACAGTTCTGGAAAATATTTCTGAAAATAATACATCATTCTTCTACATTTAGATTCAAAGTGCAATTTTCTCCGTTCGGGAAATGAAATATTCCGCATTCCGTTTCCTTTAAAAATTTTACAATTGTGTGTAAGTTGTTAATTTAGTAGCAGAGAAACTTTTGAGTTTTATAAATAAAAAAATTAGAATTTTTTCCATTTTAGAAAAAAAGTTTTTCTTTTTTTTAACATCGTTCTTAATATTGTAGATAGTTATAAAATAGTTATAAAAAGATGAATGAAAGTAAATAGATTTCTTACAACTGTGACTTTTGGATAAACATAAAATAGATTCACGAGCAATATATTTAAATTAATTTTAAAGAAGGTGCCTATTGGACCGATATAGGTTCTTCACACTTAATATCATCAATTTTACATCCTCAAATAAACTTTTCGCGAAAGAAGAGACACAATTTTGTTCATTTTTAACAAAGGTTAATTAATAAATATTTCTTTGAAACAGAAATCCGTTAAAGTAAAAATAAAACATTAACAGCTTTGTAGCTAACAATATTGTAAGAAAATAAAAGTTCAGAATTGAACAACAAATGCTTTTATTATTTCCAAACAAATTAACTATTAATTTCACACCTGTAAAACGTTAACAGAAAAAAAATTATTTCCAGTTTCAATGATATTTTTTATTTGGCCTAATTTTTTTTTTACTTAATTTTCAAATTTTGTTACAGTTTACATTTGTATCATTTGTTTACAATTAATTAAGTTCTATCTATACACCTGCTTTTTTTTGCTTTCTTTGAAATAATAATTTTCTCAAACATTTTTTTTCTAGACTCCAAACATGTGTTAGTAAAAAGTTAGAGCACAAAGTTAGCAAACAAACTGTCCGCAAACTAGTTTTTTACATTGATATCAATTTCATTAATCATTAAATAGAAATGGTACTTTTATTTCGTTATCTTTACGTTACACCCCCCCCCCCCCCCCCTCTACGAAAAGTTTTAAATCTAATAGATCGATTTACGTTTTATTTACTCACTTTTTTTTAAACTATTTTTACAATATGACGCATTTACTTTTTTTAGTTGAATTAAACATTAAAAGTCATTCATTCATTCATACGTAGACAAACTAAAAAACAGATGTTTGAAAATTACGTGAAGGAATTTAAAAAAGAAATAAATGTAGTTGATAAATTAACTAAAAAATCTATTTTCTTTACATGCAAAGAGGTGTTAATCAAGTTCTCATATTTTACTGCGAGATAATAGCTGTATAGATAAAATATACTTTTGTAATGATTAACTTTTTGATAAGTTTATTAAAAAAAATGTTTTGATTTTAAGGTACGAGCGGTTGAATTAAAGTCGTTTTCTGTAAAAGTGGTATAAGTCTATTTTATAGTATAAACGGAAATTTAAGGATTTAAATTGGAATGGTTTTAAAATTTTTATACATGTAATTGTGCATATTTTAAGCTTTATTAAATACTAGGTTGATTTAATTTTATAACGTAGTCGATTTAAAATATCAGTGATTATTTCAAATGGACTAACAACAATTTAAAAGTTAAAATGTTATTAAATATGTGAAAAAAAAAAATAAAATCAAATATAATAGGTAGAGCTTTTTTTTCCAATATTTCTTCTTAAACTAAATTAACTAAAACTATTTATATGAGCTACTTTTAACTTTAATTTTTGAAAGTAGTACTGATATAAAAAGAATTAAGGTAATAAATCTATCATATCATTAAAATTTTTGAATGTATTAGGACTGGCATGATGTTAGAAATATGAAAAATTTATAAAATTATTGAAGGATTGCAAATAGCATTCAAACCTTTTGTCAAAAATAGACTTACACCACTTAAAAAAAAAACTGTAAACATAAAAGAGCCGAAGGAACAGTATTTAAAACAAAGTGGGACACTTCTTAATTTGTCAAATTACAAAAGACGACTGATAAACTTTTCAGCTTTTTTTTCAAGAATCGACTAGATAACGCAATGTTTACTTGTTAAAAAAAATAGATATGATTATCTCGACCTTTTTTAGTTGATAATTTTTGTATTTAGACTTTTAATGACCTTAAAAGTTTTGGATGTAAATAAAAGGTATTTTATTTCATTTTCTATTCGACGTTTCGTTGGGATTTACAAACATCTTCCGAAATAAATTTTTTATCGAAATCTGGTCACATTAACAGGAAATAAAAGTAAAGAAATAAAACATTACTTTCGCATTTATCTTCAGTTAATTTCACATTCAAATATCCCTAATAGAAATTTGTTATGTGTGGCAGTCTAATGTGTGACAGTCTAAGCTGTATGCCAAGCAATAAATTGGTTTTTCATGTTCAAAAAAACGATCTTTAAGATGTGGTTTCAAATTGGTTTTCAAGACTTTTTTATGTTTGTTGGACTTGCAAAGTTTTGTAAATTGGCAGTTGTAACAAATACAATGATAGTAATAATAATGAATACTCTGCTGCAGATTCGTTTTATTAACTTCGTAAAATCTTAATATTAAAATGAAAAATAAAAATAAAAAATAAAATTAATGAAAAAATTTACTAAATTGAAAAAGATTGAGAACAAGAAACAAAATCATCGAAAATTCCCACAAATATCTTTATTTTCCTACTACGGAATTCAGTGAGAAAATATTGTAAGTGCTGTAGCAACTATAAGCAAACAAGATTTATACATTTATACTAGTAATTGGGATAGAGTTTCGCAAAAACATATGGTATGGTCTTTAATTAAGGAGTACAAGCTAAAAGAACCATTAAGCTTTCCCGACTGTATAGCAACAGCTAAAGCTATTCCGATGTATAAGCTATTACTTTCACCACTAACAAGTGTGATGCGACTTTAGTATAAAGAAAAAATAGTCGTTGTAAATAAAGTCGAATACATGGAAAACATTAGTTCAAATCATTCGAAGCATTGATTAGAAATAGAAAGCAATTAGAATAGCAGATGCGATGGTTAAGGCGCCTGTATAATAAAATAAGAAAAAATACTCATGCCATGTCACATCGAGTGGTTTGATTGTAACTGGTGTTATAGTATATGTCCACGGCAAAATGAAGCACTTGCTTCGCTCTTCGCATCATGATTGCGAAGCATAACGTTTACACGACACATGCTTTATGGTTCGATTAGATGTCTGCAAAAAAACTGAAACAATATTCAAATAATTTGCTTAAAAATATAATTTTTCGTTTCAAATTTGTTTGTAATTTATTACACTTAAAATTTTTATGAAATTGTTTTTTTTTGTGTTTTGTTACATTTTATACAGCTAATTTAGATAAACTTGCAATAAAAATTAGAGAAGACAGATATTTTTCATGCTTCGCAAGTAGATTTAATGTGAATCTACCCGCTTCGCTATCAAAATTTTGTATGGCGAAGCAAGTTGATTTGCTCATGATTGGAGTGTGAAGCAAGAATAGAGAGCGAAGCAGGTGCCGTGGAAACAAGATATTGCAGAATTCTGAGGCGTGAATAACTGTGGGTAAGTAAAGCAATCCAAGGCCACAAAGTAAGAAGAATAAAACAAAAAATGACGTGCAGGTATTTACAATCTAAGGAACCCCTACGTCGGAGAAGAAGCGCGACAAATATGTTAACACATTTGATGCTCTTATGCTCCTAAAGATTTAAAAACACAGATCTTAAATTATTTCTGGAAAAAAATAACGATTTTGTTACTAGTTTATCTGGCAATTTTGCATGTTCGTCTTTAGGTTAATTTTATTTTTAATTTTAAACTGTTGACGAATGTGTTCCACATTTGAATTATTTAATCTACAATTTATCAAATGTAAATTGTGTTTTTGTTTTTTTTTTTATTGCATTTTGATTTAATTATTGTGTAATCGCAACACAATTAAATTTATTTTCAATTGTTATTAAATCATATTTAATGCAATTTTGGTTGCTGTTGATGTTTGCAAATTTCAACACATAAACAAAATATTTTATTTAATTTTAAACTGACACTTTCGAATGTGGAATAGTGTAGTGGGCGTTAATTTTTTTTTTTTTTTTTTTTTTTTTTTTGTTTTATTTGACAGAACCATCTACAGTAAACAGAATTTCAATTGTTTTGTAATATGCACTCACTCGTAATATGGTACATACGACAAACCGGCGGTAATGAAGAGGAGCAGAAGCAGAACCAGTATCATCAGACACAAAAACACACAATCAAAATGCAAATAAAAAAAGAACACGAATTTTTAATAAATTTTATATCACTGGAATGTGCTGAGTTTTGGGTTGTACGACTAGAACGAGTGTTTTTGCACACGCAAAAAAACAACATAAAATCATTGATAAAAAACCAAGCGTTTTTAGTTTTTATCGTCTACATTCCTTAACATCACAACAATTATCAACATCATCGTCATTCATAAACTCCATCAATATTCATGTTACTTTTTTTGAAAGGTATTCCGTATCACTATCTTAATGAGTTATAAGGTGTTTAAGATTTCAGTTTCTTACTTTGCTTTCCTTTAATAATGAATTAAAAATTTATCAAAACAATATTTTTTTGCTTGTAGTACAATTGTAAACATGTTTTAACTCCTATTACAGGGTTTCTCTTCTCTTCTTTTCTTTTTTTTTTTTTTGTCATTGAAACCTTTATTGCGTTTTTTTTTTTTTCAACTCAAATGAAATTTTATAAATACTTGAAATATTTTACTGAAAATACACTTCGAACTCGAGCGACGACGGTTTAACGAGTTCCTTATCTTTTGATTAATTATTTAGTTTATTGCAAGTTGACGTTATCCAAATATTAAGTTTAACGTAAATTCCTTTGCAACAATTTTAATTCATATCAAAGAAACTGACCACAAAACCGCAACAAAATATTACGAATTTATAAAGAAAGAAAAATTTTTTCAACTCAATTACTTTGTTAATTCATTTTTTTTTTTAAGAAATTCTTTTTAGATTTATTAATTTCTTTTTAAACTCACCAGTTACTTGCCATTAAATTAAAAAAATAAAACAAAAATTTCAATATTTTTATGGTTAAAGTCAAAAATATTTTTTATATAATTAAAGTTCTAAGTCTTTTCCATTTATTTAAATTTTAATTAAACACTACGTGGAAATTCAACTGAAATAATGCTTCATTGGTTTAATGAAAAACATGTTTCATTGGCACTATGCTCGTCAAAGTTGTTGGAAAATATCATCTTTTAAAACGTCAAGACAATTTACTTTTTTAATTTGATCTGTCAAGGTGAGGATAATTTATTCCAAAAAATAATCATTATTATTAATAAATATATATATTTATATTTAGATAATTCGAAACTCATAAAATCCTAGAGCTTCCCCAACCCCAGTCGACATTAATGAAACATTATTGGTTAAGCTGAATATATTTGGTTCCATAAGCGGGCGATGTAAAATGACTTGTAAAAACAAGATCAAGAACTTATTCGACTAGAATTAATTAGAACATACCTTAAAGTTACATCCTCAAAATGAACGACATTTTATTTATTTGTTTTAAATACAGAAGCAAACACTTGTGAAGGCGTATCTGTTAGGATGACTTTTTGTCTCTTGAAATCCTCTTGAATAACAACGTTAAATTGCCGAGTACAGCTCAATAAAATACGTGTAAATTTTATATTGACAACAATTCCACAGCATCAAATTAATACAGTAAACAAGTGCTAACAACACTTCGCATTGTAATTTTAAACACAAATTTTTATTAAAGTGGTTATTTTACAGGGTGTAAGTCATGATCGGTCACGCCCACGTGAGTTCGGTTGCGTAAATTCTCGGCTGATACACAATTGAGACAACGGAATCATTTATAAATCAATCTGTAAATCAATCTTAGTTTTTAAATATTTATTGAAAAGTTCTGTAAACAGTGTTAAAAGTTTTCCATCTACTAAAATAAATTGTACTGGGTGTTTTCACCCTTGTATCTCTTTTTTCGCTACGATTCTGAGGGACCTCCTCACAAAAATTTATTTAAATCCATCCAGTATTTTTTGCGTGATAAGAACACAGACAGACAGACAAAAATTTCAAACAAAATTTTCAAAAAACATTTCGTGTACAGAAATGATCTAATTACAGTTGTATTATATGTACAGATGTAGCAGCTACCATACTTAAAATAAAATACTAAAAAAATAACGATCCATCGATTTGAAACCGTTCTTACACCGTACATCTTTCGGAATAAGAGAGACCTCGATCATCACAGATCGAGACTTCCCCGAACAGAGACATAAGAAGACGAACCAAAAGCGTGATGCTGGCTACAAATATGATAGTCCCAGACGTGGGAGAGTAAACAAAATGATATTTTTTCAGGCCGTCGTTTTTGGCCTTTTCCGAAGTAATGCAGATAGCAGTTCCGGGAAGGGAGGCTCCCCAAAAGAAGAAGGGGGATTGTTTTAGTGGAATTAACACCACACAACGCAGCTGACAACAGTCACTGTAAGTGGCAATGCATTTTAAACCTTACCTCTTCCCCCAAAAAAAACGGGAATGATAAATTTCGATCGATTTTACTACAAAAACCCATAACAAAATCAATTTTTTTTTTTTACGAAAACAAGTTCAAAAACAAGTGTTTTTATTTTTAAATCGATCTATTTCCATTACATACCTAATTTTGTTGACAAAAAGTCAATATTATGCTCAAAGTTAAAATTAAATTCGTTAACTTTGCATTAATCGTCGTTCCGGTGCATATGGTGTTACAAGCGATTGTACGAAATTATGTTACCAAAGTTTTATTTGTAGCCCCTAAGCCTAAGAAATAGAAATAAATCCAACACAATTGTCGTTAAGAATGCCGAATTTCGTTTGATGTACTTGCATACCATAATTATGTATGTTTTATTACTGACAAAAAGTATTTCCAAAAAAATTTTCGTCGTTTGCCCCATGTCTAGCATTAAGGGTGCGACTAAAATTATGAGGCAAAGTGTTATAGATTGTTTTTGATGGTCTACATTTCATTATTGATATGTTTGTCAGTGAATATGTGAGTGTTTGTAACATGAACAGAGAATAATCAAAATGAGTGCAACAGAACAGACAGCGAAAAAATAAATATTGCATTATAAAAACAAACAAAAAAAAATAATGACACTGAACAAATTTTCAAATGTTTTGTTTAGAGTGTAACACATAAAAAGCCAAAAACAAACAAAACAAAAATAAAAGCAAAATCTTACAAATTTGTAAAAATAAGTAAAGCAATAACAAAACATGATGATGTTTGTCGTTTCGTTGTACTCAGAGTGCCATGTTGCCAATATTTATAGGAGATTGACTAATAATTCAAGTTGAAGGTTTTTTTTGGCGTTTTTCGAATGAAAATGATGGCTTTTTGTTCGTTATAGCAAATTAAGTTCAATGGCCTGTTTATTTGAGTTTTTGTATATACAAAAAAAATGTGTGATATTGTATGGTTAAAATGGCTATGAGTTAGTTTTTAAAAATAATTATAATATTCTTTAGTTAAGTAGTAAATATAATTTTATTTATTTGTTTGTTTTTTTGTTTTTTAATAAGACATTGTCAGCAAAAAAAAAATATTTTTGGTTACAATTTTATTTATTATGGGACTCATGGAAGCAGAGGAGTGAGGGTAGACTTGAAAAGGCACAGGTTTTTGTGTTAAAATTCAATAATACAAAAATTAATAATATAAACTCTAGAATTACAACACACGTTTAACAAAAAAGACAATAAAGAAAACATAAAAAACCATAATTTTTAAATAAGATTTTTTAAATTGCACTAAAAAACTACAACCTTGAAATTGTTGTTACAAAGTTAGTACAATGCATTCTTAAGAAAACAGTTAATGAACAAAATAAAAAGAGCCAACGTGTCCTTTTTAACAACTGTACTTTTTTCTTAGTTGTTTGTTGATAAGTCGTTTATCAATCGTTTTGAGACACAACAACTTTATACGTACACTCACAGGCAGTTTGTTGTAGACGTTTTTGAAAACGATAATGAACCTTTGAATGTTTAGTATGAGAGTTGAACATTTCAACTACAGACTTCCATTTGTTTGTAGTTTTTATGCAAGCTTTAACAAAGATATTTAAAAAGGATCTGACATTTAGCAAATGATGTAGCTGAAACGAATGAACAACTAACAACCCTCCTGTTGCGTTTTCATTTTTATTGTTGCAAAAACTTCTTCTTTTCTTATTCTTTAATCACATTTCTATATTTTTTTCTTTAAAATAAAATAAAAGTAATTTGAAGAGAGCAAAAAGGAAGTCTGTGTTATGAATTTCAAGTACAAAATACAATCATCAAAAAAAAAACAGCTAGGTTTTGGCACAGGTAAACAGCAACAATTTATAACAAAATATAAATACAGAGAGCGAGTGAGTCTTAGAGTAATCGTTTATTTTATTTTAGGACAAATGAAGTAAAGGAATAACAAGAATTAGTTCAAAAATAGAAAGCCAGAGGTAAGAAAATTAAAAATTTTTTTTACAACAGATATGACCCCTCAAGATATTAGCATGATTTACTCGTAAGTGCGAATTTTTCTGCTGTTAAAAACAAAAAAAAACAAAATTGCGTAAGCGAAAAAGTACAATTCACGTTTTAAATTAATTTTCAATCAAGAGATTTTATACATATCTTTCTCCTTACTTGAGAAAAAAATTTCTGGTGGCACCTTTCTTAGCAATTATGATTAAACAAACTGTACTGCCAAGTTCCTGATCATGATGAGTTTATTAAAATAACATAAAACTTTAAAAGCATCTTTCTGTTGGTAGTAAAGCAAAAATGTTAGTAAGTCAAGACGTACAAGTTAGGGCGCTTCTCTAAGCGTTAGAAGTTTTGGAAATTGCCAAGTTTGGTCCTTGCAGAATTTTAAAGAAAAGTTGATTGATGCTTTGGTAGATTAGGTTAAAAGTACTCTTTGCTTTTGATGAATCTTATGAATAAACTACCGACTCCTTACTTGGTAAATAAGTTAAAAGGTGTTGATTTTGGCAATTATTTTTATGTCTTGGTATGCAAGCATCTATTTTCCATATTAAATTCAACTTGGGAAGCTTGTTTTTGGTATCAAGGAAACAAGATGAATTATTCTAGAAGAAGAAAGTATGAAATAATAAACCATATATCAAGGATATCTAGCAAAGTTTAAATGGTGGGTTCAAAAATTTATAAACAAATAAATGGAGCAATTGCGAGCGGGGCATGGTGGGTTATAGAAACGAGATTTAATGTATTTGTGATATGGACACACAGAACTGACAGAGAGAACAAAAATACATGTTAAAGGTATGAATTTTCAAAAAGGTTTTGCCGGATCACACAATGCTATCTCTGATATCGTTAAACAAGTTACTTACTTTATAAACACCACAAACTGGCATTCATGTCGTTATCAAACGTTTGTTCAAAGTGATGTCATTTTATTTAACTTGAATTTTTGTTTTACACATTCTGGGTTTTTTATTTGAAAATTGCAAAATTGTAAATCTTAAAAAACATTTTCTTGTTTTCTTATCAAATTTCTTGGCTGCTCTTAAAATTCTCAAGGCACTCGTCGTTTCTCTAACAAGGTACGGGGTAAAAATACAAACTTGTAAATATTAAAACAAATAAAAAGCATTAAAGACTTCCTCTCAAGAAAATTAAATCAAGAAAACAATTTCAAAGGCAAAGTGAGAGAAGGGGGAGAAACATTTCAAGTTAGGAGTAAAGGAGCTGCATTTTTGTTTTTACATCTGTCCAACTAAAATTGCATTGTCCGAGAAAAATATAAAAAAATAAACATTTTGTGTTTATCCATGTTTGAAGAGAGAACTCAAGACGTTAACATTTGAAGTTGCTGCGAAAGCAATAACAACCCCTCAGTGCTTGCAACACAAAACAACAACCACTGTTGATATTTATTTTTCTCATATACAAACAAGTTGGCAAAAAGAAAACAAAAAACACAAACGGAACATAAAAAAGCGACAGATGCAAGTAGTGGTTTTCTTTCATTTACTTAAAGATGTTGGGATCCTCAATTGAACACACACACACATATCTACACATACTGACATAATACAATACAATAACAATAAACAGGCAAAAACAAAACACACATGTTGCTAGTAGAACAACAACAACAAATTCTACTATAAAACGACTACAGCCAAAAAAAAAAAAAAAAAAACAGCAACACCTTTTCCTACTTTTATAGTTATTACACCGTTTGATAGTGTTAAACAGAAATATTTGTTATTAAAAATACAATTTAATTTGATATGAAATCATCACAATTTATGAAAATATTATATACTGTGTTGGTTTGAGAAGGACAATTAAGCTTTTAAGTCAAGAGATTTATTACAAAAAAATGCACTTAAATGCGACTTTGACTCACACAAGAAGTTCTCTATACAAGGCGAATGAATTACCAGGTGGCAGCGCAGGCGAATTCAGTATTTTTTGCTGGTATACACGGCTGTCAAAATCCATATATAAAAAATGTACACATATTTTTTATATATGAAGTTTGACAGTCGTGTATAGCAGCAAAAAATACTGAATTCGCCTACGCTGCCACCTGGTAATTTATTCGCCTTGTCTCTGTATTATGTATGGTCGTCCTTTAAATTTTTTAAGGTGTCTGCCTATAATGGATAAAAAAATAAGATCATTCGTCAAAATTACGGCATCCTTATGAAAGCACCCTTTAATTCTAAATTTATTGTTCACGCCTATTTTTAAATCAGACATATTTATACACAATATGTGAAAATTCTAAATTCCAATCACCACTGGAACACCCTTTATACTCTAGCTTAATTTTAATTTAGTGTCAGGTGCGAGAAAACCACGTTACTATTGGGACATCGTTTAATATAAAATTTTAAATTTTGTACTCGTTGCTATAGCGGACATAGTTTAATTAATAAACTGTGGAATTTTGAAGTGTATGTCTACCGCAGTTTAAAAAATAACAATATTTCAGAACACTCTTTAAATTTCAGTATTCGTTTTTATAGCGTCTACCTACGTTTTATTTGCAAATTTTGCGAAAAAGCAGTGACTTGCAAGTATCTAACTCGCGTATATAATACGTAATTAACTACACTACTTGAAATCTGTGATGTCAGTTAGGACGATTTATCGCCAAATGTGGAGATAAAAATTTCATTTTGGCGATAAAAATTTTAGAATGGAGAAAGGCGAGATACCTGGCGATATTTAAAATAGTTGGCTATATTGTAAGCCATTTTTTATGATTTTCTTTATGATAACATTGCCGTTGATAACACAGAAAATTGGTACTTTAACTCCACTCACTCACTGCCTTTTTTTAGCATCGTCATAACTTGACATTTAATTCTAAAAATAGTATTTACGTATATAAAAGGCAGACTAAAAATATATAAAAGTCAAAGCGAACTTGGTTAATTCGCCGATACGTCTACATTTTAAGTCGACCTTAAACATATAAAATAAAAATGCAATGTTTGTTATTTTTTTTTTATTGCAATATTATCACAAATAAAATCATAAAAATAGCCAAATATATCTTCATGTATCAAGCATCTCGTCATTTTGAAATTTTTATTGCAATCACTGACAACACTGCGTATCATTACAAAAAAGAGAACAAGAAAGAATGAATAATAATATATTTATTTCAAATAATCCCTTTGTTTTTTTTTTAGGAAATGGTGTTAAAAATGGCAAAACCCTTTTACTTTTTACTTAACAGCAGCAGCTTCCCTTAAAGAAAATTAAAAGTAACAATAAAAACAACAACAGTAACAGCAACTTAAAGAGTATGAAGTTTTTTTTTTAATTCTTTAAAAATTTTTGTAATCAAGTATTTAACAGGAGTCTTTCTAATTGTACAATTGCAGCTGCTGTTTATTTCTGTCAGTTAACTTTTACTTGTAATTTTTTGGAAATGGTTTCTAAATTAAATGAGGTTACAAGTTAAAAACGACGCTTTTAAATGTTGATTAAATACTTGTAGTAAAGGTTCATAACATATGTATTCATAGAAATTAAATTCAAATAAAGGACTGTAAGAAGAGAATCGAGTTCGTTTATTTAGAGGTGTCGCCCAGACTTTGTTACCTGCTGCATTAATAGGTCTGCTACCTTTCCCTTTCTGGTAAAGTAGTATAAGCGCACAATCAACACTTTTGTCAACCAAAACTATCACAGTAGCTTTACCTTCCTCAGTATCCAAAAAACAAAAATTTTCATTACTGATAATAATTGTCAGTATCCGAAGAGCCCATATAATTTTTCATTTGAAACTTATTCCTATTTTCATTTAACGGTCCCAAGTGAATACAGCTTTCGTAAGCTAACCTAACTTTTATTTTCTTCTCTACACTATTTTAATATTACCACATTACACTGCACGGGTCATAGCCAGTTTTTTTTAAATGTTTTTAGTTCATGACTAAGATTCTATTCACTAAACGGAACAAGCGAAAAGAAAAAAAACTTAGAACAATTTAATTTTAAACAAAAATGTGTGTGTGTGCATACTTATATGTACACAAACGTATATATGTGTGAACTTTTTAAAATTAGAAATACATGAGGAGTTTTTGCACACAAGTTATTTTGAAGACAAAATAAAAAAAAAATAATTTGGACATAAAACATACATATGAATTTAAAGGAAATATATAAACATAAGAATAAAAATTGTCTTTTTATTACTAAAAAAAAATATTCAAGGAAAATGACAAATTTGTCCAAAAATATTTTGTTGGCAATTAAATTTTAACTTTTCAAAATTTATCACATGACAAGTAATGGAGGGTAAAAGTCAACAAATTATTTCTAATTTGAAATCAGGAACCAACCACCTGTCATGTTTGTATTTTCAATTTGCAATAAATTTATAATAAAATAACAAAACGTTTCTATTTCACTTACTTTGCTAGACTGCACAATGGGCATGTTATAAACAAAAATTTATGCGAAAAGCATTATATTTGTACAGGATAAAGTCACCAAGAGTAAATGTAAGGTGGTTCTACCTAAAACCTTTAAAACCTGTAAAAGACACTAAGCGATATGTGCATGACTTTTTGAACTTTCCTCGAAGCCAGCAGCAAACCCTTACTGCAGTGTCAGGTGCCAAATGTAACAGTCCTAAAATGTTTAGCATTAAGAACCGTTCTGAATTTTGGTAAAATTAGAAATGAGTAAATTGTGAGTTGTAATAAAAAAAATTTCGCAGAAAAATCCCATCATGGCTTAATAAGTAATGAACGCCGAACAAGCCCACGCAGGATATTGATAAAAACACGCATTCAGCTATTCAATAGCTTAATCATTATGTATTAAACGTTGTTGTGTATGTCAATGTAAAGCAATATGTCATTTTATACTTCCAAATTATTGTAATTATAATGCAGAATTATTATTATTATTATTTATTTATTTATTTTTTTTTTGAGGCAAAATCATCAATACATTTTCTTCTAAAGCACACTCTCTGGGTGCCGACCTCTTTTAATAAGTACCGAGAAAGTCGGCACTATTAATTTCAATGCTATAAAAGTGACAACCAACATTCTAGGTGATATATGGGCGCATTACACTTAAAATTTGAGCAAAAAATTTTTGTTTGGTATTGACTTATTGTAAATTAACATTGTACAATTAGATTGCTAAAATTAATGGTAATTCGGATTTCAGAGATTTTTGTTAATATGTGTGACATTAACTCAGATCGTAATACCGAAGGCTTCATAAAAGGGTTTAACATTTTTTACCCACAAGAGTATTTTTAGTAGTTTAGCAGCAGTGCTTAAAGCATGGATTAAACAGCAGTCTGAATAATGTCTTTTTACGGATGAAGCGGGATTGAAACTGTTCAAGATGAGATACACTCGAAGGATTTCGTACAATGTATGGGTCACTCTTTTATTATACCCTTCACCACAGGTGAAAAAGGCTGTATATAGGATTGTCATTCCATTTGTAGTTGCTACGATAATGTTTCCGAATCCATTAAAATATGTATTCTGAATTCTCATTCATAGCGAAGGCGATTGAGCGATGGCTGTCTGGTTGTCTGTCCGTCCGTGTTGACCGCATAAGACCAAAGACATTTAAAAAAACATTCTAATGCCCGCTTTTTAAATTCCATAAAAAACTGGAAAATGTTGCTTAAAGTTTATTTAAATAAAAGATTTCATTGAAAAATTTGGATAAATTTTATTAATATATTTGTTTTCCTTTTTATTTCTTGCAAAATGCCACCCGACCTTTTATTAATTCAAATGGATCTCATCTATAAATAGATATTAAATACTTACAAAATTTAATATCGTTGCATAAATATTTTCACAAGCTTTAAATCAAATTGTAAACTTAAGCAAATTATAATTTTTTTAACTAAATTTATAATATAAGAAAATAACTGTAATAATAATAACACAACGGAACCAATTTTTAAAATGTTCATTTATTAACTAAAAGCTTTAAGAAATATTAATTTCTAAGCTTGCAAGGAATTCAAAATATTTGTTATGTAGCGATACGTTAGCAAATATTTTTCCAGCAAATTTGGGGATCAATACGCCGATTAGTTCAAATAGCGTTGCTGCTAATGTGAGACCAGCAAATACTTTGCTGCTGTTCGTTCAGCATTTGTTTTCGACTTACGGTAAAAAAATAATGTTTTCATGGCCAATTTGATGGCTTCTGATTATTAAAAGTCAATTAAAATTTCCTTGTTCTGGGTATTTTAGAAAGTTGCAGGTTAAATTTTCGCTACTTAAAAGAAATAAACAAATTTTATGGTGATTTGTAATAAAGAAAAGTTATTTATATGCTCTAACTTATTTTTGCAACTTGGATTTTTGCAAGCAATTGCATGAAAGAATAAAAGAATGTGTTTACTTGTTTGCAAAAATTTAAGCAGCACTGTCAACTGCCAAAAACGTTTGAGATACGTTTAATATTTATTTCTTTGGAAATTAAACTAAGAAATTGTTTCCCTTAAAACTATGCAAAATAGAGATTTTTTAAGTTCAGAAATAAATAAATAAATAATATAGATTTTTTGCATTATTTTAAACTCATATTTTGTTTTTTTTTTTTTTTTGTTTTATGAAAATTTTGAATACATTTTTTCCGTGTGATCAATCGTTATTTCAACTAACGTGTTTCTTTGCTACTTGTTAACGCTCCAACGTTGTCAGTGGGTAAAAAAAAGAGAATAAAAAGAATTTTTTTCGAGAAGTTGAAAGATGACTCTTAGACAATCTTCCGAAAGGTGACTGGAATGGTGAAAAAGCATAATACCTTCAGACGTTAAAACTATTATTTTACGTGTATAAGTCAACATAAGACAACCGACTCTACAATTCAATGATATTTTGACTTCTAAAAGGGCTTAATGGGTAGACTTTCGAAATCACGGGAAAAAACTAGTTAATTAATACAAAATGAGGACGTGAATTTTGAAGAAAATCCGTGTATTTAAAGCCTTACGCGCAAAAATAGAAATCTTAGATTGAGAAACATTTTAATACAATTTGCAGATTGTCGAATAATCTGTAAATCGTATTAAAATATCGATTTGGAGTTTTCCCAATAAAAGTATTAAATGAGTGTGAAAGAAATATCTTGACTTTGTAGTCGGGTTGCGCAGCAGTTTGTATTATCGTAAATTGTTTGCTGTTCTCATGTCACTGAGTAGAGTTTCAAACCCGAACCGTGTTAAAAAGAATAAAAACTATCTGTACTTTTCTAAAATCACCTTTTAGCTGATAAAAAGGACGTTGCGCTGACATTGGTGTTCATGTTAGAAAATTTAATCTTCCATATAACAAATTCTGCAGAATCCCGGCTGGCTGAGCAATTTGCCATAAGGTGGAGTTTAAAAAAAAAATTAAGGCTATTGGGGACTACTCTTAGAGCATGGATGCTTACGAACAGAATTTTAAGTTTCATCCTTTCTAACTTGACTGTCATAGTGAACCAAATATCTGAATTCAAGAGCTTAACTTGGGACGATATAGAAAGCTTAACGAGGCATTTAAAAATATCAGTGAAAATACTTAAAATAATAGCACGCCCATTTTAGGTTAAAATAATGCGGATTAGTGCAAGTAGTCAAGATTCAGCTTTTAAGAATTTGTTTTCTTTATTTGTTTAAGGTTACTTTGTCAATAACGTGTGTAGTCAGGCAGAAAAATTTTTTTATTTATCCGGAACACTACAATAGTAATGGACTTAAAATTTATTGCAAGTGCCGACACAGGAGTTTGGATAATACTTTTTCAACATTTTAATAATTTTGATTTCTTTAAATATTCAAAAGCTGCAAAGTATTGAAATATGAAAAATAGAACCAAACAAATCTTTGGTTTTTAATAGTTTTAGGAGGTGAAATGTATTAAAGCACACTAATTGCGGCCACTAGCAATGCTTTTTATTTTGAAATTAAAACCTAAAAAAAACGATATAATTTTCATTCATCATTTATTTAGTTATTGCAATTTATATACAATTCAATGATTGAGTAAATTACATGTGTATTTTTGTAGTCTAAATTAGATCCTCTTATAAGGCAACAATAAAGTGTAATAATAACAATAACAATAATAATAATAATCGTTTTGTAACAAGATAGAGTGCTGTTTTCGACTATGTAAACTAGATTTTAAGTAACTCCATATATAATACATAATTTTACATAAAAAATAATCGGCTCTTAATGGGTTAAGCATTTTTTTAAAGTTTTGGTATTTCCTGAAAGATCTCTTTTAAATGATACGCATATTGATATCTTAAAAAATATGGTGAACAACCGTACTTTTCTATGAAGAGTTTAAAAGCCCATAACCCGAAAATTATACATGAGCGCCAATTTTTTACTTGGTATTTTTTTTTTCTTATTTTTTAATTCTCTATTGTCCCATCTATTTGTTAAACTTAAACAAATATAATCAATTACCTAATTGTATAAAAAATAAAGATAAATTAAAAATTTTTGAAGAAAAATTGTATATTTTGTTAAGAATAATTACTTTATTTGAAATGTTAAATTAATTTGAAATAAATTAAAAAAGTATATTACCTACTATTAAATAAATAAATGAATAAATAAAAAAATATTTTTGTCACATCATTTAACTTCAATTTCTATTTTGGTTGTAAGTGTTTTGGACTTTTAAATGTATCAGTTCATAACAAATTTCTCCTGGAATAGATATTAAAAAATCACAGTATAATTTTTTTATTAGTTATTAAAATAGAACTCTAAAAACCTTTTAAAAATTACTTCTTATCATTTTCAACTAGTTTTGCATGGAGTGGATTGATATGTCAATTGAAGCTTTCACTTCTTACAAAAAAAAAAACAAACTATCAAAAATAAGGTTTGTTTTGTTCAGTGTAAAGTTGTTAAACAAATTATTATATCTTTTAAAGCTCTAGAAAAATATTGAAACCGTTTTAAAACATGTATTTTCTTAATTGTTATTTTATACCTGTTATTTTTTAACACAAAACAAATTGATTTACGGAAATATTTAATTTTTTTTTTCATATTTCACAACAACATGACATAAATATCCAAACATTAAGGCTGAAATAAAATTAGTAGACAAAGTGCTGATTAATGGAATGAAAATTTACTACAATTTGCAATAATAATTTTAAAAATCACAGAGTTTGAGAAAAAACAGTTGTATGAATATTATTTTGCAAATTATTTGCAGAGAATTTCCATAGATAATTTGGAAATTTGCCATTTTAATATTTGCTTTTTTGTGGTCTAACAAAAGTATACAAAACATAAAAACAACAATTTAGTTGTTGATAAAGAATAAAATGTTATAATTAACCCCAAAATATATACAAATGTAAGTAAATATCTCTTATATACATACATGTAGTATGTACATGTTAAGTAGTGCAAAAAACATTGAAGGAAAAAAATTAAATCATACAAGCAAAATACATAAAAGAAAAAATTAATAAATTTAAAAAAGCAAAAGTTCTCTTTTATTACTATTTTTTTTTTAATTTATTTGATTGAGAATTAGAAATAGACAAAAAGGAACTAAAACTAATAGTATGTTAAAATCAGCCAGTAAAGATAATTGCTCAAACTTTTTGTGATACTTGCCACGATGAAAAAAAAAGATGTTAAGAAATAACAAATATAAAATAAATTATTAGAAAAAAAAACATTTTCTAAAAAAAAGTTAAATACACGAATGAACATATAAATTTAATACAAACAACAACAACGATAAGATTAACTGAACGACACACGAAAATAATTAAATAAGCAAAAAATGTTAAATACGAATAAAGACGATTGTGAGAAAAAAAATCGTTAAAAACGTGTTTGACGTTTTGTAAGACTAAATCAATATTTGAATGAAAAAATAATAAACAAATAAGAAAAAAAGTAAAAACGTAATTGTTGTTTGTGCATAGAAAAATAATGTTTAATTATAATATTAATTTTAAGTTTTGAGTTACAGTGTAATTTAAAATACAAAAAGAGTACTTATGTTGTGCAGCACAATACAATAAATGGTTAATTATTAAACTTAACATAAGAATTTCGCAATGAGTTTGCGCAAACTCATATGTTTCAGCAGACATTAATTGTACAGTGTTTTTATGGCTCTAAAAATGTTTAATCAATCTTCAACAAAAGTCCAAATGTTGAGGATTTTTTATTGATAATATTTATGTGCTTTTCAAAACTGTTTAGGAAATTCCTACAATATAGATAAATAGATAAACTACATTAAATAAATTAATACAAATATTTAGTTACATATTGAAAAGGTGAAAAAGTGATTATTCCCATTTAAACAAAAATATTAAATCGCTTTACAACAAACGAAAATGAAAGTAAGAATAATAAGCAAAAAATACGTAGATACAAAATAACAACCGTCTCCTTTCTTGAAGTCGGCCAAGTATATTACACCATGTGTTCCCCTCACCATAACCCATTCCCTTTTTACATAATTGAATATTTAACTATAAAAACTAATCAGTGGTGTTGATGTAGCGAGATATCCAATAAGTTGTGCCGATAGTTTCTATGTTTCCATCGTTCGTAGCTCGTTTTGGTTCTATCGTGAACATGTATTTTTATCTCATTTTCGACTGTAACTAATTAACCAAAAGTAAGGAGACGCAAAGAAAGGGAATATTGTGTTTCTCTTCAAAATACGTCTTACTAATCAATGACAGCCTCTAGCTCTTACTTAATTCGTCGTAGAACCTTACGCTGAGCAATCTAAGCCTGTACCTTCGCATTACCGGGCAGCGACACATAATATATTCAATATTTGGCACTTTTTTTTTTCTTAAACAAACTACTGTATTTAGTATAATTTGAACAAAATTTATGATGAAATGTAATAGGTTGTAAAAACATATTTTAATAATAAACTAAACGGCAGGCAGTAGTGATGAAGCAAATTTTTTTAACTTTGTATAATTTCCTACATATTTGTCGTAGCAACTACATAATTACAAAACGAACACAGAATGAATATTTACTACAGCACAAAAAAATAATAATAATAATAATAATATAATGTTAGCAACAACATAAAAATCAATACTAAACTTTTTTCTGTTTAAAAAATCACTTCAAAAACAAACAAAAAAAAACTCATAAATAAAAAATATAGTTACAAGTAGCTTTGTTTTCTGTTGTTTAAATAAATTTTAATTATTTACAAACATCCAAAAAAAATTCACGACAACCTACCTATTGTACATAGTGTCCCAATAAAAAAAAAAATGTATAAAACTAATAAATGAAAAGATTATTTTAAATAAGGCATAGGTACTTGAATTTTTTAGTACCATTGAATTATCATTGGCATTACTTGAAATAATATCAATGACAAAAAATTTAATTTTCATTTAATGCTATTAATATTTTTAATTATACTTGTTTTTACTAATATTAATGAAATTTTTTGATTACTTAATAAACTTGAAAAAAATATCGTTTTTATGGAACACAATTTTATGATTGCAGAAGCTTCAGATTTACCTGAGATAATTACTTAACTTAACGTCTGACATCTATAGCTAAAACCCCAAGCAGTACTTTTTGCAACTTACAGAAAAAACAAATTAATGCATATGTTCCTGTAGTGTTTCATTTTTCCGGAGAATGTTAAAACATATTTCCAAAAAAAATTTGTGATAAGAATGAATTTTAAAATAATGCTCTACTATGCTTTAGTTTTTATTTAGAGTAAAAAGTCAATGATAATGATTTTATTTTGTAACTAATTATGAATAAAAAGTTTTTATTTAAAAGCATTACCATTTTAAAAATAACATTGGCATTATTTATCATTCATTGCTAATGAAATTGACAATTAATTGGTATATTTAACAATTTACTTCCAGGGTTGAAGCAAAAGAATGAGTGTTAATACAGACACGTTTAATAAATCTACTTAAGCCTTATTGGGTAAATAATTCATAGACGTTTTATTTAAGATCCTATAACGATCGGAATGCTCCGAGAATGTAAATCTAAAGAGCGGACACAGTATTGGCCTCAGGATCCCGAAAATGATTAGAGGATTTTTTCCAGAATGATTTTCCAGCCCTCGATTTCATGCAATTTTGTATTACAGTATATGTTTTAGGGCGGATCAGCTTTAACTTAAATTTATTGAAAATAAAAAAGTAGTCTACGAAATGATTTTAAAACTTAATCGCTTGTACCGAACCAATAAACTTTATGAAAAAATATTACACGGGCTTAATTTTGCAATTGATGCACATTAATAACGGATAAATGGTTCCATTTAAAGTGATTTTAAGAGTTTCTCGTCAAATTGGCTTACCACTACACAGTGAAGAAAATACATATGTATATAAATTCAAATAGATGATTCGAACATTGTGCGAGTTTGGTCAACCATAAAACAAATGACAGCCAGATGTGCAGTATTCTTAACTGCTACCGTAAAGAAATAGTTCCCGGAACTCTAAGCTGTTGCCCTGATCACAAAGCCATCGTGACACTGTGCATGTATTAACTCGTTAACCTTTAACTAAGACCAGCTGAGGTGACACAATTTTTTAAGCCACGAATGTGATTTATTATAATAATTTACATTTAAATATTATATCTTTTTAGGGAAAAACTTTACACATAAGCAGAGCTGTTACAATAACCATTTCACGGAAGTTATCCAGTCGTTACTGCAGTGGTACTCTTCGGCTTGTTATAGGGGTATACAAGCTTCTTGTTTGGATAATTTGTGGATAACACAAAAGCTAAACCATGTATGCCTATTTAATAAAAAAGTCACCATAAATTTAATTTGCAACTTTAAAATATAAGTAGTTTCTTTAGCGAGTCACATTTAACATTATTATTGCTTAAGTCGTATTGAATTTTTCATGTCGATTTAAAATAAAGTATATCTCTGCAAGCATTCATGACGTGGAAATGTGTCGCAAATAATAGGTAAAATAAGTAACTAAAACCTATTACTAATTGTTGTAATTGTTACTAGAACGTGTTCATGTACTCGAAAAAGCTTAGGAGAGAGTGAAAAAAATTTTACTTTCAAAAATTATTTATACAGCTGTTTTTTTACTTTTGCTTAAAAAATGATCGGTAATATTGAAGAAAATGCAAATATTTGGCAGCTAAAAGAATAGGTATAAAAATTTATTTGTTTTTAATATACAAGCTTCTGCTTGTAATTTCTTACCATTTTATTAGCAAACTAAGTACTTTACAGGTCAACTTAGATGCTGTAAAGACTGTTCGAAAAAGTGCTTTAAGGAATGAAGTAGCTTTGTCAAATTTCTGACTTGGATGCGTTCATACAAATTTGAAGCCCGGTTTTTTTCCTAATAATAAATACAACATTTAAACTGTTATTTTAAACAAATACAAATAAATTAATTCACGGTTGTTCAATTAAATGTATACATATAGTTAAAAAGTACTAATCTGTAACATCACGAAAACTAATTAACTTAATTTAAAATAAATATACTACTTCGGAATATGTACCTTCATATTCAGTTTTATTTCTATTGATAACAAATTTTTTATTACTTTTGTTTAATTAGTATTTGCCATAATCATTTTTTGTTCAGGTGCATCTATCGTGTTTTAATTTGTGGATTTTTCTCTATTAGAGCTATGGCGCCTTTAAAATTCATTTAGCTGGCAATTTAATTAAATGACCTTCTCACTTGTGATTTTTTAATCGATAATTTATTTAATACTTTTTAAAATATATATTTTTTGTGGCTTTTTTATCGTCATTTATAAATTGCCAAAGAAAGATTTTGTTGTTGCTATTATTTTTGCAATAATAAATAAAAAGTTAAAATCCTAAACACACGTACATACAAATCTTAAAATTTATGATTTACTTCATTATAAAATTGGGTTTGCGGTTTCGTAAGTATAAAACAAAACACACGTTTTGATAGGTACCTCGTCCTTTTTAATATCTTAAAGTATAATTATATATTGGCGTACCTAAGAAACATTGAAAATATTCTAAATTTGTGAATACCTATTATCATTACTACAAACCGATCACGTTTAGTTATTACCAATTTTTGTATTATTTCATAATATATCTACAATTAATTTGGGCATATCTTCATTTAATTTTAATTTGTAAAAACTAAATCTTAATTGGATTTTATTTTAGATGTTTAAGTCACTTAGAATTTATTTGTTTATTTACCTATTTTTTTTATTAAATTTTAGTGCAAATGTTTTGAGCTTCTTTTAATTATACCTATTTTATAAATTTATTTGAGAGATAGGTATAAATAATATTTATTATTATTTTTTTAATAGATAAAAAAACTTTAACCAGTTCCTAAAGTTTTGAACAATCAATTAAAATGCCACTTAGCACCTAGAGTCTACCAAAGTAAAAGTCTGATATAACAACATACTGTTGCATGTTTGATTATTTGAAAGCAACCGCTTGTTAGTTAATACAACCCCACTGTTTGAACAAACAAAAACAAATCTTGAAGAAAAAAAATTAATTTTTATCACTTACCTCCATCATCCATTCAGCAACAATTTTACGCATGGGTGGCGTTATATCCTTTTGTACTGTCTTAAAATAGGTACACATGGGTTGGGGTCTCTTCTCCTCTGCCTTGAGAGCATTTTCCAAACAACGATCCGTTAAAAAAGTGGGATCTTCAGTAGCCGTATTAACGTAATCTAAGGAACGATTTATGAGATTGTTAACATAAACACTATTTTGTTGCTGTTGGTTAATTTTGGCCGATGTTGTGGGCTCATCGTTCTTAATTGAACATAAATTATCAACAAATTCATTGCTATCTTCGTCACATTGCAACTTCGCCGAGCGACAGCAGTTATTATTTAAAGAGCTATTGTTTAGAGAGGAAGCGGAGGAGGTGGAGGATATAGAAGATGTTAAGTGATTGTTGCTGCTACTTAAGCTGGAACTGGAGATGCTGCTGCTCGAGCTACTGCTGGAACTGTAGCCGGAAGAATTTGTCGAGGAGCAACTCGTCGTTGAGGATAGCAACGAAGACTTGCTCGAGTAAAGTGACGGTGGTGAGGTAGTTGATATTGTAGTTATGGTGTTATCATTGTTGTTGTTAATTATACTAAGTGTTGTTTGTTGCTCTGCTGGATATTCATTTGTTTCTAAAACTAACGATGATTTCTGTGGTAACTGTTGTTGCTGTTGTTGATGACACAATATTTCCGTTTCATGTTCGTGCATTATATTTTCGGTACACAAAAGGTCCATGATTGTTTACTTTGAATATTATTATTATAATTCGTTTTGGACACAAAATAGGATTTAGCTGATATATTTTGACAATAAGAAGCAGTACAGATTTTTTCAAATTTGAAGAAATATTGAGGTTAAAATCGATTTAATTAGATATAATTTTAAAATATTTGTTTTTCCTTTTTAATCTATTATTGATTGGCTATATTCTATGCAGCGCACTATTATTATAATTAACAAAAAAAATTTCTTTAATGAAGCTTATTACTTCCTTTTATAAATTAAATACATAAGTATATTAATAAATTCAACAAGTCTATTGATGTTTTTTTGTATCGGAATTCTTAATTCGCATACTTTCTTTAAACTTCAAAAAAAACAATAACAACCCGCACAGCAAAGTAAAAAATACAAACACACACAAAATTTGTTTTTTGTTGGTTTTGTTTTTATTTCTTTATTTTGCACGCAAAATATATAAAACACAATCTTTATTGGCGGGTTAAGGGGTAGGGAAGGAACCGTTTAGTTAGTTTTTGCTTTTTTTTGTTGTATTTTTTGGGAACAATATTTATTTGGTTTTATTTAATTTGCACTCGAAAAAACGTTGCCAAATTTCGGCAAACTTAAATTAAAGTATTTTATTAATCACCGTTATAGTAACTTAAAAAAATTATTACTTTCAAATAAAAACGACTTAAGCTTTTGTAATCTGGCTACCTTTTAAACTAAGCTCATAATTTCGCTGTTTTTGAATAACTCTTCAACTGTAAAGTCAATACTGCAGACACCTTATTAACACCACACCAGACAATTCTTTCCTTCCACGCAGTCGAAAAGAAACAGAACCAACAGTTTACAAATTATCTATGACAACATACCGGCTTTTTGTTGAGAGTACTCAAAGTCACTACAAAAGTCAAACGGCGTTATGTTGGTGATCGTGTCGGCGTAGTTTAATATGTGGATACTAATTTGGCAACCTTATTAAGTACGATCATTTATGTTTAATATAAAATAAACATTTATATGCCGCATATTTACTTACTGTAACCAATAGTAATGAGTTATAATGTGTTTTTAAATACTGTGAAACAGAATGATATATGTTTATAAATAAAAAACCACTATTTTTTACAAAACCATCCGCCACTTCTCTAGTTTTAATGTACTCATTGCCAGACAAGTTTGCTTTTGCATAAAACCGTTGAATTCAAATCATTGCGCGAATTTTCTTACATGGTTTACACTGCATTTTTTCTGCTTGTTTGAGGAAAGAAAACTTTTTTGCTAAATATAATTATATTATATATTATATTATATAAATATAAAGTTTTTAATATTTGTTTTCTACAAATGTTTATTTATTTTTTTAAATTTTTGGCATTTATAGTTTTTTCTTGTTTTTTGAGTAATTTCTTTTTTTGCGTTAAGTTTCTTCTTTTTAATATCGTGCATTTTCTGTATCTCTTCTAATTTTCGGTTTCTTTAGTTATTTTTTGGGTAAACATATATTCAATTTTTTATTATTATATAATTTTAATTAAAAACAAACTTATGCAAAATTGATTGTTTCTTGTGTGCTTTTTTCGATTTTTTTTTTTTTTTTTTTTATTTAATTTTTTGTTTTCGGTAGAAGCTGCTTTGTGTAACTTGTGGATAACTCAAAAGTTAAACCATATATGCCTATTTAATGAAAATTTACTATAAACCTAATTTGCAACTTTTAAATTTAGATAGCTTCTTAATCGCGTCATATTTAACATTATCATGTCTAAAATCGGCTTGTGGCTATTTGTATAGCTTATCTTTGATAAGCATTGAATTTTTTATGTCGATTTGAAATATATGTTATTAAGATCAAAGCAATATTAAGCTATCTCTGCAAGCATTTTCAATCGAAAAAGTTACTGTATCGTTACTTCATGGCATCGAATTGTGTCACAAATAATAGGTCTGTTCAGTAATTAAAAATTATTACTAATTGTTACTAGAACTAATTCATATACTCGAAAAACTTGCAAGCAGAGAGTGAAACAAGAGCGTAAAGCTTTAGATAGAAACAATTTGTTGCAAGTTATGGCTAGTAAAATATACACGACTTTCAAACTCCATATATAAAAAATATACACAAATATTTTATATATGGAGTTTGACAGTGGTGTACGCCAGCAAAAAATACTGAATTCGCCTACGCTGCCACCTGGTAAGTTATTCGCCTTGATACGGTGGGAGCGATGCAAGGCGAATTAATAACAGGTGGCCTTAACAGCCCAGGTGACTTTGTGATTTTTCCTTCTTCGAATGTCAAAAGTTATATTCTCCTATTGCGCTTCTGTTTTTTTTTTGACATCCGAAGACGATTTTTACAAAAACAAAATGTACATATGTATTTCGCAGTGTTGTATTCATTTTCGCCGTGAGTATACCTGTATTAATTCGCCTTGGGAGCGATGGCGAATTCGTTAATTTTCACCGTTAGCCCGAATATCAAACAAGTATAAAGATTTTTTATATATTTGTAGTTTGACAGGCTACAGAATGTTTATTCGCTTTGAAAAATATTAGACAGCATAGCGAAATAATCAAACGAATCAATTACCAGGTGGCAGCGTAGGCGAATTCAGTATTTTTTGCTGCTATACACGACTGTCAAACTACATATATAAAAATATACACAAATTTTTTGTATATGGAGTTTGACAGTGGTGTACGCCAGCAAAAAATACTGAATTCGCCTACGCTGCCACCTGGTAATCGATTCGCCTTGGAAATAATACTAGGTGGTTTGGATAGCGAATTCATTGATTTTCTCTAAAAAGTTAAGTGTCAAACACCATATAAAAAAATTATACACATTTTTTATACATGGAGCTTGACATTCCAGGTTTTGGCGAAAATTATTCAATTCGCCATTGCGACCGCCTAGTTTTTATTCGCCTTGGTATACAGATTATATCATGGTGAAATCATGCCACCACCTGGTGCGCCACTGCCACCACCTGGTCATTGATTTCGCTATGGATTTTTTCTATATGAAGTTTGACAGTTAGCAAGGCAAATTCAATTCTACGTAAAATTAATGGCTTAGGTGATCGAATTTGCTTTGAATTCGAATTCGCTTGACGCGCCATTTAAAAATATGAAAAAAATTTTAATTTTAAAATTGAAAAAATATGTTTAATAATAAATTTGTCGACAAAATAGTGAATATGCGAATAAACCGTTGTTTGAAAAGTGTTCGTATGCCCAAGAAGTGCAGTTAAAATATTAAAAAAAAAAAAACAAAAACAAGAAACAATATATTTTTATTTTTTTAATATGCATATCTACACACATATTTTTGTATGTATATTAATAAAAAATATTTGAATATTTATGATGAAATATTTGTGGGGTTGCTAAAAAAAATACGAGTACGGGAGTAGAATTGTGTTCAATATGCCGAAGGACACTAAAGGGAATATGAATTGAAGTAGCATTTCTTCAATAAATTCCTTTTTCTTTTCTGTTTTTTTATCTTATACGTCATTGTTTACAGACGCGTACACGTAAGTTTACACAAACAAAATACAAGAATTTTTTTGTCCTGATGCGTTTACCTAATATTTAATTTGCCTTGAAAGTAAAGCTTCCAACCAAGGCGAATTTGTGTATATTTTTTATATATGGAGTTTGACAGTCGTGTATACCAGCAAAAAAATATTGAATTCGCCTACGCTGCCACCTGGTAATTTATTCGCTTTGCTTCCAACAAAAATCAATGAATTCGCTTTTGCTCCCACCAAGATGAATCAATTACCAGGTGGCAGCGTTGGCGAATTCAGTATTTTTTGCTGATGTACACCATGTGTATATTTTTTATATATGGAGTTTGACAGTCGTGTAAACCAGCAAAAAATACTGAATTCGCCTACGCTGCCACCAGGTAATTGATTCGCCTTGGCTCCCACCGTATATTTATTCGCCGTGATTATTGGTTTCATATGCAGCGTTACCAGATTAAATAGATAATTTATTTTACAGACAGGGTTGGAAGTGCATATTTTCAAAATAAAAACAATGTAATATTTAAAAACAGTTACTTAAAACAGTGTTATTTTTTTACTTATTTCCCATCTGTCCATGTTAAACGAAAATTATTTTGTTCTTACCCAAAAATAAGTAGAATTGTATTACACAAGTAACCAGAAGTAACAGTTTCTGATCTTTTCCACCCTTCTCCAACTACAAGACTACTTTAAGAGAAAAAAACTAACAAGACCAACCAATTTTGAAGACGCTTTTAACAATGAGGCTTAGACAGATGTACTGGCTAGATTACTTGCTCGACATGCTGCTTGGTTTTTATCGAAATACAAAAGTTTAACTACTGAAGATATACAGATACTCAAAATTGCGAACCACTCTTGCGTCACCTGTGATGATAAGAAGAAAACATTTATACATTTAAAATATTTCGTTCCTATTTCCTGACAGGTTTTTCAGATATATTGATGTAATTAAATTTATAGTGATTCATCTTACTAGTAATTCAAAACATTTCAGCATAGCTGGGATAAGAAAAAGGGGGACAATTTTCTGTGAGCGCAGCTTAAACTCCTAAAAATGTGTTTGTGGTTCCTATTATTCATTTTTTAACTGTTTTCCAAAAAAATAGCATTATAGGCCGGGGCACATAGAACCCATAATACGTCAAACTATGAAGTATTCAACCAAAGTCAAAGTATTGATGGATGAGGTTGACACAATGAGTACTTTGCTTACGGATATTAAATCAAGGTTTGCTCTCTATTTTTATTCACTTTTAAATTTAATTTGTTTTTTATTCACTTGTTAATTTAATTAAATTTTTATTTTATTGTTTGTCACCAAAATTGTTTTATTAATATCAAAAAACACAATTGAAACACAGCAAGAGTTAAAAGAAAACAAGAAGAAGAAGAAGCAGATGATAGTTGTCAAAGTATTCAACATACGTCAAAAGTTGACTAACTTTCACACTTTGCGTTGACGAACACGTATTGATTGTGACAACGCTCCTAAGAAAACATGTATTTTAACTGACTTGTCAGTTGAATTTGTCAAAGTTTAACGTATGACAAATTCAACTAAAGTCAAAGTAACGAAGGATGAGGTTGGCACAATGAATACTTTGCTGACGGATGTTAAACCAAAGCTTGCTCTCTATTTTTATTCACTTTTAAATTTAATTTGTATTTTATTCACTTTTTAAATTAATTAAATTTGTATTTTATTGTTTGCCACCAAAATTGTTTTATTAAAAATTACAAAACACAATTGAAACACAGCAGAGTTGAAAGAAAACAGAGAAGAAGAAGCAGTTGATAGTTGTCAAAGTATTCAAAAGTTAAAAGTTGACCAACATTCGTACTTTGCGTTGACGGACACGTATTGATTGTGACAACGCTCATAAGAAAACATGTATTTTAACTTACTTGTCAGTTGAATTTGTCAAAGTTTAACGTATGACGGATTCTATGTGCCCCGGCCTTTATGCTTGTAAAATCCACTTAAAAGCGTAACATTTATGAGTTTTCGTTATTACAGGGTAAATATACTTTTTTGCTGGTTTATTAGTCAAAAAATGCGTATTTGCCTTAATCTAATGATGCCATTAGGTAAATACATTTTCAACTTAACTCCTGTACATACTTAGTTAAAAACCAAAGTTCATTTAAGCTGGATTCACCCATTGTTTCCGAACAAAATTTTTGTTCCGAAACATTTTTTTTTATATGTAGTTTGACGTTTTTTTTTTTTGAGAGAGAGAGAGAGAGACACGTCAAACTACATAAAAAAAAAAAATTTTCGGAACAAAAATTTTGTTCGGAAACAATGGGTGAATCCAGCTTTAGTGTCTGACTTTCTCTGATAATGTTAAATCATATACAAGGTACATTTATTTTACTAGGTAATAGCGGCTCTACAACAAACACAACATTTGTAAAAACAACATGGCGTTTTATTGTTGCTTTGTGAGTGGAAATGTCAAAAATACAAAAATAAATAAAAAGAGAATTGGTTTAAAAACAAACGCTCTCTTTGTTCTGCATATGCTTGTTGTTAGTGTTTTTTGAAATTCGTAAACAAAAGTAGGAAAATATAACAACTTTTGACATGCCCAACTACAAACCAGCTAGGCGGACGACACTTCCTAGTAAAATAAATGTACCTTGATCAGATACATATATATTTCATATGAAAAGTTTTAAAACTGAATTTTCAAACTCTAAAATATTATTTAAAATAAAATGTACTTGTTCAAGAAAGTCAGCAGTAAGATTTATAAACAAGAGTGCTATATTCGGCTATACCGAATCATATACACCCTTCACTATATTTGAAAATCTAAATTAGTGAGGTAACTCTAATCGAAAAAAAAATCTTAGGATGGCAGAGATAGATAAGAGGAAAATTAAGTACGATATATAATTTTACATAAAATTGTAATGGGCTCTTAATGGGTTTTTTTTAAATTTATTATTTCCTGAAAGATCTCTTCAAAAGCTTTTAAATGATACCAATGTTGACATCTAAAAAATATGAAGACCAACCGTAATTTTCTATAAAAACTCCAGAGGCCCAAAACTCGGAAAACATGGGCGAGCGCCAATTTTTTACTTCATTTTTTTATTCTCTATCCCCCCATATATACGTATTTTTTAATGGAAATACTTCACTAAACTAGATTCGTTCCAAATGATATGTAAAAATTGGAGGCAGGCGGTTTAGTGGTTTGCCTGCTGTCCCGGAAGACATGAACGATCTTTCTGATTTTTAATAGCAACATTTTCGAAACTATGTCTGATCGATTGGTGTATTTAAATTTTTTCTAGCTCATGAGAGCCTTGGCAAAGTTGTTTTTAGCATGAACACGGGCGGACATCGCTCAATCGACTACGCTATGCAGAAGAATTCAGAATATATACACTTTTTTCATCTGTGGTGAAGTGTATAATTTTAACAAATTCATCAAACTTTCAAAAAATTTTGCTATCTCGCAATGAGAGTTAAAAAAGGTTTATTTCAGAAACAATTTCTTTAAAAAAATATTAAAATAAAGAAAAATCAAAATACATATAAAATATAAATACTTTTTATTTTTGTCTATTTTTCAGTGTTTGAATTCCTACTTTACGTACCTTTTTTTAATTACAGCTACGTCTACTTTTAGAGTAGCAGTATAAACACTATTCTTCAATCTTCTACTTTTTCAGTACCTCGTGGTTTGTGTTTCGAGTTAGCACGTGCAGTTATAAAAATTTAAATAATAATTCACTTAGACTGGGCAATTTTTCATTAAACTTGCATGAAATTTTGTTTCTTGGTGAAGCAATAGGAGTGAACAATATGGTATTACTTGAATTTTGCTTATGTTTATTTTTAAATAACGCATATCGCTTCAACTCAAATAAAGAATTTATAAAAAAAATTGCGGTTTGCAGTTTTTATTCATTGTATTATTGTTCTTGGACTATTGATGTTTAAACTAAACCACTACCATTTATTTGTTGTTGGTTTATTTTTAACCAGTTTTAAAAATTTAAGGAACATTTTTAATTTTGTTTTCATTTATTATACAAATTAACTTATAACTTAATCAAATATTACAAAGAGAAAAAAAAATCGTTTGAATGCGTATTTAAAAAAAATCTACAACAAAAACAAAACAAAAGCCTAATTTAGGATTACACGATTTCATAACAAATAAAAATAAATATTTTTATCTAATATTTACACATACACAAAAAATAAATCGAATACCGGGAACAGAATTAAGGTACAGCTGAAAATGTGGACAATTCCAAAGTAGATAATTTAAAAACCTGCCTGAGCAGCACCAGAATTTCCACCCTTGTTGCCCCACAGCCAATTCAATAAAACGGTGGAAGGCGATTGATTTGTTTGAGCTGCAAAATATACAATTTATAAAAGCAAAATATTAAAATTAAATACAAATTATTTTTTTACATAAATCGCTTCCAATTAATTCAGAAACTGCAGCTGAAGGCATTTTGGCAACATCCTGTTGTAGTTTCTCAATTTGTCTTATACGCTGTTCACGTTCCTCTTTGATAACCTTGTCTTTAGAATGGCTGACTGTTTGCAATTGCGAAAGTCTAAAAAATAGCAACAACAAAAAATATTGTGTAAAAAACTTGAATAAAAATATTTATAAACACTTTACTTTTCATTCAAATCATCTTCTGCAGCAGTACCCACAGTCGAACCAGCAGCTGAGATATTGGCAACATTTTCTGATGATGTTGAAGACAACAAGGATCCGCTTGCAGATGCATCTACAATTAAAAAATAAAGGTTAAAGTCGCTTAATAAATATAACACATCAACTTACCTTCAGCCAAACCTCCCGTTTGAGCATTTTTAGCTTCCAACTGCCTCAAAGTATTCGACAGTTTCAACTGCAAGGTGTCCCTTTCGGCTAAAAGATTAACAATTTCCAAAGTCATTTCCTCACAGCGCATATCACGCTGATGCAGCATGTACATGGCCAAATCAAGTTCAGATTTGGAAACCATTGGCACATCTACGGAAGAAGAAACTTGTTTGTTTGTTGATGAGCCGCGCAATTTAAAGGGATCATACTGTGCCGCTAAGCCCCCATATTCAGCCGAGCGTATGGCCAATTGTTCCTTGAGCGTAACAATCTCCATTTCTTGTGATTCTAGGGCAGCTTGCATTTTTTCAATAATGCTATCGGGATCTTCAGGTCGTGTACGCAAGGGTGTGCCATCTTGTGAGGCTTCAGCTGAACTGCTTGCTGAGGTACTAGTGGATTCTGAAGCAGGTGTAGAGGAAGATGTATTTTCAACCAATAGAACTTGCGGTCCTGGTCCTGTCTTAATATTTAAATTGGATGCTTGATTATTTCTTAGAGATGAAATTTCTTCCTCGAGACGCTTCTTAGATGCCTCAAATTCCCGTTCTTTTTGGGTCAAATGTTCTTGCCACATTTTAGCTATTTCACCACATCGTTGTTCAACAATAGCCTCCCATTGCTTATTAAGAGCCACAAAATCAACTGAAGGTGCATTGGTTTTGCTCGAATCTCCGGCATGTCTTAAAGATTCCACAGTTTTACGCAATTCGGAGATTTCTATGGTTTTGGTATCCAATTCCAAAGTAAGAACCTTCATTTTATCTTCAACTTGAAGTGACTCTAACACGTGATTATTCAGAACTTGTAATTCTTCTTCCATTTGTCTTTTCTCTTCTTGCAAATGTCTTATTTGAGTTTCTAATTCTTGCAAACGGTTGTTTTCCTGCTTACTTGTGGGTGTGTCTCCTTTACTAGCTTGCATCTCTTTAGTTATTTGCAATGACAGATTGTTTTCCAACTCCTGCTTATCTTCTTCCAAATTTTTAACTTGCATTTTTAACAAATGTATTTCCTGGTTTTTAGTTAGAATTTCTAAAACTAATTTTTCTGTTTGGTCTTCGTTCATTAAATCATTGATACGTTGTTTTAGATGTAAAATTTCTGATTCTTTCTCCTGCAGCACGGCCGGTAACTCTTCATCGTTTCGGCTGTTTGTTGAAGTTGCGGCAGCAGTTTTTAAGTATTCGTTTTCTGCTTTTAAACTTTCGAATTTTTCTTCTAAAATTTTTATATCGGCTTGAGAATTCTGTTTCAATTTTAAGCTCTCGTTTTCCTTAAGCAATTGATTTGCTTGTTCTTCTACTGTTTGCTTCTGTTGCATTAACAACTGAATTTCTTGTTTCATTAACACCACAGACTCTTTTCTATCACTGGAGTTTATTTCGTCGATTTGTTTTTCTTTCTGCTCTTTGAGCATCGACAACTCTGCTTCCAAATCAATTAAGCTTTGTTTTGTATTATTAAGGGTGTCTCGAAGTGTTTCGACTTCCAGCTGAAGAGCATCAAGATCAGCTTGCAGTCTTTTTTCATTGGCCTGTGACAAATTTAATGTTTCTGATTTTGTTTTAAGTTCTTCCTCAAGTCTTTCCTTTTCGCTTATTAAAATGTTGTAAGATTCTCTTAGATTTTGCATTTCAAGTTTGAGATTGTTTAGCAGATAAGTTTCATTGCTTTTTTCTAAGTGCTTGGCGTCTTCTAAGACCTGTAATTGATGACGCAATAAACTAACAGTTTGTTCAGCTTTGCTTAAGTTAGTTTTCTCTTCTTCTAACAAGGCCTGCAATTCTAAACGGTCGCCCGTTAGATCTTGAACCTCCAAAGTCAAGGCAGATATTTGCTTTTGCAAGTCGGTGAAAGTATTGGGTGAAACATTTTGTGTGTCCTCTCTTTGATTTGATGCATTTTCTTCTTCTAATGGTTTAGGAATATTGTCTTCATTACCCCAGTCTTCTAGTTTAGCCAATTTTGCTTGAAGTTCTCTTATACGCGCCTGATACATTTGCACGTCCATATCTTGGCGTTCCTTCATTTCAGTCAAACGGTCGTTGGCGGCTGTGAGAACATCGATTCTCTTTAGTAACTTCTCCTTTTCAAAAATAAGGCTCTCATGTTGCTTCTTTTGATCGTCGAGACGCTCTTCTAGAGAAGTTATTTGATTTTTCAATTCGTCTTGTATAGCTGCATCAAGATCACCAAACATAGAGTTGGACTCAACCGAACTAGATTTACGAAAATCTTTGCCATGAGCCGACAACTGAAGTGCATCTAATTTTACTTTGTATTCCTTTACTTTTTTCATTAGTTTTCCGGACTTTACGTGGAGCTCCTTCTTTTGTTCTTCACTACGTTCTAATGCGAGTTGCAGCTCTTGCAAACGTTCATTTAAGTCTTGAATCTGTAATTCTAGCTGTTGTTCTCTGGGCACCAGAGAGGTAGGAACACTTGACTTATTAGAGGCCATAGATTTGGCATAATGTTCAGCTTCAGCAGTCGCTTCTGTGTTGCCCCACGAATCTCCCCAATCCTCTCCTAAGTCAAGAGCTGTTAATGGATTTTCTTGAGCAGTTGCGACAGCCTTTTCTTGGGGTTGACAGACATATGTTTTCTTAGGCACTATGAGTTCTTCAAGTACGGGTTCATTCGACTGTTGGGGAATAGTTAAAGCTTCGAAATCCAGTGCTGGGGCTGAGTTTTTAAAAAACATATCTAAAGTTGGTTGAACGGTTGGATCAGGGAAAGTAGAAACAATTTGACTTTCCAAGGAAGGCATACTTTTCTTAAGACGTTCGTCATCGTGCTTCTTACACTTAATGCGGTTTATTTCCTGATCTTTTCTTTCTAATAAACTTTCAAGAGAAACAACTTGATTTTTTAGCTCCTGTAATTCATGTAGTTGAGCTAGCAATTCTATTTGTTGCTGCTGAAGCTTGGCCAATTCGGAGTGAACCTTTTGCAACTCACTATTTGCTTGTTGCAATTGTTGGCCTCTTTCTTGGTGGCGCAATTCCAAGTCTCTTAACTTTTCTTCGTATTCAGATTCCCTTTGATTGCGAGAGGATAATTTATGTTCCAAGTCTTGGGCATGCTTTTCTAAATCGGAAACGTTGCGTTGTAAGTCTTCTATTGTCGGAGGGTGTTCTGGTAGAATTGGAATTGATGCTTCCACAGCGTGAGAATGTTGAATTATATCATCAAATGGAGACCTAATAGATGTATCCGCTGTAAAGAACATAGGTGGTGCAGGAATGACGTCTGTAGGCTGCGATTCGGTTAGAGCGGAAGCTACACTTTGGAGTGTTTGCAGATTCATAGTATCTTGTTGTCGTTCTGTTAGCTGGTTTTGCATATCCTGATTAGCATCAGCAACAACACTTAATTCAGTCTGCAAGTTGCTTAAATCCTGTTGCAACCGATTGATTTGCTGATTTCTATCTTGCAATTCTTGGTTGAGTCGTTCAACTTCAGTGCTTGTATTGTCACTAGATGGTATTTGATTTATGGAGGTGTTTGGTGCGGGTAAGCCAAAAACTAAGGAAAATGAATCCTGTTGATTCGGTGCATTTGAATTTGAAGCTGCAGCTGACATTTGTAGTTGCAAGTTTTGACGTTGATAATTTTCTATAACAGCCTCCTTTTCAGCCAGAAGATCTGTGAGTCTTTTATTTTCCGTTTCTATGAAAACCTGATCATCTGTTTGATTCTGACCGACTTGCATGCGCAAAGTATCTAATTCTGATATTTGAGTACGTAATGCTTGCAGTTCGCTTTCGTGATTTGAGGATATTGTTTCTATTTGATGCCTTAAATTGTCGATTTCGGTTTTATCTTGTAAGGACTGCATGCGTAACTCCTGTAATTCGTACAGATCTTGTTGAGAATTTTCATTTTGCATGCGCAACCAAGAAGATTCACGTTCCAGTTCGCTTTTAGCCTGCTCCAAAGTATTTACGTTTTCTTGCAGTCTGAGAATATCATTTTGATAGACAGTGCAATCATCCGTCATATGCTCAAGCTGTTCGAATAGTTGTCTCTTTTCGTTGTTTATTTTTTGTAGTTGGTCACTAAGTTCACATTCAAGTTCATCAAGTTCTGTAACTTTAGCTGCCAACTTACCATCATAAACATCCTTTTGCTTCTCCATGTCAGTTTTGAGTTTTGCAAGTTCATCTTTTAATGCGTTCAGTTCAAGATCGTGTTCGTTGTTGAATGAGTTTTTCAAGTCGCTAAATTCCTTTTCCAATTTCTTAAACTGCTTTTGCAAGATACTGTGCTCATCTTGAAGTTGACGATAATTTCCCTCTAAGGCTTCCTTTTCACTTTGTGAATCAATCAAACGTTGAGCTATTACCTCATCATGTTCGGATAGCATATTCAAACGATATATCAATTCGTCTTCTACTTTGAGGTGTTCCGCAGTCTTTGATTGCATTTGTTCATCCATAACATTTACCTTACGTTCCATAGAAGCTCGTCGTTCCTCAAAACCCGATACACATTCTTGGAGACGACAAATTTTCTCTTTGAATGTATTATTTTCTTGCTCTAGGGTTTCTATGTAGGACATATCCTCCTGTAATTTTGCTTGAATACCATCATGCAGCGTTTCTAAGCGGGAAATGGTTTCTTGGAATTGGATTTTTTCACTGTTGTATTTTTCATTTAGTTTATTGTAGGCATGCTGAAGAGATTCCAACTCCTCCCTGACGGGCTGTTGTATGGAAGCATCAAGTTGATGTTGGGTAGACGGAGAAAGAATTTCTTCCTCGGGACAACTTGTCAGTTTTTTTTGCAGATCTGTTAGTTGTGCTTGCAATCTTTGTATCTGAGCATTGCGTTCTTTAATAACAGCCTTGGATTTTTCAAACTTTAAAGATTTAGTCCTTAATTCTTCCGTCATCTGCTTTAATTTGTTTTCAAGATCTTGGTTAGAAGCGGCCTGTGCAGATTTGATCTTTAGAGTTTCTAGTTCATTAGTAAGTTCTTGTATCTTTTGAGAGTTCTCACAATCTTTTTCTCTATGTGTCTTTAATTTCTTTTCCAATTCCTCAATAGTTGCTTCAGCTCTTTCCAATTTTATCGATTTGTCATGTAAAACTTTATTCAGATTCTCATAGTCTGTATTCTTTTTTGACGATTCGTTACCCCAATCCGTTAATTGCTCTTGAGCAGCCATTAATGATTGTCTTAGTTCCTCAATTTCTTTGACTTTAAGTTCAAGATTTTCCTTTGTGCATTGAAGTTCCTCCTTTAATTGATCATCAAAATCATCCCAGTCTGATTTTTGTTGAGCTATACTTGGTTTTTGTGCAGCAGCTAAATCATTATGAATTTTTTGTAGTTCGTTTTTACTCATCTGTAGTTCTTCTTTTAGTTTGATATTTTCGTTTATTCTATCTGACAAATTTTGCTGGCATTCTTCGACTTCTTGAATTTTTACTCTAAACTGTTCTTGTGTTAGCAAAAGATTATTTTGCAAACTTTGTATTTCTAACAATGATTCTTGCTTGGCAGTTTCCATATCGTGTATTTTTTTATTCAGTTCTTGTTGTAATTGTTGCACCTGTAGTTCAAGCGATAATTTGATATTAACAATTTGCCCCAGCTCCTTGACTTTGTCTTCTAGTTGCTGATGGGCATCTTGAAGTTCATTTTGTAGTTGAACATTTTTATTGTCTAGAATTTCAAGTTCTTGCGTGTGGTCGTTGGCATGAATTTGACTTTCCAAAAGTTTTAATTTGCTTTCGTAATCCAAACATAGCTGAGCCTTCTTTTTCAAATTGGCTGCGTACTTTTTAAGTTTATCAAACTGATCCTTGTTACGTTGTTCTAAATCTTGAATTTTCTGTTGGCATGTAGTTAAAGTGGAAAGCTGCTCTAATTGTTGATTTAATTGATCCTTTTGTTGTTTGTTAACTAAAACAAGATCTTCATTTTGCTTTAATAATTTTTGGTGATTTTGTTCCAACTGAGACAATTTGTCCTTATTGCTGTTATATAATTCTTGTAACAAGGATAGTTCATCCTCTTTTTCTACAATTTTATTGGCATTTTCTTCCATTGCCTTGTACAGATCTATGATTTGTTGATTTAAAGTGTCAATAGTTTCTTGTTTATTCGAAAGCTCCTCGACTTGTTCCTGCACCAAGTGTTTGTTAATTTTTAAAGACTCTTTTAGTTTGTCGCACTCTTTTTGCAAATCCTGAGTTAACTCGGAACCTTGGAGAGCACAAGCTTCCTTAAGATGCAGTAATTCTTGTTCAAGTTCTTTATTCTTCTCCTCATGTTGCTGCAATTCCAGAAGTTTTAGATTCATTTCGTGTTCATGCTCTTTATAGGCTTCTATGAGTTGTTGTTTTTGTTCTTTAACCAAAGTCCGCAATATTTCCAGTTCCTGCTCATAGGTATCACATTTAGCCTCGAGTTGTTTTCTAAGTCTGGTTAATTGCTCAATTTGCTTTTCATGTGTCATTTCCTTGTCATTAATTAAACGATCGAAGTCTTCCGATATTTTTTTAAGATTCGTTATTTCTGTTGAAAGGTCTGTGATCTCTGTAGTCTTTTCGTTTAGTCCCGTTCTTGCTTCAAAGAGTTCCTGAGTTAGGTCTTCTATACGAGATTGAAGTTCACTTAGCTGTGTCTTATACTGTTCGATTTGTTGTAAGGACTCTTGAAGCTTTCTGTTGGTTTCATTGTGCATTTCCCTGTCATCTTCTGATTGAATGGCTTGCCTTTCTTCAGAGGCGAATCTATTATCATTTTGGTCTTCTTGCTGATCCCTAGCCTCATCTAACAGACGCCGTAACTCTTGTACAGTGGCTTTAAGTTCCCGATTTTGGGCAGTTAGTTGTTCATACTCGGCTAGTGCTTTGCCATTTGGTGCCGTAACTGCCACCACAGTTTCAACAACTGTTACGGTTTCCACGGCACTGCTAGCTTCTTTTACTTTTTGCAACAGTTCACTTAGTTGAAGGTGGGCATTTTCGGCTTCTTTAGCTAACTTTTTGGAAATGTTGAATTTACTCTTTTTATCGTTTGCCTTGCGATATGCCTCCAGCTCTCCATATAGTTTTGATAGAGATTTTTCACATTTTTCGAACAGCGTCTCACCATTATCTAAGGCAGCTACTACCTCAGAAGATTGTTGCAAGGAAGTTAACTCCTGTGACAGTTGAGTCTTTTGATTTTTAAACTCCTGCATCTGCGTATTCAAAAATTCTTTTTCTTTAGTTACAACTTCCAACTTGGTTTCTAAATCGTTACAGTTTTCAAGTTGCTGGCTAAATTTGTCCTCTAAATCTTTCTTTTCTTTAGTTACTTCTTCAATGCGTCGTAAAAGTTCCTGATTTTCTTTATTTAATTGCTCCATTTTTTCTAGTACTTCTCTTCTTTCGGTAGTAAACAATTCGATTTTATTCATAAGTTCCGAACTTTCTTCGCGTAATTTATTAAGACTATCGGTTATTTCGGGACTAATTTCTGTTTGCGTTAATTCATTAACGGCCTCCTTTTGAGATGTTGTTTCTTCACTGGCATCACCCAAACGTTTGTTAAACTCCTCTAGTTCTTGCTTTTCTTGTTGCGTTAGTCTTTCTACGATTTCTATGGATTCAGCAGAGGATGAAGATTTGGAAAGCTTTTCTACTTTATCTAAAAGCTCTATGTTTTCATTTAAATAATGTTCTAATTTTTTATCCATCTCATCTTTCTGTTTATTAATTTTTTCGATCGTTTTAATAGATTCTTGCAATTTCTGGTCTTTTAACTCGATATCGTTGCGTAAGTTAAGTAATTCTTCTTTTAACACCTTGACCTGTTCTTCCAATTGTATTTCTCCCAACTCAGAACTGACTCGTGACTGCTCACCTTGTTTCAAGAATTCTAGCTTTGCTTCTTTTTCTCTTACAATAGATTCTAAATGTTGGATTTTCTCTTCATATTTTTGGTGCACGACTTCTTTGGCTTCCTCATTCTTGGAACTAGTCTGGGAAGCTTCCATGACTGTCAATTGCCACTGGCCTTTTTCGTCTTCCAATTCAGTAATCTTTTGCTGCAACTGTTCTTTTTCTTTAGTTAATTTTACGACTTCTTCATGTAGATCAGAGGTCTTTTTTAATTTTTCTATTTGTTTTTCTGCCTGCTTACATTTTAATTTTAGTTTAATCATGGCTTTGTTAGATTCATCTAGCTTTTGCTTCAACTGTTGATTTTCCAACTCCAATTCTGGATTGTTGGTTTCTTGGTCACCGGAAATAGATGAGAAAAATAATGGTTTTGTTTTGGAAGCGGCTTCTAATTTCTCTTCAAGTACTTTGAAATTAGCATTTAGGACATTTAGCTCTATAGTTTTTTCCATTAGATCCTCTTCATATTTCTTTTGCAATTCTTTGGATTTTAACAAATCCTCTCGTTGTGCCTCAATACAAGATTGTAGGCTGGCTATTTTTTCTGCTATTAAGCTGTCATTGACCTCAAATTTTTCTTTTTCATTTATATCTGCCTTTAGTTTAGAGTTCTCCGCCTTTACTTCTGATAATTCATCCATTAATTCTTGTATTTGTTTGGCCATTTCAGCCTTAATTCGGCCGTCGGTATCTTCCGAAGAGTGTGTAGATGAGAAATAAATCGTAGAGTTTTTATAATCTTCTAATTCTGAACATTTTTGTTCTGATAATTTAAGCTTTTCTTGTAGCACAATAAAATCGGATTTTAATTGCTTTAGATTTTCTTCCAGTTCTGTACATTTTGAAGTTAAATCACACCTTGTAGTTTCCAGACAATCATTGATTTCATTTAGTTCCTGTATTCGTTTTAATTGTATTTCAGTTTCCTGCTTCAACAAGTGGTTTTCGTTTAATATATCTAAAGATTCTAAAGTTTCGTTAGATTTAAAATTTTCTAATTGTTTCCTTAAGTCTTCTACCTCTTTTTGAAGGTGACATTCTTTTTCGCTAGCGAAAACTTCTGATTGTTTTTTTAACGTTTCAAGTTGTTGCTTTAGTTGAGAGTTTTCCTGATGTAAGAGTTGATTTTGTTGTTGCATGTTGTTGTTATTATTTTCGCTAGTTATTCTCTCAATCTCAATTTTCAGTTTTTCATTTTCTTTTAACATTTTTGAATTTTCTTCAGAAGCTTCAAAATCTTTTATTTCATTACTATTTTGCAGTTTTTTGAGCTCATCTTTTAAACTCTTTTCTTTAACTTCAAAATCTTTTTCCTTCTCTTGCAATAAAAATTCCAATTCAGATATTTTGGCCTCTAACCGTTCAGTGTTGCTGCTGGAAACATTTGCAGATTTGTTTCGTTGATTGTTTTGTTTCTCTTTTTCCAGCTGTTTTTCCAAGAGACGACATCGATTTTCTAGAAACTTAATGCGCTCTTTTTCCAAACTAAAGTTTTGACTACTTAAGTCTGTTACTGATTTGTGTCTTTCCCGGCTAACGGGAGTGTAATGTATTAAATTACTCAAGTCTGTCATAGATCTACCCAATTCAGTAGTATCTTCCAGACATTGTTGTGTAGTTTCGAACTTATCTTTTAGTTGTGATACTAGCTGCTCCAAATGTTGTTTACTGGATGCTTTTTGTGCCATACGAAGTTTATTTTGCTCCAACTGTTGTCTCATTAAAGCAATTTTTTCACTACTTTGCAATGAGTAAGGAATGGACGAAGGGAGTGTTTCATTTCTTAATGATATTTGCGGATTTTTTGGTGTAGGATTAGGGGTCGAAGTAAAATTAAGTGTGGGCGAGTGCAGAGGAAATTGCCCCTGAGAAACTGACAACATTTCTGCATTATCTTGTGCGACAATAGAGACCTCTAATGATGGAGTTTTTGTAGAATCAGAAGGCACATTTAAAACTTGTTTGCTTTTTGCTTTTGATTGCAGCAGCCTTTCTGCAATGGTTTTAACTTTTTCTTTTGCTGCTGTATTGCCTGAATCGTGAGCTGCTCCTGACTTTCGCACTAGTTCTCTTAAAGCGGTTATTTTTTCCTACAAAGAAACATGTAAAAGAGTTTTTTGTGTTCATAAATAAGAATAATTGTAGTTAAGGATTACAAGGGTTTTTCTGTTTAAATAATAAAAAATTGTCTTATATAAACCCGCCAATCAACCTGAACGTATACAGGCAAAAAGCTTTGTTCTATTTACCTGTTGTTGTAGGAAACTCTCCTGTAATTGTTGTTGCTGCTGGTTCGAATCGGACGACATGATATAAAATTTATCGTTGAAGATTGCTTAACGTATTAGTCACACAAAAAATTTAATAAACTAGATTTATTCTAAAATACTTAAACATTAAAAATATTAAATGTTAAATTATCATTATTTTTTATCGGCACTTTTGCTTCGTTTTGTTGTAACTCGTTTAGGTGATTTTCTTGCTTTTTAAACTTGGACATTTGTATTTGCACTAAAAGAAAAACAAACTCAGAATTAACATTTTTATAGCCAAAACTACATTCGTCGAAGATAAAATTTTACACAAAAACTAAATAAACTAGAGAACAAATAAAACTATTAATTTTAACATCAATGATAACATTTATACAAATAACTCAATGCCACGAAAAAAAATATCTGACGTGTTCTTTTTCACATAAATGTTAGAACTTCGATTCATGTTTTTGCTTCCAACTTTAAGAAATTTGTAAATGTTTTATGTTACTGAATATAAATAGGTAGCTGGGTTCATTTTTCTTTTGTTTTTGTTAATTTTTATAAGTTATTATAACTGATTTACCATAAATTTTCGCAGAACAAAATTTATTTAAGAAAAAATACGCAAATTATTTCCATGTCAGCAAACTACTGTGCTGTAAAAAATAGTACTAAAATTTCTATTGTGCAGGGTTTCAACTAAAATGTATTAAACTTGTTCGAATACTATCAATCGAATATTATTTATACTGTTTTATCCAAGGCGAATTCCTAACAGGTATACTCACGGCGAAAATGAATATAACACTGCGAAAGAAATATTTACATTTTGTCGGGAAATTATGTAATAAAATTTTGCATTGTTATTAACTTAAAAGAAGTTAGGCCTCATTAGCTTAAAAATAATAATAAACAAATTATGTACATTTTGTTCACGTACCAAGTTTGACCATCTAATAGCCGCTTTAGATGTGAAAAGACAATCTTACTAATTAAGATAATATAATTCAAATATCATTTATTTAAAACAATTATAATAAAATTCACGGCACGCGGCAAGGAACTGTCTTCAAAATGTTCAATTTTTTTCTGTCCCTAATTCTATTTTAATAAACTTTTTAAAAATACACTATTTTTAGTTATTTCGTATATAAATAATAGCAAATTTCCGAAGTTGTGGTATTATTTCGTTTGTTGTACAACTGTCTACACCCGGTAAAATTGATTAGTTTTGGTATTTTCAAAAACGCATCCATTGATATACAAACTGGGTTAATTTCAATATTCCTTAATCCTACAATAAAAAGCCTGACTACAATGTTTATAAGCTGGCTTAAGCTAACTTAAGAAACTGTGCAAATACATATAACTCATTTGTGTAAAGAGCATTTTATTCTGCTAGTATATAAATTTCACTGCTCTCTTTTAAGTTGTCACAACCAAAACCGAACTTAAGACAAAAATAGAAAAAAAAAATAATAATTCATTTACAAAAAAAAAAATCTGTATGTATGGTTTCGAAAATATATTTTTTTTATTCAAATTTCTTATGAACAAAATTCGTTGAAATAGGAATCATCAGATAAACTAGAATATTGCAAAAGTAAAAAGTTTACAAAAATCTCCACTTGCGGGCGGCTAAAAAGTTTTTAAGTTCACGTAAGTACATTAAGGTCACCAAAATTGAATTTGTTTAAGCATTTGACGGGCTTTACGTTCACTTTCGACAGTAGCCTAAGTTTGCTTATGCTTATTATGGTTGGGCCTTAAATCATTTGACGTTTATAGGATATTTTAATTACTAGAATTCTGCTTTATTTATTAATGACAGTATTTTTAATTATTTCGTTTAACAGATTGGTAAAATAAAACTGTTATTAAATAAAAATTAGGAGCAGAAAATATTTTAATAATCGATTTTTTAATGAAAAAATAAAACACGTTATATTCAGTTTTTTGGTATATAAAAATGTGGGAAAAATTATTCTTGTATGATAAAACGTTTATTTTATAAATATTTTTTTATTTTATAAATAATTTGTCTTAAATATTATTACAAGTACTCGTTGGTCTATAATGGGCTTGAAACTAATTAACGGACGCAGCTTGAAAAAGTTGTCTACGGTGTGTTAAATTTAATTTTAGCCAAAAAATTTAAATTAAAAAATTTAGGACATTTTCTTTTCTGACAAGCTCAGATCGTCAGATTGAAATAGATCTATTCAGGTATCGCAAGACTTTAATCGCCTATTATATAAGCGCCGAACATTTTTTATAAGAATTTAAAACTAAAATAACCGAATATTTTATTTGATACTGACTAAGCGTTCAACCGCAATTAAAACAGCTGTTTTTAAGAAATCGCCAGAAAAGACCTGAGGCTTGTACAAAAAACCATCAGCGGCGGCTTAAAATCGGCTGAACCGGCTGAAAATACAAAGTAGTACATACATACATACAAATTCAAAGTAGTTGATACATTCCTATGTATATATGGTGTTTTACGTTCTTATGAAAAATTACTATAAGGTATGTATATGATGGAAATCGATCGGTTTAAAAACAGTTGTTTTTGAATTTTAATACATTTTTAAACTGTTTTGGTTTGTGTGCTTAGTAGATCGAAATTTATCATACCATTAAAAAGATAATGTTTTTAAATCCATCAATTTCCATTACTTACGTACATACGTTAAAATGTTCAAGATTCGTTTCTATTACATTTTACTTATTTGTTTTTATTAAATTTCGGCAAATAATTAATACATCAAGATTTACAATTTTACAATACATATTAAAATTTACTAGAAAATTTTATACAGTATTTGTAACTTTTTTTAATTGTTGGGTCTAAGGAGTAGACTGCTTAAATACTTTGTTTATGGTTAGGGCATTAAAATTTGATCTTTTTGCGCTTATTAGTGACCGGGCATTAGAAAAAGCTTCTACAGAAGAGGTACTGGTAGCTGGAATGCTTAGTATTGATGATGCTAGTTTAGCTATCTTGGGGAACTCCTACAAGTACAGAAGTAATGTGGGTTATAAAAACACAATATTTTTTATTTTAAATTACTCCACAAAATTTGATCTAATTTTTTGTATCTTTAAGATCAAACATGTATGCTTCATGTTTTAAGTCAACAAGTAAAAAATTACTTATTTTATAAAAGTGATCGAAATTCTAATAATAATTGCAAATATTCCACATTCATAACTTTAATTTAGTATGTGCTTGCGATTTGAAGTCGCCAAATTTCTTGCGATTGTGAACTACGGAGCACCTTTAATGCGATTTCAACACAAATCGAAAGTTTTAAGCGGTTTGCGATTGTCAGAACATACCTGTATACAGGGAATCTTTATTAATCGAAGTCAGTGTTGGTTGTACCACAGAGGATAAAATCCTTGCACTTGGCCGAAGGTCGGCTATGCCGGGAATCTTTTGTAACGAAGCCGGTGTTGATCACATTATAGAGAATTGCGTTCGTCCAAAGGCCGCCCAGCAAGAGATGATAGAAAGAAACTAATACTAAAGGCCGGGGCATAAAGGCCGGGGCACATAGAATCCGTCATACGTTAAACTTTGACAAATTCAACTGACAAGTAAGTTAAAATACATGTTTTCTTATGAGCGTTGTCACAATCAATACGTGTCCGTCAACGCAAAGTACGAAAGTTGGTCAACTTTTAACTTTTGAATACTTTGACAACTATCAACTGCTTCCTCTTCTCTGTTTTCTTTTAACTCTTGTTGTGTTTCAATTGTGTTTTGTGATTTTAATAAAACAATTTTGGTGGCAAACAATAAAATACAAATTTAATTAATTTAAAAAGTGAATAAAATACAAATTAAATTTAAAAGTGAATAAAAATAGAGAGCAAGCTTTGGTATAACATTCGTCAGCAAAGTATTCATTGTGCCAACCTCATCCGTCGTTACTTTGACAAATTCAACTGACAAGTCAGTTAAAATACATGTTTTCTTATGAGCGTTGTCACAATCAATGTCCGTGTCCTTCAACGCAAAGTACGAAAGTTGGTGTACTTTTAACTTTTGGCGTATGCTGAATACTTTGACAACTATCAACTGCTTCTTCTTCTCTGTTTTCTTTTAACTCTTGCTGTGTTTCAATTGTGTCTTGTGATTTTAATAAAACAATTTTGGTGGCAAACAATAAAATACAAATTTAATTAAATTAACAAGTGAATAAAATACAAATTAAATTTTAAAGTGAATAAAAATAGAAAGAAAACTTTGATTTAACATCCGTCAGCAAAGTATTCGTTGTGCCAACCTCATCCGTCGTTACTTTGACTTTAGTTGAATTTTTGAAAGTACAACGTATGGCGGATTCTATGTGCGCGACCCTTAACACAATTTTTACACTAACACATTTGAAACAATTTTTTATTGAACAGCGTTGCCGTTGTAGCGTTTTTGGTACTGAACTGGGAAGAATTTTTTTTAATAGACTAAATCTTATTTTTCGCTTGTGTTTATAGATAATAGTGCAGCAAACTACAAAATACAGTTTACGAAATGTTTTGTAATTAAAATTGTGCCAAAGATCAAACCGCGGTCATGCAGAAAACCTTTAGTAAGCGTAGTCGGTGTTGGTCATACCACAGACGAGAAAACCCATGCTCACGGCCCCGGAAAACTCTCATTTAATATTTTTTTCTTAAAATTACACTTTACATCCCCTGAAAAACTTGTTTTGTGTTGTATTGCCGCTAATCTTATTTTTTTGATAAAGTTATTTTATACGGAAAAGTTTATTTTGGTTTTTAGCTGAGTTTTTTTTTATTTTTTTACTATGTTTCTTTTAAATTAAATAGATATTGAAATTACCTTTCAAAGGATACTCATATTGTCTTATTTCGCCATGAAATACCTAATATATGTATGTACCTATGTAAGCCATAGAGCTGCGTTCGTAAACTAAATTTGTTTCCTAAATTGTTCTAAAGCTGTGTACCAATGTGGGTGTGTGAGAATGTGTGTAAAAGTTGTTAAGTAAAGTGTGTATTTAAGGTACATAAGTATGTTAATTTTAAAATTTACACCTTTATACTTGAAAATTTATTAAGCACCACAGAAACGCCTTGTTGATCTGCCTTAAGTGCATAATCCAAAGCGGTGAGTCCCATCATATCAGTTTCACTTATGTTATCCATGTGTTCGAGTAGATATCGTACTATTTCTTCATAACCATGCAGGGCAGCGACATGTAATGGCGTTCGGCCAGAGGGATCTGGCTGTGAGAGGTCTGCTCCAGCTAATTGATACGATTGAAGACGAGTCAAAGAGCCTCTAGCAGCAGCAGCACACAACTGTTCACCAATCGCCCTGGAAGACCCTGTCAAATGAGCACCACAATTTATGAGTAGGTTAATGATTTCATGATTGTCATTCGTAATGGCCTCCATAAGGGGTGTGCGTTCATATCGATCCCGTATGTGCACAGAAACACCATTTAGTAGCAGATGTTTAACAACTGGCAAGTTGCCTTCAATGCAGGCCAAGTGTAGAGCAGTGCGATGGTCTTGATTTACACCTGACAAATCAGCACCGTAGGCTTTTAAATTGTTAATCTAATAAATGACAAGTAATTTTATTTATTTTTTGCTTTATTAATATTTTAAAGGAGAAATTTTACAACCTTTTGTATATCTCCGGCTGCAACAGCTGCATTCAACATGGCAGGAAAAAGTGTAGCACCCAGTTGACTGAGTTCTTGGGGGGAGGATAAATGTAATGATCTGGCCACCGCATCCACTAAATCATATTCCTCCATTTTAGGTCCAGAGTTTGAGGTGAGTTCTCCTCTCAGATTAGATTGCATCATCTGATAAAAAAATTAACACAGTAAAATATGTGCGAATTTATGTAAGTATGTATGTATGTTCGTTACCTGTTTTTTAATATCCAATGACCATTCACTTTTACCCAACACGTACGACAACTTAGTCAACGCTGCCTCCGGTGTCATATCGAAGCCAGGCAGAACACCCATGTCAAAAAGTACCTTTCCAGTCTGGTAGATTTCAGCCACAGAACCGTTAGGACACTGAGTGCAATTGACAATAATAACACCTCTTTCGGAGGCATTTTTTAATTCCATAAGTAAATCTTTACGATTTGCAGGTACGTTGCCCGAACCAAAGGATTGCAATACAACGCCCTTCATAGGCGGCGCCAAGAAGGCTTTAAATGTCGTTGTGGAAATACTTGGAAATATACGCAAAATACCCACATTTTCATCCAATTCAGAGTGAACATTAAATTTTGAAATTTTACAAGGTCTAAAGATTAGTCTATAATCTACATCTACATTAATGCCAATATGTGCCAGTGGAGGAACATTGGGACTATCGAAAGCATCCAATGAACATGAACTAACTTTCACAGTGCGATTGCCTCGCATAAGTTTATTGCCAAAGAAGACACAAACCTCAGGTATAACATAATTGCCTGCAATTATAAGAGCCGAGGTGAAATTGTCTTTGCCGTCAGTACGGGTCTCGAAAATTGGTATTTGCGAGCCCGTTATTATCACAGTTTTGCCGAGATTCTCTAACATGAATGATAAAGCTGATGCAGTATAGGATAAGGTATCGGTACCATGTAAAACCACAAAGCCATCAAAGAATTCATAAGATTGCTGTAAATATATAAATGAGAACGTTAACAATTTTTTTTTTAATAAAAAAACAAAAATTTACATGAATATCAGTTGCTATTCTAGCCCAGTCGTGCATTGTCATATTACTGGAATCCAATAAGGGAATATATTCTGTAATTTGATAAATCACGCGATTACTTTCACCCTGTACATAAGGTAAAACTAAGGGTGCCATAGAAGCCGATTGTCCAAATCGTTTTTGAGCATAATCTTCATCGTGCATATTAGGATATTTCCGTATACGTTTCACTAATGAGTTTGGCATGGGAGCTAAAACTGTTTTAAAAATAGTGTTGAATATTGTTGTTTTTTATTTGTGTGTTGTTTTTTAAAACTTACCATTTCTTTCATTTCTTACCATTCCTATGGTACCTCCTGTATAAATAACTTTTACTCTAGTTTCTTTGGTCTCTGCTGGCATGAGATTTCCATAACTTGTGTTTCGTTTAAGTGAAGAACTTTTTGTTGGTGATGGCGGCACTGGCTGGTCTAAGGAAGTAATTGTTGTGAAACGTAATTTCATTGCAAGGGCACCATCATCCGTTTCATCTGCATCCAAATATTTAATACCGTTACCATTTGTTGGTATATCTTTGGGTTCGCTATAACCGTTACTGTTTGAATGAGACATCTAGAATATTTTTATAAAAATAAAGTTTTAAAATAAATCATCAAATCAATATATTTTTTGTTTACTTAATATTTTATACGAAGTAAAAAAACTTCTGTTCTCCAAACTTAAAAACACATGTGCGTAAGATTACCCATGCAGCTGTATGTATTACAGTTGGGTCTAATAAATAAAATCTGTTTGCCTTAAAACAGTTAATAAACTTACATATTGTTTAATTTAAAAGGGAAAGAATTTTAATTCAACAAAATACCTTCATTTAAAAAAAATACACTTAAAATAACTAACAGCTTATTTTATTTTCGAAAAATCGACATCAAGACTGGAAATAAAAGAATTTAAATTGTTGTCTGAAACCATACGTGAAATTGACTAATTATTTATAAATTTTTATCTACGAGGGCTGCTATATATATTTCTGGCCTGGCGATACTGAGTGCTGCCAAGTGCAATCTGACATTTCCATTGGAAAGTTTGTCATTTTGAAGCATAATAGTACTCAAAACGTTTTGACGTACGACCATTATTTGTGTTGTTTACAGTGACTTGAAGAAATTAATATAGAAAAAAATGGAATTATCTCGTGAACATTTTCGTGCCATCATTTTTCAAAACTTTCGACGTGGATTATCACGACAAGAGTGCATTGATGAACTTAAATCTTTGTATGGCGATGAATCACCATCCTATAGCACTGTGAGAAATTGGTATAATGAATTTGTTCGTGGCCGAAGCTCGCTCAAAGACGAATTCCGTGAAGGTCGTCCAAAAACGGCTGTTGTGCCAGAGAACATTGATGCCGTACGTGAACTTATAATGCAAGATCGACATGCGACATACCGAGAGATAGAGACATCCTTGGACATTTCTTCCACCAGCATACATTCGATACTGCATGAACACCTGGCCGTTAAAAAGGTTTGTTCTTGTTTGATCCCTCACAATTTAAAAGTCGCTCAAAAAAAGGCTCGTGTCGATTAGTGCAAAGAAATGTTGCGAAAATACGATTGCGGTGCTTCAAAAGACGTTTATAAGCACGTCACAGGTGACGAATCATGGACCTATGCGTATGAGCCCGAAACAAAACAACAATCGACCGTGTGGGTCTTCAAAGACGAGCAAAATCCAACGAAAGTTGTTCGTGGAAGAAGCACTTCGAAGCAAATGGTCGCTTGTTTCTTCGGCAAAACTGGTCATGTGGCGACTGTTCCGCTTGAGCAACGTAGGACGGTCACTTCAGAGTGGTACACTACAATTTGTTTGCCTGAAGTCATCGGAGAAATTCGAAAAACCAACAATAGAAGGCGAATCATTGTTCACCATGACAATGCTAGCTCTCACACATCGGCTCAAACCAGAGCGTTTTTGACCGGCCAAAACGTCGAATTAATGGGTCATCCGCCGTACAGCCCTGACTTGGCATCTAATGATTTCATCTTGTTTCCGCACATCAAGAAAAAAATGCGTCGTCAACGATTTTCGTCGCCAGAAGAAGCTGTTGAAGTGTTAAAAAACCATGTTTTAGAGGTGTCTCAATCGGAGTGGAAAAAGTGCTTCGACAACTGGTTTGAGCGCATGCAAAAGTGTATAAATCATGCTGGAGAATACTTTGAAAAACAATAAAACCATTTTTGAATATAAGTATTCGGATTTTCACTATTAGGCCAAAAATATATAGAGCAGCCCTCGTATTAATTTTTATCTATCATTTTTATTATTAAATGAAAAATAATGCCAATCTTTTTATCTTACAAATGATAGATAATCTCTGCAACAAAAGGCTTGTTTGTGAATAGTTTCAGACATCTTACTTTAAAGAATATGCAGGAAATGTTTTTAGTCAATAGGAAAAATAAAATAAACAAGTAAGGGTGCTTTATTCGGCTATGCCGAATCTTATATACCATTTACCATGTATGTAAATCTAGTTAAGGTCCTATCAAAAAAAAAAAAAAAAAAAAAAAAAAAAACAAATATTCCGGTGACAGAAAATTAAAAAAATAAAAAAAACCTAAGTTCTATATTTGATGATAATTGTACATAAAAATGTCATCGACTCTTAATGTGTTAAGCTTTTTTTTAACAATTTTTGTATTTCCTAAAAAATCTCTTTAAAAGCTTTTCAGGGATACCCATAATGACTATATTGACAATCGAACTTTTTTATAAAAATTTCAGTAGCCCATAACTCGGAAAATATAGGCAAGCGCTCATTTTTTCACTTGACGTTTGTTTTTTCTTATTTTCTAGTGCTCTATCAATCTATATAACTGTTTTTTTTTTTTTTTTGAATAGAGTAATTTTATTGTTCCAAATGATATGGAAAAATTAGAGGCAGGCGTGGTGTTTAGCCCACTGCCTAGACTTGCTGATTTTCCATAGTAACTCTTTCGAATCTATGTCTGATCGATTAGCGTATTTAAATTATTTCTAGCTCTTCTAGTAATCTTGGCAAAGTTGATTTCTACACTAACACGGACGGAAAGATGGACATCGCTCAATCGACTTTGCTATGCAAAAGGACTCCAAACATTATGGGGTCGTAAATGGATATTGTAGAAATTTCAAATGGAATGAGAAACTTAGATATACCTTTTCTAACTTTTTGTGGTGAAGAATATAAAAATGAAAATAATTCAAATTTTTAATCATGAGCCAGGGATAAATATTTTTTTTAATGATTACTTTTGCAATAAGTATTAATTTGCAATGTCCAAATAAAACTAATGAAATATTTATGTTTGTTATTTAATTTTACACATATAACTATATGTTTTAATATAACTAGCTTATTTAGAAAAAATTCTTTATTTTAATAATTAACATTAAAGTTTTTCTATAGAGTTTTAGTTGTTGAGATTCCTGCTACAATTGTTAAGTGACACATAACACATTAAAGTATTAAAATTGTTAACACATAAAATTATAAAATTATTTACCACTGCAACAAAAAGGCAAAATCTTTTTTTATCAATAATATCATGTGAGTTTATATTTAAACTAATTAAAAAAATAGATTATAATACCCACGAAGTTTTTTAAAGCCACAAGACAGATGAATAAAACGAAAAAAACTTAATAAAAAATGTTAAATGTTGTCAAAATTTTTTCGTGTAATAAAAATCGCAAAAATAATTTGACCAAAAAATTAAACAATTTATTAACATATTTTTGTTTGTTTTGTAATCAAATGCAACGAAATAATTCAACAATTGTTTTATGTTTCACTATTAGTTCTTAAATTTCTATGAAAAAAAATAAATAAATAAAATAATGCTACCATATCAGCAAATCCCGCGTGATGAAAGCTTTATTCGTACGAATTAACACACGTTCCTTCAAAAGAGGTACCTTCAACTTGTATTTATTCTTTAGTGATATTTAAGTATACCTTCGAATAAAGCACACAAAATCCAATTAACAAAAGAATGATAAATATAGTAGAATTATAAAATAACTTATTTGCAACTAAAAACGTTGTAATTTTTTATTAAAAGCCGTAATGCCTTTGTGACGCATGGTACTTGACGCAAAATACATTTTTCTAGTAGCAAAACAAGATTGTTTTTCGAACATGTAACGCTAAAATAATGATATCGAGTCATAACCGCCAAATATATTTGACTTTGCTTTAAGTATTATTTTGAAATGGAGCATGTAAGCGCTTTTATTATACTCTCGACCACAGGTAGAAAAAGGGTATATCTAAGTTTGTCATTTCGTTTGTACTTTTTCCAATTTACATTTCCGGCCTCATAAAGTATGATATTGTGGGTCGTTATGCGAAGTCGATTAAGCGAAGTGTGTCTGTCTTTCCGTGTTAGTGCTTTAATAAACTTTGCCGAGGCACTAAATGAGTTAGAGAAAATTTAAATACGCCAAACGAAAATTTTGCTATTAAAAATCAACAAGATCGGTCTAAAATACTTTTTTTTATTTCTTCAAAATTTTCCATATTTAAAAAAATAAATTTACCTTAATTGGTTTTGGTAAAAAATACATTTTTATAATTTAAATTAAAATGAAAAATACTTTAGAGTACGGAATTAAATACAAGTGGTAATTTAGATTTTTATCTAATTTTAAATTTTAAAAATTAAATACCAAATGTTTTTTCTTCTTCATCAGTTTCATGTAGTGAATCTGTAATAGTTTCGTCGTATTTAAAATTTAAAAGTTCGTTGTAAAATTTTTGTGAGTTTTTAACCCTTTTAGACATTAAAGAGAATTAGTTGAGATGAAAATCTGAAAATTCCAGTAAAAGCAAATTTGAGGTTGCTGATTAAGAATCTGAAGTCAAATTAAGGGTAAGGCGTTTCACTTGGCCTTGATACCCCAAGTACATGGCTTGCCTTTAATATATTGCAGCCCAGTAAATTTTCCTTTAAACGGAATCATTTGCTCGTCGATGTAGTTAGTGAAGCCGACGACGCATCTGTTCAATAGCAGGCCTTACTCTGTACATTCTATCTTTACATTCCTTTGGTCGAACTGAAATATCTGTTACGTGCAGATTGTTTCGTAATAAAAGAAAGCAACAATGGCATTCCCTAACGTTTATCAAAGTACATACACACTGGAGGAAATTTTAAGCAACTCATCATAATATGCAGGCCTAGGAATATACGGATTTCATCCTCGTTGGATTGTTTGAAGGATGAATTGCTTGCTGAACACTATGAAAATTCGTATAATATGGTGCTTCTTAAAAAATTCATCGTCGAATCATTTTTGGAAATATTAAAATGGCGTTTCCGAAACATCATTTAATCATTCTGAAACATAATTTCATCATTTCGCACAAGCCTATTCTTCTATACAATATTTAATTTTTCAGTTTGATGTTTAAACCATTTCTATAACGGTGTTAACGGTAAAATTTTTTTTATTTGCTTCAACACTACATGACTTCAAAAAGAGAAAGAGAAATGTCTAATATATTTGAAAAAATGTATGAAAGAATTAATTTTCCTTCTCAAATTATGTAGATACTAAGCCTAGTGACTCCAAAGTACCACATGTTTGTGCATAAGTTTTTTCGCTTAGAATTAAAGTTAGAACCAGTACGCTATATTGAACAAAACCATTTTTGGTTGAAAACTGAAAGAACGCTTTACAACAAGAATTAGTAATTTTTACTTTATAAAAATATATACAAAATAAAAAATGCTGCAACAACTCCATATTGCACAAAAAACGACGAACGGAATATCAACATGAATTTATTTGTTGTATCGAATTAAGACGAAAGTGCCAGTTCGTTATAACAAAATATGTAAACAAATCAATAATTGTAAATACGTCTAAGTTGTTTTTACTGTAAAATCATAACAGTCATATACATAGCTATAATATTGTGAGAAACCATCTAAATTTCAGCAAAATAACAAATTTTTACTAAAAATATGAAACTTTGCTAAAAAATGTTTTTTGTAATAAAAACTTGAAAATTTCAATTAAACCCGAAAATTCACAGGAAACAAAATAGCCAAAAATTTAAATTTCACTAAACGATTCAAATTTCAACTAAATATTAATTTTTACGAAAATTTTAATTAAAAAAAAATTGCACTAGCAATAAAAAATTTGACATATAATTCAAAACTAAAAAAACAAACAGTAATTAAAAACTATCAACAATTTAAGTAAAAAACATGATCGTCACAGGAGGCACAAAATTCCAAGCGGCCTCCAGTGTTTACAGCAGACTCCAAGGTGACAAACAACTCAAGTTCATCTTAAACATTTTTATGATATTAAGGATAAACAAATTTCGGAAAAACACTTTATTTCTAGAACACAAATGCACAATTCTTTTAATAAGGAGTATATATAAGATTCGAATGTAGTATTTATTTTTAATAATATTTTACTTGTAGATTTGTAAGTTGTAATTTTGAGAAACAGGCCTTTAGTCTAATATTCTAATATATTTTAAACACTTGTGGTTCAAGGACTGTTTCTGAGACTTGCTCATATAAAAAAAAATGTACAAAAATATTTAAGTAAATTAATAGAAATTTAAACTTTATCGTCATACGAGTAAGAAACAAAAGTAAATGAACATAGTATTTCAATTATTATAAATTATCAGAACAAATAAAATGAGCTGTGGGCAAAATAATTCAGAAAACATCAAATCATTATATTTTTCGTAGTTAAAGGTAGCGAGCATTTCTTATTCTTATAAATGACAGTTTAGAACTTTTGTTGACATTGAAGTTGCTAAAAATATAAAAACGTGTTAAGTTTTCGATTAAATTTGGCCGAAATGCAAATAGACATGTTTCCACATGTATCCATTTTTTTAACTTCAGATAGCACCAAAATTTACTAATAATACACAAGTTTTCTATCACAATTATAAAACAGAAACTTTTTATTTCAAAATTTTTATTTAATTAATTTTTAATTTTAATTAAATTCAAACAAATCAATAAGTTGAATTTAAAAAAAATAAAGAAGTGTGGCCCAAAAAATGGTACTAATCGTCTTAAAAATAGAAATAATTTATTTTAAATGTAACTGCTATGTAGTAAAAACGTTTTTATTTCTTGTTTTTTTCTTTTATTCATTTTTATTTCTTACGTATCAGAGATTTTTTTTATTCTGATAACGAAGCATAGAAAATTTTATTTCAAACACGTGAGTTCTGCAAACACTTTTAATAAGTATTTGCTAACCAAATGATGATAATCAAATAATAATTTCATAGATTAAAGTTAAAATTAGCTTTACTGTTGATTCTTTTTTTTTTTTTTTTTGGCATTTAAACTATTAAATAAACACATTTATGGCAGTGTCAATTCAAGTACTAGAAAAAACACAGATAACACAAAAAAGTGGAGAGAAGAGAAAAAGTCTTAAATTTATTTATACAGATAGTTTGATGCACATTTCGAGCATCAGGTGGCAATAAGTTAATTTTATGAAATATTTATTGTGCAAAATCGTTTTTTAAGAGTGAAATATATCTAGTTTTCGATGGGCTTCTAACCCTGCCCCCAAATTTAAAATTAATATAAGTTTGACAGTCATTAAAAAGACAGTTCTACATCATGCGAGTTAAATTAAAAACAAAGAAAAGTGCTCTTTTCGACAATGCCGAATCTTATATACCCTTGACCATGTTTGTAAATCTATGTTTTTTTTTACTGAATTGACTCCAATAAAAAAACATATATTTGGGGTGACAGAGAATTAAAAAATAAAGAAATAAGTACTTTATAAAATTTTACAGAAAAAAGTTATCAGCTCTTAATGGATTGAGCATTTAAAAAAAAAGTTTTAAAGTTCCTGAAAGATATCTTCAAAAGCTTTTAAATTATACCCATATTGATATCTTTAAATATATGGTGCAAAATTGTTCTTTTTTATGAAAAGTTTAAAGGCTCATAACTCGGAAAATATGGGCGATCGTCAATTTCTTCACTTGATGTTTTTTCCTTTCTTTTTTTTTTTTAATTCTCTATTACTTCACTTAACTAGATTTGTTCCAAATAATATGGAAAAATTAGAGGCAGGCGTGGTGTTAAGCCCACTGCCTAGAGGTTCATGAACCGATCTTGCTGATTTTTCATAGTAACCCTTTCGAAACTATGTCTGATCGATTGGCGTATTTAAATTTTTTCTAGGTCATTTAGTACTTTGGAAAAGTTGATTTCAACCCGAAAACGGACGACATCGTTTAATCGACTTTGCTATGCATAAGAAGTCAGAATGAATGACAAACTTAGATATATCCTTTTCCACCTTTCGTGAAGGACAAAATAAACATTTAGCTTGGAATAAGGTCCTAATATTTTTGTATTTAAAATAATTTAATATTTAAAATTTTTTGAAAGATTATTTTATCAGAAAAAAATATTTTTCTTAATGAATTATTGCATAAAAAAGCTATTTATTTTTTAAAGAAAATTTTCAAAGGTGGAACGCTAAGTTTTTCGGTTACTGAAACAGAGTTAATAAATTTTGGTTGCAAGTGAAATACACTTATATAACTTTTTATCCTTTTCCCATATATTTTTTACCAAAATATTTGATATTCTACAGCTCATACTGTTTTGATATGGTTGGTTCCCAAATTTTCGGTCTTGTGTATTTTTTATATGTCTTTGGGCGAATCTCTTATTCGATTTCTAGAAGTAAGTAAATTTAAGTAGTAAGCGTTTGAAGATTTCTACATATCAACAATAGTTTTTGTGCTTAAATATCAGGAAATTTCTGGCTTGGAAAAGTTAAATTTTTATCTATAGAAAAAATTATTTCTTAGTGGCTGGAATAAAAGTAAATTTAAGCGGAAGCTAACAAGATGTCATACAGTCTGTTACGTATTAAGAAAAACTTTTTAAAAAGGAATAAATTTTTTGTAATTTCCTAAATTTCCATGATTTGGATACTTAACAGTCTACATAGAGATGAGAAGCAAAGATGGGTAGCTGGTAGGGTTTGGGAAACGGGAATTTCCGAGAAAAGCTATCCATAGTTTCCCGGGAAAAATTTGTGTTAATTCCCGGGAAACGGGAAGCTTAAAATCATTAACACTAAAAAAAAAGACTAATTGTATTTCAAATATATTGGTTATGACACTTAAAAATTTTAAAATATTTCGTTTTGTGTGAATTCTACTACATCTATACATCTGTACATTAAATATTTTTGAAAGTTTTAATGCTGGTGTAGATAGTAATTGATACGGAATACAAAACACATATTTTTTGAATTTTTGTCCGTCTGTCTGTGTTTGCATCACGTAAAAACTGCTGGATGGATTTGAACAAAATTTTGTGAGGAGTTCCCTTGGAGCCATGGTTCAAATACTTTTTATTTCATAATTTTTGGACAAACAAACAAAACTACTACATCTAGTGAACTGTGGACTTTCATAATGAGCACACATATTCCAAATATTAAACACATTTCATTACAACTTGTTATGAACAATTTTACATGTAATTAAATAAACTGATAACCTGTCATTGGAAAATTTCAATTGATTTTATTTACGACAAAAGTCAAGTGAATGGTGCAAAATAGCCAATAATAATTCAATAATAAATCTGAATACTACGAAACCACATAATCTTCTTTTTTAAAGGTCAGTTTTTTAATTCGCATTGAAAAAGTTTTGGCGGAAAGCGTCTATTAATTTTCTTGTTTTTTTTTTGTTAAGATTTTCAAAGAGTAGAAATTTTACTTACTTTTTTTTAGATATTTAACAACAAAATTTATTTTACTTTAGCACAAAATTTGTTTTTGCTTCACTTTCTATTCACTTGTTAATACTTTTTTCAAAATAATCTCAATAAACTTGGCTGTGTACTTCCAATTGGTCATTCAGCTACATAAAGTGTGTTATGTTAGTTTTCTTTTTTATAAATTTTATTTTATATAAATTTTCCTATTTAAGTTTTGCAGCCGCTTTTGCCAACCAAAAATATCGAACACATCCGAAAACACACGTCACCTTTCCGATTATAAATTTTGCATCTGAACGGAAGCACCACAGGAATAAAACTAAATTCTCATTTAAAGTAAAACGAAAGTGTGCCATGCCCATGATTAAATACAACCGCCACATGCTCTTAAAGTATTGAATATTTTAAAACATCTTTCACTTGCTGTACGGCACTAAGAAAATATTTTGCATAAAAAATTTATACAATAAAACGTGGGTATTTTTTGTGTCGAACATCAAATGTATTAAATGATGAAAAAAACTTCTGTCCAAAAACTACTAAAACAATTTTTGCAAAAAATGTTAATACTTAAAATTAACAAAAATCGCTTAAATAAATAATTGTCGGTCTGTTATTTTAACTAAGTGATAATTTTATCGTCGTGACTATGTTTATGAACAATTAAGCCTTTGACTAAGCGCCTCTATTAAAAGGAAAATGTTGAGGGTGCAAATGGAATGCCGAAAGCGTAAATAACTAGCGTACAGGCAGCTATTAATTGAGTTCCTATTTACGCATGTTGCTCGAGTAGTTGTAACTAAGGGATTTTCAAGACACCCATTTTGAGGCCAAGTGGGATGCCAGTTTTTTTTAATTTCTGGGTTTTGTAAATCTGGCGTTTACCACAATAAAGCATAAAGTTTTTAAATAATATAAATATAAATGATCTACAAAATTAAAATTTCTGATCTGGATTAAAAATGCTGTAAAACTAGAATAAATGTGGATCAACTCATTGACCGATAAAATAATTTTTTAACTTATTTTTTACCTGTTCAGTTCAAGTAAAAGTAAAGTTTTAAATTTACTATTGTGTCACGTATAAACGCAAAAAAGAAACAGAAATATGTTTGACCGCCTTTAAGACCATAGAATATAAAAAAAATAAAAAAGTATTTTCTGAAAATGAGATTTTAACTTTTTTTCCAGGATTTGAACATTTTATATAAAAACTATTGCTCAAATCTAGTTAAATAATTTGTAGCAGCATCAGTCATTTAAATTGGTCAAAAATAAGTTTTAAAATAAACACGTACATCGAGAAGCAGATGTTCTATTGTAGTTACCAAGTTTGTTACAACAACAAACAAAAAGTTAATGCTATTTCTGAAAAATGTAGTCCGTTTATTCAATGTTCTCCCTGGTTCTCAACTTAAATCTGCGCAAGAGCTATTTAAATTAAAAAGAGAAGAGCATTTTCAAAAATCTTTGCTTTAACTTTTTTAACTCTTTAGTAGAGTTGGTCTAGTGAGAAAAAAATAGATGAAAGCTACTATTTGCTGACGAAATGCTAAAAATTATAATTGAAATAAAATAGATTTCATAATAGATGATTTCGCTCTTAATTAATTGTTGATGAATTTTATAATTGCAATTTATTATAATTGCTGCAGTTTGTAGAGGATTGAAATCAATTGTAAGATTTTTAATTTAAAATATTTGTCAAAGAAAATTCAGCTAGACTGAGGGAGTCGTTTAATAAAATAGCTTTGTGTCAAATCACCAAAATAAAAGCAGCTTTTTTTATGTATTCCAACTATTATGTTTGGACTATGATTCTTTATCTTGTATAATTGTCTGGTTAGAATAATGAGAACTTTTCTGTTTAGATCAAAAAATTATTATAATCTTTTTTAACTATTTATACTAATTTCTATGTCTAAATTTTAGCATATCTACAATTGTTAGTTCTTTTGTGAGATCTTTTTTGAATTACTTTAATTATTGCCTGGACAAATTTATAAGTGTTTTTATTCCGGTCAAGTGCCTAAACTATTACTTTGAAAGAAAAATGTTCTACAATATTTAAGAGATAGTTGCAATGTGTTACGTTACAGTTTTGTTAGTCGGTCAAATGTTTATAATTTGTTATTTGATCTTCTTTTATTTCTTTTTGACAAACACGCTACGTTGTATATTATTGTGAACATATGGAAAACTCATTGAACTATAAAGCCACAGTTTACATACCATTTCAAGGCTACGACTGACTCCTATACAATCGTATGATTCACGCACAAGAAAATTTCTTGAAAATCTGTTCTTAGAAAAATCGCAAGAAAATATTTTTTTAGTTGCCACACTCTCACACAAGAAAGATGCAACTGAAAACGCAACTCTGATTGTATGAAGAAATTTATTTAAGGCCAGGATTCACTATCATACACAATCGTACTATTTAATCACATAAAAATCTGACAGAATTCTGTACTACTTTAAAAATCGTTTCAAAATGGCGTCGTAGATGTCACACTAATATATAAAGAAGATGTAAAAAACAAATGCTTTAAATATTTTGTTGTTTTTTTTTCTCCTTTTCTTAAAAAAATCTGCTCTGATCGTATAGAAAAATTCATTTTATGAATTATTTCAAAAGATTATAAAATCGTGCAGATCGGTCAAGAAGTCTGTCACACACATACACTTTTAATCCACACTACCATACTTTTTGAGCACACGTGCAATTTTTGACAGATCGTACGATTCAGTATTATAGTCAATCCTGGCCTTTAATGAAAATTTTTAAAAGATTGGCTGTTCCATTTTTTGTTTTTTTTTATTGATACTATTCTAATTTTTTGACAGATTTAGCGACTAATTCTCACAGTATATTATGACCCGTATTACATACGGTCTACACTCAGAATTATCTCTAAAATATTTATCTCAACAAACTTTAAATTCAATCCGCGAGAATATATTCTTACGTGTTCACTCTCATGATATGAATGATAAGAGGATTTTCGTGAGAGATCTCATCAAAATAATTTCATGAAAGGAACTGGGATATAGATTAATTTCGACAAAGGTTATCCCAGTTGTAGACACTGTGTTATGATCTTAAGGGATGATGGTTGCCAAAGCACATTTTGCAACAGAATATTAAAACAAAATCCTCTTTGATGTTTTATTTAATACGTTTATAGTTTTTAAATCAATTAATTCTTTTTAATAAATAAAAACTTAATTATAGAACTTTTCTGTCACGAAGTAAAATCATGATATTCCCAGTATTTGACTTCTAATTGAATATTAAAGATTCAATTAAGATAATATTGCAATAAAATATGCTCAAATGGAATAACACCTGAGGTCGGATTAGGTTAAACTTGAGTTATCTCTGTTGTTGTATTTCTAAGTCAAATTTGCGATATTAAATTTTAAAATTCTGTTCAACATCTGTTGAAAACGAGTTTATTTGATCTTCCTTTTAGGCACAGAATTAACCAAAGAATTGAAATTAAAATGAGGAATGCTACCCAGAACTTGAAAACTCATTAAGAAATTGAAAGCTCACAAAAAGCCAACCTTCCTAAAAATATGAAGTCACATAAATAAATGAAAATTTCATAAAAAAATTGTAGTTTTATAACATGAAAAAAAGGCCACCAGAAATAAAAAAATTACTACAATATGAAAGTTCAATCTTTATAGCAAAATTTGGTTACTTACAGATATAAAATTGAAAAAATGCAGAAAATTCACGGAATTAAAAAAATAAAATTTGAAAAATTTTTATGATCAAAAAAAAAAATTTTTAAAAATTACGAAAAATCCTAAAATTTATAACTTCTTTAAAAATCAAAATTTAAACAGACAAATCAACTATCGAAACACTCTTTAATTTTCAAATTTAAATTGTTTACTTGCTGTTGTAGTGGACTTAGCAATACAGGTTCCTTGTGAATTTCATTTGTCTGTCTATGCCGCTTCAAAAGTTTGAGCACATACATGAAATAATATCAACTCTTGAAACACCCTTTAATTTTCAAATTCAAATCTTATGCAGGTTCTTTGTAAATTTCAATCGTCTGTCTGCAATTATTTTAAATTATTGCCAAATACACCAAATTAAGTGAACTATTGGGGCATCCTTTAATTTATAATTTTAATATTTATTTACACTTGTTATTAAAATTGTGATAGTAATCAATATTCTGTTCAATTTTCAAGCGTTTTTATATAAGAGTTGAACAGATGGGCTCGTATGGCTAAATTTACGTTGGCTATGGGATCACCCTTTAATTTAAAATTTACTTTTGTATTGGGAGCTATAATCATACGTAGTTTTTTTTTTAATTTTAAAAAATAACCCCTTAAAGTTCAAGATACATGTAAAAACATTTTGTATTAAAATACTCTTTATATTTTTAAATTATGAACTGCTTTTAAAACGAGACCTATCTTTAAGCATAACCTTCCATATAAAGAAAGATTTTTCTAAATCGGTTCAGAAATGCCTGAGTTCTGCGGGCACTAACGTTAAAAAAGCAACACACGAGTTGATAACTTCCTCCTTTTTTTGAAGGCGGTTAGAAATCAAATCATCTAACATTGCACGTGCTCAAAAAAGCGTAAAAAGTTTTAAGTTTTGCTGAGGGCTGACCAAGGTACATTTATTTTACTAGGTACTGTCGCCACCCACCTGATTTGTAGTTGGACATGTCAAAAGATGTTTATATTTTACAACTTTTATTTACGAATTTCAAAACACACCAACAACATGCATGTGCAGAACAAAGAGAGCGTTTGTTTTTAGATCAATTATCTTTTATTTTCTCTTTCTATTTTTGACATTTCCACTCACAAAGCAACAACAAGATGCCATTGTTTTTACAGATGTTGTATTTGTTGTAGAGAAGCTATTACCTAGTAAAACAATGTAGCTTGGGGCTGACAAAGTTAGTATAATTGTGGTGAATAATTTGTAATGGTGCCTTTAGACGAAATGATTTTTACATATAACTTGTCAGATTTTCCATAACAAAATACATTTGTATCGCGTAAACGGTTTAAAAAATTTCTTATGTTAAATACATATGGAAAAGTTATATAACAAATTTGTATTTAGAGCGTGATCTATTTTTATATGACAAAGCATATGACTTCCTGTGGTGCAACTTTTTCTTTCTTCACTTATACCGTTTTTAAATAATCAAAAAGTGCAAAAAGCTCTAAAATCGTTGGAAGCAGAATAGAGTTAACATCTTTATTAGCAATAACAGAGCCGCTCACCAAACAACTGTTGTAAGCAATGATTTACTTTGTAGGTTATGTCAGACATAATGTAGGTTAAACGCAAAATTAAAGGCCATATTTAAAAATGACTGCTTTGACATACATACATAAGGAATCACATGTGGATTTTCAAACTGACAAGTCATATGTAAAAAACATTTCGTGTAAAGCCACCTTAAGAGGTGAATAAGTCGTAAACACAATTACTTGTAGAATTACAAACGAAAGTTTAAAAAAGAAATAGAGAAATTTGAGGCAGACATAATGTTTTGCCCACTGTCTCGAAGGACATAGACCGATCTTGCTGATTTTCAATGGATAAATTTTCGAAATTATGTCTGATCAGTTGGCGTATTGAAATTTTCTCTTTGTCTCAGCAAAGTTAAATTCAGCACGAACATGGACATACAGACGGACATTGCTCAACTGATTTCGCTATGCGTAAGGACTCAGAATGTATATACACTTTATCGGGTCGGAAATGGATATTGTAAAAGTTTTAAGCGGAACGAAAACTAAGATAAACCCTTTTCCTTCTGTAATGAAGGATATTACAAAGTGTTTTAATTTGTTTTATTTTCTAAGGACTTACCTGATTTATAAAGAAATCATTAGTTAAATGTATTTTTTAAATGATTTAATATTTTGCATAAATGCACATTTATTTATTTAATGTTTTTTTTTGTTTCTGTAATTTTTTTATAATCGTAGTAATTATAAATAAATAGCTTTTTGGGGACACAACATGCTCTCTGCTTTTTAGTTTTGTTAAACAAAATAATAAAATTTATTGCGAAGAATTTTTTTAAATTAATTTTTTCTAATTAAAATTTTAACATTTTAAATGCCCGCGTTTTAAAAACTGGGTGTTTGTTGGTTTTATAATAAATAGAATAGCGGAGATCAGAATGCTTTGCAAACAAATTTTTTTTAATCTTTTTATAATTATAATTTGTCATCTTATTTTTTTTTTTTTAAACTTTAACTTTTGCCCAGAATAAATAATTAAGCTAGTTTATTTTTTGTTATATTTATATTTATACCTAAAATTAAAATTATTTTATTATATATCTAAGTTTAATATCATTATCATGAAAATATATATTTCTTTTCTTTTAATATTAATAAATAATTGTTTCCTTTTTAGTTATATTTTAAAAATGTTGTTTTTGTAGTTTAAAGTTTATTAAAAAATACTTTTTTTATTTCTCTAGAAAATGAAATCTTTTATTAAGTTCTGATAAATACATTTCTTTCTTTAGTTTTTTCCAAATATTTAAGTTAATATTTTTTCTAAGGGATTTGAAGACAAATTCATAAATTAATACGTTTCACATCTCTGCATTTCATACGCTGTAGAAATTTATGTTGGAAAATTTAAATACTTTAATTACTTCCTTCCTGATTAATTCTCATTTATTATTATTTTATTATCAAAAAATGAATTACTGTGAGTTCGGCAGACTCAACTGTAATTTTTTCTAAAAACAATAGAAAATTTATTATGTGTGTGACGATAAATTTTAAAATTTATAACCCTAGCCAAATTCTGTTACGATAACAGAGCTCTGTTAATCACTTAACATAACCAATGTTAAAATTAAAAATTTAATATAAGAGTTTCAGAACAATATTTAAATATAATTTAAAGTGGATAGAACAAAAAAAAAGTATTTTAAAACACTTCTACTAGTGTCGTTATTAAACTCCAATGGTCTAATATATTAACATTTTGTTTTTTCCGAAATAATAGAGGTTTTTCCAAAAACAACAAACAAATTATTGGAGAAGACTTCTAGTAGTGTCTTTATTAAACTCTAATGGTCAAATATATTAACATTTTGTTTTTTCAGAAGTTATAGAGGTTTTTCCAAAAACAAAACTGCTTCTTTTCCAATTATTTTTTTCGCCCACTCTCTTTCGTTTACGAGAAAAGGACCAAAGTCCTTTTTCAAATTTAAAAAGTGGTGTTTTTGGAAAAACCTCTATAATTTCGGAAAAAACAAAATGTTAATATATTTGACCATTGGAATTTAATAACGACACTAGTAGAAGTGTTTTAAAATACTTTTTTTTGTTCTATCCACTTTAAATTATATTTAAATATTGTTCTGAAACTCTTATATTAAATTTTTAATATTAACATTGGTTATGTTAAGTGATTAACAGAGCTCTGTTATCGTAACAGAATTTGGCTAGGGTTATAAATTTTAAAATTTATCTTCACACACATAAATTTATTTTATTTTGCTGTCTTTCTTTTATATAAAATGAAGATACATACTAAAATATTTTTTAATCTTTTATTGTTTAACACTCTTTTTCTATTTACAACGATATTATATAATTAAAGAAAATTGGTCTTATTCTTAATGAGTCCGTTCGGATTTCGAACGAATATTTTTTAGCACAGTTTTGATTGTTCATTGCACTATGAAGGCCTTATAACGCTATCAAGCAATATTTTATTAGAATTAACATAGAATTTCAGTTCGATATAGAATATGGCAATATTTTTCTCAACTCAGATATTTTTATGTTTATCAGGCAACTTTAGTACTGAGAATTCTTCTGGTAACAGTTTGATTTCACACGTTATAAGAATGTCTGACCGCATTTTCATTTGTTAATGAAATTTTAAGTAAGAAAATGAAAATGTTCTATTGAAATGCTGCTCAAATGGATGCTCACGTCAACTACTGCCAAATTTCTTTCGCAATTGGTGAAGTAAATAATTTTATTGTGTATTTCGTAAATTAAATTTTTACAGTGCTGTGGATGCATAGTTTCAAAAGATGTGAAACGTGTTAGTTTAGAATTATATTAACATATTTGTGGATATTAAATGTTGATTTCTTCCAAAAATATTCTTTTCTTTGTTAAATTTAAGATATTGTGTAAAATATAGTAAATTTTTGTTTTATTCTTTTTATGTAGTGACTTTGTTGTACTATTTTTACCATGCATTATTTCTCAGGTAATATGGTGGGTCAAAAATACTTTTTTTGTAAGAAGAAAATAAAAAACCATTTCTCTCTAATGAGTATTTGTTTCTTTTTTTGTAAGGAAACTTTTTATCAAAAAAATTTTACTACCGTTTTGTTCATTTCGAGTTTGATTTTTGCTTATAAATACGACCTACGCTTTTCTTAAATTTTTTAAGGATATTAATGAAGCACAGTCTGAGATACACTGATTCTTCACTACTTTTTTTACTTTCTTAATTGCTAAAAACAACAATTTAATGTCTTAAATGTCTAATAATTTAAATTAAATATGAGTTTTTTTGTTTAATAAGAATAAAGTTAATTTCCAGGAAATTTAAATATAATTATTTTCTTGGAACTAATCGAAAAGTAAATATTTTAATTTGGAAACTTAAACTTTTTAGAAACCTATCGTTAATGATATAAAAACAAGTTCACTTTAGTTATAAATTAAATGCTGTGCCAAAAGATTTAAATTGATGCCAAACATTAAACCATTTTTATTTCTCCTTTTTATGGTTTAAAAGAAAAGCCCATTAATTGTAAAAGGCGACCCTATAAGTTGAATATTTACTTCTTATTCTTGTTGCAGTCGACGTTGTTATTCACTTTCTGTTTCTACGTTTCTACGCACGTTATTTGCAAATAAAAATTATTTTTAATTTAGCAGTACCGATTTCCAAATTTTAAATTTAACTGGTAAAATTTCTGTACGAATTATTTGAGCATTTTATTATATACATACGCAAAATCTTTTAGCTCAATTTTTTATGTGCAAACAAAAAAATGTGCACAAATTTATGGCTTTAAATAATAAATATTTTCCCTCGCAGTTTGGGTGTTCGCAAATAAAAATTTTATTCAACGTTTATGCGAAAAATTGTATATTTATGCGAATAAGAAGTGAGTATAAATGTAGCATGTGTGTCATCCTTTTACGGTTCAAAATGCCCCAAAGCTGCCTTTAGACGAAATGTTTTTTACATATGACCTTTAACTTTGAAAATCCATATGTAATTTCATATGTATGTTAATAATTTTTGCGTTTAACCGTATATGTAAATTACTTCTGACATAACTTAAGAAGTAAATCATTGTTAAAAGCTGTTTTTCCACAAACAATTTTAACAAAGAAAATAGTTCCTTAAGATTATAAAAAGATTAAAAAGTGAAAAATGGAAACAAAAGATTATATAACTGTATTATCCAGCATTATGTCAATAATACCTGCAATTTATTTAATTTAAATATTTTTCACTTTTCTATTAAATTCTTATTGCACTTTTTTTGTTTTTGATAATGCCAAAGCTGATGCTAACATAGATGGCAACTTGGTTCTGTTTTCACCCATTTTAGTTTTTTTCACTTTTTTTGTTAACTTAGAAACGCTAAAACTGAAGAAAGAATAAGATGCACCACTTAAAGTCAGATGCTTTTCCATATAAAAATAGAACACGTTCTAAATGAAAATTTGTCATATGACTTTTACATATGTATGTATTTAACATAAGAAATATTTCAAACCGTTTACACGATACATATGTATTTTGTTATGAAAAATCTGACAAGTCATTTTTAAAAAACATTTCGTCTAAAAGCAGCTTAAATATGTAGTACATACGTCAGATTTCGTTCATATTCCTTTAAATTTACTTTTATATTCCTTTTGATTTGTAACGGCCATAGTAACGCACCCTCTGTGTTACCGCACATACATCAAAATTTTTTCTAATTTCTGTAGTGAACTATGGGTCAAAAGACAAGGCCACATATAAAACCATTTTCGAATTTATATATATCTTTTCCTACTTTTTGTTATAGCGGGTATGTACCACATACTCTGTTTCTTAACTTATTTTGGAATGACTTAAATAATTAAATATATTTTGAACAAAAAAAAAACCTAAAAAGGTTTTTCGCTTCTATTCCAGATATCTCTGTAGCACTTCAAAATTTTGAGCTAAATCCAAAAGTAATTTTAGTTTATCGATCCGAAGTATTGTTCCCTACTAGTAAGAGAATGGCTTCTATATAATTTGTTGCCCATTCCTACATATTATAGAACACCTATGGGCATGTTGGATGATTTAATTGCGCATGAGCCAGCTTAGGAGCAGAAAAGAACTTTAAAGTTTCCTCTAGGATATAAGGCAAAATATATATTTTCAAGAATGTAATTCATTCTATAAGTAAGAAAATAATATTTAGGTGGCCAAGTATGAATTTTTGTTCTAGTTGCTATTTTAGGGAATTGTCAGCGTACAATATCAATTTGTTTAAATAAATAACTATTTGTAATTAAAAGTGACTAATTTACCATTAGTAGCGCGTTTTGCACAAGATTTGTTTTTTTCTTTCTTTTTTGGTACGTAGATGTGACGTATATAAATATTTTATCTTTAAAAACTCTTTTTATTAATCAAGAAGTGTAAATATAATTTTTTTCTTGACTGTAAAATATTCCTAGCCGGTGTTTCTTGAATCTTGAATGTCACAAAAACAATTTAATTTAGCTCAGTTTTAGACAAATCACCTTGTCACAAAATTGTAATGAAATTGCATCGTAAATGATGAATTTACAAGCGTTTACTTATTACTTTTCGATAATCATAATTATATTTTTTATCTTCTCCTGAAAAATTTAACTTATGTGAGGGCCGTTCTACATGAGAAAAATTATTATTTAATTTAATTTTTTTTTTCAAGCAAAAGCAAGGCGAATTAAATATTAGGTGGGCGCACGGCTACAAAAACAAAAATCTAATTTAATTTTTTTGATGCAGAGCACCACGTTGAGGTCAAAAAATGCTGACTAAACAAAAGGATGCCGAATTTAAATTATCCGTCTATCATCATTTCATAGTTTTAATAACGTTGCAGCAATATTTTATATTTCATTTTTTTTTCTTTTTTTTGGTTTTGAATTTATTTATTTATTTTTTTTTTAGTTAAAAACTTTTGGCTTTTTGCAAATTATTTAAAAACATTATATTTTTAAAATTAGTTTTTAAATTTTAACAACAACGTTCAACACAAACAAAAATCAGCTGGGCTATAACAACCACCTGTCTATTAATTCGCCAGTTTGTTTTGACACAACTTGACAGCATTTAAATGGGCAAGATTTCTTTAATTTCTTTCTTACACATAGTCTTTAAATATGTATTACAATTTACTCTTACAACTATTTTTAAAAATAAAACATTAAGCTATAGTTATTTGAAATAGTTTTCTCTTCTTTAAAAGTCATTACAATAATTTGCTAAACTTTTTTGGAACAACTCTGCATTTTTTTTTTTTAATTTACTTCTAACATAAATTTTAAATTTTTTAATTTTTTAATGAGATTATCTTCTTTTAAATATATTTCTTTTATTAGCTTTTCAGTTAATCATTTTTAAAAGTTTTTAGAATTCAATTTTAATTTGAAATATCATGGTTTTTAATATTAAATATTTTATTTATAGTTTATTTATGTATTTTTTTTTGTTCTTTTTAAAGGTGATTTTTGCATAGCATTTTTTATGTGGTTTGTAATACCATCAAACAACAGGAGGATACAGTCTTTCTAGCCAGGTACCTATAAGATGCAAATGCAAAATAGTCTTTCAATACATTTTCTGCAAATAGATTAAGGATTTTTGTTTTTCTTTCACACACACAGCTTTAATGCAAATTCAATAAATTATCTTTTATTCTTTTATAGCATACTTTTTGGCTGTATTAAAACAGTGAACAGCAAAAGTGTTCCTCTTGTGTAACAAATATTTTTAATAAATGAATTAAAATTAGCCTAAATTTTTCCTAATACTGCAAATAATTTTACATTCCCAGTGAGTTTTTACTGATTACAGAAATTGTAAAATCTTACAATTTTTTCAATAACTAGGAAAAATATTATGAATATTTTTTTTTGGAAAATTTTATTTTTTACTAATTTAATAAGGCAATAAAAAGATTTATTTGCATATAAAGAAGTGTCTGTTAATGACTTTATTTGTTTAATTTGAAATCGCAAAATATTAAGGAAAGTTATAAGTCATCATCATCTTAAGTCTACTGTGGGTTCGTTGGTAAATCCAGTCAGCAGGGATTTCGAAAGTCCCAAAAGTATAATGTGTATCATAACCCAGCAAAAAGTTTTAAAAAAGGTATTTGAGTGTGGAATAAAGCATTTTAGGAAGAAACTTCCAACTAGATTACCAACCTAATGATTTTGACAAGGCATGAGACTTTTATAATCAATTACTGAGAATTGATTACATTGATGTAGTAATAATAATCATTAGCAGGTATTTTAAGGTATTCTTTTTTAACTTGAAGATCGAGTTCAATTACTACTTCCTTTACTTGCGAACTAATGTAATGTATTTTGTAAGCGAGTAACAATATTTGGCAATCACAAAAGTAATTCATTATATAGAAAGTACTTTTTAAGATAATGTCTAATTTTTTGCTGGGAAATAACATGTTTATTGCACTCATATAGCAGAAGATTTTTTACTGGTAATGCAAATATGTAAAATTTCAATAAAATTTATTTATTACTTTTTTTAATTAATAAAAATAAATTTGCTGTACTAAAAAAGTCACATTTAAAAATGTCATACCTGTTGGTTTTTTAGCACATTACCTATGCTGTACTAAATTATCTTATTTAAAACAAAATCAGTGTAAATTATTTTAGATTAAATACCAAAATATAAAGTCCTTATTAAAAGTCCTTTTAAATTAAATAGTGGAGTTCAATACTTTTCAGAAATAAGCAAAATCGATCGGAATCTGAAGAAGGTAAAATAAAATCGATCGGAATTGTTAATACGGAATTAAAACCATTTCGATCGGAATGCGTCACATGCCTGTATATCTTTTCTGACTTAAAAACTATGCGATTTTCATTTAAAATGATCAACTAATTTTATTACATTTTTGTGTATTTTAGCCTTAAAAGGACTATAAATATTGGTATTTTGATAGAAGAAAAATTTCCAAAGGAAGACAAACAAATTTTGTATTTTTGTTAAGGCTAACTATATGTGTGTAGTTTAAATCAAATTTCGCATAAAATTGATCATTGTGTAGAAGATGGAAGGTCTTTCAATTTGACCTATTTTACATTAAAATTATGAAATAAAAAAATTATGGACTTGCGCAACAAAAGGTGCAAATTGTAGACAAGGACTTACGAATGCAAACACCTAATGCAAAAAAATTTAAGATAACATCACACTTGGTTTTCACTGTTCAGACCCCTTAAAGTATGCTATACGATTTTTTATAAAATGTATTTTTATATTTTCATATATTGAAATATGTAATTGGTACTTACTGCGTGACAAATGATAGACGACGTCTTATTATAATTTTAATTGAACAATAACAATTATTATATTTAATGTTATTTTTTCACACTTGATTGTGTTTAAAAATGATGTATGATTTTTCCAGCTATTCTTTTTTGTTTTGTTGCTTATAAAATGAAATCGAGTATTTGATATTTTTGCTTAAGCGATGTTTTCTGGTTGATGTTTTCGCTTTTTTATTTTGTTAATTATTGGCGTATATTGCAATGATATCTCAGCTAATTAAATGTGTGTTTGGAAGGTATTATTTAATTGAATTGAACAAACGTCTCTCTAACAGTTGACGTGTCTCTTTTTTTCTAAACTGCTTTTCAATCATGAAGCGGGTTATAACTGATGTAAGCTCTTCTAATAAAATGATGATGGTGGTTGGTTGGTTGTTGGTGGTGAATTTGGTGAATTTTCCGTCAACAGGAACTTTTGTATTGTGATTTGATCTTTTGGCTGTTACAGTTTTATTGTTGACTAAAGTAGGTTTTACGCTTTAAGTAGCCACTGCGTATTGGCGAAGATAGACCGGTCTCGTTGCTACAAGTGGTAGGTATTAGGGCGTAGTGGTTTATGATCGAGGTTTGTGATTAGTTTTGTTAGAAAAGTAGGTGGGGAAAGGTTTTTTGTGGGTTTTAAAAATACAATTTAACATAATTATTTTAAGTTTCTTAATTTTTTTTACTTTTTAATATCATTTGGCATTAACAAAGTCTAATTTTTATCTTTTGTTTCTTGCTTTTTTTGTTTTTTTGCTTAACAACATTTAGTACAAATTAAAGGGAAAAAAGAAAAATATTTCCCGGCTTGCCTTTTTCTATGATGCTGGACTTCTATATTTGCAGGTTTAAGCTTCCTGTTGCTCATGCAGCCTAATAATTATTAATTTTATATGGAATGTAACAATTACACAGGATAGTGATATGAGTGTTTCCAGGAATTTTAGTGTGAATTAAGGATCATTGGTTTGTTAGTTAAGGATGTGCACCGTGGTTTTAATTAATTGTTTGTCATTGAAAATTAAATTAATAAAATATGAAAAAAGAAAAAAGTGAACATCAAAATTAAAAAAAAAAGGTTTTAAGTAATCAAACGTTTACACAAAATTTAAGAGCGTGATGTTAGAGCGGCATAATATTTTAAAATATTATTTAATTTAAGCAAATATTCTTTTGTTTTAAACATATTTTGTCAAATGAAAATATTTTTAAAAAGCAGATGTTGAAATTTTTATTTTTAAAATTTTAAGTTTTTATTATTCGTTAATTCGTTAATTTTGCATCCAGGCATCAGTGCTCAGATAACGAAACAAACAAGAAGCGTTAAAGCCACAATGCTAAAACAAAAGGGTCCTAAAAGCCCTTATTTGGTCCATAAGATAAGATATCCGCGCCAACCTTTTGAGTAAATGATGGGAGACTACACGTTAAGTCTCTTTTGAAAAATTCCACGAAAAGTTTTGTTTTAATGTTGAGTGTCCTTAATTATTATTAGTATTGAATACGATAAGTTTAAAATTGTTTCCCTTTTAGTTTTAAGAAATATATCTTTTGATTACTATTTCTCAATTTCTTCCATAATTATTTGAGATGCTTCTTGAAAATGTGCGAAGAGCACAATTCTGAACAATTATAAAATTAGAAAATACAGTTAAAAATTTTTGTCTTGAAAACACTGAAGTAAGTGGTTCTCTCTTTAACAGAAAATTTGATCCAAAAAATTATCATAATTATCGTCTTATGCTTTTGCTTCAACATTAAAAATACTACAACAATACTACCAACATTTCGAAAAGCATACAGATTAAAGATTTCGTACACACAAGAAGAAATTTAAATACCAGCTAAGCCTATGTGTTGATTTTAAGATATCGCAATTTATTATATGCCAAAAGTAGAATTATTACAAGCGAGTAATAATTTCCAAGTGGCTGTTACAGCATAAGGCTGGTTTTAGAAGGATGGCAAAGTGAAAGCAAAGCAAGAGCAAGTATGAATTTATGGAAGCAGGTTGGGTAATAATTTATTGGATATTATCTCTTCTTGTTTTCTATAGCTTTTAGTGAGCACCCTGGCTTGAGCCTAAGTAGAAAGCATCACTTTTTATTTTATAAGAGCTCATCGTCTTTTTTGTTTTGAATGGCTCATAAAAAGTACTTCATTAAAAATCTTGATCTTAAATTAATTTAATATTGATTTTAGCACCACTTCTCTTCCATCACACTCTTTATTGTGATATGTTTTATTTACTGTAAAATAATCTTAAATATTTTCATATACATACAAGTTTATAAAAATACAATTTTTAACATCATGTTGTAGGTGTAAGATAATAAAATTTTTTATATATATTACTTCCCTTCACAACCTGTTGTGTGTAAGTACTAACTCGTTAACGGTAACGTCTGCTACGATAATTTAAACAATTTCATATCTTTTCTAAATTTTTACTCATTTAAAATGTTTATATATTCGTAGTTTTGTATAAGAATTTTATTTCAATTTTATAGTTTTATTTTTTAATAGTTAAATATTTTTAAAAGTAAACCAATCAAAACTGGTTGTATTTCGTACAAATAAACAATTTACAATCAGGGATGCAAAACGAGTATTTCAACTAAGTGGAAAAGTTATTAAAAATTTTTTTTAGACATCGATTAAAAAAAAAAATAAAAAATGTATTTTTGAAAAATACCAGTTCACAAAAAGAAAACTGTACAGAAAAACTAAGTTGCACTTTAAATAATAAATATGACATAAAATAATTCTTGTAAAAACAAAAAACTTATATTTCTTTAGAACGGTAACTATACATTAATTATATTCTATTGCATTCGAAAAAGATTGCGTCAAGATTTTTTATGTGTCGTAGATCACAGATTTAGCAAAAAAATTCAGCAGTTATGTTGTCACCCTTACTTTTTTACACTTTTTATTGCAGACACAGTAAAACAAAACTTGTTTAAATTCTATGTTTATAACTGTTCAAAAGATTGGTCATATACATCAAATTACAACTATTAGGGCACCTTTTAATTTATAACTTTAAATATTTATACTTGTTATTATACTTGATATAATAATGAAGATTCTGTTTAATTTTCAAAGATAGGACAATAAAGGTCAAATTACATCAGTTATTGGGCACCCTTTAATTTCTAATTACAAGTTTACTACTGAGCAAATTTCAATTAACTCTCTACAACTGTTCAACATTTTGGTCATATACGTCAAATTACATTAACTATAAGGACACCCTTTAATTTAAAATTTTGTTATTATAACGGTCATAGCAATCAACATCCTGTCTAATTTTCAAGCGTTTTTCTATAACGGTTCAGAAGATAGGCGAATATGAGTCAATTTACGTCACTTATGGGGACACCCTTTAATTTTAAGATTTATTTGTTTTATTACTGTTTGCTATTGGAAGCTCGTTTTACGGTTCATAATACTCTTAAAAAACATGTATGTTGTATGGGGACACCCTTTACAAAAATTTTTAAAAGTCGGTTAGGAAATGATTGAGTTCTGCAGGTTTAAACATAAAAAACAACATTCAGTCGAATTGATAACCTTCTTCTTAATAATAATAATTTCTACTAAATAAGGTACAAAATTCGTGAGATCAAGAAATATCACATTTTAGTGGATATTATTGCTTTCGATATATTGAAATTATAGCAGCAAGAATCCAATGAATGTTACAGATGTAATCTTTTGCTAAAAGCAGGTTCGAAGTGCATACAAATTTAGCCTATTTCTTTCTTTCGTTTTTATTATGTTTTGAAATGAGGAAGAATGTGAAAAAGACATTTCCCGAATAACTTTTGATAATTCTTTTTCTTGGAGTTATGTTGGAAACTTACTCCATTAAACAGAAATACTCTCATGCAAGTAAAGACAGAAGTGGTAACGACATACGAAAAAACATTCACAAGAAGATGATAGCAAAAAGGTACAAAGTAAATAAAGTTAAAGAGATTAATAAAAATGAATAAATTTATAAATCACAAAGTATGACCGCAACAATACGTAACCAAGTAAAAAATATTTAAACGATTTGCTGACAATACTCCTAAATTGTACTAAATAAATTTTTGTTTAACCAAAAGTGGCAAAACTTTACAAATTTTTGCATCCCTGTTTACAATAGGTTGTGAATTGAGTATTTATTTTATATTTTGCTATTATAAGATAAGTATTTGCATTTTAATTCAATTGAAATAAATATTTATAATATAAAAATAAATATATATTTTTTAATTTTTTTCCAATTTTCTATAATTGCTTTTAAAATTCATAAGTTTCTTCTTCTTCGTGGATTTGCAAGTTGTTGGTTGTATTAGATTTGTCAATTATATTGCTGGTGGTATAAAATTTTGGAAAATTTTGTTCATTTATACATAAAAAATGTAAATAAAATAAAAAATATTTGTTATAAATGGTGTTAGTAGAAAAAATAGAAACAAAAATAAAATTTATTAAACAAATTAAAAAACAAAAACAAATTAACAAACTACCAAAGCCATTGGGGGATAATTAGTTTATTCTAATTGGACCAGCCTTAAAAAAAATTTCGAATAATGAATTATGAGTTTTTGATTAAAAATTTCTAACAACAACAACAACGCAAAAATAAAAAAATTAATAATAAAACATTATAAAAAAATGTTCATACATACAATTTAATTTAATGTGCTGCTGTTGATTTAGCTTTTTATTGACAAAATACATACATTTATTTATACACAAATTTTGGTTTAAAATAACAGTGATTTCATTATTATTCATAAGAACTTAAACCTGATTAGTTGAGACTGTACATAGAAAAATTATGTGTTTCAGGGCAAGTTTTAAGGCGGGGATTTTGTTCTGAAAGGCAATTGCAATTATATTTATTACACTCTAAATTACTTATTTGTAATGCACAGTAGGACAGAATCAAAAAAAAAAAAAAAAAAAAAATCGAAAAGTAAAACGACTTTGATCACGAAAAAGCAAAAATAGATTTGTATTTGAGTTAAAGCTTTAATGTAGAACTTCCGAGAGTTGTTGGGAATCTTAGATATGCACTAACGTTAAACGACTTTTCTTTTTATTAACTATAAAATTATGTAATCTATTTAAAAAATAAAAATACATTTTTAATTTAAGCTTCAGGCGCTATAAAAGTAGGTAGTTTGCGTTAAAATGTTCTTTTAGTTAACAATTAGCTTCGCTACCCTAAAAGGAATAATCTTACCACAATTATCCTTCCAATACCACTCATCGGCCCTAAAATCAAGGTTTTTTGTATGAAACTTTAATTGCCTTCCCCTTACATTACCCTAGGTAATCGAAAAACTACGCCCACTGTCTTAATCGATTCGTTATTTCCCTAGACTGTGTACACCAATTTAAATTACACTCTGGTTACTTTATTGTGAAAATTATAGAGTAAAGTAGGTGGTGAGAAAGATCGTTATCTTATTTTAAAAGAAGCTTTGCAGCGCCTGGCCAAAAAGGGCGCTGTGATATATTTACCCCTATCGTAAATAAGAAGTGTAATTTTTGTTCCCATGAAATTTTCATTCTCCTCAAGGTGAAAATTGATATCATGGAGTTCCGATGAAATATTTGTTCACTTCATTGAACAGCTGTTCAAAATTAATATGCTATCAGTGCACATTGAATGTAACTAAAAAGAATAAGCTTAGTGAAAATTTGTAAATTGAAGTTCAAAATAAATAAATAAAATTTTTATTACAAAAACGTGATGTGGAAGACGTTTATAACCCCTTAAAATTACCAGAGACATTGCTGGCCCCTTAAAAAAATTTTTTATTAAATTTCTATTAAAGCATTTTTAATAAAAAATCTTTATAAATTTACAAGTAGTAGATCCCCTTGTTTTGCATCTTGTCGATTATAATGACAGTCTGCGCTGCAGAAACTGATCTTGAGTTAAAAAATGTTTTAATAATTTTATTATTACAAATATAAGTGATAAAAACCTGCATAATGTATAAAGTTCCCCAGTAAAATTTAAGTGAACAAATCCAAGGAAAAAGTTAAAAAAATTCGAGGGAAAAAATTAATCACGATAAGGGGAATTTTTGTCTACGTAAATTATTTACGATTGCAATTTAGGGAAAAGAAAAAAGATTTCAAGTGAAAAGATATTCATGATAGGGGTGATTGTAGTGTGAAAACATGCAAAATCCATTTTTAATCTTTCTTTGTGTAACAGTCTTAGATAAAAATAAAGTTTCAAATTGGGCAATGGGACTGTGAGGCAGGCTTTGACTTGATACCAAATACTCTGGTGTTTTCCACCTTTCTGTTGAACTGAAATCAAAGTCCAATCAGCCATGGTGCTTAGATTGGCACTGGTCTGAAGTATAAGCGTGGATTAGCTTGACAAATCACATATTCGATATTTTCAAATATATAAAATACTTATTTTTTTAACATGACTCTCTTTGTTTTGAAAGAAGAAACAATACTTAATGCATTGGTTCTTTTGTGTGATATTCACTGAAATCGATCAATAAATCTGCAGCTTTTCTTTTAAACATCTATCAGCTACAAATTTATATTTCTTTAATATGTCAATAAAACAGCACCGGATAATACCGATTTTTTTTGTAAAAATCAACTACAGCTTAAGTTCTTATGATAATTGTAGACTTAGGTAATAGGAATACATATACAGGATAAGAATTGTTTCATTCAATTACACTACTAAGTAAACTTGCATATTTTCAAATCTTTAAACTGGACTTACCTCCTACGTCGTGGATTAGTAGTTTGACCCGGTAAGTTGAAACAACCTCGTGGTATAACCATACGTGCATTGCCTTTCGCGGGACGAGAACCACCTACAGCTTGCAAAGCAGACAAATGAGCGGCATAGCCTTCATTTAAAACAGTTGCATTGGTTTGTAATTTTTTGCTAACCTTTTAAACAAAATATATAAATTTAATTTTTTTAAGAATTAAAAACAATTAAAGCAACTTACTTTTCCCACTATAAATATTTGATCTGGTTTTAAACCAATATTTGTATAAACAGTGATATCCTTACTGCTGCCATAAGCAGCCATTATCGATATTCCATGATTTTGCACCAGATTATTTAAATAGGCGGTTTTATGGCCCAACGGGTCAGTTGAGAGACCATCCGCAAATGATATAAGACCATGAGGAAAATTATGCTGACTTAACCAGGAAACAACACGTTGCTGTTGCATGTCCGGTCTGCCCGTAACATAGATCAATAGATAACCCAACTCCTGCCAGTGGCGGCAAACGTCAACAGCACCAGCTCTTACTTTAGGATCGCGGCCAGTTACTGACATTGAGGCCGTAAATGAACCATCTATACTAAAGACTACACATTCCGTTAAAGGTGGCACCACAGCTAAATAACAATCCACCGAAGTGTGATCTCCTCTGACTACCATTTTTATGGGATAAATGCCATAACCGAATGCTACGTTATTGGGAATGCTATAGGAAATGCGACCAGTTTTATCGGTTACTTCTGTACTCAGAAAACTCCACTCGCCAGCGGGTGGATCTTTCATAATGTGTATATCAACTTTTTCGCCATGTAAGGTGATCATATCTAGTGGACCATACATGAAACGAGCATTAAGTCGTTGTTCTCGACCCTCTAATACTATCACATCATTTGCACGATGATTGGCGGCCACGTTTTTCAATTTCACCGAGGTACGTTTTCGTATCCACTTTTCACGAGGTTGACCGGGATTAAAGTGTACAGTTTCTTTATTGTCCATAGATGTAACATATGGAATGCCTTCAAATTTGCCAATCTAAAAAAATAAACATCATGATGGAACACAATGGTAAAGCCCAAAAGAAAATCCCTACTTGTCTTAATATAAATGCTATAACATCAGCACTTTCCCAGTAGCTGGCATGGAATAAATGTGGCAAAGCATTGGCTGGAAAATTACCTAAACCTTCAGGACAATAGAGGGCGTAGTCTAAGCGCTTTGTGCCCCACCATTTCATTTGCACTAAAAAATAAGCAACAATAAAATTTTATTAAAGAAAAAGAAGCCAAGTCTCTTCATGCCCTTTTAAATCGCATTTACAAATTTAATGTTAGTCTAGCTTCTATCAACTAGCAAACTTACATGAATTAATGGTACTTAAAGATATATTTTCTACTAGACCAGATACTGTACTTTGCATGGAAGCATCTGACAAACGGCGACCAAACATCATGTTATTCGATTCATTAAAATGTTGTGGATTTGTTTGTATAACCTCCACTATTTCCACAAAAAAAACAAGAAAATGGTGAAGATCAAATAACTTTGCAAGGGAAAAAACAACATCAAAACCTACGTAAGTGCAGAGGTTGGCCATTCCCCAAAGGATATTTGGCATAACGCGGCACATTGACCGGTGCCAGCATCGAGAATCTGGCACTTAATAAAGGTTCTAAACGGGAAGCCGTTGGATCGGTAGGATGAAACATGTTATAAACCTGATTACAGTTGGGCCGTTGAAGAGCTAAAAAGTGAATAAATGAATTAATTAAAAAACTCATATTTTGACACGACTCTCTAAAAAACTCACCAGTTTTAGAATCATGTAACTTTCTGGCTGCCAGTACTATAGAAAGTGGGGAGCCAAACATAAAGAAATCGCCCACATCAAAATCTAGTTTTGCATGTTTCGAATCACTCGAGGACGAGGAACGTCTTCGGCGTGGTGAGGGAGCCACTAATAAACGTTTAGCATCCAACTCAGTATCATCAAAACGTTCATCGTCATCGGTATTGCGTGAAGAGCGACTACCACCATCATTGCCGCTGTTGCGGCACAAGGCCTCGTAGGCCAATAGCGAACCCATTGAATCACCCAAAACTACAATTTGTCCTGAAAATCCACGACCCTCCTCAGACTTAAGGAACTCATGGTAGACAATATTAGCTGCCAGTATGGTTTTGTTGACAGTGTCTTGAAATTCGGGTGATGAAACGGCCAATAATGGTATAGCACCAATAGGAACATCTGCAATATTGGGTATATCGGCCGAGGGCGATGAATCAAATGAGTATGGACTTAAGCTAGATAAAATGCCCAAAGCATCGGTACAAATGGATGGACATGGTACCATTTTAATGGTTACATGTGTTAAAAGGCTCGGATAATGTTGACGCATAACGGCTTCAAAAGCACCACGAAATGTGGTGACATCAGATTTTTTGGAAGTCAATTCACTGGTGGCATCTTAAAGCAAAGAAATTATTTTAACTGTCGGAGGATGATAAATTTCGAGAGAAGCTTACCCAATACACTTCCAGCATGTACTACCAATATCAGTATGGTGGTAGAACAAGATGGCGTACTTGGAGAACCAGGCGGTGATACATCATGCGCTTTCTCCATACTTTGCGAAGAACGCAATTGTCTTTTGGTGCCTCGTTCGGAGGCCACTCGCATCAAAAAATCCTGATTAAAAATACTATCCTCCTGTTTATTTTTCCCCTGACCACTGCTGTGCGGTGGCGGACTGTCATCTGGTTCTCCCAGCAACTCCAATGAACTCCACTTAGCCAAAGAATTACTATCGTTTGTATCTGAAGTTGATACATTCTCTCATGAAATATTAACCTTAATACATAGCGAGCCTTTGCTGCAAGAGTGTCATATATCAAAAAAAATTCACATTTTTGAAGATAAATTTCTCGTTTTTTACTGAGACGGAGGTTTATTATTACATTTTACTTTTGCATGCTGAACTCAGAATTAAAAAATTTTGAGTTATGATTTTCTTGTAGCAAAGGCAAGTAACACACTTACCCACACAATCGAAAAATTCCTCTTCCGAATTTGATTTTGAATCAACTTCCAAACGTTCCATACGCCAATTAGCCACCTGCAAATTACATTAAATCACATTGAGTAAAAATAATACGACAAAGTTTCAAGTTTTAGCAAAACAAAGCCAGAAGCAAAGCGAATAATAAATTTGTTTACGTATTTGAGAACTTGAGATGGAATGGATGAATGGACTACATATGTAGTTATCCTTTGCTATGCTATCAGCATTTATTACATTTTCTTTTGCTTTACAAATTTTAAATTTTTAAGTCTATGATAACTAAATTAAACCATTTAACGTACAACTTACATTTTTACGTTTAGCATTTTTGACATGCTGCTAAACGTTTTGCAGTTAAGCGCAAAATTATGTTGTAGAATAAATTTGTATTTGTCGAGGTGATAGTAAAGACGAAGAATTAAAAAGAAGATAAGAATAAAAGAAAGCGAAAAGAAAAAAATACAACATAAAAAACATCACATTGACAGAAAAATTTCACTAGAAGTGTAAAAGTTTTAATCTTACCTTTCTAAGGTGAATTATTTTAAAATTTTTCAAGCCAAATAAATAAAAAAATTTATGAAATTCGGATTGTGAACAATACTCACGAAGGAAGCTTAACGATAGTATTTTAAGTTGTTTCGACAAAGTCGCAGGGCCAGATAGGGAATTAATTACATTTTAATGTTCTTTAATCTTTTGTTAAAATGTAAATTTTTAACTAACAAGAACTTGGCATTAGGCTGACATTAAATATAAAACATGATATTTTTTTAACGAAATTGAAAGCTATTGCCGTTAGCCAGAAGGAGTTGTGCAAAGCATACAGTTGTAAGGGGCTCTCAAAGTAAAGTCATCGGATGTGCAGTTCTTTTTATAAATTAATTTAAATAGATAACAAATTGAAATTCATTTCTGCCTAATTCGTTTGAATTGATTCAAATTTTATTCAATTCCTTTTTGTTGTTAAAAGAATTTATTCAAAATTTAGTTAATTCGTAACCTACTAAAATCAAAAAAGATTAAGGTCCCTTCAGGCGTTTAGAAATGCTTGTATCTCTGTCCCACTGTGTATAGTCGGACATAATATCTTTAGTATTTTCAGATTGATTCGAATAATTGGATTTCGACAAAAACTTTCGTCGACAATAAAGAGCACTTACTAGCTGGTCTACTCAACAAAGTTTTTAAAGTAAGACGGTTGTCGATTTTTTTATTTGGAAGATACATATATTTTATCAGCCCTCCACATTCAATCTTCCACATTTTTCTTAGAAGCTAAACGCAGAATACGTATCTAAAAGATATGCTGCAAACTTAACATTTGATAATCCGAGTTTCATAAAATTAAAAAAAAAATATTTTTGATACAAATATCATGCTACACCAAATGAAGTTTCTTATATATAATAATGGTCTATAGGTCGATCAATCTTACCTGTAACTCAAAGCTATGAGCCGAACCCAAGGGTGAATGTAAATCGCCTGCCTTAGAGCCAGATTTTGATTTATTTATTTGTATACTTTGAGATCGTGATCTTTCGCTTGAATTATTTTGATCGGCTACTTCCTCATCCTCCGATGAGGCTTCTTCGCTGGGAGGTTGTTGTGTAACAACAGGAGGTTCTTTAAGAATAACACGTTCTTCGGTGTCGGCTGAATGTGATTCCAAGTGGTGTTCAGAAACACTTTCTATTAAAAATTATTATTTTAAAATTTAGTTTTTTATTAATCTGGTTTAATTGACAAATTTTCTTGCTTGCATCTACTTGTCATACCTTCTTCTTCCTCTTCTTCGTCACCACTTAATTCACTACCGCCCATTTTACGTGCTAATGCTTTCTGCGTTTGTCTTTCAATTTCACGAATATCTTCAATTGTAAGTCCATGCCATTCATCCTGCCAGGCCCAGGCTTGACGATGAGCTCTTAACATAGTTTTTCTAAGTGCAACATCATGTATAAATTTCTCCAATTTAGTTTGCATGCCCCAGTAGCGAAATTCAACACGACAGATTTTGTAGGCACACATCAATGACATATTGCGGGCTGTAGGTTGGCTTTTGCCTTTCACTTCACGCCAATATTCCTCCAGCCAGTCTTCGCTTAAGGGTCCTCGTCCTGTCTTTTCCGATACAAATAATTTTGGATCCTCCTCTTTGACATAGTCCCCACCATACAATTGATCTTTGACAATATCAATGCAGTCTTAAGCAACAAAAAAAAAAAATAATTTTAATATATCAAAATAAGAATTTCCACAAATACTCACCTATTTCCCGATTTCTCAATTCACTGCCTGTCAGTTTGAATACATTCTCTTGATAGCCATTATCGGGAAAATAGTAGGTTTCAATGTCTAAAGAAAATTTTTCCACAAATGGACAAGTGTAACGTGTACGCGTGTAGGGATACGCATTCCAGGCTTCCTCTTCTACTGTTAAAGCACTCTTAGGCAACAGACCTTTATTTATTCAAGTATGATTTATGAAGGTTTATTGGACTATTAGCATTTTTCTATAGGTCTATAACTTACTTTTAATCCAGCCGGGCAAATGACTTCCTACATGATAAATCTTTTTTGTATATTGACCTTTGCCGTTTGGACCATCATTGTAGGGTTCGTTTATAATAATTTCAACTCCGCTGCCTTCACCATGACTTTCTTCACGACTTTTTTTCTATAAAAAATGAAACAAACTTTTAATTTTATTTAAGACTTAATTTTATTGACACTAAAAACAGATTTCTAAAACAGATATCTAAATTTAGGAAAATTCTTTTTTGACTAAATATAGAAGAGATAATTCGATATTTTTTTAGTAGAATTAACCCTCAGCTCTTAGGTTTTGAGAAGGAGGATAGCAGGGAGTTTATTCCACATATATACTCGTAATGTACGGCAAAAAAAAAACAAATTTTCTTTGTAAAGCATTTTGCAATTCGCTGGCCAACCGATCACGAAATTACAGTTTTCAGGAACAAGGTTCGTGATTTCATCAGAGTACATTTCGTTGTAATGACGATAAAGCAATGAAACACATCCAACAATGCGTTGATTCTCCAGTGAGTTAATGGAGTTGACTACCCTACTGTCACCGATAAGCCTTTGCGAGCGAGTAACTTCAAATAGTGTTTGAAGCATCTTCCAATACATGAGAGTTGTATTTAGTATTCGGTATGATAAAGATGGAGTGAAGTATATCTTGCACCGTTTCAGAAAATTAAGGCACTGGAATGCTTCTTTTGATGATTGAAAAGTAGGATTGTTCCACTAAACATCGTATTGAATTTTCACACCAAGAAGATCGAGAGCTTCTGGTTCACGTTTAGCCGTGTGCCTGTGTGAAAGCATACAGCACTGGGGTTCACAAGACCTCATTCGGAAAATGTATTGCTTAATAATTACGTTGTAAATTCCTAATATTTTAGAAAAACCAAAAATAAAATTAAAATCAAATCCATTTGAAAACTTTAGTGTGATTCCAAGAAAGTCGCTTTTTTATTCAATTTTAGTCACATCTGCCATAATTAAAGCTCTTTCTCTTTACTATGAAGGAGCGTCTTGACATATATTTGCTACTCTTATATTTTAAGGCGCTTTCATCAACTTATTTGCCATGGCTTCACACAATTATTGTCTATTCTTTGGTATTATTTATACTTTTTCCTTGCACAAATATCCGATGGTGGGTTCGAACTTTGTAGCTGTTACTTAAAGTTGAAAGGTACGGTCAGATTAGTCAAATGCTTGACCAAAAAGACGTAACCACTAAATTATGGAAGAAAGTATCTCTCCTTTTTAAGTACTTAATAAGAAATATGAGATCCTACTTAATATAAAAGGTAAGATATCACATTTATTATATTTTGAATCGTAATTCGTAATGATAAGTGTCAGGAAAGATTGAATAACTTTTGTAAACATTTTTGACTAATCTGACCGCAACTTAAGAATTCACAAAATAAAATTTCAAAGTATTATACAGGCCAAAGTATAGAAAAAATTGCTTCAGAAATATTTTCTATTAGACCTTGATCGCTAAGGTCGACTCTTTACGATGTTGGTTACTATAATTACTTACCGCTATCATGTATAGCTGGGCTATACGATATTCCTCAACAGTGAGTGGCAGCGGAATGTGATACTCCTTAATCAACATCTTTTATTAAATAGAATGATGATCACCAGCTTATGTTTCTTGTACTTATTCTATTAAGATAATTTAAAAATTGAGTATTTGCATTAGGTAATTTACTTAAACCAACAAAAACAACATTCCCTCCATTTTAGTAGCCATCACCTCTTTTGCTCTTTTAAAAAACATTAATAAATACTCGTAGCAGTTCTAAGAATTACAGTTTTTTGTTGTTGTTGCTGATGTACTTGTTTTGTTGTTTTCTCCTGTAGTGAATTAAAATTTATTTTTGAAACTGAAATAAGAAAAATAATGAAAAATTTATTTTGCAAATATTTAAAGCAGAAACAACAAGAACAGTGATTAATAAGTAATATGTACATAATAAATATTGGCTGCTATTCTTTACTTTTTAAAACATTTAAACTGATTTTGCTACAATTAAAAGCTGAATCAGTTGCAGGAAGACAATTGAGAATTATAGGAAAATGTAGTGGTGACCTCATAATTATAGATAGAAAAATAAAGGAAAAATGTTGTGCACTTTATTGGTTTCCATTAAAGCATTTGGGATATTAAGCGTAAGTTTTCTCACACGGTATTTATACGTAGGCTAGTAAGGCGAGGGTGGTTTAAAAAGTTTTCTTACTATTTTTAAGCTATGTCAATAATGGTTTGGTCTCTATATCTTAACATCAGAAATTTGAAGCTAAATTTTTCACTTTAGATTTACATGGTCTTTAATGGTTACCGCGATTTTCGAAAAGAAATTGGTTGTAAGTTTTTTTAAGAACTTACAATAAAAAATTGTTTTATATATTGTATGTGAGTTAAATTTTCCATTAAAATTTTTTGTTTGGTTTTAATAAATGTTCAGTTTACGCAAACCAACATTGGCCATTTCTTTTTTTTACACAAGCCATTCATCGATACTAACAGTGACATAATACAGTTTAATTCGAAGCAACACAAAAATGGCAGGTATATTGAGTACCAGATACCTCGTAGTTGGCACCCTAAAAGGGAACGCAATCTACGAGTTATCGCGAAGGTGAAACTCAAGAAAAATTAAATTTTAGAAGCAATCAGAATGAAATGCATATTCTAGATCGCTATATCAGTCATCACCATCATTCGTATCAAACTAGTGAAGATAGTTTTAAGCTGTAAACATCATATTTTTAATTCATCAATATATTCTGCAAACTGATAAAATAATAAGCTTTTCATTAAACTTGTCAACAAATTCTTCGGTTTACTTTAAAAATTTTTAGAATAAAAATATACATGACTAAAAATTGTGCATTTAGTTATTAGTTTTCTTAGAGAATTTGCGAATCTTTTTTTTTTGTGAATTTTTACTTTGCTTTTTAGAATGGATTTTCTTTAAATTTGTATTTTTTCGTTTTTCATCAAAGTTTTTTATGATGAGTTTTACATTTTATAAAAAATTCATATTTTTTGTGGTGAAGTCTTGACTTTTTTTCGTATTTTTTTCTACGTACAAGTTCTTTCTCCTTTTTTTGTCAATACTCTACTTTAAGATATGCTGTTTTTTTCTTTCTTTGTTTTATAAATATGTACCTATTTTTATAAATTTTAGCTTATTTTATGAAATTTAGATATCTCAGCTACCTTTCAGTTTGTTAAGGGAACGATTTTAATTCCGATCGAATTTGTTTTAACTTTTTCATATTCCGATCGATTTTGCATATTCATAAAAATGCTGTTTCTCTACTTCATAATTTGAATATGGCAACATTGGTCACACTAAAGTTACAAACAGACTTATTTAAATAAGGATTCAAAATAATAGTAAACTTAAGATTCAAAAAATTAAAATTAAAAAAAAATCAATTCCACTTTAGAATTTAAAAGTGGTTTCATTTTTATTTCGAAGAAATATTTTGTTTTTTGACGAACCAATTTGTGGAATTGAATTCAGTGGTGATCGGTGTTGAATTTTGCGACTTGCCTGAAATTTTTTTCTTTGTGAAAAATTCAGATTTTTTTGGTAAAACCTCAATTTTTAAAGAATTTTAAGTAAATGAGAAATTTTTCTATATATATATTAAAATTGACTCAAGAGAAGAACTACTGATTTGGCATGCTCTTAATAAAAACAAACGCTATGTCCCCCTTTTTTAGGATTTAACATACTCGTATTCTTAAAACGAACTTTTTGTATGGTAACAATTTTTTTAATTTCTTTTCAGTCTACTCTCATTGTACTTAGTTACTTTAACTTATATTTTAACTTTTAGGTTCTTGGAATGTTTGTATTGTTATTTTTATTTTTCTTTCGTATATATTTGTCATCTAGTTTGTGTTTTCTGTTCTTCAGTTTTGTTTTAAGGTTTGTTTCTTTTTTGTCATATTACCTTGTTTGTTGAACCATTAAAATGTCTTTATTTTCACAATTACTTAATATTATTTCTATTGAGGCATGTAAATATACTCTCGCACAATAATTGTTAGTAAGAAAAAAAGAAAAACAAAAAATACTAGACAAAATAAAAGCTAAACCAGGGCTTCTTTACCATGAACATTGAACCTTGAGAAATAAAAGTAATCTAACACCAAATTAAATTATTTAATTAATTAATTTGAGCATCAATTAAGAACGATTTTTTGGTCATTTAGTTGTAGGCTGTTTTTTTTTTATATATTCTATCTATTTTTGAACTGCTCTGAACGTTAAACGTTTTAAAATGGTGCAACGGCAACCTTAAAATGAATATAATTCTTAGCTTGTCAACAGCTTTAATATTGATTTGAGACAGAAACGATGACATTTAGAGAGAAGAAATTGCTCTTCCTTGATGGCTACATTTTAACACCAAACTGTTAACCCATTTACCATATTTTTCTGCTTAAACTTGAAAAAAGGTATAGACGTTAGCTATTTGCAGCAAAAACGTTTTTTTGGGGTACTGCAAAACGAAAAGCAATTAGGAATTCGATGGAGTTTTTATATAGAACTTGCATAAAATATATTTCGAATTTGAGGTGGTCCACGGTTGACAAATTTTGCTGTCTTTCGAAAAAGTGGTAAATTTTAAAAAATTCTTGAAGAAATGTCCTCTTTATGGAAATAGGATTAATTTTGCTTTTAAACCAAAAAGTATAAAAATGTGTAATTTTTATCAATTTAAAAATCCCATGATTTCTGGAACTGAACTTTGGTCATTGCCATATTTTGAAAAGAATGGGGGAGTAAGTTAAAAAACAGTTTAAAGAATTAGAATCTAAATAACTAAAAAGATATTGTATTTGACTTTAAAGTCCTTGTTAACTGCTCTTATACTGTAAATCTGATCGAAAATAAAAAAGTGCAAGTTTTACAAAAAACTTACTTGGCCATAAACCCCACACCTAAAAGATTTGGAGAGCAAAAATTTCGTTTCTACCCTACTGCGCGCTGCGGTAAACCTAATTTCAGGTAGCTTTTATAGGTTAACAGTTTGCTTTAACCTGAATAACCTGTATTTTGATGGTTTTACTATCACCTTTTTCAACACAAATTAATTGTGTGTTTTTTTGTGTTCTTATTTGCCTTTAAGTATTTTTCCTGCTAAAATATTTTAACGAGAAAATTGCTAAATAAAAATCAATGATTTTTTTATCTTGTCATCTTTATTTGAACATTCTATTCATTACATTACATTTTGTTCAATATTTGACATTTTTCGAATAAAGAACTTTTTGTTGACTTATCGTATTTCAGTTTAAATGAGCTTAAAAATAATTATCGATCTATTTTAATTAAAGCAAATTCTCTGTATTATTAGGGTCAAAAACGTTTTGTTTAATTAAAAAAAAAACAAAAAAAATGCTCGTCGTCGCATGTTAAAATGACACATTTTTCGTTATTATTCACTTCAAAAAAATTACTTTAATATCTAAAAATAACAAAAAAAAAAAAAAATACATTTTCAATAGATTTTAATATAAAATAAAGTGTATATTTTAATGTTTCTTTAATTTTTAAAACACTCGTTAACCTCAGTTGTTATTATTGTATTTTTGGTATTTTCAATTTTTTTTTTACAGTTTCTGTTATATATTTTTGTTGTTTAAAATGACAAATATTTCCACTAAGCAAATTTAGAATCCAAAAAACAAATAGGACTTCTTAACTCCCCCAGTCCTCCTGCTCCAAATCAGACTAAAAGAAAAAAAACTTTCTTAATAAAAACTAAAATTTACTTAAGAGTTTTTTTTAATGTTGAAAACTTCCAATACGCATACTGTGGCAGACCTTGAAAGTTTTCGTTTGAGTGTTTATGTCATTGATGCTAGAGGTGCGGTCAGATTACTCAAATTTTTACCAAAAAATCGTAACCACTTTTTTGGTAAACGATGATTCAATCTTTCCTGACACATATCATTGCGAATGACGATTTAAATACAACAAATATGGTTACTTCTTTTTTGGTCTTATTCAGTTATATTGCAACTCAAATGTTTAAATTCGGAACTCTTACATAGATGCGGATTGTGGGCGCGAGAAAAAACTCTGGAAAATATGAGAATATGGTGGTTCTAAGTAAACTGTACGAAATGACAAACGAAAGCGAAATTGATTCTGAAATAAAAAGATCAAAATGGAAATGGGTCAGGCATACACTTTGGAAAAGCTGCCAAAGAGAAGTGCCCAACTGCATTATGGTGAAACCAAAATACAATAAAAGCCTAAATTAACAAGCTAACAGAATGCAAACATTTAACCTTACAAAAACTGGGAGGAGACTTAAGCAATAATGGAGAAACAGAAATGAGCATGGAATTTTCGTTCTGGCCCCATGCAGTTAAATTTATAATTTTTATATAATTTAAAGGCCCAAAAGGCGATTAAACGAAGTAGAAAAGAATGTGTTAAAATAAAAATATCGTTAGCCCACAAAGCACCTACACACACGTACACAGTATTTGCCTTCTCTGACTCATCTGACTGTAGTTCTTCAATCTTTTTATAACTCACTTAATATGCATGGTAATTTTAACAGTCTTTCTCTCAAAATCATGTTCTTACTTACTGTTAAGGTTCGGATGCTTTGAAACATTTGTTGCTTTCTTCTTCTTACTCTTGTTACTTTCCGAGCTTACTTATACCCAGACAGGGTTTTAGTTGCAGATTGCTGGTTTTAGTAGCATTATTCTTGTAGATCCTACTCGAGTTTAAGTCTTTAAAGGGTCTAATTTCCCCACATTGCCGATCACATTGGTAAGAAAGGGCCGTATGCCCTTTTTTATTTTTAACCGAATTCAAAAAACGAAGGAGGTTATTAATTTGTCTTAATGTTTTTTACGTTTGTGACCATAAAACTTAAGTCATTTTTATCCAATTTCGAATTTTTTCATTATTTAGAAGTTTATGCTTAAAGACTGGTACCGTCTTAAAAAAAGGGTGTCCCCATACAACATACATATGTTTTTTATATGTATTATGAACTGTAAGGGGCGCTACTTTCAAATTTAACAGTGCTGCGTATCACTATAGCTTCTAACGGCAACAAATAGTTTAAAAATAAATCTAAAAATTAAAGGGTGTCCCCATAGGTGACGTAAATTGACCTACAAGGGCCTATCATTTGAACCGTTTTTATAACAAGCATAAATATTCAAAATTATAAATAAAAGGGTTCCCAAATAGTTCATTCAATTTTATGTATATGACCATACTTTTGAATATTGCAGACAGAGCTTAAATTTATAAAGAGCCTGTATCTGTAGTCCGCTGTAATAACAAGTATAAAATTTGAATTTGGAATTGATGTAACTGTACAAACTTTTGAACCGTTATAGCAGACAGCTATACTCTGTTTTAAAGACTTTTTTGCAAGGACCATTTCCATTATTATTTATTTGCCAATTGCATTTTTTTTGTTGTCTTAAAAGTAACGTCTCTCCAAAAAAAAAAAAGTTCGCTATCGCCCTTTTTAAAAAATAACCTTTAGATATAAAACTGTGCTTTTTTAAACTGAAAAGAACTCTAGTTTTGTTGAAGTTACGAAGGTCTTATCTGACGAGTGTCGATGAAGAACTAACTGTTTTTGAACGCACCTTGTGTATAAAAATGGTCTGCTTTATTCAAATTTAAAAAATTAAAAAACTTTCCTTTGTTTTTAGTTTAAAAAATTCAATGCATGTTTAAAATGTGGAATATTTGTAGCGCACTGTTTTATAATATAAAACTAAATTAAATACCAAAATGCGGATAAAGAAAAAATTTCGGTGTATGTTTCTTGGCTGTAAAAGATTAATTTTGCCAAGTAGATCGTGTGTTAAACAATAATAAAATGACCAACTTACATTACTGCAAGTGTTAATTACAATATAAAATATTGCGTGATCTTACATCATTTTATTAACTTGAATAGGTTTTTTTGTATCACTTTTAAATATATATAAATATATATTTTATTTCCTTAAACCTACATACAAACTTGTACACACATTCTATCTGAAAAATTGAAAATAGCTTTATACTGAAGAAAAATTAATGACTACCCATTAATTTTATCATTAACAGTCATTTATTAACGACGTTGATTTTATATAAAAGTTCAATTGTAAGTTCAATTTTATTATTTTTATAATACTTAATTCTACCAAAGTCTAATGTTTATCCTAAAACAATGTTGAACGCTTTTCTACTCTAATACAAAAATAAACATTATTTTACGTTAAATTACTTGCAGTTGCCAATTTCTGCTAACGCTGGCATAAGTCAGAGTACTAAAGTAATAACTAACTAACAAATAAGAATATTAAATTTATAAAATTACAGTGATTACAGAGTACAATTCTGATTAAATAATAAAAATTGTTTTCATCAATATGGAAACGTTTTTCCCCTTTGCAAAACGCACACATTCTTTTGAGAGGAAATATTAGCACTTTAACGTTTTCGGCTTAATTTTTTCCATGATCGCTTTCTACGCTACAACACCATGTTACTTATGTGACCCTTAAACTTCTCCATGTCTGCTTCACTAATAAAGAATCAGCATTTACATTTGCTGTTCTAATTTGTATGGGCGCCAACTCATCTACCGAGGCTGCACAATAATTGTTTTTATTTTTAATTCAGAGACTCTAGAAGGTATGAGCTGCTATTTCTATTTTTTTTGCCTCTTAAAAAAACTTATCTAATGGGAATTGAACTCATAACTCCTTATCTTTTGTTTTACAACAAACAGATACCTTTACCAACGCAGTCCAACGTCCGTTTAATTTCAAGAACATACAAAAATTGGGAATAATGAAAGCGTATTAGTTTCTTCACTGTTCCGTATTTTTTAAAGGCCTCTGATAGAGATTTAATAATTGTACATTTTCATTTTAATGCAATGAATAAAACTTGGGCCAAATTTATGAAATTCAAATAATATAAAGGGTATTGATGCACTACAAGAAAGTTTGGCAACTGCCGATCCTAAGGTTCTTACGAAAAAGTGTAATAAATAACATTCATAAAATGAAAAATAAGGAAGACTATAGTTTCTTTGGCAACAGACAATCTAATCACTGCGACAAAGTTGCATTGAATCGAAAAATAAAGATATTAAGCAATGTGCAGTGCGGAGACTTCTTTCAGGAGATTAGTGACATCTAAGATAACACGATTATTTATTTAAAAAAATTTAGTAATGAGGCTCATTTTCGTCTTGACTGTAATTTGTCTTTTTAAGGATAACTATTACGCTCGTGTTTGGTGGTTTGGTGGCCTGAGTTCGTATCCAAGCCCCTGCTAATTGAGCAACAACAGTTTTTCTTAATTTTATTAGGGTTTTACGTATATTAATATATTTATCGTAGCGTTATGCTTCATTGATATTATTATTCTATCAAATTATCAGTGGACTTAAGAACAAACAAAATTGTTTTTTGTGCAAATTTTTAATACCAGAGACCTTGCAATTCTGTTCTTTAAATTTATACATTGGGCAAATGCAATTTCTGGCCATCACTTATTTTTGCCACCCATCATATCTTCTTCATGCTTTCCAAAGAGTGTGGTGATGAAACTTTTCATCTTCTATTCAGTATTCAAATACTATATAGAACATCGGACATCTTTCTTTAAGTTTTCGCAAACATATTTTTCATATTAATTAGCCGACATTTAGGTGCCTAATAGAGTTGACAAATTTATTAGCATCAGCTGTGAAGTGGATACCTTCTTTGTAGGTCATGTTAAGTGCAGTTTTCATGTACGCTAAAACGCAAAATTTTAAAACATATGAAAAAATTACAACCTTGATATACATGCGGATTTTTAATCAGACAAACAACTTAAATGTTAACAAATAGCAGTGCTTTATTCGGCTACGCCAAATCTTATATACCCTTCACCATTAACCTAATTCTAATTTAGTAAAGTGACTCGAATAAAAAAAATATTTGTGTTAGAGATAACAGATATTTAAAAAATTAAAAAAAAAAAATTATATAAAAATGTCATCGGGTCTTAATGGATTAAGCATTTTTTAAAAATTTCACTATTTCCTTAAAGATCTCTTCAAAAGCTTTAAAATGATGTCTATATTGATATTTTAAAAAATTTGACAATTTTAGAGGACCGTAACTCGGGCCAATTCTTAATATCATCGGTCCATATATTTTTTTTATTAGAGTTCTTCATTGTTTCAAATGATATACAAAAATTAGAGGTAAGCTGAAGTTTTGCCCGCTGCGTCGATGCACATGGACCAATTTTGCTGATTTTCAATAGCACCTCTTTTGACACTATGTCTGATCGATTGACGTATTTAACAATTTTCTAGTTGATCTTGTGCCTCGGCAAACTTGATTTTTATACTAAAACGGATGGACAGCGATGTCCGGCTCAATCGATTTCGCCAAGCATAAGGACTCAAAATATATACACTTTATGAGGTCGGAAATAGATATTGTAGAAAATACAAACGGAGTGACAAGATTAGTTATACCCCTTTTCAACTTTTTGTGGTGTAGGGTATAAAAACAAATAGCCTAATGGTGACCTTAGACCTCAACTTGAAAGTAAAAAATAAAACGCTGAATGAACATCCTTTTTACATGAAAATAATAATAATAAACAATTCAAAACTTCTTTCAAAATGCTATATATGGATGTGGATAATCGTGAATAATTGGGATTTTTTCATTACCATTACATTACATTACAGAAATCTAATTATCATTTAATGCTAACGAATTTATTTTATTAATAATTGTATTTATTTATGGTATTGAAATTTTAATGAAATTGTTTAATTACTAATAACAATTGAATCAAAAATAATTATTTTAATGAAACACAATGATTTGATCGCAAAAACTTAAAAAATATGCAGAAATTAATAAATTTTAACATTCTTGTAAATAGATTTGTATTTGGAAATGATTATAATTTATCAATTTTAAGTGTGATATTTTTAAAACTTAATTATCGAGATCTTAGGTCAACTAATATCACAGCTTTCAAATGTTATTACTTACACGAAAGCAAAAATATGTTTCTTTAGTGTCTTATTTTTCCTGAGAAACTTAAAACATATATATTTCACTAAACTGAAATAATTATCTGCTATACTTTAAGATGTCTTTTTAGTGAACAAAGATAAGAAATACATTCATTAATGATAATTTTTTAAAACCATTAATTCGTTAGTTAATGGTAATGGTTTTATTTTTCAATTAATTATCAATGAAAACTTTTTATTAAAAAGCATAACCATTAGTAAAAATAGTGATAATGCTACAAAAATCATTAGCATTATTTATAATTCAATGCTAATGACATTGTCAGTTAATTAGTTCATTCAAATAGTTACTCCCATGTATGAATTATTTAATATTTTCCCTTGTTAAAAATTTGAGAAGAATTTTCAGCCTGCCTTAGTTTGCTTAAGTATATGTAGCTGATTATTAAACGACATCATTTGCGAAACTTACACCAATAATTTATGTAGATATATGTATGTTTATATCGTTAAAAAAAACCTAGGCACTAACACAAATGTAAAAATAAACAAATGTCACTTGGATTATGTGTCATACTGCAGCAGAACAATTATATATCCCTTACATCAAAGGATGTAATTGAACACATATGAGTATGTACATGTATATGTGTGTGTGACTTAGTGTATTTAATAGTCCAATTCAACAGAAGAAAAAGAGAAAGATAGGAAGAATGTAATAATGTGTTACCACTACTGTTAAGCATGACAATCAATTTATTGTTGAAGAAAGGCAAAAGTTTTTACTTTTTTTTATGCCATCTTGTTGGTGTCATTGTTATTTTAAATCAACCTACTTTTCTAAAGATGTTTGCTTGTTTGTTTGTTAATTTGATTTGTATATTGAACCAGTAATAATTATTTGCATTCTATTATATGACCAATAAAAAAACATAAGTGCGTTATGCAAGTGTATCATTTCATGCAGTCGTCGGATGGGGAAGGATTCTGGCTTTGGAAATGAAATATTTGTCGCATTACGAATAGAAATGTAATCATGCATAATTTAAAACGATGTCAAGTGTCAAGTGGAAAAAGAAAACTTGTTATTATCTTTTTTTCGAAATATAAGAATAATGAACAATACTTCCATTGTTCTTGGCCATCATTTTAGCAGGTTCAAATCTAGGAACTGGGAGGGCGCAATCCGAGAAGGTAATTCCTGTTACCTGTTAACTATTTTTAAGTTATTTATGTGGTGTGCTTATGTTAGTTATCCTACATAAATACATTGTGTTGTCCAGGTTCGACTCCAAATATATCCAGACTTGGGAAGTAAGAATCCTCCAATAAGTCAATATAGTCTTTAGCACCCATATAACCATTGATATGCCGAGCTCGTTACTACAAAATCACCACCAAAACATTAATGATCCATCCTCGAATATAACAGTTTGGCAAATGTTGCACATCACCACGTTTATCAACTCATACAAACATGAAACTTCTTCCAACCATCAATGGTAAAATTTTTATAATTTTTAGCGGATTTTAATCCCGAATTTCGATGTTTTTCATTTAAACATTTTTCTTAAGTCAATTATTTTGAAGACATCGGTAAGTTCTCCTTAAACAATTTAAAATAGCTTCTGCGGATGATCGCCACAATTTCGAGGTAATGATAATTCGCTTTGATTTTTTATTTAATGAATGAATCAGAGAGATACTTTGCATTCTTTGCAATTGATCTATATTAAACGTTGTCTTTGCATGTTACTAAAGGTTACCAAGCATTTGAATTAATTTCAGGATAAATTTATAGAAATCCCTTAATGATTAAAATAAACAGCTAAATATTGTTACAAAGAGCTATTGTGCTATGTTGTTACAGCTATATACGGTTTTTCCCTCATTTGCATTCGTATTTAGGTTTCTTTCCTTTTTAAATCTTTTTTTCAGGTTTTAAGTTTTTTAAATTTATCACTGTTTTATCTGCAAATTTTACACATGTCATTGTAATCATTATTTGTTCTGTGAATGACCACGACACACTAACACTTAAATTCATTGAATATTGACCTCTATATGAAGCATATCTTATGACATTTAAAAACTTTTGTTGCAGAATGAAAAAAAAGGAAAAACAATCACAGCAAATAGTTCTTTTAAGTTGAACTTTAAATGTCCGAAGGATCCAAAAAGAAAAGTTATTGATTAACATTATGAATGTGACCTTTAACATTTTGTAGTAAAACCACAATTAATTTGTTAGACAATAAACTTAAATGTCTTTCAATGATTACTTAAGCCAAATCACAATAATTTTTAAAGCTTACAAAATTTTATTCACCCACTTTAAAAAGTGTTTGCGGAACTAAGCTACGAGGGCTGCTCTATATATTTCTGGCCTAATAGTGAAAATGCGAATATTTATAATCAAAAATGGTTTTATTGTTTTTCAAAGTATTCTCCAGCATGATTTATACACTTTTGCATGCGCTCAAACCAGTTGTCGAAGCACTTTTTCCACTCCGTTTGAGACACCTATAAAGCATGGTTTTTGAACACTTCAACAGCTTCTTCTGGCGACGAAAATCGTTGACTACGGATTTTTTTCTTGATTTGCGGAAACAAGAAGAAGTCATTAGGTGCCAAGTTAGGGCGGTAAGGTGGATGATCTATTAATTCGACGTTTTGGCCGGTCAAACACGCTCTGGTTTGAGCCGATGTGTGAGAGCTCGCATTGTCATGGTGAACAATGATTCTTCTTCTCTTGTTGGTTTTTCGAATTTCTCCAATGACTTTAGGCAAACAAATTGTAGTGTACCACTCAGAAGTGACCGTCCTACGTTGCTCAAGCGGAACAGTCGCCACATGACCAGTTTTGCCGAAGAAACAGGCGACCATTTGCTTCGAAGTGCTTCTCCCACGAGCAACTTTCGTTGGATTTTGCTCGTCTTTGAAGAACCACACGGTCGATTATTGTTTCGTTTCGGGCTCATACGCATAGATCCATGATTCGTCACCTGTGACGATCTTATAAACGTCTTTTGAAGCACCGCAATCGTATTTTTGCAACATTTCTTTGCACCAATCGACACGAGCCTTTTTTGAGCGACTTTCAAATTTTGAGGGATCAAACGAGAACAAACCTTTTTTACGGCCAGGTGTTCATGCAGTATCGAATGTATGCAGGTGGAAGAAATGTCCAAGGATGTCTCTATCTCTCGGTATGTCGCATGTCCATCTTGCGTTATGAGTTCACGCACGGCATCAATGTTCTCTGGCACAACAGCCGTTTCTGGAAGACCTTCACGGAATTCGTCTTTGAGCGAGCTTCGGCCACGAATAAATTCATTATACCAATGTTTCACAGTGCTATAGGATGGTGCTTCATCGCCATACAAAGATTTAAGTTCATCAATGCACTCTTGTCGTGATAATCCACGTCGAAAGTTGTGAAAATGATGGCACGAAAATGTTCACGAGTTAATTCCATTTTTTTCTATATTAATTTCTTTAAGTCACTGTAAACAACACAAATAATGGTCGTACGTCAAAACGTTTTAAGTACGATTATGCTTAAAACGGACAAACTTTCCAATGGAAATGTCAGATTGCACTTGGCAGCACTCAGTGTTGCCAGGCCAGAAATATGTATAGCAGCCCTCGTATTTCTGAAATAATTTTTAATTTTGTTTTATTGAAAGGTGATGCTTACAGGATAGATTAGTCTCATTTCAGAACAAGTAACAATGCTACATTCGGCTTTCCCGAATGTGACTTTTTTAAATTTGTGCCTGCATAACTCAATCATTTCTGGATTTATTTTGAATTTTTTATAATTTGGAAGGTCGTTTTAAAAACAGTCCATAATTAAAAAAAATTAAAGGGTGTCCCCATGCAACATACATGTTTTTCATGTATATGTATAAACCGTAAAGGTCACTACATAAAAATTAAAAACACTGCGTATCATTAAAGCTCCCAATGGCAAAAAGAAATACAAAAATAAATTTAAAAATTAAAGGTTGTCCCCATAGGTGACATAAATTGGCCTTAATGGGCCTATCTTTTGAACCGTTGTAGATAAATACTTGCAAATTGAAAAGAATGTCGATTTGCTATAACCGTTATAGTAACAAGTATTAATATTAAAAATTATAATTTAAAGGTGTCCCCAATAGTTCATTTAATTTGATATATATGGCGATACTTTTGAACTTTTGTGGACAGACACTTGAAATTTGCAATGAACCTGCATTGCTAACTCCTCTTTAAAAACAAGTATAAAATTTGAATTTTGAATTTAAAGGGTGTCTCAACAGTTGACGTAATTTGATGTATGTTGCCAAACATTTGAACCGTTATAGTTAGAACGCTAAAACTAAAAAGGGACTTGTCTTGCTAAACCTGTTATAGCAACAAGTTTATAATTTGAACTTAGAAATTAAAGAATGTTTCTAAAATTAATGTAATTTTACCCCTATGGCCGTATCTTTTGAACCGTTATATACAAACACAAAATTAGACAGATCGTCCAACACTTTGCTAAAAAGTATAAACATATTAATTATAAATTAAAGGATTTTACAATACTTGATTAATTCTGATGTATATGGCGATGCTGTTGAACCGTTATAGACAGACAGCTTAAATTTACAAGGAACCTACAACAGCAAGTAAATTATTTGAATTTATAACTAAAAGGGTGCCCCTATAGTTGCTGAAATTTGATGTATATTGCCACACTGTTGAACAGTTGAACAAATATAAAATTTGAGAATGAAATATAAGGGTGTCCCAATAGTTAATGTAGACAGATAAATTCTGTTTTGAAGTTGGTTTTTATTTGCAAGAACATTTTTTAATTGAAGTAACTTTACTTAACTAGATTTACATATATGATGAAGAAGAAGCACTTTTACTTGTTAAATTTCGTTTCACCAAATTGAAGCAGGTTTCTCAAGGTTGAATCTTAAAAACTATTTTATATTTGTTATATAAACATCGGATATGCGAAATAGTGATCGAGTCCTCTCATTGATCTTTGCTGACGACACAGCTTTTTAGTATTCGCGTAAGTTCCAAAGTAGTATCCTGATATCTTAAGTGGATAATTATTGATGAGTTACAATAATCGAATGCAACACTTACTTGGACAGATTTACTCTGGGCGCTTGTCACGAAATAGTGATGTAGAAGTGAAGTTTCTACAAATATGAAAATTAAATGTGTTATTTAATTCAGTTGTGGAAGTTGCTCCGCTATCAGAGTTAGAAGACGTTTAAAAAAGCCAAAATAAAACTCTTCGAATTGTCACTGCTTCCCATTAGCGTTTTAATAATTTAAACTTTAACGAGCATTTGAACTAGCCATTGGTTAAAGCAAAAATAGTGAATCATGCGAAAAATAATTTTAAAAAGCTTTAATTACATACAATCTTGCTGGCCTTCCATATTTTAAATGACGGTGGTTACATCCTACTAAGAAAGAAGGATATTCTAATAATCCTCACGTAGACAGAGTTTTCCACTTTTGCGAAAGGTTTTAAATTTTTACACAAAGCCAGCAAAAAATTGGGCTTGATATCTTTAAATCACGTAGCTTAAGGCAGTTTTTACATTTTAACGCTTTAGGAAAGCTGAAGACTGATATTAACTAAAAAACAAAAATTATTTGGCGGAACCAAAACATGTTGAACTGCTGTTGTTTGCTTGTCAACATTTGCACGAAAAAACGAAGGAACTTTTTAAAGGTGAAAAATATGGTTGCACAGAATATTATAGAATGTAACCCATTTTTAAGTAGTTGCTTAAGGGGCTTAAATACATTTTATGGTTTCTATACTTAACAAAGGACTTTCAAATACCCAAACTCCTTTTGGGTTCTTAGACACTCCAATTCCTATGTGAACGGTTTACAAAAATATAACACAGCAACAGAGATATGTAAGACGTAATTTAGTCCGACAAGGAAATCAGGCGTTATCACCTACAAATGTTAAATTTAAGACATAAGAATCTGGTGGAAGTTTCTTTAAATCCTTTTCTGCTTTTACTACATCTTTTTTTTGCGAGCAGTAGAAAAAAGTAATCAGTTTATTTACATATATGCGGCATACATTCATTTAAAAAGCTGCCAGACATTTTTTTTGTTAAAAGAATATCGACATTTTAAGTCGCCTTAAAAGAGAAATTACACTTGTTGGAAGAATGACAGTATTAAGCAATACGTCGACCAGCTGTTTGTCGTAATATCTCTGTTATTAAATGGAGTTGTTAACAAAGTATACAGCGTAGGTTAGGTTTGGTTGGCAGCCGTGTTGCCACAACCCACTTGGGTCGATTTGTTGGTCCGTTTGTATTACCTGCGTTAGAGGAAAAAAAAAAAGAAAGAGAAAGAAAGCCAGGACGTAGAGAGAGACATTAAGTTGAGGGATAAAGAAAAAGAAAAGGGTTAAGTGAAAAAATGTGGGCGCAATAGATGCTGAAAAGAATCTGCTAAAAGAGGCCCGCTACAGCGCTGGCCAAAAAAAAAGGCGCTCAATCTATTGATTGAATCGCAATATCCGAGTATGGGCCTTTTCTTGACAACTTCTACAGAAGTCATTAAATGGAAAACCCATCCTCCTAGGATAGGACGTAAACAGGCAGCGTCCATTTACTATAGCCACCTTGTTGAGCCCTCGGTAACTGCAGTAGTGCAGTCGACCTGCACCGTTCCAAAGCGGGCCAGATGGTTTTATCGGTCGGGCATGTCGACTCTTTAGACCCTCTGACTTGAGCCACATTGTAGAGAGCAGTGTCATACGCTGACCACAAGCAGAGAGTGGTATGCCACAGAAGGTATCTACCGTACCCTCTTCAAGCATTATCCCCCTCTTTGCTAATTCATCAGCAACATTGTTGCCAAGGTTGGATCCGTGTTCCCTCACCTCCGCCACACCATTCAGGGATGCCGGACATTCAAAGGTAAAATTAGATGTAGTAAACACATGGAGTAAGTTTATGGAATAAATTAAGTAAAATCAAAGAAAAGAATTCTTGTTTCGCCTTGTACTTAAAAGAACCAAACAAATAAATAAAACGTTATAATATAATTGAAATTAATTATTTATTTAAAGATGACCTGTTTTTCAGCCACTAAACGCGTTCGAAAAAAAACTTGTATTAAACTTATATTTATCATTAATTAAAACTTTCATTAATGGAGCATGCCTTATTTCTATTTTCAAATTGTGAGGAAGGTAGTATGAGGCCTAAACGTATAGAAAAAAAATTTCAGAGCCCAGCTAATGTCATGGACACCAATAGTATTTGGGACATGAAATTACTTCGCAATTACAGCAGGGATATCGAGAAAATGTTTAAAATTTTTGTTAAAGATATGATCGGCTTATTACAGTTTTATTAATAAGAAATTTAATTAAAAATAATTAATGCACAATTAAACTGACAGTTAAAAGAAATAATACCTTAAAGTTCTGATTTTTTGTTAAGTTGGTCGGCTATCCATCAAAAACTAGGTTTAAATATTAATACATATATGTACGTATTTTGTAAATAAGTAAATAATTGCTGCTGCTTTGGGAATGACAGACATACAGACACAAATTCATATTACACTAACACAATTACTTAAGTTGTTGTTACTTTATGTTTGAAAAAAAAACTTTTGCTACAAACATTTTTCCAAAATGTTGTTGATGTTATTTTTTCTCCATGCAGTGATTGCTATAGTCGTTGTCGTTGCTATCGTAATCCAATTTAAACGTAAATTTTTAATTTTTGTTCGCTTACACACGCATGTGCCAAAAATATGTGGGCAAAAAACAGCAACCAGCAGCAGCAAATTAAAGAAAATCAGCACCAATTTTTCTTAAATTTTTTCGTTAAAAACAACTGTTTTGTGTTCTTCTTCTTCTTTGCTTCTGTTAACCACAAGTTTAAGGACGCAATTATCTAATTTTTTCTTGATTGTTTTGCATTTTTATTTTAATATTTTCTATTTTCTTTAATCTTCTTATTATTAATTAACACGATATTAAAATTTGTATTTGTAACATTTTTTTCTTTTCGTTGCTTGTTGTTTATTAACTTTTTGAACGCCGTTAAACAATATTCTTATTTGCAAATTTTCTTTTTTTTTTCTTATTTTCTGCAATGTTTGTATTTTTTTAAGCAAACTTTTCCGAGTTTTCAATTATTTTTTTAACTTGCACCAAACTGTTTGAACCCCTAAATAAAACTGAACAAAATATTGTTTGTGCAACAACATGAAATACGCTACGAGCTCTTGTTATTTTTTTCTCAAATATTTATAAGCAGCTAACAGAGTTACCAACTACGGGTTAATTTTCTTTTGTGGCAAATAAATCATTTTTTTGAGATGATTTTCGAAAGCAAGTTTAACAATAAAATAAGTTCTTAATATTCTTAAAGACATTAATGTTCTTTAATATTGCATGAAAACTTTTAAAAGAATAAGTAAACTTTTTGCTTAATGTTATGTCCAAATATAAGCTTAAAATGTCTTAAATTCAGTTAAATGCAGAGAAGAAAGTCTTAGACCGTACAATATCTTTTGTTTGTTTGAATCAGTACTCGAGGGATGATTCCTACTAAAGCAACGAATTATGCCGAAACAAGGAATATATGTTATGTGTTGTAGAGTACAGGAAGAGGCGTTTGTAAACATTAGATTCAAATGTTTACTTATTTTTAGGGAAAGGGGAGGCAGAAAACGAAATTTCTCTGTAATGCGATATGCAATTAACCGACCATCGACTATAGATGAATTGGCTCTTAATGAAAATGAAATGTCATGCTCAAAAAATACGGGTCTCGAACACCAAATTTCATCTTAGTAACGATAAAGCAGTGAAACACATATCACAATGCTTCAAAAGCTTGGTTTCTTAGTTTAATTTGTTTTGTATGGCCGATTCAGTTCTACGACGTTGCCTTTAGTCACTGTAGGATTCACTTATAACTCTTCTAATTTACTCTCAACTCTGGACCAACAAATAACAAGTAATGGAATCTCAACTATTTAATTATACATGGCAAAACGACATTTAATTTGCTGGGTAATTTGTATTGTTCCTGAGTCTTATATATGTATGAGCTACCGTTAAAGGCACCGTCAAGTCAAAAATATCGTCAAAATTACTTTTTTAGCTTTAGAAGTCATCAAAATGACAATAAACCCTCAAATTTGGCAACAGTGTTTAAAAACATAATTTATAGTTCTTCTCTCACTGAGCAATCTCTTTTTACCATCTCCTCATTTGTGTAGTGTTTAAAAAAATTTTCATTATTTTCCCTCTAAAAAGTGTTATGACGTCATATATTGCAAAATCTACTCTACTGTATAAAATAAAACGAAAACTTAATACGTCATCAATTCTGTTTTTGGTGTGGATGTAATGGCATGTGTTTTCTTTCTTGTGTTCTTCCTTTTTTTATATTTTGGAACACTTCGTTAGATTTTGAATGCTTTGCTCTTTTACACAACAAGTTGCAGTTGTATGTCTTCTTTAATGTTGTTTTTCCTTTTTGTAACACATTGTGTTAAAAATAATAACAAAGAATAGTAAAGCTAAAATTTTACAAAATACATACAGATGAATGTATGTATATCTATAATATAATATGTATCTAATACGTTTCAGGCATAGAAAATGTTTATAGTGAAATGGGATACTTTTTTATCTATTCTAGTACTTTTTTTTAGAATAAAAGTACTATATAACACAAATGTGATTTAAATAGTTTATAAAAATAAATACACTCTAGTTCATCTAAATAGCAACAGTGATAGTAATTGCTAAAAATTGCCATTTCCAGAAAACTAACAAAAACCAATTTGTATGTGCTAACATATTAAAATAGGTGATCACACTGGTTCAAGAAAATGTACAAAAGAAGAATAAAAAAGTCCCGTTACGATAAGCGTACAAAGCCTACTCAAATGGAAAAAAATTGATTTAAAAACACTTGCTGGTTTTTGGTATTTTTGAGCGATTGTGCCACGCAGACATTTCAGTCTTAATTAGTTCGATAAAGTGCACTTCAAAAAATAGTAACTCTTTTAAAATGGAACGAGGAAGGTCATGATCACCAAAAGAAAGAGGAAAAATTGAAGCCTATTTTGAGCAAAAGTTATCCTTTAAAAAGATTGGGGAGAAAATCCGCAGAAGTGCTCGTGTTATCTTCAATTACAGCAAAAATCGGAATTCCTATGGGAAAAATATAAAAGGAAGACCAGCAAGTATCTTATCGCCAACAGACAAGCGTGCAATTTTAAGAATTGCATCTAATTCCTCTGATTCCATACCAAAAATTAATGCTAAAGCCGAAGTTTCTGCTAGTATTTCGACTGTTCGGCGCTTAATTGTGGATGCCCCGCATATCCAGAGAAAGAAACTTAAAAAAAACCTGTGTTAAGACCCACTCACAAAGAAAAACGATTGGATTTTGCTGAAGTTCACATGACGTGGAATGTCGAATGGTACACAGTTGTCTTTTCTGACGAAAAGAAATTTTACCTGGATGGTACTGACAGGTATAACTTCTATTACCATAATATTAGAAAAGAGGAAGTAATATTAAGCCGTCGACACAGTCGAATTGGTGGATTTATGGTATGGGGTGCCGTATCATATTATGGCCAAATTAAACCTACAATTTAAAACGACAAAACTGAACGCAGAACAATACAAAAACGTCCTGGAACGAGCTTTTTCGGAATGAAGCAAAATTTTTGGACCTTTGCGTTGGATTTTCCAACAGGAAAAAGTTCCGATACACAACGCCAGAGCGGTAAAAGCCTGGATAAGTGATCAAAATATGACGCTGATGGACTGGCCACCCTACTCACTAGACTTAAACATAGTAGAAAACGTCTGGAGATGGGTTTCACGGAAAGTTAATGAAGGAGGTAGGAAGGACGTTCCATCGTTGATCAGTGCAATCGAGACCGCTTGGGACGGAATCTCCTTAGATTACCTAAAAACTTTCTACGATTCCATTCCAAGTCGCACATTTGAGGTTATACAGCATCATGGATTCAACACTCATTACTAAACATTAGACAATTCAAACCAAATAGTGAATAATTTTTATGTTTTTTAAACTTTTCTTTGCCGTTGTTATTCAATTGAACTATTTTTTTCTCAGTTTTCCAGCAATTTTTTTTTAAACTTTAATAAATAAATTACAAGAACATTTAAAAAAAATATCGATAATAATAAAGAATAAAACAAAATATCTAAAAAAAAGTTATTGCATCTTTTTGTCTTAGTTGGTTGATTAAAAATTCGTAGTTACATATACATTTTTTGCTGTTGTTATTTAAATGAACTAGAGTGTATAAAAATATAGTTAAAACTAAGGGCCAGCTTTATTTTTATATTCAATATTTTAAATTGTCACCAAAAATGTGTGGAACGTTTTTAATGTAAAAAGGAAATCTGAAAAAGATCTGCAAGATAATTCAAGATTACTTAGTTAAGCATGTAGAAATATTCTTCATTGATATGCTTTTATTTTATAAAACAACCATCGATAAAAAATATTCTCTAGAAAGTTCAAATGATTTTCAAAAGCTTTAATTTATATTCACAGTTCTTTTATTTTTGTAGTGTAGGTGCAGTATAAACAACTAAAACGTTTTAATTAGAAAGAGTAGTTTGATTCATAATCTACCCAACGTCACCCAAAGACTCATTCCCAGAAACCTTAATTTTTAAATCAGCTAATTTTTCTATTATTAATTCAACCCCGATTGTCATGATGATCCTGGTTGCAGCAAGTCAGGATTTTGTTAAGAAAATAATTCGTTTTCCGTTATACTTTGAACTAAAATTAAGCGACTAGCTTAAGGATAAAACAACCGATGTTAAGCTGTTTTTTTAAGACCTGCAAAAACATAGCTTTGACTACTTCTAGGTTATAATAACAGACCTTAAATATCATCTAATAATGTGCTCAAGGCTTTCTAATTCCTTCTTATTCTTACACATTTACAAAAAAATGTTTTTGCTCTTACTAAAATTTTGTTTGTTTTCAGATTGAAACTTAAGAAAATTCTTAGTTGTCTTAATTATACATTTTATTCAAAAGTAAATACAAAATATTCTAATTAAATAAATAAATTATAAAACAAAATAGAAATGCAAGTACACAAACGAAACAAAGACAAGAATTGCGCAACAAAAGTTGCAAAGTGTGGGCGAGGATTTTGGAAAAAAGCTATACTTCATTCCTATTTCATTGGTTGTTAATGTCAGCTTATTATGCTTCGTGCTTATATTCTTAAAACGGCTAAAACTTTTTAAGCCAAGAGTTTTTAAAAGGTAAGTACGGTACGTACTTTTTGTTTCAAAAGATACATATTTGATTATAATATTTGGCACAAATTGTTATTTTTGTTACATATGCCAATACATTTAATTAAATAGAACCTACAAACACATATTTAAAAAAAAATCTGTTTTATGGAAATAACACTATTGTTATTCCAAGCGACGTCATAACATAAGTTTACTCGTATTGGTTTTGTGCCAAATATGATTTCAGCCTCTGGCATTTATTTATTGTTGTTCCTGCTGCTTCACTTATTCTGGTTATTCTTTGGGGGTGGATGACGATGCTTTTAATAAAACTGACATTCAATTTTTTATTTTAAGCGTAATAAAGTACGAAATGTTGTTGCCAGAATATTAAAAATACTTAAATTTGCGGTTTCAGATTTTTCTTATTTAAATAAGTTGTCCTAGTATTTTACACATCAAATGACCTTTAAATTTTAGAAGTCAACAGTTTGGAGTAAAGTAATAGCAGACTTTGTCAACAACATATTGTAACATTAAAAATTTAATTTATATTTTATTCAATGCTTTTAGGCTTTTTTCACTGACTTATATTTCGGCGAAACGCATGAAAGAAGTAGGAAATGTAAAACATTCGTTTTCATTGACAACATTTAATATCTACCATCAACTCAGCTGTCAAAAACGACACATAATTTTTGGTAGTAAAAATAAGATTTAAAAAATAGGTTTCACGGACAAATCAATAATTAGACTGATTGTTAGATGTTAGAAATAACACCAAAAAACAAAATATATAATAATTTATTTATATTCAAACTTAAAAATAGAAACTTATGTGTTGCACACATTTTCGTTTAAAAATATTTATTTATATTTTCGACGCCATTTTATCAGTGATGCCATCAGAATATCAATATTACTGTCATTTTTCTAGTATTGGCACAAAAATAATCGAAAGATGTAAAATGGAACAAAATAAGATAAAGATGTTGAAAGATGTTTATTTTTAGCCCTGTGTATTTCTTATGGGAAGATGCTAACATCTTCGGCAATTGATGGTAAATTTTAAATGTTGATTAGTGTAAAAAGGCTGCTTTATGAACCGTAAAATACTGCGAGTTATGGTAAAGTTTTTGTCTGTATGTATCTTGCAATACTCGTTCAATCGAACAGGCCGAGTGGTATTCCTTTTGAAGAGCAACTTACGGCGCTCCATAATGTTCGACTTCGGTTTGGTTTCTTTAATATCAAAAGTAATTGCTGTCAAAAATTTTTTTAAAGAGAAGTAGCACTTCAGGCAATAATGCCTATGTATAATTTTTCAACTTTGACTGATTGCTCTTACACACTGTTTGCTTAAAGCGATTTTGGTGTCTTTTCTCAAAGTTTCGAACCGATTTTACGGATCAGTAGAATTCTAACTCTTGCTACAATAAGATAACATTAAACCTTCGAGGCTTATAGAAAAAAGAGCAACTTTATGCCTCTAAAGTAATAATATGGCAACGAGGTTCATCGATAGGTCTGAGTAAAATTGATTGAAAGATTTGATTAAAATTGAACAAGTCGTTAGATTTTTAGATAGAAGGTTTTGGCTTTTTTCAAAAAAGTTAAAAAGCGAAAAACGAACAAAGCTTGAATTCAGAGGGTAAATAAGGAAGAAAACATGCAATTGTATATGGCTCAACTCTTATTAATGGACATCCAATCTCAGAAGAAACTACAATCTTCTTCTTTACTTGGGCGCAGAGGACTGATTAGGGAAATATGTCAATTTTATACGGATTTTAATAATTTTCGAAACCATTGTCTATTTTCAAAACTTGGACTCAGAGGGGAAACATAGTGTCAAGCAATTTAACAGATTTAAACTATTTCAATAGAAGATTTCAAAGGAAGAAAAGAGAAAAGCTAAGATTTTATAAAAGTTGTCTTTATAAGTTTGTTGTTATGTTTTTGTATCGATCAAGGGTAAACGGATGAACCGACTTTAAGAAAATTTCACAGTTAAATAAATTCGTATCTAGAGGGTGCAATGGGTCTTATTCCTTTTATAAACTCACACCTTGAGTAGAGGAAGAAAACGAACATTTTTATACAGATAACCTAGCTTTAATACAATTTTAAACATAGAACATAGTAACATTGTTTATCTTTATTTATCTGTTATAACAGATTAGATCTAATATCTAAAATTGTTTTTTCTATTTTAAAAATTTGTTCTTATGTGTTTTACAAGTACTTTAAAAGGCCCAAACAGACGCAGGTAAATGAAGTAAAGCCTGACTAAAAATTGGGAATTGAGCAACTAATAACTAATTCAAGTTAAATATCAATATGTAACTTTTTACAAATTTTCTTTTTTCTTTTTAGCGTGTGCTTTTATATTGACCACCACAGCTTGTTTTTGTTTCTTTTTGTTTTCTTTCATAGGGAATGATGCAAATTTCATTTTTTTTTATTCTTGACTCTTTTCTGTTTTATCATTTTTTGTATTATTCTTATTATTATGCTAATATTTCGCATATTGTATTCAAAATATTATTGTGTCTGTCACTCATATGAAATTTCATTAATTTTTCTATATTTTATATCTTTATGCAAATAAGGGAAAAATATAAGAAATTATGAATTTTTTAGGAGGATTTATAAGACTCTAAATTCCTTTTTATTTATAGAGTTTAATAATTATGGTAAAAGTAAAAAATATTCCTTAAATTCTGACTCTCTTTTGTGTTGTTATTTATAATGAAAAATAATTATCAACACCAAAGGTGAACATTGTTAAAATAAAAAAAGAAATACGATTCATTTTTGGTAGCATAAATGACTGCCTGACTGTCGTATATACATTGGTTGCTCATTTATGAGGACTACAAAAATTTTGGTTAGATAATTTATTGTTGAAAACAAAAAAAAAAAAAAACAAAAAAAAACAAATAATTATGATTGGTGTCTCCTTTGTTGATTAATTAATTGAGTATTCGACAAGATTAATGATATATTAAAAAAATAAAATAAAATTGCAGCTGTTAATATAATTGTTTTAGCAAACACTCGATTAATATAAGATTACAGAAAAAACATATAAAATTATATTTGAGGCAATAAATTAAGGCCTTAAAATTTGTAAACGAGAACTTTTCGTTTGTAAAACTGGCAAACAAATCTGAGCTCCTATTTCATATACTAGGATGCAAATTTATTTTTGGCAAGAAATAATTTTAAGAATCAATGAATTAAGTATTTCACAACTCAACATTGAAATATTAAATATTTAAGTTTCAGGCAAACGTCATCTCTTAAGGTTGCCAAATATTAACGATTGTTTTATAATTTTTAATTTTTATGAACACAAATAAATTATTTCATTTTTAGATACATATACATACATATTTTAACAAAATATAAATGGTATTTGAAAACACCAGTTAAAAAAATGTCAAAGAGAAGAAAGTCTGGAAGTTTTCTTATTTGACCTCAAGTTTAAAAATTCTTCAAAAATGGAAATTTTAACAAAATATTGTAAATTTTTTAAGTTCAGATTATTTACTAAACAAAAATATCAAATATAACTCCAGACTTCTGTAAGTAATTGACAATTGTCTAAAGAGTTTAAATTTCAATTAAATAACTTAGCAACAAAATGTAAAAAATAAGTAAAAGTGCTATCTTGCCGAATTTTTTATATCTTTCACCATATAAGTAAATCTAGTTTAGTAAAGGGTGTTGTTATAATGTAAAAAAGTTGTAAAAAACCAAAAGTTAATTTAAATCGAACTAACTTAAAAAAATAGAATTTCCCTGAATATCTAAATGAATTCAGAATTGTTGCAAGAAAAATTGACGTGTGTAAACTTGGTATAACTGTGTAATTTGTTTTTGCATAAACGAAACGAAAAATTGTTAGCTGATACTTAAAAGCAGCTTATTTAATGCAGAATACGTATTTTACCTTTGTGTGAAGCATGAAAGTATCTGAAATGAACTTAAAAAATTTTAAGCAGGACGAAATATGGAAATAAAAATTATAGTAGTTCAAGAAATAATAGAAAATAAGGAAAGATTTTATTGGCAAATACTGATTTCCTAAGTTTTTTTTTTAAATGAGTTTCTAGCAAACTTTTAATGTTATTACCGTACTTATCCCTGTTGAAACTAACAAAAATGTGTAAAATAAAGAGTTTTGTATTTTGTCTTTAGTTTCATTACACACTTTTGCAAACTTTCTAAGAAATAAAAATTTTTTTAAGGCAGCCTCCTGCAATATAGAGAACTGGAGACAAAAAACAAAACGCAAAAATTAACAGTGAGAGACTAAAATTTCTGTAAAAATACCAAAAATCTAAAAATAGAGAATCGTGTCATTTTAATTTTTTTCTTTAAATTTAATTAATAATTTGGACTTTAAAACCAAAAATTTTTAATATAATCCTGCTGGAAGCCAAACATTTTTTTCTCGGGTAAAAAAATAAGGATTTTGAAAAAAGCGTTCGTGTAACAAAACGTTTAAAAAATCCTTTAAACACATCCCAATCTATATCGCAACATACTAAGTGATCTTGGTTTCTTTATACTACGAAGAAAAGACATTATTCGCTTGTTCGAATACCAGAGATATGAAAATTAATAATTGCAGTCATTATCACCAATAATTGCTTTGTCAGGTACCGGCCAGACTTAATAAAGTGTATTTGAAGATTTTAGATTTGAAAACTTATTATTCGTTTAATTATTTTAAAACAAAACTAAAAGAAAAAACAAAAAACATAGATTTTGAGAAAGCATCTCACAAACTGTTGTTTTTAAGAAAAATTTAGTGTTTTCTAAAAGATTTCTTCAAAAGCTTTAAAATGATACTCATATTGATATCTTAAAAAATATAATGCGTAATTGTACTTTTCCATTAAAAGTTTAGAGGTCCATAACTTGGAAAATATTGGGGACCGGCAATTTTTTTTTATTAAATGGATTTTTTTTATTCTCCATCATGCCATATATTTTTTTCGATTGGAGTTACTTCACTTAACTAGATTTTTTCCAAATCTAAGACACAGACGTGGTGTTTTCAATAGCAATATTTTCGAAACTATATATGATTGATTGGCGTATTTTGCCTTCGGAAAGTTGGTTTCAACCCGAACATGGACGGACAGAGAGACATCGACTTCACTATTCATAGGGAATCAGAATATATATATTCCTTATGAGGTCGGAAATGGATGTGTAGAAATTAAAAACGGAATGACAATATACCCTTTTAACACAAAATATTATAAATTATTTTATTTTATGCACGGGAACTTTTGAAATTCATAATAAAAGTTTAATCACGGAAATATTCATAATTATGTTGTTGTCGAAATATACAGATTTCGAGACTGCAATGGAAAACAATAAGTGTCCTTAACAATATTTTACAAGTAGAGCCATCTGTTGTCAAACAGTAAGAAGAACTTTTCTGCACAAACAATTTTACAATCAAACAAGGTACCTGACACAAAACACCCAAAGCGTAGTTTGCTTAACGCTTTTATCTTCACAAAAATATTTTTTATTATCGTAAAAGCATCAAAAACTGCACAAAACACTCCGATTTGTTTTCATTTACTTCTTTTTAATGTATGTAAATGATACTTGTCTTCTTATCTTATGCATGGCATTTAATTTTTTTATATTATTAAATGCTGTTCACAAAAGCAATTTGTATTCAAATTAATCGGGCATCTTAAACATTAAGTAATTTTTTTTTTTTTTTTTTTTTTTTTTTTGTAAACAAATTTTGTTATAAAAATATTGTAAACAAATTATAACTGCAGTCAAAATAAATCAAAGTTATCTTATTATAAAATATATATTTTCTATTTTTATTAAACAAATTTTTTTTATAAGGCAACTCGCTGCCACGTTTCCTTTAAAGCGGTAAAATTGCATGCTGAGATCTCCTCAAAAAATGGGCATTTCATATGTCGACGTTGATCCAAAATTATCGCCTCCACAAAATGTTATTTAAATCAATTCAGCAGTTTTTGAGCAACGTGTACATAAATAAATATATTTAAATTGTAATCGTTTATGCAATAGCGAGCATAAAATATTGTATAAGTGAGACTTCTCTAACTAAATGAGAGTTACAAAAGGCGTATAAAGGTGGTAAAGCTTAAAGAACTAGTCAATATTTTTTTATTTATTATATTGATTTCTACATGGAAAGCTTTTTAGGGTTCTGTACACAAACTCTTAAAACGTAACCTTATTGTTTTCATCGCAATGTCTGTACGTCTGTCACAGCTTTCTATCTCTAGAACCTTAATAGAAAGACTCTTGAAATTTTTTACAAAACATTTATTACTATTACCATTAAAGGTTAAAGGTGTTTTGAAAGTGATTTGATACCCATAAAAATTTTTTTGTTTTAGCTGTAGATGCTTAAAATTTGCACAGAATGAAACTTTAAATTAAAAGGTGCCCCAATGTGTGTCTTTAGTTTTTTAACCGTAGTGAGCAGACTTTTGGCATTCACACAGAGTACTTAGAAATATGTTCACTATAAAAATGAATTGTAAGCAATAAAAATGAATTTAAATGGTGTTTCCCTAAAGCCATGCATGTGACGAAAGTGGCCTTGTCTTTTAAACCACTATAAAGAGGGTGACCGATACATGGTACGGCACCCTTTCTTGTCTGAGCCTTACCGTTTGGTAATCTATTTATACTTTAAATCAGTGGTCTCAAGAAAAAAAAAAAACACCAAAACAAGCAAAAAATCTTAGCTCTCTTAAATCGTAAAAACATACAAACATCCGTAATAGTCCCACTCTAACAAGCTACTGAATTAGTCTTGGGTCGTTCAGCAACGATCTAGTTCCGTTGATTGATTCCGTAAAAGAGACGCTTTGGACTTTTACTAAGCTTCCTTTTTTATTGTTCATCTTTTCAACTAAATTGTAATCAGCAAGGGTGCAAATTTATTTGTGATTAATTAGGTAATAAGAAATAAAAACCGTTAATAAAGACTAAATTAAAAATTTTTTTTTGTTATCAAAATACATAAAATTAATATTTTTTGTCGGAATATTGATTTTTGCAAGTCACAAGACTATCTTACACTTCTTTAATATATCAAATTGGTTTAAGTTTGGGTTCTCTCTTACGCGTTTGTTTACGGTTCTGTTCGGAGCAATTTAACGAATTATTTTTCCCGACTCTACACCAAATGATTTTTTTTGCTTCACTCACATGCTTTTTATTTATTTTCTATTTTATTTTTATATCTGAATTTTAATGGCACGTGCACACAACAATAGCGCTAGGGTATCCCACAAGTTCTGAGATAAATGTAAATTCTTTCCAGGAACTGCACATCGACCTATACCTTCGTATAGGAAGTGAGAAATCCTGAACAGGAAATTCAAGTATAGACAATTATTTTAATCTGTAATTTATTAAAACGGTGGACACTTTTAAGTGCCAGTTGAAAAACGTGCGCGTTGCGTCTTTGATTGTAACCCTACTTCTTAAAGAGGAAAATCTGCTCGCATACAGATGTTCCTCCTTCGAGACAAAGTAGTAAACTGCCCGAGAAAAATAAAAAAATTTGTAGAGTTGTTAACGTTGTTTATGTTAAGTCAAAAACTGATATCGCGGTCAAAATTGATGACCATAGGAGACTTTTTTTTTCATTTTCTATTCTATTCAAAAGAACTTTCAGCAAAAGGCTTTATCATTCTTGTTTGATTTTCTCTTTTAGGACTTCCAAAATCTGAGGTGTTAAGACATAATATTCTGGAACGTAAAATTGAGCGATATAACTGTCGGGTGCATTTTACCTTCGAAATTTCATTGTGCTCCCTTATTTTAGAGCCTTCAGTTCTTTAATCCTTAGTTACTAAATTAAGGGAGGATACAGTCTTGAGCACTCGTTGTCCAGTGTAATTGTTGTGCGAAACTTTAAGAAGTTTTTAAAAAAGTACTGCTACTTGATTTCCTGATTCTAATTGCTTAAATTTGTCATACCTGTACGATATAAGCTTTTCTTTGGCAAAACTTTTCATTTTAGAAATAAATTTGCTGCATCATAAAACTGCCGTAATTAAGTTAACTTAATTAATGAATACTCAGAATTCTCATTATTAACCAATTTAATAACTACTAATGAACTTTTATATTAGAAAAACTTCTTCAGAGTTTTTTTTATTACTTCTCTTGTCATAATGTAATTTAGCTTAAGTTTAATTTTCATGTAAAAAAGTAGCAACGTGTCTCCCTGATAGCTTTATTAAATGAACTTTAACCTTTAAACATGCGCATGTCTAAAAATGAAAAAAATAAAGAAAAAGTTAAGAAAGAATTTTGAAGTTGTCATTTTTTTTATTTAAACAAAGACTTCGTTGAGATTCGAAATACAAAAAAGACAGAAACTCAAAGAACAAAAACAAAAAGCAATAAAATTTTATATTGTACGATAAGAAAATTTGATTATTAATTTCCCCAATTATCACACATTATGGTGATAAATACGAACTTTATACAGCAAAGAAATTTCATTTTTTTTTTTTTTTTTGAGTTTTAGTTAGTTTAAGTTTGCGGGATGCAATGAAAATGTTTAACTTTAAAAGCAGTAGTTGATAAAAATGTTAATCAAAAGATATAAGCAAATTAAACTGTTAAAGTAATTTATGAGTTCTTATAAAATTATTTAATCATTTTAACCTGTGAAAGAAATTTTTATCACTTAAACTGCACTCTTTATGTCAACCAAAAACTAAAGCCTAGGCTTTCACATAAATAGAGTAGCGGCGGTAGTTAGCACGATCTTGGAGGCCAATTCAAGGGTCCGAAACGTGAAATTAGTCAATTACCAAACGTTTCTCTTAGTAAATCAATTTGGGCCATTTTTTCCCTGTTTCGGGAGTTTATATGTTAGGATAAATAAATTGGAGTTATTCATGGATACCTAATTTTGTCCAAATCAATGTGTACCGTCTTGTTGGAAGCATAGCTCCTACACATTATGGTTGTTCAGTTAATAAAAGAAAAAGTTAGTAATCAGGGCTCTATAGCGGTTACCATTGACTGTAACGTTCTGACCAGCATCGTTTTAAAGAAAGTACTGACCATTTATTCTACCAGCACATCAAGAGCACCAAGCACACACCAAGATCTTTCCGTCTATCTTCCATAAAGTTGACAAATATCCAATTCCTTTGCAAGAGGGTGGATAGACTAATGTGGGCTTCTTTTATGCTACGCAATGACTTCGTCTGTACGCGCTCTAGGACGTCTCTGTGGATGCGTATTTTCATTAACAGCAAACGTATTGCGAAAACGTTTCATAGCTAATCGAATTGATTGCTCTGATGTTTGATTGTATTGACCCTAGGATAAATGTAGTGCGCGATACGTATTTCATACAGAACCATGATTTTTAAAATAAATTTTTACAATTAAGGACCGTTGTTTAGCTGTTAGTCTATTTATGTTGAAATGACAAACCAAACTAAGCATAAATCACTTGACTGCTGATAAAATGCAAGTCCCTTATCTTTATTAAAATGAGAAACATATTTTTTAAATAAATAAAAAACTTTTTTAAGGATCTCCAATTTAAACAGAAAAAGACTTTTCTTTTTTGAATGTTATGTTTTATATATTTTTTTCTTTTTCGCAGTAAAAGTAAAGGTCTTTTTAATAAAATTTCGATTTCTTGCAAAATTTATTTCGGTGAATTTTCGGTCTTTCTTCCTAATATTTAAGTGTTATAAAGTTACCACACCGAAATATAAGGTTTGGGCAAAAATGAATTTTCGAAGTTATTCAACCTATTTCCAAAAAGAAGTTGATAAAGTTAATTTCTAGTCGGTTGTCTCAAGTTATTTAATTACACGGCGAATATATCTAGATTCACTTTTCTTATTTGCAATTCTCAAAATTGCTGCTTTTTGCATTGTAAGCGTTTTTGAAAACTGAACCGAGTTTTGTAAAAGCAAATTAAATTCGCCGTGTATTGTCTTTTTAAAAGCTATCTTTAGCTGCAAAACATTTTTGACTGAAATGTCTGATGTCAGAAATAATCCAAAACTTTACCAAACAATCATCGATTTGTCCAAAGTTCTATTGGACAATCCTTAAAACAAGATTTATTCCGGAACTTTTTTTAGCTTTTTGCTTGTTGCTTAGTGAATCTAGGCATTTTACTCCTTAAATGATTTGAATAAATATTTTTCGATTCTTTTGGTGACATTATTAGAACTATATATTCGGTTATTTCTTTAAGCTGAAAAATATTTTTTTTGTATTTAAATTATTTCTTAATTTTATTCCCAGCCAGGGGTTGAACCAGTGATCTTTATAAATCAATTAAAATTTAGTTTTTCGGCCTTGGTTCGTTTTTTAATTTAACTTTTATTAAGAAAAATTATTTTTCAAATGTACGCGGACGTTTTCCAAAGAAAACAAGAAAAATTAGACTCTGGCAGAATGTAATGCCGCATTTTCAGGACCGCAAAATCCATCATCAGCATTCTTTGCATCCAACACCTTGATTTGCGTATATTGTAAATATCATCCATTTAACCAACTAAAAAATATTAATTTGGTTGGACGCATATTAAGGTGTTAGATGCAAAGAATGCTGATGATGGATTTGGCGGTCATGAAAATTTTTGTATTTGTATTTTCTAGAAACCAGTAAAACGGCATATGTTGTTTTATCTTTCTCACTAATTTTCATTTATTGGTTCTCATCATTAAAAGGTTCTTTTTATCAAAATTTTCTTTTAATTGCAAGTAAAAAGACATTTATATTTTTAAGTGGCTTTTGCGGATAGATTTTTTTATTAAAGTCTGTGGTTAAACAAGCGCTTTAGACAACTCAGCAGCAATTACTACAGTGCAGTTTGTAGTAAGAATACACCGTTATGTTTATTTCGTGTCTAAGTTTTGGCAAGAAACTAACTCTTAATCATAATTTTTTACAGGTGCTTTAACAAATTCAACTCCCGCGACAGCCTACTGAAACGTTACTTTTTTCTCTATGTACTTTCCTCAAACTTGCAAAATTTTTAAGGCAATTTTCAAGAATTTTTTAGGGACAACATTAGCTTAAAACTCTCCCGGGGGTATTACAAGAAGTTTGGCTGATATCAAACCTAGGCACAGACATAGTACACTCGAGTTATAGGGGTCACCATTCCCCCGATGTGCAGGCACTAAGTCTGGATAGACAAGTCGGGTACTTGTCGAAGGACTGACCAGTGTCTTTAGTTATACTGGCACCAAGGGAACCGGTGGTCCATACAGAGAGCCCATCTCTGTATAAGGTTATTGGTGAGGTCCCTTCGGGGTAAATGTAGTGGCTGTCGGTTAAAGTTTATTGTCCGCAGGAAAGGTGCGGTGCGGACCTGCAAGCTATGTTCTTGAAATTACAACTCTGTTGGCTACGCCTAGCAGGGGGCGCTAGTCGACGCTATGTATTTCACTCAGTGGTAAGACCACCGTCAGGATAGGGCCTCACGGCCAGGTACTGACGTTAAATTTGATCACGTAATTTAAAATTGTCGTTAGTAATTCTGGTTGTTACAAGTACAACGCAATTAAGGCTGAAAATATCCTGAAGGGTATATTTATGCATTTTGTTTTTCGAATACCTTTGTTAGTATCAATCAGGTGGAACTAGTTTCCTCGCTTTGTAATTTTTTTCTAGCTTTTTTTCTTAATCTACCTTAAAGCTAAAAATTACCGACCAATTTACAAACGATGACCTTCTTGTTAAATATTGTTAGTTTATAGAATCACATTTGTAATTATTATTTATTTATTTTTTTGTTTGGTACATTTTCGTTACTTCTGTTTTACTTAATCTAAGAACTTTATCATTGACTGAACTTAAAATACTTAAATTAAATAATAATAAAAAAGTACAATCGCAGTTATTGTGCACAGTGGGACCAAAACAAAATATTTTTGAATTAAATCAGCGATAAATAAGCGGCTGGCCCGTTCAAAGAGTTCAAATGCTGTTACCAAAGAGGATCAATTAAGATTTGGTTTTGAGTTCATTTCCAAAACGGCGCGACATATTCCCAAGTTAGGAACAGTTTTATTTATTTTTTAAAGAAATTGGTTTAATATTTTTAAATAACTGGACACATGTCTTAGGGATATCTGTTTTTAAATATAAATCCTTAAACTATGGACGGTAGCTTAACGGTTTAGAATGGGTTTTAAGAACTTTATGAAAAAGACCTTGTGGCACTCCTAGGGAGTCTACAAATAATTACGTCAAAGTTAATTTCAATTACTTCTGTGCTACTAGCATGTTCAATTTTGTTTGAATTAGTCCAACCATTAAAAAAAATGGAAATTCAGTTCAATATAAAAAATTATTTAAAAAAAAATTTTAACGCAGAATTTAATTTCTTAAATTTGATTTTTAAAATGTAATACTTTTCCATGTAATTTTTTAGTTGCAACAAAAGCACAATTTAGTTCCATTTCTATTGTGACTTTTGATTTACTTAAATGTTTTTCTTTTAAATTAATTTGAATAAACTGTAATTTAACAAATCAAATCCAATTACGTTCGTTTAAATTCATCAAATTAGTGATTAAAATTTTTAAGCTAAAAAACTTTTCGGTGAATGACCGACGGAAAGTAGGGAGGAAAACTATAAACGTGCGATATTTAAAAATATTCTAATATTTTAAATTTATTAGTTCGAAGGCGTCAAAGCGATAAAGCGTTTGAAAGATTTTATTTTTATTATTACTTTGAGAACGTTTTAATATTTTTTCTTTGTCTGCATTTTTTTCTGAAATAAACTTGTGAAAAAATTTAATTGAAATGACTCAAATAAAAAAAAAATAAAAATAATAAGTAATAATTAAATTAAAATTTACTTTTTCGGCTTAAGGTTCATTTTTAATATGATTTCTAAAAGAAATATTAATTGCAAAATTTAATTAATTAAATTAGTTTAATAAATTAAATTAACTAATTAAATTAAAAAATAAAAATACGCAAGGCACAGCGCATATACGTTCATACTGAACAACAGTCAATATGATACTGGAACAGCATCTACAAGGCGCATTGAACAGGTGACTGCATTAGATCATGCTGTCAACATATGTTTTAGCTTTTACGTGTGTTTTGTTGTTGTAAAATCTTTTGAGCTGTCAAAAAAGTCAAGCACTATGTGTGTATGTATTTGTCAAAAATAAGAAAGCCACTAAAAATGCAATGAAATACAAAAACAAATATACAATTGGAGTTACTGAGAGAACAACAAATAATTGCTTTGAGTTGTGTGTTGACTTCGTCTAACCAAATTAATATTGATTTTTTGATTAAATAGATGTTGTTTTACAATAAATACAGCCTAAGGTAGATCGATGCGTAGAATGCTGATGAAGGATGTAGCGATCTAGAAAATGCTGCATTTCATTCTGCTGTCGGCAAATATTTGTAACCTATTTTTTCTTTCTCAATAGTCTTAGAAATTATATTAGAAATAAACCTTAAGCCAAAAAGTAAATTTTTATTTATTTATAATATCCACTGTTCAAATCCTTATTGGGGAAAAAATAAAAAAATTAATAAATAATAATTTTGATTTTGATGCTTTTCAGAAGGAAACTAAATAATCAGCATACGTCGATTTGTTTAAATTAAATAAAGAGAACTTTTTATTTAAATGCATACTTTTTAACCGTCCTTAAAAAAAGAAGAAGGTTATCAATTTGTCTAAATGTTGGATTTTTATGTTTTTGCCAGCAGAATTCAGTCATTCATAAACCGATTTTATTTAAAAGGTTATGCTTACAGATTGGGCCTGTTTTTAAAACAGTTTATAATTTTAAAAAATAAAGCGTGTTTTCATGTTTTTACGTAAAGGGAGCCAGTTTTAAATTAAAAAAAACTGCATATCACTAAAGCTTCTACTAGCACAAAGAAATGAAAAAAAACTGCAAATTAAAGCGTGTCCTCACAAGAACCGTTGTAACCGTTATTATAAAAATTATTAATATTTAAAATTATAAATTGAACGCCCTTGACATGCATGTAAAGAAAAAAAATAAACGAAAAATTCATTAAAAACCCCGCAAGCTTCACAAAAAATTGAACTAACAAAAAAATACATATTTAACAAAATATCCAAAAATATCAAAGAAAAAAATCACAATTTCAGGAAATTTATGAATGAAATTAAATCTCATTATCACAAAAAATACAAAGTTAAAAACAAAATAAGATTTCACACATTAATCAAAAATACTCCTCGAAAGTTTTAATCATTCGAAGCACGAAATTAAACAAAAAATTCTCAAAAAAAATAACATTCTTACGCATAAATCTTCCAACTTGTTATACTCACATTTTCCCACGTGTTATTGCAAGCTCGTGTTGTTTCAGCAAAATGTAATAAACATAAAAAGCAAACAAGAAAGCAAGCAAAGAAGAGACTGCTTCCTAAAGGATTAAACCAACGAGCAAAACTTGAACCAAAGGCTTCATTATCTAAGCAGAATCTTAAACTTTAAAAAAAACAGGAAAAAAGTTTACCAAATTTCGAAAATGAGGAAACACAAGAAAAAAACTAAAATTAATAATAAAAACACAAATCTAGTGGCTAAACTCTAATATAATGACTCGGTATCGACCAAAAGTAAGGAACAATAATCGTTAAATTTCTCTATTATAACAATGAAAATGAAACATGATCCGATTAAAATCAAAGCTTAGAAAATAATCTTTTAAGAATCGGAACTAAAGTTGGGCAAAACCATTCTGAAGGTAAAGGAACAAGGTTGTTCCTTTTATTCATCGTTTTTTTTACGTTGAACCGTAAATGAACGACGCATGAGAGAACAGCAAACTAAAACCAATTTCATCTGTTAAATGAAAAATACTTTTTCCCTTGCAAAAAAAGATAATCCGATAAAAAAATAATGGATTTTATGTAACAAATAAGAATAATATAAATAGCGCATTATTGTTCATTGTTGTAAATATCTTGGAAAAAAAATCATTTAATTAAGTCTTAATTGAGTGAAGTATTCAAGCTCTTTACTCTCAATATTGATTACACGATGCATGATAATAAATAAGAAACCTAGTAAAAGTCCAAACCGATCGGAAATAGAAATTAGGTCGTCGAAACACTAGTTAAAATATGGACAATCTTATTTAACACACCAAAAAAAAAAAAAAAAAAAAAAACAATAAAAATAAAACAGTAGACTAAATTCGCAAAAAAAAACCAGTAAAAATAAAAGAAATTCAATTTGAAGTTGTTATTGTTTTATATTTCGTATTTCTTCCAACAAAAAAAAATTAACACGCAACTTTGTTTAATTGTGTTAAACATGAAGTAGTAAACTTTGCTTTAATTTAAGCAATAACCTTGCTTTTCTGACAAACGACACAAATATTGTAGTCTTACATAAAAAACGTAATATATATAAAATTTAAAGTAATATTTCCTTGTAACTATAATCTTTAAATGGTCACTTAAATATTTCTTGCTTTTTAATGCAGTGTTGCCATATCATTGTTATTAATAATTTTGCGCCAAATACTTCAAAGAGTATTATTAACATGTTTTGTAAACAACTTGAGTAATACAGAGCTACTTAATACCGGTTTTTTAATTTTAATTGAGGGATTTTGGAAAACATGAAATCAAAATTTCGTAAAAATGGATGGGATAAAGGAAGAGATTAAGCATGCTGGCTTAATTTTTTGTGAGGCAGTCATATCTATAAAGGTGACTTTTATTAGAACAATTTAAAATGATTCATCGTCTTTTTTTGACCAATATATGAAAATGCATATAAATCTATAAAAAAATTTTAATTTTGATGAAAAACAAAAAAACTAGGCAGCCATAAAAAATGTGCATTCCTAAGTTGCATTGTTATGTCGCTCATAAAAAGCCCAAAATTCCTAAATTAAAAAAAAGATGTTATAGTCGAATGTAAGATTTTATTCAAGTCATTTCAACCGTTCAAAAACTGCTGATTTATTTATAAAATATTTTTTTCTTGCTTCACTGTACAAATTTTCGTTTATAGAAGAAATAACAGCATTAAAAAATGCATTTTCTGGAAGCTTTTGTAATTTTTTTAAAGCCCATGTTTGCTCATTTATCGTTAGTATCATTGTCATTATTTATTTTGTTACACGTACCTGGTGAAACAAAGGGACTAATCAATGGAAAACAATGGCAACACAGCTGCCCGCCTAATCTAACCTACATCCCTTGTGTAGACACCACAGTTAGTGGACAAAATACACGTGCAAAGAACAACAGTTGATATAAGTGAATCTGTCAGACAGTTGCCAAGATGTATGTATTTGTATTTTAATTGCCTTGATGCCAGATGTAATAATTTTCTCATGCAAAAATGCTGAGCAAATATCTATTTTGTATTTTTTTAACTATTGATTAACAAACTAAAAATTGTACTGCACAGTTAGATTGAAGTAAAATATAATTTTCTTATGTAAAAAAATTATGTGATTGCAAATAAAAGGTTGAACATTTTCCATACTACTAGATGTTAATCAAACACAAAATCTGAATTAAATATTAATAATATTGTTTTGTAGTAAGAAGTATTTTTATTCCCGGAGCAGCACTCAGGAAATGACCCCTATTCAAAAAAGACCTCTGCAGGAAAATGATTTTATATATGAACTGTAGGGTGGTTAACTGACCAATAATTGAGCTCTTAATGAAGAGCATTTTGTACACAAAACGTGCGGATATCGGGAAAAAGTTTCCTAACGTCATAAGAACACATTTTATTGTAGTATCGATAAAAAAACGAAACACAACCTACATTACGTCGATGTGGAAGAAAGTCAATTGAACCCCTTCGCCTTCTCCTGTTTATGGTCGTGTAGCTCCAAAATAGACTTAGAAGCACCGGCCTATACATGAGAGTGTATTCCATTCTCATGTAAATGAAAACTTAGAAATATTTATTTGTTGTAATAATAGAATTCAGTTAATCAATATAAATTCAGAAAACAATAATATTTTTGCGAACTTAGTTCCAGAAGCCCTTTGAATCTTAATCACCATCTATAAAAAGCGGCTTTATTTCAGTAACAGTAATTTTCCGCTAACATTTTATATATCTTTTATATCGAAAGAACTTTCCATTGTACAATGCGGCGCATATCATGAAATGACATTCAATAAATTTTAACATTAGAGAGTTGAAAGTCCCAAATTAATAGGCAAATTGATATATGTGAGTTTAATTTTGTTCTATTGAATACAAGATGTTCACTATTATCTTTGCGGTCTTTACAACTACTTAGGCTATGGGGACTATTCGAAATCCTTCATTTCACTTCATTTTAGGGCTATGTAGATATTCAAAAGTCCTCTGCTTCAGAGTTGGACCAAAACTATGTAGTGTGTGGTTTTAAAACACTCAAAAAAATATTCATCACTGAGGATAGAATCGAGAAAGCATACGCACGCAATATGAGAAATCACGCACTCTCACGAAAAAAAATTATTGATCACGCATATTTACTGAGTCTCACTAATTTTATTTTAGCTCGCGCCTTCCAACATGTGACAGTTTTTAAACATTTCAAATTATTTTCTTTACTCACACAAGCAAGAAGTTTCAATTTTAAACCGGAATTTTTGACTAAACAAATTATTTTCTAATCTTAAATTGGGAACTAATTTTTAAAAACATGAATCGAAAATGACACGACTGTTTATTTCTAAATCATGTTTATTAAGCCCGAACTTTAAAAAGTATGCGAGTTTTTGAACTTGAAATACAATGCATATCTCAGGCAATTGATTGATCTAGAAGAATATGTTGTCATTTTTTAGTCTTTAACTGTCATACGGTGGTGGTTCGCTGCCTGAAAAATACTGCAGTTCTTGTAGCTCGTTAAGAAAAAAAATCTTAAAATTTTCAAGGATCAATTTTTTCGACATAGAGATTAAAAGTTTTATATTTTGCAAGAAGTTCATATAAAAAATACGTTGGCGCCTCTGTACACAATTAAGTACACTCAGAAAATGCAAGCTAGATATTAGATTGTGAAAGATATATTTGTTTTTTGTGTATTAGTTAAGAAGTGACAAATATAGCATTAAAAAAGAGAAAAAAAAGATCGTCTTAATTTTTGACAACTGTCGTAGAATAATCTCTGAATTTGTATTATTTTCGCATGCGCAAGTTATTACACACTTGTATTATTTTTTATATCTTCGCAATAACTCATTAAATTCTATGTATGTTTTTTTTTAAGTTAACATTTCGCTTTATCAAATAATTGTTAAAAAAGTGGGTTCCAGTTTATAACCGCAAATAATTTTGGTTTGGAATACCAATGTACTCAGTTGAGTACAATGGCGTAATCCAAATAAAAATTGTGACAACATTATCTTTATTATAAATGTAGAAATACACGTTATTACAACCATGTTGCAAATATTCTTTTATGTAAGTAGGGGAATCCCATAGTTTATTTTCGATATAAAATAAAGTTTGATATGTATTAGTGTAATAAGAAATCACTATCAGACCAGTTGTATAAATGTGTATATAAAAGAATTGTGTGAAAAAATATTTTCGATGAATTCAAAACGTTATAACATTTCTAACGCTTTTAAGGGCTTAGAAGAGGCAATTAATTATATTTTAGAAAATAGCGATGCTGATGAAGAACCCGATTTTGCAATAATACCACCCGAACCGAATGTGCTAACAGATGACGAAGAATTTGCTGATGAGGACATAATTGGTGATTCTTTACCAAAAGACGTGCCTGGTACTATAGAGGTATTTAGATGTGAGGAAAGCGACAGCAGCGATGATGAACCATTGGCCGAAAAGGTCAAGAGAAATCGCCGTCAAGAACCAGTGTGGCGCAAGAGTTTACCAACATACTCTTCCACGGATCGCGAGGTCACTGATATGATTGACAAACAAGAAGATGTGAAGAAACAGCTTCAAGATCTTACCCCAGTAAAAATATTTGAAAAAATATTTGATGAAGAAGTTATAAACCTGATTATAACAAACTCAATTTTATATGCCCACCAGAAAAACAGACACAACTTTCAGCTAGACTCTACCGACTTGAAAAAGTTTATTGGTGTATTGATATTTTCTGGGTATCACAAATTACCCAGAGAAGATTTGTATTGGTCCTACGATGAAGATCTAGGCATTGAAGTGATATCAAAATCAATGACCAGACAAAGACTTAGAGACATAAAAAAAAATATCCACTTTGTCAATAATGAGGAAGCTATTACTACAAGGGACAAAATGTTTAAAATTCGTCCATTAGCTGATATTCTAATAAAAAAATTCCTTCAGTGGGGTGTAGTACACAAACAAATTTCAATTGATGAATCCATGGTTAAATATTTTGGTCACCATCTCTCTAAACAGTTTATCAGAGGAAAGCCAGTGAGGTTTGGCTTTAAAAACTGGGTGGCAGCGAGTTCCACGGGATATTGTTATGCTTTTGATTTTTATTGCGGAAAATCCGATGAATGTTCCACGGACCCCTTAGGATCAAGAGTGGTTAAAAGCCTGCTTCGGAAGATAAACTCTGATCCAGCAGAACACGAAGTATTTTTTGACAATTTTTTTACCAGCTATAACCTCTTAGTGGAACTAAAAAAAGAAGGATATCAAGCAACGGGAACCATACGCGAAAATAGAACCAAAAAGTGTACTCTAAAAAGCACAAAGGAAATGAAAAAGGAAAATCGTGGGTCATACGATTACAGGTTTGACAAAAATAATGAAATTCTGTTAGTAAAATGGAAAGACAACAGCGTTTGTACTATGGCAACAAACTATGACACATTTGATCCATTAGGTACTGTAAAACGTTGGTCTCAACGGCAGAAAATAGACGTTCCTATTCCAAAACTGTTTCAAACTTATAATAAGCACATGGGAGGAGTTGATGAATTGGATCAGTCTATTTCATTTTACAGGATTGCAATTCGCGGTAAAAAATGGTGGTGGGTACTTTTTACCTACATGATAGATATGGCCATTGCAAATGCTTGGCGTTTATATGTAATGAGTCATAATGATAATATGGACCAACTTTTATTCCGGCGCTCTATTGCGAGGTTCTACTTATGCAAGATGTTTGTTGGTAAAGCTCGGCCTACATCTTCATCAGTTCCAGGATTACCGCAAGACGGCATAGGTCACTACCCTGCAAAAGTTGTTAAACCAGTCAGATGTGTAGTATGCCATGCAAGAGTTCGCTGGCAATGTAAAAAATGCTTAAAAACATTATGTGTAGAAAGATCGTGTTTTGAAAGTTTTCATACGTAAGACGCCGCTGTACCCAGTCGAGTACATATACTTTTTAACTTACCTAATGAATTTTTTAAAGTTTTTTCTTTTGTTTATGTTTATTTAGTTTCCTAAGAATATAAAAATACACGTTTGTCTAAAATATCACTGCTGGTTTCATTTTGGCGGTAAATGGGTTAAACAATTTAAACTTACATATCATTTAGCAACAATTAATCAACTATTGAATTTTAATTTTAAAAAACATACAAATTATTTTTTAATTTTTTTAAGGTTTCTTAAAACTTTTTAAATAATTTGCTTTTTCTTCTTGCATCATTTTGTTGTTGTTTGGTTGCTTTATTTCTTGGAACACAGTGAATATATGTAGGTATATTATTTTTTTATAATTGTTTAAGAAAAAATTTTAAAAGAAAATAAAAACGAACTTTAATCAACAATTAATTTTTGTATTGTGTACATTTTATTTTTAATCACCTTATTATCTAAAAATATCTTGTTTTTCTTTTAGACGCACTTAATTTTTTATATAAATTTCTTTTGTTTTTTATAAATGGAGGCCTGCAAGAATACAAGACGATTTTTAATGGTCTTAAATAATATTTTTACTTTTTTTAATGCTCAATTAACAGCAAAAATTGTATCAACAAAAAGTTTGTTTGTTGTATATAAACACTTTTACAAACATATCCGCTTGCGATTTTCTCACTAACAACTTTAAAATTTTTTGCGTGCTGTTCCGAATACAGCAGCTGAATGACTGATTGCTTAACCATGAAATTTGTTGATTCCATAGGAGATATACCAACAAACCCCAGTGAGCTCCCCGTAAAAAAACAAAAAAAAAAACAGACAAAACTAAACAAAAAATGCGATACACTAAATTGGCAAAAAAAATTATCTTCACTAATTGTGTTCTCTTTTTACTCTCTTTCAATGTCACAGCAGCAGGGTTGCCAAATTGTTGTCTTAATATTTTTCCTGACTTACTCTTAACAGAACGATTAAACTAAAGAGTTTTCCTTAAAGCACAACAAAATTGCAACTTTTATTAATGAAAGAATTATGGTAAATAATTAATTTTTAATTTTATTAAAATTATAAATTGAATTCTTTAATATTTCAAGAAATTAATTTATGAATTTATAAATTGGCTTTAGTTCATTTGTTTTTTTCATTTCTAAAAAATTTTTAAAAATTTAAATAGCGGACATTTTCTAAATGAAAAATATGTAAAATTAGACAATAGCAAAAAGTAACGCAGCATTTTCTAGATCGCCACATCCGTCATCATCATTTTTCGCATCTGTCTTAAGTTGTGTATATTGTTTACATCATCTATTTATCCAACTAATTTTGTAACACAAGAATACGAGAAATATGTACAATTAATCGAGATCAATTTGGTCGGAAGAAGTCAACTGACAATCCAAAGCCTTCTTTCGTTGTTCTCTTTATAAATGGTCAAAATATGTATTTTTGCTTGCTTTCTGCTAACCGCCAGTTTGACAATTAATGCAATTTTCATTCTTGTATACTTTTTTCTTCGCATCAGAATGCGTTCCAGTATGATACCGATTGTTACTAAGTAACTATAAAAAAACGTTATGCCTTGTCGGAACTGACGGTAAGGCGAAATCAAAACGAAAAACTTGCACTTATATAAGCTTTTGCTTTAAAAAAAATGAAGTAAGGTGAATTAAATGAAACTCATTCACGAATTTTATTATTAATTAATTTAAGTTGCCATGAAAATTATTTCAACTTTATTTAGTTTTTCAAAAACTGATATGATCCATAATAATTACCTAAACTTTTACCCAAAACGTTCGGACTGCAAAAGAGTTTCAAAGTTTTTAAAGTATTATTCCGTTATTATACGTTTTGGATAGAAAAGACTTTATTTATCATTAAGAGTTCAGAATGAGTAATGCTTTTGATTAAAGACTTTTGAATGAAGTATCCCTACCAACTTTTGAACCAAACATATAAAATACGATGATTCTAGGATCAAATTTAAGGATCAAACGTTTGTATAGAGAAGTCAAGCAGTATTAAATATAAAAATTTATTATCGGTGGTAAATGTAGTTCTGATGGATATTTCCTTGATTTTAACTCATCAAGCCCAGTGCGGATAAGTTAACGTTAATAACAGACATATATAGAGAGTATTGATCGAGATACATTTTGTAGGGTTAAGGAACACTGTTCAGGCTAATATTTACTCAAAATGACAAGGTTAGTAAGACTGTACTATTTAAATCTTTAAGATACCGCGGTATACCATTGTCTCATTAAGAAATTTTCCCGTTTTTCAATTTTTAAACTTTAAAATATTTCCTTCTACATTTTACCTTTTTCATAACAAAAATATAATTGTTAGGCTTTTTTGTTAAATATTTAACTAATCTGACCGCACCTTAACATGAGGCCTAAAAATAAGCACAACAGTCGCATTGTACTACTTTTTCGCAAAGTTGATTTGGTTCACATAATAAGGTTCTTAGTTAAAAGTTATGTCTAAAAATATAAACAGTTTTTATTGTTTTCTTAAACCGGTTATGGGCTTTGTGCAAATGTTAGCTTTGTTAAGCTGCCTTTAGACGTTATATTTTTTACATATGACTTGTCACTTTAAAAATCCATATGTAATTTTATATGTATGTCAAAGTTGCCGTTTTTACATATGACTTCTAATTTTTGCGTTTAAATGTATATGTAAATTACTTCAGACATAACCTATGAACAATTTTAATAATTTTGGCCAATCACTCTAAAATAATTGAAATACATATTACTTGTTTTATTTTTAATTAAACAAAATTACTCACCTTATTCATTTTTTACTATCTTATACTTAATTTTATTTAACTATTTTTTCACTTTTTTATTGAATTCTTATTGCACTTTCTTTGTTTGTTGATAATGCCAGAGCTGATGCTAACAGAGATGACAACTTGGTTCTGTTTTCACCCATTTTAGCGCTTTTCACATTTTTTGGTGACTTAAAAACTGAAGAAAAAATAAGCTTTGTCATATAAAAATATATAAAAAAAATTTCGTCTAAAGGCAGCTTAACCCCCTCCGTCTTATAATAGGTCAGTTCACACTTCAGGTTACAAGAAATCTATGCAAATATTTTATTACTATTTTAGCTGCTTTTGCGTTTATTATACTTAGATAATTGTTAAAATTAAAAGCGAAATTTGTTGATCATATATAATAAGAATAAATTAAGTTAAAAAATATAACTTAAGTATTCGGTTGGTGCATTTAAAATTTTTTTTTCTAATTTGTGGAACTATTATTGCTTTTTATGATAAAACAATAAATAAAAATGATTTTAAGAACATTTTTTAAATATGAATTTCTTTATGCCTTTAAAACTTCTGGGTCTCCAATTTCAGTGTAAATTCCGAAAAAAATCCCATATTTATAATAAATAAATGGCAATACTTTAATAACCAGTTTGATTTTACTGTTATACAAATCAAGGCGCTTAAACTTATAATCGAGAGCTTTTTTAAGAGAACAAAATACACAATTTTGGTTGGTGCCTACGATAAATCGTCAAGTCGAGTCAAATACCAATATTATCTCAGTTTCATGGTTGTTAAACATTCTTTAAAATAATCTCAAAATAAATAACTATTTTTGTGTCATCACAAATAGATGTCGCTGTTTAGTTAACGTAATATAGTGAGTTTAAGAATTGTTTATATTTTCTATAAATTACATTTTGCTGGTAGTTTGTAATCGAAAGCTTGGATTTTTGGCTTTAAAAACGACAAATAAATTTATTTTACGTTGAATTTTTGGACTGTTTTAAAGAATCGTAGCACTTAGTGAAAATGGTATAAAATATGAAGGTTCTTTATAAAGAAATTCTTTACAGATTTAAACCAATGACTAAACAATATAAAGTGAATTCAATCAGAAAGGTATATCTTAACTCAAGCTCACGTGTTGTGAATTATTACGGTCAAAGTAAAACTCGAAAAAATATATTGAAATGGTCCAGTCAAATTCTTTAAAGATGTTTTTGTCAACTCGATTAATTTAACTGCTCAAATGGTTAGTCCGGAAAAAACCCATATTGAAAATGTTTGGAGCACTTTTTCTAGAGCTTCACGGCAGTTAATATTACAAAATTAATAACATTTTTTTTCAGGGAAAAAAGCTACATATTTTTTTTAACATATTGTTTTTCGTATTATAACTCAAATTTGTAGTTATTTTTTTTTAATACATAAAATAATTATGTATGTCTGTTAAATAAAACTTTTTTGTTTTGCTGTGACTGTAAATTTGTTTGTTTGTAGGGATTTCGTGTTTTAACTATTTAACTGATCGTCATGAAACTGGGCACACATGTTGCAAGTGACATGAGAAGGACACTGAGAACCTTTGGTCTACAGAAAAGTGGAAACCAGCTTTAGTACTTTTTGCAACACAAATGACGTCGCGGGCAAATGTTCGCTATCAATAAAACTCTCGTATTTTAATTTTACACTTTTTTATTTATTTTTTTTTTTTTTGTTTGTTTTGTTATTGTATTTGTTTTTAAAATCATTTACACAACTTAGTGGGTTAAAAGCAAAATTAATTACATAAAAAACAAATCTGCAGTTAATAAGTACCGTTAATAAATTAGAAAAAAAGCTTTACACATAAAGAAAAACTATGTGAATAGTTCTTATATACATAAATATATAAAAATAATTTATAATCTAATTAGATTAAATTTTACATTAAAAAAAAATTTTAATTAAATAAAATTTTAATTTTCTTATAAAATGAAATATATTATAAATACAAATTCGTTTGAAATTTATATGTCGTAAGCATAATTGGTGCTCATTGTTAAAAAAATATAAAAAATCTAATATTTATAACAATTTTCTTAGAATTACAAGTTTTTAAAAGTTAATAGCAGATAAGTGGAGAAATTTAAGGTTAAATATTTTTTAAAATTAATAAACAATAATTTAAATAGTCATTCATTATACACTTTCAACACACATTCACACTTTACAAATTAAAACACAAAAAATTAAACATAAAATTTTTTTAAAATTTGAACTCAAATATACTTCATACATTTTTTCGCAGATAAAATTGCTTAAAAATTAAAAAAATCTTCCTTTATTTTACTTTATAAGGAAAATTCTTATATTGTTATTTTAGAGTTAGTTTTTAAATAGATTTTGATTATTTCTTTTTTATTTTATAAAATTAGTTTTTTTTTTGTTTGTTTTATTATTCGTTAAGATTTTAGTAAAAATTGTATATAAATAGTTGTAAATTATTTAGCACTTTTATGTTTCTTAAAATTCTCAAACGGTTAATATTTTAAACAATCTCATTATTTAAAAATGATGCATTTAACACTTTTTAAAAAACTTCTTACTATTCATTTTTATGGCAAAATATTCTTATTTATTATTTCAACAAAATTATTTCTTTATGTTTATATATTTTTGGTGACTAGGAGCCCTAACGGATTTTTTTTTAATTACAAGAACTTTCTTTAAGTATAATTTGTAATAGAGGCAGTGTTCTATTCTCTTAACATAAACTTAAAACCACTCTTTTTAAGAGTCGAAATTTTTTCTCTAATTTTGATAAGTTTTCTTCGTGCTCTGATTTAAGTTCTTGTAATTACATAATATCTTCTGAAAACTAATGTTAATAAAGGCAATTAATTTTTACTAAAGAAACACTTAGAGTTTTCTTTGTTAGTTGAATTGAAAGCACTTGTTAATGGCAGGCTTATCATTTACAGATGCTCGTCAGCATGGTAACCATTGCGTAAAGGTTGACGCTCCATGGAGTGATCGGTGGGTCGATTACGATTGAAAAAGCCACACTATTGAAAAGAAAAAAAAAAAAAAAACAAAAACAGATTTAATAATATAAAAATGAAATGAAAAAAGTTTGAAAAAAAAACTCACTTTATAAAGCAGAAATATCAACAGCAACAATATTAAAGCTCCAGCACATGCCGCTAATACTACAACCCATAAGGGCACAACGTCGGGCACTGGTGTTGGTTCGGGTACAGCCTTATAGAAAATCTCATGTGATCGTATAATATCGTCTTTAGGCTCACCGATGTATGGCAATTTCGTGACATGTGACACAGCCATAGTTGAAACATTAAGTGGAACACTACCCGCTAATTTGTCCATAGTTTTGGCCACCATACGTGTACGTATGGCAATCCAAACACCATCATCTTTGCCCAAATTGCGAGCCACACAACGTAGTGTTTCACATTTGGCAGCCTTGCAAGGTGAATTTAAGTCGACTTGTGTTGGTTCGACAGGATCAGGTTCGTCACGACGTATTCTTCGCTGCGGCAGGGAGGATGAAGAGGAGTGAGACCATTTTTGGGAAGCCTGTTGGCCTGCTTGGCTGTTGTAGTCTTCGTCATAGTAATCTTCATTTTCGAGACCATAATAAGGTTTGCTGCCGCCATAGTTGGAGGAAGATAAGGAGGATGTTTGATGGTAGTTGGCATTTGATTGGGGTGTACCACTGGCATAAGTTTGATGATAATTGTAGTTGCTTGCTGGCTGTTGGCTGTGGGTTCGCAATTCTTGCTCTAAGTTCCCACGATTAAGTGTGCCCAGATCTAATGTGCCAGTGCGAAAACCATGACCTCCAACTGCGGCTTTCTCAAAGGTACCATCGCCAGCAGCAAAACTATTGTAAGTCGCATCACTGCCTACGCGATGGTTCATTTGTGGTCGTTGTTGTTGTTGCTGTTGAGGTCTGTAGGCTCCACCTGTTGATGCAGAAGAGGAATATTGAACTCTCTGTGGGGCTCCCGCTGAAACGTATGTCCTTTGATATTGTGCTGCACCCGGGGCACCAGCCATCTGTATATGACCCCTAGCATTATGAGCACTGATTTGATTTTGTTCTTGTTGAAGTTGTTGCTGTTTAGCAGCTTCACTAACTTGTTGATAATTAGCTGAATGTTGCGGGTATCGATGATGGGTTCTGGGCACGCTTTGCAAATTAGTTACATATTCGGTACTGCTTTCCACCACTTGAGGTTGACCTCTTTCATCATAATAAACAGAACTATTTCTAGTTTGTACTACCACCGATGGGCCATTACCGGTACCTGTTGAGTTCCAAGACCAAGCCCAGCTGCCACCAGAACCTCCTTGAGTATTGGCCTGAGCCGCTGCATTAGCACGTTGAGAGTGTACATAGGAAGCATCACCTGAGGCCGCTTGTTCGTCTTCTTTTTCCAAACGAGTCTTTTCTTCGTTACTTAATTGTCTGCCGCCGCCAATGGACACCACATTAGCTCCACCTTGATTGAGACCATGTGATTTTTCTATATAAACTCCACTTTGACTACTCGAGCTGCTTGAACTGGAACTTCCATAGCCACCATGTGCCCTAATAACCGCACCTCTCTCTTCTAAGTAGGATTTGCGTACAAGATTTTGATCCAGTTGCAAATTTAAAGCATTTACATTAACATGGGGATCACATTGGATATTTCCATGTGTTTCGGGTTGATTGGTCATGTACATAAGATAGTCGCCAGCTGCTGTTTGATAAGGATAATGTATGAACACTATGGCCTCATCGATGGTCGAAGGACCCTTGTTAAATATATTATACAAATGAACTACTTGCGGACCCAAGTCTTCTTCTTTAGTAGCATTTTCAATGGGCTGATAATCTGAAGCCTTATACAAAGCAAAGTCAGGCAACGAGGTACCATCAATCGCCAAATCAGTCTCCACCCAAATGCTAATACTCTTGCGTATAATATTGTCAAAATGAGAGCCAGGTTTCTCAATATTTGTTGAATTGGCTTCCATAAAGAAATCATAACTAGGAGCCATGCCCACTTTGTGGGAAGGCAACATAATTACCTTAAAGTTGGCTACTTTATTAGACTGTAAAGGATTGCCAATATCACATTTCAAAGTATAATTGTTGGTCTCAGATGGAGCCGTACAAGTAATGGGAGTGTCAGTTTTATCGCCGATTTGTTGAATTTTCTTAAAATCTAAATCCTTGGGCATAACCATATAAAAGGCAGCTTCAAATGCATCTTCATTCATATTGGAGATCAACACTTCAATGAGTAAAGGTTCGCGGGATCCCAAAAGATACTTGTCAACCGTCCTGGAAAGAAAATCAAGCAGTTAAATGTTGCAATAAAAGAAAGTGTGCAAAAGCAAAATACTTACTTTATTTCTAGTCGAAGATCTGGTTCACAAATGTTATCAGCACCACAGTTCTTTTGTATATTTATGGCATCTCTTTGAACAATTTCACGATTTTGATCTATTACAGGTTCCAAAGCATCACGTTTACGTCTCACCATGCTTGCAGGCCTTCTGCTGGAACGTAAATTGTAACGGGTCTCTACCTCCAAAGGCGTCAACTTATCCTGGACATTATCAATGAGGTAGACAGTCTCATTTCGGCAGAAATTCTTGCCAAAAGCCAAAGTAATCGTCAGATTACGTATATTGCGGCCTTCATCTAGCAAGAAAAACATACGGGGATTTTTAGGTTTTTTGGCATCCAACACCCACGAAACATCAAACTCCAAAACATTGGGTAAATATTCGCCGGTATAGCTCCAGCAAGTGGTAATTTCAGTACAAGCCACCCGCTTACCATCACGCACTGTCTGGCAATGTTTCTCCTCAATATTAATAAGTTTGGAGGGACTGGCAAAAGAAGTCATGGCATTGACGGCAGCAACAGGACGGGATTTAAAAATAAAGACTTGATCTGAAGCATAAGCACCTACAGCTAAATCGGGATAAGTATTGCCATCCATATCCAAACCACCAGACAAAGAAAATCCAAAAGTACGAGGATAAGGAGCACCTTCCACAATATCCTCAGATTTAATAATCTGAGAAGGTTTCGACAATGGACCATTAGCCGAGCCATGGAACACATACACAATACCACGACCAAATGGGCCATCATAGGGAGCACCAACTGCAAAATCACCATAACCATCGCGATTAATATCACCCAAGGTAGTTAGCGATAAACCAAAACGGCCCTTGGTGTTAAAGCCATCACGGATATGCTCCGTGGACCATCTTGTAGCCTTAAAATTTTTAGAGTAATGAATCACTAAATATAGGACAACATGAAAGGTCAGCAAGAAAACTTACATCATTTGTACTCGTCTGCAACAGTATATACACACGACCCACATCATATTTTCCCTCAGCATTGCCAGGTTCACTATACATGGGAGCACCAATTATCAAATCATCTAAGCCATCACCATCCACATCGGATGTAGCCATAGCATAACCAAAGTATTCACCAATTTGACGACCGGTTATATTAAAAATATTCACCATATTCCATTTATTTACAACAATCTTGCCCAACAAACCAGCACCTCTGGGCATGCCAATGGCAACATCTTCCACACGATCACCATTAAAATCCCCGGTGATCATAGAGTAACCTAAATACGAATCATCATCAGATGAACTACTTTCGGCAGTCGAATAGACTTGATTTTCGGGTCTAGTAACATCATAGGAATAAGTTTGCCCTAAACAAATAAAAAATGTTAATTTTATTAAGTTAAATTTGCGCAACAGAATTTGAAAAAATATTTTTGCGATTAGTTTTCATTAATAATATTTAATTAGGTAGCAAAATGACAATATTAACAAAAAGCCATACAGGATACTAAAGCCATCATGCACCATTAAAATTTTTAGACCAGCCACATACGCTATAACTTACGCCACTTGTGATTTTATGGGCTACAATTTTACCACAGATATGATGACGTAAAATTTCCTTATTTTAAGGTCTTTTTTTGAAAAAGTATTAGTTGTGAGTTATGTAAAAAATACTGGCCTAGTTTTATTTTAATATTTGTTTTAAAAAATAATAGAAAAAAATATAAATTTAAAAAAACACTACGTTTTAAAAATTACATTTGTAAAAAGTACTTTTATAATTAAATATAAAATACTCATAAAAGTGTTACTTCCTAAAAAATGATTAACAAAACCAACGACTACCGAAAAGACTTTTAAAAATAAATATCTATGGAAAGTACATTTTAATAAAACTTAATAACTTTAAAGCAATATTAAAATTTATTTTTTAAAAGTGCTTTTTTTAAACGAGTTTTATTTAAAAGGCACCTTTTATAAGATAGATTTAAGAAAGTAGTGTAAAAAAATTAAAAATACTAAATAACGTTCAGTTAAAGAAAAAAATTCTCTTTAGAGAGAGTACTTTTTAATAAGCCCTTTTTGGTAATACTTTTTTTGATCGATTACGAAACAAAAGGAGGAACTTTTTTAAATATCTCCTAAAAAGTACTTTCTTTACTTTTTTTTAACGAAAAAAAAAAAAAATACTAAAGAAATTTGTTAAACACATCTTAAAAGGACCATTATGACTTTTCTCTTTTGAAAATGAAAAATAATTAAATATTTTTTCAAATATAAAAAGTACTTTTTATAAAATAACCGGCACGCTTAAGAAAATTAACTAAACTAAAATGTCCTAAGGGTGCTTTTTTACTTTTCTCTTAAAAAAAATAATTCTGTTAAACATGTCTAAAAAGTATCTTTTTTACTTTTCTCTTTTGAAAATGAAAAATAATAAAATATTTTTTCAAGTAAAAAAGTACCTTTTATAATATAAAAGGTACGTTTAAGAACAGTAATTTTTGAAAAAAGAGCCTCTATAAATAAAACTATTATAAATTTATTCTATAAAAGTACTTTTGTTAAAGAGCTGTTATTAAAGGAAACTTCTAAAGCGAAGCATTAACTAAAGTACATTTTTTCACAATTGTGGTACTCTTTTCGAAAATTTATTTAAAAAAGTACTTTTTAAGAGCTGCATATAAAACAATAGAATACATTTCAAAAAAGTAATATTTTAAAAACTTTGTTTAAAAAACAAAATAAAAACCGTTCTTTTAATAAAATGAATAGAAATATTTAATGAATAAGTGATAATGATTTAATAGTGATTAAGAATTGTGTGTCAATATGTATTACGTTGTATTAAGTTTTTAAATCATACCAATGGCCCAATAATTTAAACAAAAAATTAAATAAATGAATATGATAATTAATGATTCTACCATTCCAATGATGTATTTCGTTTGAGTTTCATTAAAATGGTTTTTCGTTTCTGATTTAAATGCTAAAAATGCTTAAAGTATAAAAAATTGCGAATTCTTAAGCTATAAAGAAAAAATAAAGCTCAGCTTCAGCAAAAGGTTTGATTAATTATAAAGTTGAAGTATTCAATTGTATATAAATACAACTAAAATCATTTTATAAACAGGGTCAGTACAATGCAACGAAATGTTTAAAGTTAAAGCGTTTAATATAAAAAATATAATAAATAATTTGAATTGAAAAATTTTAAAGAAAACACCATGTTCAATGACGAGAAAAAAATCTTAAACAAAATGAAAAAAGCGTTAAAAGTAAATATAATAAAAAATGATCATAATTCAATTAAAGCTTTAAAAGAGTGGATCAATACATTAATTGACTTAATGAAAAATAAAATAAAAAATATAAAAAATGTACAATGTTTTTTTTTTAGATTTTATTCGATTAATATAATTAATATTAATATGCGATTTTATTTTTTTTTTTTATTAATTTAGCGTTTTTTTTTTTGGTGTAACAAGAAAATTTGTCTATTTAACGTTGTTGATTTTATTACCTCCGGTACCGAAAGGCTGATAAAATGGCGGCTTATAGGGGAATGTTGCATCTGGCGATACTGAGTAGGCTTGTCCTTTATTTTGGTAATGGGTTTTAGTTTAACATTATTAAAGTTTTAATTTGTTTTTATTTTGATTTAAGGTGATTAACAAACAACACATTACACACAACATTTGTATATTCATTTGGAAATTAATTCAATATTAAACACATTTAGACAGTTATACGTAAATTTATTTTAATTTAATTTAATTTAGTTTTTTTTTTTTTTTTTGTTTTTGGAGGGAAAGTGCACAGTAGTAGTAGCAGAGTTTAAAACACGAGCAGGAAATAAGAAAGAAATATTTAAATTTTGATTAATATTTTAAGGACACAAATAAAAAAGCAGTAAAATAAAACTAAATAAATAAAAATTAATTAATATGAAATAAAATACTTAGATACAGTTGGTCAATTCACAACCTATTGTAAATATTTTTGTTGTAGTCAATACAACTAGAGTTGTATCGGAAATCAATTTAAATAAAAATAAATAAATTTAAAAAAAAATTACAGAAGAATATAAGTGTACAAAAAAAAAAGAATATCTTTTAATCTAAAAAACTGCTTTTTTCTTCTACAACATTTGTACAACTATTTTAGAATCCGATGACTTAGCACATCTACAACATGTTGTGAATTGAAGAAATAATATAAAATATTTATTTATAAAGGAGAAATTTTACCATTTTTTCGAATAGTTATTTTCTCTAATTGCAACAACAAAATCAGTTCTAAGTCATCATATAATATAATTAGAACGCAACTTGAATTTCCTTGACTTTTTGAATTAAGTAAATGTTATCTATACTTAAAATAAAACAGTAACTGGGTCATTTCTGTACATGAAATACTTTTTGAAAATTTTAGTGCTGGTGTAGATAGTAATCGATATGAAATACCAAACAGCTATTCTTGGAATTTTCGTTTATCTGCCTAACTGTCTGTCTGTCTGTGTTCGCATCACGTAAAAACTGTTGAATGGATTTGAATGAAATTTTGTAGGGAGGTTCTGTAAAACCTTGGTTCAAACATAGAATACTTTTTGTTTTGTAAAAATAAGTTATTTCGTAGAGAAAATAGAGACATAATTGTGAAGTCACCCAATTTTATTGATATATGGTACTAAAGCAGTCGTCAGCACATTTTTGACTCTGTTTAGCGATCTCTACAATAAATATTTAAAAATACATTTTACTAAATTTGAATTTTAAGAAAATTATAAATGACATGCGGACGAAACCGTGGCCAAAATTTAACAATTTTGCAGCATTTCATCTTAATTAAATATCACTAAAAATTTTGTATCAAAACTTGTCTAATAAACTTTTAAATAAGTATTTTTATTTAAAAAACTTAAGTTTTAATTTTAAAGGTGTAAAGAAATAATCAATTAAATTATAATATAAAAAATTATAAATTTACTAATTTTCTAAGGCTTAAAATTATGCTAACTAAAACCAATTTATTCAAATATTAAAGCTTTGTCAAAGAAAAGAAAGAAAGCCAAAGTAATAGCTCAAAAAATAACCATTTACGGGAAAAGCAAATTTATTAATCTTTATTCTTGAAAAAAAAAATACGTGACCTGTTAAAAAAAACCTGCTAAACCTTAAAAAATGCCTTGTTACGCTCCTGATACTTTTCTTAATTTTTTATAAATATAAAAAAAATCAAACTATGAAATAATTCCCCGTTTACACTTTTGTTGTCTAATTCCTTAAGTATGCTGAGACAGAGGAAAGACGAATAGAAGTCAGTACACTGTTTCATGTTCTTACAATTCTGATTTGTTTTATTTTTTTTTCTGTTGTTTTAAGCAAAACCGAAATCTCAGCATTCAAGGATGAAACTGCAATAACGCAAATTAAATTTCAAAGGATAATTTAAAAAAAATTATGAAACAAAAATTTAGTATCTGGGGACGGAGACTAAATTATGTTTTAAGTAACCATTTGTCTTATCTATATCTTCTTCAGTATTTTTTTTAGTCAAGGAAGTACCCTAAATGTCATTTTTTTATAAATATTAGGACCTAAAGATATCTAAATATTTAGATGATTAATTTACGCATCAAAATTTATTTTTATCGGCTTATTAATCTTGCTAAATTATTATAATTTTTTTAATATTGGCTTATTTCACTACAATACATGCAAATTATAGGAATTGCTTAAACAAATTATTTTACTTAAAACAAAAATATATAAAAATACCCAGAAAAATTTTATGTACTTCTTAAATTATTCGTTTTAAATTAAACACAATAATAAGCAGTTTCACTTCTAATATAAAACTAATGATAATATCTTCTTAATTAAAAAAAATAAAATAAATTTTCTGTATTCATTTCTTTAAATTAGGTCTTCAATTAAAGTTTGATTACGGCTTTAACACTACCAAAGCGATACAAGCAACGAATACTAAAGAAGAATTTTACGCAGTAAAAAATTTAAGGTAATTGAAATATCCGAGAAACAGAAAATCGTAAGGGTGTTTGACAGCTTCCGTTAAAATAAGAAGTTCAAATGATTAAATCCTAGCAGTTATTAAGAGTGCAGGCGGAAGGCTTGGATAAAACAACTGAAGTGTAATTCTGAGCTTGACCAAAAACATTCCGCAATGTGCCAGTGAAAGTGGGCTGTATTAAACAACACTCTTTGTCGAGCGATACTGGTGTTGGTAATGTATGTAATGTTTATATTGCAGTTTATCTTATCTTTATTTGATAAAATTTAGGTGCACGTTCTATACACCTCGTAAAAAATCAATTACTCTTTGAATATAGCTGCCAGATTAATTTGAAATAATATTCTACGAAAAGTATTGTCAAAATCGTCATAAAATTAATATGTAAATCGTCGAAATTTTATAAAGGTAAATACATTTTTTTTGTTTGCAGCATCAAGATGTAAAAGCAAGATGCTGCCACTGAGCTTATTTTTTAATTTTTTAACTAATTGCTTTTTAAAATTCTTATATTTTTTTATTTTTATAAAATCATTTTGAATAAAATATTAAAGAATCCTTCCTTCCAGCCCCTTCTGGCTTGAGATTGCAAAAACACACACGTTGGGTCGAACTATAAAAAGCACCACTTAATGCCTGAATTTACATCTGAAGCAAAAAATTAACATTTTCTTTTAAAAGCAACACCAGAAGTATTATCCGTTTTTTATTTTTTTGCTTTGTATATCACAAAGCACTTGTAAAACAAATCAAATATTTTTTTAATTCAGATTTAAATTCTTTCGTTGCTTAGCATTTTATAAAATTGGACCCTTATTGCATTTAAAAATACTAAAATGGTGTTTTTAATAAATACTTAAATAAATTTTTTACCTCAATATTCTTGGAAGTCTGATTTAAAATGTTATAGAATAGAAAAGTTAATAACGGAAATAAGCTTTGATTAAATTCGATATAACTGTTACCTTTACTCATGGTGATTATTATTTACAAAAGTAAAATTAACCCTGCCTTTTTATTAAGTACAGGATTTTAATAAAATAAAAATAATAAAATGTCAAAATGACGAAAATTTTTTATCTTCAAAAGCTCTGTTTTCTAGCACCAAAAATCATGATAATAATTTAAATTCGGCAACCTTGTTTTTGACACATTTGCTGGTTGAGCTCTTCCTCACTCTCTCTCTCTATCTTTTATAACGGTCTTTATAAGCATGCAGTGTTGCAGATTACATTTCCGAGCCCATTAAGTGTCCGTGTTTTAGTTGAAGTCAACTTTGTCATGGCTATGTATGAGCTAGAGAAAATTAAAATACTCAAATCGATTAAGCACAGTTTTCAAAATTTTGATATCGAAAATAAACATGATCGGTTTATGTCCTTTGAGGTAGCAAGCAAAACACCCCGCCAGCCTATAATAACTTCATATAATTTGAAACAAATTTAGTTTAATGAAGTAACTCTAATATTAAAAAATAAGAAAAAAAATCATTAATTAAAAAATTGGCGTTTATCCCATTAAGAGCCTATGAGATTTTTATGCAAACCTGCATTTCTTTAATGTTTAATTTTCTGTCACGTCAATATTTGCTTTTTTTTGTAGATTGGCGTTACTTCACTAAACTACCCAGCAAAAGGATGGACATTACCTTAAAAAGTACTTGCCATATAATGATTTACTTTTATGATTGCATTAATTCGCAAATAAAGGAAGTAGAAATTGAACTAGTTCTTAAGTTTAAAAGGAATTATTTCCTGTAATAATTAGTTGTCCACAATTGATTATGAAAGTCTCATGCCTTGTTAAAATCGTTAGGTCGGTAATCTAGTTAGGAAGTCCTTTCGCTTAATTCCACACTCGATTACTTCCTTTAAATTTTTTGATGGGTAGATTTATATATATGAAAGGCAAAGGGAATAAAGATTTAGCATAGCCGATTCAGCACTCTCGTTTTTTCCCTCATGTGTATGTTGCTTTTGCCTTCTTTTGACGCCGGCATTCAAGAAATTAAAAAATAATTAAATGTTGATTTTGGTGCTTGTGGCGTTTTTTTCGCCTTGAGACTCCACTTAGAATCAATTTTTAAAAATAAAAGAGTCATTTTAGAAACAGTCATTTTTTCCCTTTCCTCCTAAGTTGAATTTCTGAAACATAATATATTCCATGTACCGCCTTGTATATATAAGGATCTATGTCCCTCTGTGCTCTAGGTCAGTATAAAGTGAACTCAGTACGGTTAGCTTCTTAGTTGGGTTCTTTTGAGTTATGTGTTTAAGAACTTGTAGTTTTAGAACTTGTACGTATTTTACTGGGTATTTTAATTCCTTGAATAGCTTAAAACGAATATATAGACATATACACGATAGCGAATTGAAAAAAAAACAATAAGTAGGAACATGCAGTTTTTATTCTGACGAATAAAACAAATCCCAGTTTCCCCAAATTAGCAACAAAATAAAATATATGTGCTGGAAATCGATTGATTTGAAAACGATCGTTCTTAGAGGGTGCAATGAATTTCGACTGACTTCAATACATTAACCATAAACAAAAATTATTGTAAATTTTTTTTAAACGTAAAAAAATTCAAAAACGATTGTTCTTAAATCAATAGATTTCCGTCACATACCTGATATTCACTATAAAATTAAAGGACGTTTTAAGGACTTTTTAAAGGTGTCAGGCATTCCAATATTGAAATAGGGAGAAACTAAATTAAAATTTACATTATTAGAAAAACATTTATTTTGCAAAAGATACAACTAAAAAAGAGCTACTAAAAATATTTTTTGTTTTTCTTTTTTAGAGGGAGTTGTATAGTAGAATTACGGGGTGTTGAAAGTAATTTCCATCAAAGAGTATTTATACATAAAAGCTTTTTGGGATCACAAACTTTTATAATGTTATTTTACTAATTAATTTTTAATTTAACTTTACTAATACATGCTCATTAGTTTTAAGGATTTTGACAAACAGCTTTCAACTATATGTATAAATCGTTACTTAAATCACAAAACACTTTAACAAATATTTTATTAATTTATTATTCATTTTATTTATTAATATTTTCTTTAATCCGATTTATTCAAAACTTGAATTATCCCTAATTACTATAAATTTCCGAAGTCTAACTCTACTTACTTCTTTGAATCTTTTTCAATTGTTTTATGGAAATAACAAAAATTAAAAAAATTAAAATTTTATAATACTTTGTGAAAGAGTTTTGCGTTTTAAGTAACTTCATACTCTATGGTGGGGCTTAAGTATAAATAAACAAAATTACAACCATATTTTTCTTTAATAATGACTACTATTGTTTAAATAAATAAAATAAAATAATACAAAAACAACGTACAATATTAAAATAAATAAACTAAATAATACAAGAAACAAAATGTCAAAAAATAAAAGAGAGAACAATTTTAAAATAGACATACCTTGCCAATACCAGCTACCAGGAGCACCAACATATAAACGATCACCACCCTGTAAATACACAAATTTAAAAAAAAAAAAAAACAAACATATTTAAATTTGCACCTTTTTTGTGGAAAATAATTTGAATACAATGTCTTGTTTAATTTATTCTTATTTTTTATGCTTTTAAATGGAATTGTTTAAAGAAAAATTGCAAAACAAACATCACCGAATTCTTCTTCAAAAAACCGAAGTGTTAAATGATTTTTTTTACTTTATTTTGCCAAAACTTAAGAACAAAAATCATGCAAAATATTTAAAAATTCTCTACACGTTTAGAATTGATTTTCTTTTTCGTTTGGTTACATTATAAAAGAATAGTTTTTTTTTTCATAAGAAAACGTGCGGGTTATTTCATGTTAATTTTTAAAAAGTGTTATATAGATGTAGTGATGCAAATTGGTAATTTTTAAATCTTTTAAAGATTTTTTTTTTAAATATTTTTATTTCAAATTATGAATTGTACTTACACCACTAGCAGCTGCACTGAAACCAGCTTGGCAATAACCTTGACGGTGATAACCCCAATTGTCTGAAATTAAAAGTAAAATAATTAGCTTCCCAAGAAATTATTTTTTAAATCTAAAACTAAATTAAAAATATATTTATGAATAACTTTTCAAAAGACACGTTATTAAGGATCCTTCAAAAAAATTTGCTTTGAAACGTTTCTATGATAAAGTACCTTTTTAAGTACCTTTTAAATAAAAAATCCTTTTTAACAAAGCACCTAAAATAGGTAACATTTTAGATATTTATTTAAGGGAGGATATTACAGAAAATATTTGGAAAAGGCCTTTTCTTGAAATTGTTGTTATTTGTTATTTTTTACTAGTAATGTATTTAGTACTGCCTTTAAAATAGTACTTTTTGAACATAATAACATTAAATAAATAAAAATTAAAACTACTTCTGTAAAAATAATTTTTATTTATTTATACCTAAGGCCCCCGCTAAAGAGGTACCAATCAAAAAGTACTATTTATAAAGAACCCATTTTACAAATACGGGCTTTAAAACAGTAATTGGAAATTATCTTAAAAAAAAAACAACACACATTTGAAAAAGTACCTATCTACAAATAAGTACCCCTAAAAAAGCAACTATTGCAAAAAGTAACCTTAGGAAACCCCTTTCATAAAAAGAATCGATTAAAAAATGTTTCTTCTTAAAACTATTTGAAACAATGTGTTTTAAAATATCTACTTATCGGAAATAACGTTTAAAAAATGACATTATGAACATGGTACATTAAAAAAGTACATTTTAAAAATTTGCATTTAAAATAGTTTTTACAAAAAACTTTTTAAAAAATAATTAAAACTTTAATTCATTTTGAAAAGTATTTTTTACCAAAGCAAATTTGGTAAAACTCGTTTTAACAAAAGTACCTTTTTGTAAACAACCTTAAGCATTAACACCTTTTACAAAAGTATCTTTTAAAAATGTATTCTTTTCACAGATGAATTTTAAAACAAAAAGAACAAAATTAAAAAAAAATCCTTTTCACAAAAGTACATTTACAAAAGTACTTTGGTAGCTTTTATCAAAACATCCTTTGCATAAGTTCATTTTACAAAAGTACTTTAAAAAAAAAAAGTTTGTTTATATAATGCGAATTTTAAAAACTACTTTTAAAAGAAAAATTTTCAAAAATTCAATTTTTTAAGTAAAACCCCTAAAATTTATATTTAAAACAATAAAAAAAGTTTTCAGAAAGTATCTTTCAAGGCAGGTAATTTTAAAAGATACCTTTTCATTAATTTTTATAAAACATAAAATTTTAATATTTACCTTTACGCCATCAAATTTCTGTCTATAAAAACTTACTTTTTTTGTTAAATTTATACGAAAAGAAAATTTCCATTTAACTCATTTCTTTATTATTTACAAGTGTCCAACAGATGTCAAACAAACATTTAAATTCTTTTCCTTTTTATGTTTATTTCTATTAAAATAAGTTAAACCCAGACGGAAAAACGCACATCACTACATAAAAGTAAAAAAAACTCCCTTAAAAATATGGTCATGTTTTTCTATTTTTAGTTGAAATTATTTTCTATTTTAATCATTTTAAAAGAATTTCCGGTGACATTTCAAAAACTATTTTTAGAAGAAATGTAAATTAATTTAAAATGTTATTTTTTATCATGTTTCATTTAGTGAGCAGCCTACAAAAAGAATTTTTATTTAAAGAAAATGTTGCTGTTTTAAAACTTCCAATTAAAAAATATAATTTTGAAACATAAATTTTAAGGATTCACTGAGCAAAACCACAAACAAAAAGTGTCAACAAGAAATTAAAGTATTTGTTACAATTTGAAATTTAATATACATGGGATTTGCAATTAAATGAAACCTGAGTAAAAAAAAATTTTTTAGGGGATTTTTTAAGTTTTGTTTCTGTTTTATTTTTTCGAAGTTAAGTTTTTACTTTGATTTTTAGTTTGATATTTCTCTTAGACCGTTATACAGACGCCGCTAAATTTTTCTCGTGGTTTCATAAACTGACTAACTGCCGAACGAATACTTCTTTCGTATAATTGTATTGAAAACAAAGACAAAATATTAAAAATTGTTTTTGTTTCAATATAAATATGCGAAAGAAATGTTCGTTCGCATGTAGAGAAACCGGCATTAAGTCTCTGCAAGCAATTCACCGCTTAGATCCCTAAGATAATGTTTACCAGTGTGGCTTAGTGTGGTGTGGTGGCTCGAAATAAAGTGTTTAAATCACATATCAGGGTCGATTAGATAGTGAACTCTGGGTTTTTGAATTAATAAGTTGGAAATAAAAAGAAACTTAAAACAGTATTGGCCTGCTTCAGTGAAATATATAAAAGACTTCTAAAAGACAAAGTGTATGAAGTTTATTCCTATCTTCCTGTAATGCAGTGAGAATCTTTCAGTCAAACTATGCTGACAAAAAGATATTTTTATATACAAAGAAAACCATTTTTAAAACATTTTTAGTACTGTCATCGTTCTCATGTAAGTAAAATTAATAAAGTCACACCTTGTAATTTGTTCGTAAACCACTCAGTCAAATGTATTATATTGTATTGTTTTAAATGCTGACCATTAAATTTTAAAGCAATGCAAACAAATACTCGCAGTTCTCTATGGGTTAATGCCTTTAAATCTTAGCTATTATGTTCTGTTTAACATTCTGCTAACTGCTTAAGACTCGACAACTATTTTAACGTTTCGTATAAGAATTGTATTGGGAAAAACTTTTTATTAGGAAACAAGAAGGAAGGGTTTTTTTCTCATTCCAACGCTTGCAAGAGCAATAAATACCAACTTAACGCATTAAATATTTCAAATCGTTTAAGAAAAAAATTATAAAGCACTGGTATAAATTTAGCATGAATTTCTTTGGCTGTCCGATCGTCGTACTAACAAATAAACAAACAAACAAACAGAATACCAGTCAGTCCTTTTAAAAATGATTAGTTGTTGTTTGATGAAATACATATTGTTTTCAAAAACATTATAAAAAGAGACACAGGAAAAAAAGTGTAAGGTAATGTAAGTAACAACTAATTGAAATTCTATACGGGGGCGATTTTATTATGAGAAATTACTAGCTTTTTAAATGTTTTTATTTTCTTAATTTTTTATTCGAAAAAAAAACTCACTCGGCACAACGAAACTACTGAATTGAAAGCAAAAAAAAAAAAATTACATTCAACATAATGTTTAAGTGTTCAAAAATTTACACGAACGGCTAGTCAAGAGCTGAACAGAAACAACAAATAAAATATATTGTATCACTAAATTCGGTTTTAGCAATGGTCTTTTGTTTTTAGTGTAACTTTAAAAAAAAATCAACAACGATGTGGCAATCAAGCGGGAATGATAGCCAAAGGCTTTAACACATTTAAAATTTTTTTAAAATAACTTGTATTTGGTTTACCATGCGAAGATAAATCGTCAAAATTTAACTAGCTCAGAAATTACATAACATTAAAATAATAACAAGCTTAAAAGGTGGAGGCAATAACTGCAAGTAACACACAAAAAAAAAAATTAACGCGCAAAAGAAATGCTGCATTCCGAAAGTATACTTTAAATTGGTGCAATTCTAAAGTAGATTGCTTGAATATAAGCAATCACTGAAATTAAAAAAAAAAAACTTTTACAAAATTAATAAAAACATTAATAAAAAAATTGAAAGAAAATAAAATTGAATAACGTCAATAATAAAACTGCACTTAAATTTAAAAAAGTAAGAATATAACAGTATATTATAAGTAATCAGACTTTAAAACAAACAAACTTAAAATCATATTTCTTTAGGACGGTAATTATACATTAACTATATTATATTATATTCGAGAAAGATTGCCTTAGGATTTTTTAAATGTAGTAGAAGAAACTATGAATGCAGATTAAACAAAAAAATTTTGCAGTAACACTTTATTTTTTATACTGTAAAACAAAATTTATTTAAATAATAAGCGTTAATCTATAACTGTTTAAAAGCTTTGCCATATACATTAAATTACTACCATTAGGGCACCCTTTAATTTCCAATTTTAAATATTTATACTTGTTATTATAATTGATATAGTAATGGGCATTTTGTCTAATTTTCAAGAGTTTGTCTTTAACGGTTTCAAAGATAGGGCATTATAGGTGAAATTACATCAATTATAAGGACACCCTTTAATTTTTAGATTTTTTGCATTAGTAATACGCTTTTGATATTATGCTTTGCGGTGCATACTTCGAAAAACATATATGTGTTATAGGGACGCCCTTTAATTTTTTAAGATTATGAACTGTTTTTACAATGGGACCAATCTGTAAGCATAATCTATTACATTACAAAAAAATTTTCAAAATCGGTTCAGAAATGACTGCATTCTGCTGGCACAAGCATAATAAAGCAACATTTAGTCAAATTGATAACTTTCTTCTTTTTTTGAAGTCGGTTAAAAATCCCGCAAATCATAAAAATTGAAAAACTCGCTGAAAATCAAAAATATCTCTATTTTTCAAGAAAAACATTTGCATTCGGGTGAAAAATTAGTAAAATCACAATATTCGCAAAAAATATAAATTTAAATCGTTAAAGGAAAATTACAAGACCAATATAAGCAAATTTAGAGATTCCCTAAAATTCTAAAATCAAAAATACAAATAACTAAAACAAGCGAGTAAAAAAGCTTGAATTAAAAATTTTCGTATGCAAAACCGAGAAAAAATTCAAAATAAGAAAATTTCGCATAAAATGCATACAGTAAAATTTGACGAGGTGCAAAGTAAAAAAGGTGAAAGAAGTAAAAAAATCACTAAAATTAGAAAAAAGCTAAGCTGCATCAAAAATTATTAAAAATTTAAACAAGTGCTAAAATAATACACATACTAGGGGTTTTGTATCACTAATTAATTTTTATAATCTTTTATTTTTTTCAATATTTTGCCACACTGTTCGGTGGCGTCTTTGAGGAACAGGAAACAAAATTATTAAAATTAAATTTTTTCAAATATATACAAAAATAAATTTCATTAAAATAACTTGTCAAATTAATTAAAAAAATTTCAAAGAAAAAAAATAAAGTTTAATAATGGCGTGGCTTACATTTCAAACTTACATCTTATATAAAAACATCCTTCTGGTATAAATTTATTTGTTATACTTTTAAAGCTGACGTGGAAATGAAACTCCTTGAAATTATGTCCGTGAAAATCACTTTTTTATGGAGGCATATTTTAAAAACGTTAAATCTCTAGCTATAACGATAGCGGACTGTGACAGAAGAAAGTTATTTTATACTTTAGGTACGCAACCCTTAAAACTACAAAGACTTAATAGGCGTATTTTGCTCCCTCCTAAATAGAAACGAATAAACAAAAACGATAAGTAAATGTTAAGGCCCTAATACATTCTAATATTACATTTGTTATAATTATTGTTATAAAGAACAATGGACTTGGTCATTTTGCTGGTAAATGGAGTTAAAGGAAATATGCTCAATTCCCTGAGTAGTTAATACATAAACTTGCTTTACTGTGAAATCCTTTAAAGTAAATTAATCCCGCAAGGCCACATTGTGATGTAATTTCTCAGTCTTGTAGTATTGAACTGGCAGAGGAGGCTTTTTCTCAGTCTTTATTTTTCTAACTCCTCCGAAAGTCATTATCTGAACTATTAGGGCTTCTTGCGACTGCACCGATGATTAGTTGACAGCAATAATTTAGCCCAAAGGTGATCTCAAATCTGAGTAGCATTAAAAAAGTTATAAATTCGTTAAAAAGCCTTTGAAGAAGAAGAAATATTATTTAAAATAAAATATCATAATGTAACTAATTTAAATAAGGCTAGCAAATAAATATCTTGTAACTATTTTTCGCCCCTAATGGGAAAACATCTACGATTATTACAGTTTTTTTATTAAGAAGCGAAATTTAATTTTAATTTTATCTTAATATCACGTAACGCTAGAGCCCATGTCTTAATTAGGTTCTTTGTTTAATCTTCTTAAAACTTTTATATTTTTCATAAGCTATCCTTCCCTTTTTAATTCATTTTTTTATGTTGCTGGCTGGCTTCGTTTAGCAATTCAAAGCAACAACAATTCAACCGTGTTTTATGTTGTTTTTGTGTACTTGTTCTTGCGGTTAAGTCTGTACTATTCAAACATCAGTGACAAATACGAACCCTTCTTGGTTTTTTTTTTTGTTTTATATTTTTATTTTAATTCAGTTCTTAGTCTGAGTTTGGTATGACATATTTTTTCCTCTTCTCTTTTATTACATGTCCATTTGTGGTTTATTCTCTTGTTGTTGTTGTAGGTTTTTTTTGTGGACATCAGAGCGGTTAACTTGACTGGGCAAATGTTTAAATTGAAACACTTCAGAGACAAATTGTTATCGTTTAATTTGATCTGGCGCACGATCATGGTAAAAATAAATAGTAGAAAGACATTTGTAAAAGTGAGTGTGTGTTTATGCTTCTGCTTCTGTTTTTTCTTTGACTTTATAAAATAAAACACACATACATACATACTTCTACACTACCGACTATATGATAAAGAAGGATTTTTATTACAAGTTTAACCCTTGACAATGCGTTTTTGAAGCAAACATTCTAAGCACATACAACAATACGAGAACACTTCCTATAGTTTCTCTCTAAAGAAACGATTTTGTTTTGGCTGGAAGTATAGATTTGCTGTTTTTTTTTCTTGCTTCTGTGGCAGTTTTTGTTTCCAAATGTTTTAATTCCTTAGCGAACAATTATCCTTTTATGGTCACAAGTGGAGGCACGCATATGGAATGATTAACAAATTGCTATTCAATCAGGAATTTATTTGTTTTGAAATAACTTCTCTAAAGAAAATGTTTTAAATGTTAAACGTCGTCAGCGACGATGATGACGACGATGTCGACAAGTTGGAAAGAAAAAAAAAATGTGAAACTTGTAACAAATTGCTGTGTGTCTTAATAGAATTTGTGTGTCCTTTAAAACACCAGAGTTTCTTAAATTTTTTTAAAGGGTGTTTCACAGATAAGTGCGGAGTGGTATAAGAAAAATTTATTACAAAATCGGCGAATTTAGTTCCTCTTTGCATTTAAATATTAGAAAAAAAAAAAATAAATTTCTATTTCAATTATAAATAATTAATAGAAATGTCACAGTTCTATTCTTTCTTAATCTAACTTTCTTGATCTTAAAAACTTATAAATGTCAGAAAATGCTTTCAGACACATAAGTTGTTCTATAAAGAGCTATAAACTGGATTCTGTGATTGTAAAAAGCAAAAAGCCAAAACCAAAATGTGGCTAAGAAATCAAAATTCTTTAAAAAATATCTAGCAAAAAGTTTTAGAAAAAACCTAAACAAATAAATTAAATGAGTGAAAACTCATAAAAACTTTACATAAAAATTGTAAAATATATGATATAACAAAAGGTGAGAAAATTAATATTTAATTAAAAATCTATTAAAATCGCTTAAATATAACCTAAAAATCGCTAAAATCCCAAAAACATTAAAATAAAAAAAAAATTAATTTAAGAAAGCTAATACAAAAGCATGAAAACCATAAAAAAATAAGACCTGATTACAAAGTTAGAAGGCTAAATAAATAATATAAAATAATTAAATTTATGTATCGCCAAAATGCTGAAATATCTTCAAGGTAATGAAATGCCGTATTAAAAGCATATGCAAAGTTACTTAAAAATTATTTTTCATTCAATGAAGCAAGCTGTCTACAAATGATTAATTTTTTTTTCTATTGAAAACAAAACATTTTTTTTATAAAACGTTTTTCATAATCGTTAAAATCGCTGTAATAAAAAACGATAAAATATGATAATAAAAGCACCTAAATTCAAAAATCTCAAAATTCATCAAAATTAAGAAATAAAATATGCAAATTAAAAAACTTGACTTAAGAGCGAGAAAATTAAAGAAAGAAAAAAATCGGATTTTTACTTGTTAACAAGTAAAAAATCGCCAAAATTTTATAAATCGCTAAAAAGGAAACAAATTTTAGCTTACGAAGAAAATGCAATATAATTTCTTACGTGTTTTCTCAGATAATTTTTCACATTCCATTTTCTATCTCATAACTATCAATGGCGCCTGCAGCGAAATCTACGAATGTTTTGAATAATTATTCTTTCCAACGCAAAAGTAGTAAAACAGTGGATCTGTTGAGATGTCAATTTACTAACAGTTTCACCACATCACCAGACCTTCCCGTTTAATTGAAGTTGAAATTTTTTTAAAGAATTGATATAAATGAAGAATTACGGCGCCTGAGAAACCAATCCTTGAGTTATGGACTGGTAGAGTATCGTAGGAAAGGGAATCTTTACTCTAATCGTTAGCTTGCTGGAGAAGGCATGACACATCCAGCGTGCTGTTGCATAGCACCAGATGCAGCCAAAGAGGCAGCGCGGAATCTTCTCCCTGAACTAGGAAAAAAGGATTTTCAAATTTCTAGGATTTATATTGTTATATTTACTAATCGAATCTAAGCAATGTTTAAGGCCATTGTTGTAGGCTTACGTAAATTTAAAAATATTGATGCCAATACTAATGCAAAGGAAAAGAAAAAATTTGTCATACATTAGATATGCCAAGTAAACAAGTGTAGTACTCCCGAAAAATGCTAGTCAATGCCAATAACTAAAATTGATTAACGTATAAAAAATACCAATAAATTAGCGTTGTACAACATAAAAAAAATAAATACACATACAAAAAGTGACCTGAATAACTGTAAAAAAGACGCTGGTAGAATTAAATAAATGTTAAATAAATGTGGCCTCACTGAGATTGATTTTTGGCTTCTTTTAACTGAAGTAAAATGTTCATACAATAGAAAAACTATTTGTTATGACAAGCTTTACTGTCATTTATATTTTATTTGAAATGTGTCCAAGCCAACCATCCATCCATCCATGGACGTTTATGACAATAACGCTTTTTTTGCTGTGTTTTTGTTTTTTCTTGATAACTTCTTAAATCTTTTATTTCAAAATTTATTTGAATAAAATTTAAATTAAAATTGTTTTATTTATGTGATTTTAAGCAGAAAATATTTTGTTAAACTTACTTGTACGGCATGGTGAGACCTCATTGAAATGCGTAAAGTTTCTTGTGGTAAAACACGTACCAATGGGATCCCAGCGTAAATTCTTTTTAGGAGTTATTGTATGGAAAACGTAACGTGGAGCACATGCCTGCAAAAGAAATCAAATCAATAAGACATTTAAAATATTATTTAAACATTAATAAATTAAAATACAGTTTCAATAAAAAACAATACTTATGAAGAAGAAGACAGAACAAACTTCAGACCATGTTAATAAAAGTCCACAACAATAAAACGTTTTTTTTTTATTTTTTATGCGGCAGCATTTAACATTATGAAAAAAAGCCAAATCTACAAAACAATAAATAAAAGATTTTATATACATAAATATATGATCGCATCAATTGAAATCTTTAAAAAAATAAACCTTAAAAAAAACAACTGCAATGAACATGAATCATACAATGGATTGCAGGCAATACTTCGTGGATGTGGCTGGCAGGAAAAAAATTGAAAAAATTGTTGCATAGATAGATGGTGGAATATTGAATGTTGCGTACACATAAAGCACAAAAAAAGACTTTATTCAAACATTTATGTTCACTTATATGACGAAGGCAACCTGTCAACCAAATATGGTCACTTTAAAACCGGACAAAACAGCAGCAGTCAGTCGTTCGTCAGTAGTAGAAAAAATATGCGCTGAAGATTTTACAAAAAAAGTGTTTTATTTGATTTCATTGAAACCTTACTTGTACTGCTTCTTTGCTGCTAAATCCTTTATGGCTGATCCCTCCAACTCTTTTGTTTTTTTTTTTTTATTTTTTTTTATTTTGTTATTGTTCAGGTGAATGTTGTTTGGATCATAAAACAATTACTTTTACAAATTTATACAAAAGAAAAAAAAATCTTTTATATAATTTTATTTATTTTTTCTATCTTTGTATGGCAGTGCTTAAGTTGTTTTGAAATATTTTAAGATTCCTTAGAACAATGGCTGTATCTGACTGTTGTTTAAGTTTAAACAATTTTATTTTGAATTTCAAATTTATTATAAAATCAAAAAAAAGAAAAAAATGGGCAAGCAACCAAATAAAAATCTTTTTAACTTTCAAAGTAAATAACTTATTCAACGCTTAAGTTGGATTTAAGAGTGCTTGCTATCATAGGGTTTGCTAAAATCTTAAATGTTTGCATAATTTACAAACGCAAAGATTTAAAAAATTAAAAATTAAAACTTTGGCTTCTGGCAGGTTTAGTGGCCACATAGTGGCTTCTAAGCTTAACAGTCAGGCTAAAAGCGAGCGAGAAAACAAAGGTCCCAACTGCCTGACAAACAATTTTGTTAAAGATCGTCAAGGTTGCACCTTACGCTCAGAAGTGTAAATTGGTGACAACGGAAAGCAGGCTTCCTTTAAAGGCGAATTAGAGTATTGTAAGCATCAACATGAGTGCCACTTTAAAACAATATATTTAGTTATGACCTCGTCCTTCGTGGGAAGCCGAGCCTATCCAGATTCTTACCATTCTTTAGTGCACTGTGATCGGTTGTAATAAAACTCTACATAGAGCTGACGGTTTTCTGCTATTAGATCTGAAACCTAAGTTACCACGGAGCTCCTCAAAGGATTTCACAAATACCAGGCAACAGAAAAAAAACATGATTAGCTTAAAGTGTGAAATAAGGTGACTTAATATCCGCGAAGATCGAAATACACTGATAACTTTGGAAAATTCCAACCCCTTAAATCGCGAAAGGGAAAAGGGCTCGTATTAACAGTCGGAGCATCCACTAACGGAAGATCACTGTCAATAACCTCTTTAGTAGGGAGATGATAACTAAGGAAAACAATGTTTGCTTAGATGAGAATGTAGCATATGTGGTTGTGTGAATGTCTAAACCTGGTCCCTATTAATTCGAATTTAAAAGCCATTAAGAACCAAAACCAGAAGGCTTGTAAAAAGAAACCTGATTGACAACTACTAATCGAAGTTACGAAAGCGCCAATAAACACTGTGGACTAGTCGAACGTAGGAGATGTATTAACGCGTCGAGAACGTCTGGTCGATAACCCAGAATTACTGAGAAGAATTGGACGGTTAGAGGAGTTAGAAAATAGTTTTTGTTTTCAAATGACGCAATTTAATAAAACTGAGACTTAAACATTGAGTTCACGAACTAAGAACTTCTGTTTTAGAAGGACTTCAGAGATTTGAAATCAGTGCTTGACAATGATTTCTGTGGGCCACTATTGATGTTATTGCAAGCTTTTAGGATTGATATAATATTCACACAGCTTTTAAGTGAAACCTCTTTTTTTATTTAAATCATGATTTACAACAAGTAAAAAATCTGTAAAAAAAGCACACGACAGAGTAAAATCATTTTTCTTTTAAATCCAAAAAAATAGTTTCACCAAAAAATCAAAAAAAAAAAAAAAAAAAAAATCTTTAAAAATCTTGCAAACAATTTTCTTACAATTCATTCAAGTTTTGTTTTTATTTATTACAATTTTTATCTTCGCTTCTTTTTTTTTTGCTTTTTGTTTTTAAATGGTCATTCTGACCATTTTTGGTAAATAATCGTTGCTATCATAGTTGTGAAAAAAAAACATACTTGGAAAAAATTCAGTAAAAAAATTTACAAAATAAACTGAAAATGTATGAGAGTACAAATCTACTGCAATTTTGTGATTGTTGTTGTTGTTGTTGTTGTCGGTTTTTGTAGTTGCACCAAAAAATTCAATTGTGAACACATTCGTGTTTTAAAATTCACAATAAAATCAGCAACAACAACAGCAACAACGATAAAAATATCAAAAAGCTGTAAAAACAAGGAACCTGTGAACCAGGGGCAGGCATATCATTGTTATCATTGTTGTTATTGTTTTTGGCGTAGATACTCTTGTCATTATTGTCAATTTTAAATGGGGAGCTTTAAAAGCAACAAAAAACAACAACAGCTTAAGGATGAAGATCAATATTTGTTGTTGTTTGATTGTTTGTTTTTGCAACCGTATTGGTAGAGGGAACAAGGTAGTGAGTAGCTTGCAACCAAAAACTTAGAATTCGTTTTATTGAAAGCCAACATTTTTTTATGCACCTACTATATGAAGCCATGAAATAATCACAAGCATCAAAGATCTTTGTTAAGAAGCAGTAGTGGTGAATATTTTAGCACTATATTTAACAATTTATTATACGAAAAATTCGTAATGCAATAAATGAGTTAAAAGGTGCAGTTTTTAGGCGATTCACGAGACTTGTAAAGTCAAAAAAGTGGATTTTCCTTTTTTATAACGCTAAATCCAAAATTCGAACAACGATAACAAATAATTTAGTTTTATTATGCAGGCATAACTCCTTCATTTTTATTTAAATTAATGTCCTTTTACTAGCCCGAACTTTTTATAGTCGATACATTGAATACATTATCTTGCAAAATATTTGGTTGGCATCTATTTTTGCAAAAATTAACAAAATTAGTTGATTAAAAAAAGAGCCAAATCAAATAAAAGTTTTAAAATAAAATAAAGACACAATAAAACTGAGAATTAGTATTAAAAAATTCTTTTTAAAAGTCCCTTTTTAAAAATAAAATTTTAAACTCCTTTTGAAAATCTTAACATTTAGAAAAGGCCCTTAAAGACAGGGATTCCTAAGGTACTTTTTGAAACAGGGTATCTAAAACAAGTATCTTTTAAAAAATATCAATTAATTTTTTTTTACTCTTGGAAAAAGATCAATTAAAAACAAACATTTTTTTAAATTTTTTTTTCTCGAAAAATATCTTTTTTAAAAGTTTATTAAAAAAAAGCAATAATAATTTTTCATGAAAGAACTTCTGCAGAAAATGATTTTCTTAAAATCCTTAAAAAAACTTTTTAAAATAAGATCTTAAGAACATATTGCTAGAAAAATGGTACGTACTTGTTTTGAAAATTTATATTCAAAAAAATTGTTTAATGTAAAGAATTTTTAAATAAATTTTATAGGACACCTAATGAAGAGGTTGCGTATTAAGAGCACATTAAATAACTTTAGCAAAGAAAAATTGTATCTTGCAGAAAAAAAAGGTTTGGAAAAATGTGGAAAAATTGGTCCTAAAGAAAAAATGTCTCTTTTTAAAGTACATTGTAAGAAAGGTGCTTTGTAAAAAGGATATAATTAATCAATAATTTTTTAGATGGTAAGAGAGGAAAACAAACACCTAAAAGAAGAGTTTTGAAAACTGATACGATAAAGATTTTATTATAAATGTACTTTTGAGCAAAAATGTGCTCAAAAAAAGTTCTTCCGGTAAGAAGAACAAGTCAAGTACTTGTTGAAAATGTATGTTTACAAATACCGTTAAAATAATAAAAAAAATAAAACACTTTAGCAAGCAACTTTGAAAACATCGTTAAAAAGTTTCCTTAAAAAACTATTTCTTCTTCACATTGAAACAGTTATGTTTTTTAGAAATAACTAGATAAAAACACTGAAAGCTGACCTCGCAAAATATTAGACCTAAAAAGTACTTTTTTACGTACCTTTTAAAAAAATATTCGTTAAAAAATATTTTCTTTGCAAAAGATAGATTTTTTTTACAAAAACAAAAAAAAGTTGGGAAATTCATTTGAAAATGTTCCCAATAAAATTACGTACGTTTTAAGAAATCATTATTTTTTTATTTGTTTTTTTTTTTTTTTTTTGTAAAAACTACTGCTTCCAGATATTTAAAATTAGTTTAACAACTGGAATAAAAATAAATAATAATAAAAAAATAAAACACAAATCTTTATCTGTGCCATAATTTTTAATGCAACTATATTTCTTCTTAATCAAATATTGTATTGAATTGTTATGCATTTTTAACTGCTAACAATATAATATAAATCGATTTTCTGATGATATTAAATAAAAAGATCTTACAATAAAAGGAACAAAATTACATTGATCACAACATGAGTAGACATTCTTATTTCAAAAAATCTTAAATGATAAAAGTAGTAAAATTTTAGCATTCAATTGGTATATTTCTTAAGATCAATTTTTATAGCCATAGTTATGCCTGAGAAATTAGGTAAAACTCGAGTAAAAATATGCTGACGTGCGTTTGCATACATTTTTACTCTTGTTTCCTAAACCAGACTTTTTTAAATGTTTTTTTTTTTGTCCGAAAGAAAAAAATTGTCATGTCACGTTGTCAAATAGTCGTTAATATTATTTTGTTTTCATAGCTGCCTTTCTATATTTGCATCACCTTATTTGGCTTGAATTTGCCACATAAAATTTAAATATTTCTTTTATTGATATTTTTTAACTGGATTTTGTTGTCAATGTTGCCATTGTGTATTGTATTTTTTGTCTCTTTGTCGTTGTTGTTTATTGTGACCAGTCATCTTTGATCATATTAATCCATTAGCGGCTTGTTATTGTATTCCATTGAAGGCAGCTAAGCTAAGCTCAGCCAGGCAAGGCAGGCAGGCTTCTTAAAAAAGGAGTGTTTTTTTGTGGGGTCAAAAGTCAACACGATTCGTTTTTGTTTTAAAGTTAAGAATTATTTTGGAATAAAAAATTACATTTTGCGTTTTATTCTTCTTGCATTACTTTTAAAGCTTTTCAAGATTTCATTTAAGATGGTATCATTTGATATTGTTATTAAGTTTTCTTGCGGAATTTGTTAAATGACACTTTTATTAATAAAATTTTTTTATAAGTTTTGGCATTTAAATGGTAAATTTTAATTCTGTTACAAGAAACGATTTGTCCATTATGTGTCAAATTTAAGTGTTAAAATATTGCTCCTAACGTGTCAGTGCAGAATTGTCAAACGAGCTTCAGGGATAAATTATTATAGTTTAATTATTTCTGCACCTTAAAATAGGTGGCCTATATTTCGCTATTCCAATGTTTAAAATTTGTATTTATTAAGCACTTTTTGTCACCATCTGGCTTTCTTATTTAAATCACTTTTTAGTGTCCGTTAGGTTTAATATTCGGTTGCAAGTATAGTTTTTTCTTTGACACATTCTATAGAAAATGTGACTGGCTCATCTCAAGAACAAAAAAAAAACTAACATTTGAAGAAGTTTGACAGCATGCTGTGTGTGACATTTGAATGACACAATAAAGCGAAAAATAAATAAATTTTTTAAACCACATAAAAAACATAACGTTTTTCAAGTTTTAATCAAAAGAAAATATATTCGTTCTAACAAAAAAAAAAAAAAAAAAAAAAAAAAAAACTAAGAATATCAACCTACCGAGTAGGAGGCGTGCCATCTTAAAATAAATTAAACTATAAAGAACTTAAAAATGCATTTCTAGTTATTCAAAAAACATTACGAGTTTTATAGAGTTTCAAATAATGCTTTTTTATAAATAAACATAGAGCCTAAATGTAAATATTCTTAAAAAAAAGAGTTTGTAACCCTTATGTTTTTGTTATTTATGTGGTGAGTTGAATAGAATAAATAAAAGAGTTAGCTGTCTTGATAGAGGTGTTTGCATGTTTGTTTAAAAAAATATCATAGGCATGAGTTCAAATCCTAACAACGTCTTGCGTATAAAGAAAGTTAATTACTATTGATCTGCCGCAGTGAATAAGTTGTATAACGGCAAAGATATAGAAAACATAATTTCCGTGGTCTCAGTTAGGAAAGGAAAAAAATTGTTGTATAATTTGGTGATGGCAAAGTGAAGACGAAATAATCGTAATCCAAACCTCTATGAAGTTTTAGTGAGAGAATACCTCACGTTAATTAGGCCTGTTGAATGAAATTTCTTCTGTACCATGGATTGGACGAAGCAAACAAGACGTCTAATGAAACCACGCAAGAACATTTCACTGGAATAAATAGGGAATTTTCTCGAAATAGAGATAGTTTTCGCTTAAAAAGACGCAGGTAAAGATTTTTTAGAGACTAAAGTCTTAAATTAGTTGTACACTGATTAAAAAAAAAGTTAAATTTCACCGAAAAACGATAATATCGAGGAAATAATGTTTATGCGAATGTCGAGCAAAAGCTGGCATAAGTACTAGTACAGCATGCAGGCGATTTGCGACTTTCTTCTAAACCAAGTAACAGCGATAGCGAAGAATTCAGTACTGAGAAAAGAAATAAGCAACTGCCAGTCGACAGCAAAAAGTTTTGAGAAAATCGACGGAGTGTTGAAAAGGTGATGGCCTGCTTCGGTATATATTTACTAAATCACTTTATATAGTCTAAGACTAAGAAAAGAAAGTTTTAACCGTGATTTATTATCCGACTTAAAAAACAAAGGAAAGGAGATTATTAATTCGTGTGTAGTTTTTTAAATGTTCGCTGTTGAGAACTCATTTATTAATAGACAAATTTTAAAATCTTCTTCATTATTGTTAACAGGTAATAAAAAATAATAAAAAAAATAAACTAAATGATTCCTTAATAAAACTCACGTATCGTAGTGTAATAGTCTTATCGGATATATGAATAATGAAAATAACATTTAAAATTAAAGGGTTTTCCCTTAGAGGTGTGTTTTGACTTACATGGCCTTATCTTTGAAACCTCAACAGACATAATCTTAAAATTCATACAGAGGAAAGCTATAAGCGTAGAAAATTAAATTTAAATGGTGCCACCATAGAGCTTCAATTTTGACAAAAGTAAATTTATCTTAATCATAATTATGGAAAAACACTTAAATTTTGAAGACAATGTGTGTTACTGCAGCTTCCACAGCAACAATAAACTTAAGATTCAATTCAAATTAAAAGGGTGTTCCATATCACGACTTTAAGAGTTGAAAAAAACAATTCAGTAAATTAGCTAAAACCACACACACTTTTTTTCTCTTCTGCGATTCTTTTATCTCGCACTTCTTAGCCAAATTAAAGGTCATATTAATACATCCAATATAAAAGCGATTAATCGAAATAGAAGTCATTAAATTTGTAACAAATTGAAAACCACAGAAAACTTTAGTAACAAACATTTGCTCTGATTAAAAAGAGTACAAAAAAAAGAAAACAAATATTTAACACTAAAAAATACGAGGCCAATGTCATTTAGCTTTACACCCTGACATAAAACCCTAATGACTGTGATATTGATAATGATTATGATGATGATACTTGTTCGTTAATTGAGCTTTCATTATATAACAACAACAAGCAAAACAAACAAAAGTAAATAAACCTGGTGTAAATGAAAAATAGCAATTGTATGGATTTCCTTTCATTTAACACGTTTTGTTTGTCCTCCTTTAAGGGGCAAACAAAACCGATAGTTAAATCGTTAACAATTAAAAGAACATTAAAACTGCTTTAATACAATTTGAAGCTAAAATACAGGTAAAAATGTGAACACACCTTAATGGGGCAAGACACACACGCTTGTCTGTCTGTCGTTATACACTGACCTGACACCAGCCGACTACAAATGACCCAATAAGATTTGAAAGCAAACAATTTAATGGTTACAATGATTTTTTTTTCTTACCCTCATTCACTTGCTATTTTGTGTTGTTTTAGTAGTTTTTGTTTCTAGGTTTGTGTTTGCACTTTTAGCTGTTTGATGAAAAGTGAAAACAATGTTTTCCCTTTATGTGCATGTTACGGCTTTTTCAAGACATAATTTTAAAGACTTGTCGGCGCAAATATCGTTAACATTTTGTTTGATAATTCAACTCCCACCTTTGCACTTATACTTGGCCCAAAAAGCAAAACAAAAATTATTTTTCAATCAGCCACCCACCCTAAAATTGTAGTAAAAAAATAACAACAACATCAACAACTTAGGCCATACAAATAAGCCCACCTAGAAATTGTAGTATTTAGCTCATGGTTGTCTGGTTTATGAACGTTTAAATTTGTCGCTTAAATGTGTTTATTACGTTTGTAATCGTATTACTTAAAGAAATTGAAAGTAATAAGCGGTTTACAAATAATCATCTTAAATCTTTAACATGAAGTCACTTTTGATTTTAATTTGTTAATGAGTTTTATGTTTTGGAAAATAAAAAACATACAGTTGGCGTGTCAGATTTCATAGAAAGAAAACATCAGAAAGAAAGTATTGTTGGACAAAAAGAAAATATTAATTGTAAATTGTTACGAAAATAAGATCTGGCAACCGCTACATCTACATACAGCATTGTTGTCTCTTTGTGTGTGGTAAAAACAATGGTGAGCAAAGTGGCGTTTGTATAGAATCATATCACATTTTGAACAACAGAAGATCGCGAAATTGATGAGTTCATGTCCTCCATCGGACATGCGCGTAGAGGAAAAATAATAACTGTAGCGTAAAGGCAATTCAATGGGAAACAGCACAATAAACCTGCTAAAGTCTAAATTTAAAAACAAATGGTGTGAAGCAATAAATAAATTGTTGAAGAAAAAGATCTATGTCAGATGTGGCTAAGTAGGATAAAAGAGGAACTAGCTTAGATATAAATTCACCATCCCGGCGAATACCGACCTAAACCAGAGCCACGAAGTAGGGATCTCACGAACAACCGTTCACAGAGAAGGGCGGCCCATAGGGACACTAGCTAGGCCTTTGACTGGCCAAAAAGAGACCAGTCTATCAAGATTTCAGTTCCAGCCCGCCAGGGGGCTGCTTGCACTTTATACAGCGGAAGCACTGGGTCAAAGCCTTAGACATTGTCGGCACCGGCACTAAGTATATCCGGTGGGATTTAGTGAGGAGAACGAACGCCAGGAAAACTGAGTATATGGTCTTAATATGGTTCAGTTTTGTTTTTTACTTAAACAAGTCATCGAGTAATTCGTATCTCGACGGCGTAACACAGTGGTGGTGTTGCTTAGAAGGTTTCCTTTAGAAGAGCGCATGTTTAGTAAGCAGTAGACAGCAGTGTTAAGTATAGCCAGAGCTACAGAGAAAGAAATAGAATATTTTTAATGAGCCACAGTATAATAAAATTCCGTACCCCTACGTTTATCCGAAAGGGATGGCCCTGGATGCAAATAACGAGCTTGAAAAATCAATGAAAATTTCATATTCCAGAGTGTCAAATAATAAACAAAATAAGTATAAATAAAATTTAAGATTTCTGCTAAATTTATATTAGTAGCAATAAATATTAAATCGGTCGTTAATGTGGACGTTATAGTGTGTTTGACCATTTTATTTAGTTAAATCCCAAATTCTTCATAAGTTTATTAAAAATTTGAAACTAAAACCTTAATAAAATAAATAAAATCTCATGAACAAAATTTGCTTTAATTTTTTTTTTAAATTTCGGAAAATATTGGCGAGCGTTAATTTTTTCACTTGATGCTTTTTTCTTATTTTTAAATTCTTTATCGCCCCATATATATATATTTTTTTTTTGTTTTTGATTGGAGTTACTTGCTCCAAATGATGTGAAAAAATTAGAGGTAGACGTGGTGCCTAGAAGGACGTGGACCGATCATGCTGATTTCCAATAGCACCTCTTTCGACGCTATGTCCGTTTGATGGGTGTATTTAAATTTTTTCTAGCTCATTTAGTGCTTTGGAAAAGTTGATTTCAACACTAATACGGACGGACAGATGGACATTAATCGACTTCGCTATGCATAAGAAGTTAGAATATGTATACTTTATGTGGTCAGAAATGGATATTGTAGAAATTATACGGAATGACAAACCTTATACCCTTTTTCAACTTTTTGTGGTAGAAAGAAGCAGAAAAAACTGATATACAAAAGAAAAATATAGCAGGGCAAGCTTTCTTTACTAATCAAATTAAAACAAATTTCTAGGTTATGGGTCACAGAGGTTTATTCAAAGAGACGAAAATAGCTGAAAGCCCAAATGTGTTTGTGTTTTAAAATTAAAACAAAAGAACTTGGTATTTTTTTGTACACTTTAAAGCTAAAAAGTAATACGACTTATTTTGTAAATTTAAGAGTTTCTGTTTTCAAACGCAGATGCCAGCATGTAAATTTTTATATCACTTTTCTGTAGTTATTTATTTTTTGTCTCTTTCTTCTATCCCTTCTCTATGGCTGTGACTTTATTTGTTCCTACGGTCTTTGGTTTAACTCGTGCTTTGTAAAGCAACGCTGCCGTTCAAAGTCTATCTATTGTTGTGTTACTTTAGCAATACTGGAAGCTAACTCCTCGCAGAACATGCAGTTTAAACCTACGCAGACATCTAAATAAAAGAAAATATGCGCAATGTTTTATTTTTCTCAACTACTGCTGTTTTTTTTAAACTTTCCTCGCGAATTAAAGTTGGGGGTTGTTCCTTGTTATAGACACCTTGACCACCTCACCTGTTATTCTTATGGGAGCTTTTACTAACTGACTGATTTCTGTTTATTATATTAAGACTCCAGGAGTTTTGTATTGATATTTTCCCATTCGCATTTTTGTACAACTTACCACGTAACAAATATTTTTTTAGCAGGTATGTGATATCATTACAAGGATACACTTTTTACCCGAAAAGAAATTCTACTTCTAAGAAAACATAGAGAAAAAAAGTGAAACTACACAATTAAAACGATTTTAATAGCACATGAAACTTGGTTGCACCTTTTATTATTATAAAGACTTTTATATTACTGAAACATTTTAAAAATATGATGGTTAATGCAGACAAAGTTGCGAGAGTAAGCCGGTTCTAGATACAAATTTAAGCCTTTTATGTCTCTAAGTTTATTTATCAGATGAGAATTGTAATAAATTAGGAAAAAAAACAAACACACAATCAAAAATTTTATACAAAAATAAAATAAATAAAAATTTGTTTTTATCTTTCCGTAATTCGTCCGTCTACCTTTTGGATTACCATTGGAAACCATTAATCATTAATTAATACATAAGTAAAATAAGAAAATAATTTCAGTAAAATTTAATTTCACAACTAATTACATTTTGCTCTTCTGGGTTTGTGTCTGCAATTAAATTGTCTGCTCTGTTATATTGTTGTGTTTGTAGTAAAGGTGCCTTGTTTTACTCTGCTAAAGTTGAATCCCCTTATTAAGTCGGTCAGAAAGAGAAATAGACAACTGATCTGCAGATCATGGTAATGCGAAAAATAGAAATAAAAAAGAAAGCGACAGTATTTGAAGAAACAGTTACAACTTTTAATGAAATTATTTAATTTATTAATGGCCTTTGTTTCCGTTTCCAACTTTTGCAATAGTCCCTTAATTAAAGTCAATAATCATATTTATATGTTTCTGTTTCCGAAAGATTACTGCATTGATCTTACCTTAACTCGCTATTTCGGAACTAAAAGTAGAATTTCACAGAATTCACTGCCGAATATATGAACTATAAAGTCACCATAAAAATAACAAAAAAACCAGTAAAAATAACTTGTAACTAGGTGACCGCTAGCTCCTTTCAGTCCGACAAAAAAATAGATCCCTTTGTATTGCCTACAAGGAAGGTTGAAAATAGAATAATGAAGAAAGGCTAAAGATACGGCAAAGGTTAGATAATAGAAGATAGCTCTCCTATATACAGAGCAATACATACAAAGTGCAAGTTTGCAACATAGAAGCACACTTGAAGTAAGTGTTGGTGGAAAGAAAGAAACAAACTTGTTAGCTCAAACTCTAGCCTCAGCCTTGACTGCGAACTTCTACTCTTAAATTCAATTCAACCCATAGAAACAATGGGCTTTGTTTAACACCAAAATTGTTGTAATAACTGTATTTTCAAATTTAAAAAAAAATATTAATTTCAAACTCAAACACACCCACTCAATTTTGCTTTAAAAAGCATCTTTTATAAAATAAAAACCCCAAAAAAAGAATTATTAAAAGTTGTTTGAATTTTTGAGAAATATCTACTTGAATTATAATAATATTTAAATTTTAATCAAACAACAAATAATTATACTTATGTAGCAATGAACTAAAAATTAACTTCTACTTACCACTACTAAATCGTTATCGCGACTGGTTGCCACTGTTGCACCCAGCCATTGATACGACTTGCGATCAATCACATCGCCATGTGTATTCCGATTATTGCCTGTAAACATAAAATGAAAATATGGAAAAAATTTATAAATAAATTTTACAATAAAAAAGTTTTATAAAACACTGAAAAAAACTAAATAAAAAATAAAAAATAAACAGCTAGACAGACAATTAATCAAAAACAATCATAAACAAAGAATGGCTCAATTAAAAAGCGTTTTATGTTTTTTATTTATAAATAAACAACAGACACAAGATGTGACACGCAGCTAGATGAAAAGAGAAAAAAAAGAGAGAGAGATGCCAATTAACATTCACAGTCTCTAAAATAGTCATCAACGTCACGATCATAATCAGACTCATATGTTGGGTTTTATAATGACCACTTTAAAGCAAAATATTAATAAAGTGAATATTTAAAGTTTGAAAAAAGTAATTTTCATAGCTACACCATTTCAAAAAAAAAAAAAAAAATAATAATAATAATAAAAAATAAATAAATAAAAGCAAAATTTATCACTTAATATTAAATTTATTTATGTGACTAACGGTATGTTTTATTGTTAAATTCAATAAAAGAGCAGGTTTTTTACAATTTTGTTGCAGTAGCCCCTAGTATTGATAAGGTCGAAAATACTCCATCCGTAAGTGTGTTTTACAAAAGCTTAAAATAAAAAATAGGCTCAGATTTGATGATTTGGCGCTTCTTTTTTGTTGCCGAAATGAAAGTCTGGTTAACGTATGGTTTCTGCGGGAAACAGGGAAGACCAATTAATCCCATGTTTCTAATAAGTTTTCCTTCTATATCTTGTAAAATTAAGTCTCGGTGTGGATCATATTTTTATATTTAATTTAAGGCGACTTAACGAGCTTTATTGTATTCAAGAACCACTTCGTCAAAGATCAAAAACTCCATGGTGCTTTTTCTGTTGGAACCTTCGATAGCAACAGGGATCATTAAACTACTGCAAATATTATTACTGGGGATGCCTATGAAATGATCTTTTTATTGCGTCTTATTTTGCTGCTTTTTAAGCGGAATAATTTTCAAAAAAAGTAAAAAATTAAATTTTAAAGTACTTTTATCCATTTAAAATTCGTTTACTTAATTGTAGAATCCAAAATTTTTTTCAAAACTAAAATATAGAAATGGTATTTGTATTTATTCCTGTCATTTTATTAATCACAGTGGTTGAATTAAAATAGAGAAATAAAAGAAAGAATAATTTTTCGTGACTGAAAAAAAGCGGAAGTTTTAGAATGCATTTGATTTAAAATCAAAACTGAAGCATAAACACATTTACCTCACACGAATAAGAAAAAAAATAAATATATAAATAAAAATTTTTGTGAACAAACAATTTGTACTAATTTTCTTCATCTTAATATTATGACTCTTTTTTATTAAAAAATATAAAAAAATATTTTGTGGTGTATTTACATAATTGCTGTTGCTGTAATTGGTGCAAATTATAGACATTTGTGTTTTATTTTTTGAATTGAATTTCATACCTTTTAATCTTATAAAACATTTACTTAAATCTGATTATTAAAAAGAATTATGACAAATAGAAAAAAATGAGAAAAGGGAATTATTTTTTAAATATAAAAGTTATAATTCAATATAAATGTTTTTTGACCTTTATAATTAAATTTTCTTTTCTAAATTATTAAGAACAAAGTTAAATAAAACAATTTCTTGTTGTGTTTGAAAAAAAGTAATTATAATTATTATTATTTTGTTTTCTATTGCCTGAAGATGCTCACCCAACGGTGTGGCGAAATATTAAAAAAATAAAAAAATACTATTTTATTTTATAAAACTGACCTTGTGCTTAATAAATTAGAAAAAATATAAAACTTATTTAAAAATCCAATAAAAGTACTATTAAGTCAATAATAATAAAAAAAAAACTGTTAGCAACCCTAAAAAACTTACAAATAAAATCATTCTAAAGGCCGTGACTTTTATGAAAATCTGATAGAATTATGTCTTGCTAAAAAATCATAAACAAATGTTTTTCTCACTTTCAGATTAAAATCAATCAAAGAAACCTGTCAACAAAAACATGTGCAAGTTTTTAGTCAAGAATATCATACCTTTTAACCGACTTCAAAAAAAGAAGGAGGTTATCAATTCGACTGAATGTTGCTTTTTTATGCTTGTGCCTGCAGAACTCATTTCTTTCTGAACCAATATTAAAATCTTTTTGTAATTTGATAGATTATGCTAACCGATTGGTCCCGGTTTGAAAACAGTCCATAACCTTAAAAACTAAAGGGTGTCCCCATACAACATATATGTTTTTTAAGTGTATTATGAACCGTAAAGCGGGTATCACAATAGATCCTTATAGAAAAAGTTAATACAAAAATAAATCTAAAAATTAAAGGATGTACACATAGGTGACGTAAATTGACTTAAATGCGCTATAGACAAACGCTTAAAAATTGAACAGATTATTACGCCGTTATAAAGTGTGAACATTTAAAATTATAAATTAAAGGGTGTGCCAATAGTTAATGTAACTTGATTTATGTGACCAAACTTTAAACTGTTATAGACAGACAGCTAAAATTAACAAAAAACCTCTATTGCAGTTTGAGTTCAATTTTACTTTACAATCAAGATGTAATCCAATAGTGCCCTTGGTGTATACCCTTTAAGTTAATTTTTGACTAGTTCCATCACAACACGTTTTGCAATTTTTTTTTTGTGAACGTGGACAGGACCTTCTCTATTTACTTGTGTGATTTTGCGATGATATTTTGTAAATATTGTCACTTTTCTGGTCGCTTTGTTTTTTCTACTGGTTGTCATCTTATTAATTTTGTGGAAATTTAGACGACTAGTTCAGCTTTCGCTGCGGCAGATTTAAAAAGGTATTGAGCTAATAATAAACTTGATATGGTTGTTTACTTCATAAGAAGTTTTTAAAAGCTTGTCGTGTATGGACAGAAGTTACGAAAGGATTAACTGACATTTGTTATTTGTATACTTTGTACATTTATAATCTATATTTACTTTGCAAATCAGTTATGCATTCAGTATCAATATCAATTCAATTGCAAAAGTGTGCTCAGCGATTAAGCTATTTTTTTTTTTTGCTTAATGAGTTTGTTAATAAACAAAATTACCGCAAGTAAATGAAACTAATCTACAATAGATCCTACAGAATTTCCTACATCCATAAAATTTACCGTTTGATGACCCGCATATACCAATGGCGTCATTAGATCTGATTTCTTCAAAAATAAAGCCAGAAGTCGCGGCCACAATCATCGAAAATTTTGAACATTTTATTTAAACATTTTTTATACAATAAGTTATTGTTGTAATTTTCAGTTGATTTTATATTTTGTCCCTTCCTAAAAGTAACTTTTTTTTGTTTGGACGATGTGTCATTAAAAAGACAATGAACATTTTTTAAGCCCAATATTTCATAGCCCTGCAAGATATTTTAAAACTAGAAGTGCGTTATTGGTGACCCCATTTTTATACTCTTCACCACAAAAAGTAGAAAAGGAGTGTATGTAAGTTTGTCATTCCGCTTGTAATTTCTACAATATCCACTTCCGACACCATAAAGTACATATATTCTGAGTCCTTATGGATAGTGAAGTCGATTGAGCGATGTCGGTCTGTCTGTCCGTGTTTAAGTTGAAATCAACTTTGCCAAGGCACTAAATGAGCTAAAGAAAATTTAAATACGTCAATCGATCAGACATAGAGTCGAAAGAGGTACTATTGGAAATTAGCAAGATCGGTCTATGTCCTTCGACGCAACGATCAAGACACCACACCTATCTTTAATTTTTCTATATTATTTGGAACAATGAAGTCACTCCAATTAAAAAAACAAATTTATAAAGTGATAAAAAATTAAAAAAAAAAATCCAGTAAAGAAATTGGGCCTGCCCATATTTTCCTTTTCATAGAAATGTATCATTTAAAAGCTTTAGCTGTGATCTTTCAGGTAATGCAAAAATTTGTATTAAATGCTTAAGCCATTAACAGCCGATTAAATTTTTTTATAATAATTTTTATAGAACTTAAAATTTTTTTCATATTTTTTATTTTCACGTATATGAAGGGTATTTAAGATTCGGCATAGCCGAACATAGCACACTAACTTGTTTTGTCCTTAACTATTTATTTTTTTGTTTCTTGCGGTAACAAAAACAATTTTTTTAAATTAATTAATATAAATTTTTTGGCAAAAAAAAAAAATCACAAAAATTATGTTCTATATTTAAAAATCTAATAACCAAATAATCTTAAAGAGAATTGGTGTTTTAAAAGTATTACAAACATTTTTATTAAATATCTTTCAATATAATCTTTAATCTTTTAAAATAATCTTTCAATATAAAGTGTCCTTATATATTTTTACATAATATTAGATACCATTACATTAAGTGGCGCCGTGGCTTAGTTGGTTAAAGCGCCTGTCTAGTAAACAGGAGATCGTGAGTTCGAATCTCGCCGGGGCCTTGTAGAGTACTGAAACTATTTTTTGGCTTTTTAGTTAATTACTATTGCTCACGACTCAATTAGCCTTAGCCATTATGTTACACAAAATATAAAAGATATACGATTATTATAATACCATCCGATATTGACTTCTACATACATATATATGTATTTTTTTAATGTCTAAGAAAATCTAAAAAAAAACTTTCATCATACAAAACGTTCTCGGGGAGCAGCTTGTATAAATAATACAATGGCGGTAATGAACGGCATAAATGTTCCTAAAGCGCTATGAATTCCTCTCTCTTTTATTTAAGTTATATTAACAGATCACACAGCTTTCAATACAACAGTTTTTAGTTAACTTTATTATGAAGATAAAGTTGTAGAGATATTTATCACTGTAATTTTAAAATGTTTATAATGATAATTAATACAAAATTAAAACCGGGGTCTATTTCTTTGTACTTAAACAAGTAATACTTTTCTAATTTATAATAATATTATATTATTTGAATATAATACAAAATATTGTGCCAAATAATACTATAATAATTCAAACAAAATAACAATGTTTAGTTGTGATTGATGATCTTTACAACTTTATGACTTTAATGATCAGTTTTCACGATCTTTACAATTTTGCTCTTTGCGTTAAATAATTAATTACTAAAGCGGCCTTAAGATGTTCTAACTAGTTCTAAGTAAATTAATTAAAATTCAAACCCAATTATATAGCCCCTTTAGTAAAGAAGGGCTGACGTCATCGATGATTTAATAAAAAAAACTGTCATCTTTAGAATGCAAAAAAGAAAAAAAATTCAACATGACTTAATATCAACTCATTTAAAAACCATTTTTATTTTTAAAAATATGTGTAAAATGAGCGGAAACTTCTGTCATTGTTTATTAACTTCAATCTTTAATACTCATCATGAATATTGTATCTCTTTCTTGTTTTACTCTTTTTGCAAGTTTATGGACTCTTAATTCTTAATATTGGATGACTCTTATATATTTTTTGCAGTTACTATTGGCCTGCGTTGTGCTGCTGCTGTTGTTACTGCGAAGGTACCACTTAAAGTTACTGTTTTATAAATACTTCACTTCCTAAATGGGGATGGATGGCAAACGGCTTCCGCTTTAAATAAACTCGTGAATTGAAATTCAATTGGCTGAAAAGTCAAAACGTCTGAATAATGACGAATGCTGTTATTATCACTTTAACAACCATTTACATACAAATCAAAAATTAATTTATTTAAAGAAGAAAAGACAATGACGACTGTAATGACAGGGACGACGATGACAACGGCGGCAATGACGTTGTCGTTGACAATACTGTCGTCGATGCTAATTTGTTCAAGCCGCTTTTAAAAGTTAATCAGTCAAATCACGTCAATGCAACTTACAACAACAAAAACTTTGCAAATATACAACTCTTCGGCATTCAATGGCTTAGAAAAATTATTGTTAAACATAAAAAATTATTGCTCAATTGATCACAAACATGATCATCCATTAAATTAACTATCCGTTCATCCATCTTTTTTATTGATTTAACTTAACAAATACTGGTTAAAAAAATAAAACTAACACCCAGCATGAAACATCATTATCACACTGTTTACGTGGATAAAGATCATGATTACCATAATCGTGTAACCAATTGTTACTACCTATTGTGCAGAGATGGAAAACTGATATTTTGTTTAAGGTACTGAAAAGTAGTGTTAAGGGCACACAGCTAACACGGAAGCAGTAAAGTCAAGGAAAAATAAAGAAGTAATTTTTTTTCTCAGGACTCTAAAACTAAGGAATTGGTTATGACATTTTGGGAAGCACTGTATTAAAATTTTTGTTTTTTAAGGTTAAACATAAATTTAAGATGTAGTAAATCAAACTCTGAGCTTGACAAAATTTAAAAGAAGATTTTTTGAACTTATTCCACTAGAGATTACAAAAGTTTTACTTTTTTGTGATCTAACTTGGTACATGGAACACAAATAATTAACTTTTTACTTTTTTATGGTGACAACGGATGTCATTCCCGAACCTTTAAGGTGTAATATTTAGAATAATCGCGATTTGTCACAAAATTCTTTTTCAGAAGAATCGTGATAATTTGTATCTTGATTCATCGAAAATCGCCATAAATCATAAAAATATCAATTCTCTAAATATTATTTTTTTTTGTGAGCGCGATATGTTTAACCTTTTATAAAATGTTAACAATGTGCACAACCTAAGGTAGACAGATGCGAAAAATGAAAATGTTGCATTTCATTCTGCTAGTGCCTTATTTTTCGTTTTCTCATTGGAAAACATCCGCATAAATTTTTAAATAATTTTCCATTTTAAAAATTTGTAGAAATTAAATTAAAAAATGAACCTAAGCCGAAAAATTAAAAATTCTTAGCACAAACCAAATAAAAAATCACAATTAAAAAATGTATGGTTCATTCATATTTTTTCAAATTTACTCGAACTTTCTTTGTTTTTTTTAATAATTTTTTTTGTTGTATTTAAAACCAAAATTTCAGAATAAATATACATTAGCAGGTAATTGGAATTTCACTAAACCATCTAATTTTAACCATCATTTCATTAGAAATATAAAACTAAAAATTGTTTTTGTAATAAAAAACCGCACAAAAAATACTGGAGTCACAAAAAATTCGCCAAACTCGTAATTTTAAATTCCCACGTCTCGAAAGCCAAATTTCACAAAACTCCTATACACATGTTACGCTCTTTAAAAAATATATTTATTTTTCTTGTTAACAAAAAAGTTATTTACTGTTGCGTTTTCCATCTCTGCTCTTGGTGTGACTTTCATTGCAAATGAATGGGGTTTTAATTTATGATCGTAGTATTTTAATGTGAATGTTGCTGTTTCGTTTTTTGTTACCTAAAAGCAGTCAACTTAGCATTCATTAAAACATTCATCTTATTTTCTTCTTAAAACCTCTTTTACTGTCGTAAAAAATTTTGCTACACTTGATTTGTTGTTCACAATACAACCATTCATTTGCTTACGCTTCTGTTTGGGTTAGTTTTTATGCCAAAGCAAAATACAAAAAATAAAGTGTTAATGTTTGACACGATCTTATCTTGTGGTGGCAGAGACGTTGAAAAAGAGTCCTTTAAAAGGGGATCAAAAAACGAAAAGTATTAAAACTTTTGTCTGCAATTAAGTGCAAGTTACATTATTGCATTCTTTTTGAAGACAAAAAATATAGGAATAACAGCGTTTCCTAAATCTGTGTGACTTAGAAATAAAAACTTTAACTTATCAGTGAGTTTTATTTCTCTATTAGATTTTTTTTTTTCAAAATATTTCACTTGATTTACACAACTGATAAGTCGGAACATCATATCCAATATTGTATAATTAAATTTTGTACCTGTAATGTATGCTTGTTGACAACAATCGAAATTAATAGATTTTTATTAGGAACTTAGTCAGATGTCAGGTGAGCTTTCTCTTAATAATGGTCGACTGACTACTTTGCAGCCGGCTCAATTTTAATTATGCTATTAAACTCTTGGTGCTTCGTTTGATCGGAATTCGCTAATGAGGAGGTCTAAATGAACTCAGAAATAGGTTCAAAGATTTCTTTCGTCTAAGCAATACTATTAGCAATATCCGTCGCTTCTATTTTCTGTGGAAAAGGCAATGGTTTCCATAAAGGTCATACTATACAGGGCCCAATGATAACAATTAAATAGAAGAATGTTAGAACTGACCTTTAAACATAACTTTAATTTAATCGTATTGGCGCCTCGACAATTACCTAATGCCATTGATAAATCTTGATGAATTTATCGCTAAGAAGAGCCCTGGAGCAGCTTTAACATTTAGCTTAAGTTTAAAAAAAAAGTAATTTTTTCCGAAAGAAGAGTGCCCCTACCTTTGTGCCACCTCTTGTTTTCTCTGTACACTAGCTAAACGTTTATTTATTCATCTTGTGTTGTGCGGCGGCAGGCGATCATCTCGTTCTAACTCTTAATATATTTTTTTCTTAACCATAAATATGTTGACTATTACCCACCGAGTAATAACCATGAATTAACGTATTTATTGCACTTCATGAACATGACCATTATTAAAGGAGAAAAAAACAAAAAAAAAAAATAATAAACTACAACAAACAATTGCAGATGGTGTCTTCACTTAAGTGAATGAAAGTTGATGTGGCCGTTACCTTAAGAATGGCCTAAAGATGTGAAAGAAGTGCTCGTAATACCTTCTAAGATAATGATGATGCACTCGCTCGATCATTATTAAATTTATGGTTTTTATTTGCTGTGCAAAAGAAAAAAAATATTGTTATGGCGGCAGTAATGGTGGCATAGAAAATGTAAACTATTTTGCATGCTTATCATATAAAGTTTATTCACAAGCTCATATATGGAGCCATCATCATCATCATCTTCATCATTATTATCTGCCATAGACAAAACTATAAACATTAACTGCAGTCTTCGCGGCTGTAGACAAGATGTTCTGCATAAATTTGAATTCTACGCACATTTCTCAGTTTTTTGATTTTTTCTTTTTGAGCTTTCTTGTTTTATTTATTTGACTCAGTAAAGAGACTTATGGAGGTTTCCATACAAAGTTGATACTTTGATGAAACTTTGAATAATAAGTAAAATTTTAATAAAGTTAATTTAAAAGACGTATTTAAGTTAATTTATTATTCATGTCCATCGACATCTGTTGCTTAGTCCGATTTATTTTCCGATATCAGCAGGTATTTAATTGAATTGTCATATTAGAAAGGTTTTTTCACAAACTGCAAGGGACTTCACTCAAATTTGGAGAAGAGCTTTCGTACAGCAAAACAACAACAAAAAACCGATCTTAACAAAATCAAATGTCATTTGAAATGTATACTCTAATCTAAAAGATTTAAACTGATTTAATAGATATCTTACGTGTTCGGATTAGAGCCCCTTAGCAAACAAGGCTTTAATATACAGTGCTTAGAAAGGCCCTAATAATAAGCCCAGGCACGCTGCGTACAAGAAGCTATTTGTAAGTAATACAACTAAAAATAAAATCTGACTTAATTTTTTTTATTTTATGGCCTCAACATTTGAAAATGATATGGCCGCCATGGCTCCTGACGAAGTCCACTCAAGACATTCAATTTCGACCACTTTTTCAAGTATTGTTGTTGTATGTCACAGATAGATAAACAATGTTTATGTCAGTTTTTGCTGATTTATCAGCAAGTATTAGAGACAGATAATAATCGAGAGGGATCCATTGAAAACCAGTTTACTTCATTAGCGCCAATTTTTTGATTAACTAACCCGTTAAGCAAAAAATTGTCATCACAGATTGTCATCCATATGTTGCGCAAATTGAATTAAAGCGTCGATGACGTTGACGATTTGCAACACAATACTAATCCTAAATGTCAAAAAGTAATTGCAGCATGACAGTTATTTAAACAGTTAACATTTTCGTAAGTACCACCATAAGATAATGACAATTGTAAAAACAGTATAAAAACATAAAACAAAAATTAAAAGGTGCCCCATACAAGACGTAACTTTTACTTATTTAAGCTTATCTTTCGATCAGCATCAAGCAGACCTTCGAATAAACACAAGGTTTCCTAATAGAAGGAAAAGGACTTATGTACAAATGGACATTGTGTGCCTTAAAAGACACTAAATTTTTGAGAACAAATAATAAAAACATAAAAAATAAGATTGATGGATGACCCAAACTTCGTACGAAAGTGGCTACGCTTTATATCAACTCAGACAGTTCTCGAAGTAAGGCTACAGCCAAATGGTGAAACATATCGAGCCAAACTTTTAATAACGAACCTGTTGAACTATAAAGAAATTATAACTATTTTGAACCTTTTTACTATTTTTTGTAAGGTTATGTAAGACTAACAGACAGTTTTTGTTTTTTTTTTTTTTTATAGTTACCTGCACGAAAAAGTATTGAAATATTGTAAGAATCTGAAAAATCACCCAATCATGTTTTCAAGTTTATTGAATATTTAAGAGAACTAAAATAAAAAGTATATTTTTGAAGTTACTGACCGAAAATGACAATGACTAAACGGATTGTGAAATGGAAGGACCCATATTTAGACTTTTATTCTTATACGGGATGCAATATGGAAATAACAAGACGTTTTTTAATTCTTTCAAAGTACATCAAGTACTTAACGTTGCTCGTAAATAACAAATGTTTGCTGATGGTTCTTTTATGTGGTTCTTTATAAGAATTGCCTTTACGCAGCCCCCAGTCATACATTCACCCAACATGTACTTTGCTGTGGTAAGTTTTGTGGTCTTGTTATTTTTGCAAAAAATTTTTTGTTGTTGAGGCGCACGCGCGGGCTTTCATCATCAATCGCGCATTAGCCACAAAATTTACAAATATGTAATAACAAAAAAAACAAAGAGGGTATAATATTATTTGCACATCCGCACACAGATCTCTAAGAGCAAAAAAGTATCACGCATAAGAAGGAGAGAAGCTTTATTTTCCTCGCAAATATGGGAAAACCACGAACTAAAAATATGTTGCCACAATTTGTTTTTTATTGTTTCGGTGTGCAACTTCAATAAAAAGTGCAGCAAGAATGTGTTTTTCCAAAGTGTATGATCACCATGTTTTTGTTTGTTTTTTTTTATTTTGTGGTGAAAAATATGCTTAAAATTCAATAAATTTTTTTTAAAGAATTTTATGCGATAAAAATTATGGAATAACAATAATTTGAATGAAAATATAACTATTATTTCCTTAGCTGATAGCATTAATTACTTTTATATCTTAATACTTTTTAATAAATAAATGTTTTATCACTACAAAGAAGTTCTGACTGAGCAATGCAACAATTCATTTTGTTGAATTTGTAATGATTTGCTATAGAGAACTATTAAAATATTTTTTTTCTTAATAGACTAACAAAGTGAAATAAAATTTTAAAAACGCTTTTTTCATTTGGATATTTAAGAATTTTATAATTCGTGGTCAAGTATTTTTCTCTATTACTCTCTTACATTCAAGTCGACATGTGCAAACGATTATATTTTATTGTTAAAAAAAAGAATTCCTTTGTGGTAATAGCACGTTCAAATTATTTTTCTCAACAGACTATTATTACATTTTATGATTGGATTCATGTTGTTAGAAATTGGAACAACATCTTTCTTTACAGAACGAAAATTTAATGATGTTAATAAAGCAACATGGGATTCATAAGGAGAGCCTCAAATTTCACATAACTTATGCTGTAAAGAACATTGTTATTGTCCACCCTTTCCTTTAAAATATCCACTATAAAACATTCTTTTTAAAAAATGGAGAAAAAAGTCTATAAAATTAAAAATGAATTTTTGTTTTTTAGGCACACTTCCTCAATTAAAATCTGTGATGTAAATTTTATCGTATATAGAGCATGATATTTATAAAGATTTTTTAATAAGTTAGAAGTTTACGATTTATTATATGTGTGTCAAAAAAGTTTTATGTAATCGCCCACATTTACAGTTTTAGTTTTTCATCAAGTTTTTGTGTTTTCTCCAATTTTATGTACTTTTTAAAAAGTTTTTAGTCCAATTAAAATTTTAGATTCTATCATAACTTTTTAACGTAAATTTTTTTTCTGTTTTCTCTTGAGTATTTGAAATCAATTTTAAGTTTCCAATTCGAAAATACAAAACTACTAATTATATAATGTGATGTCTCTAACATTATTTAAAACTTTTGGATCTAATTGTTTTAATAAAATTATTAGTTCATTTCTTTAAAAATTAAATTAATTTCTTTTATTTTACTTTGAACTTAATTTCTAGTTAGCGGACGGATTGTGAAGTCATGTCTTATTATAATTCAATGCTGACCAACGCAGGTGAAATTTCTATGTAAAAAATTCATAAAACGTTGATGTTAATTAATATCGAAGCCCCAAAATAATAAGGTTGCATTGGGATGAATAAAGGTGACAGTAAGTGAGAGAAAATTGCACTTATCAAAAGAAATGTAGGAGAAATTATAAAACTACACTAATTGGGGGGAGAAAACATTCCTCCAACAACAGAAACTTGAACCATTATCTTCATCCTAGACTTGAAAGACGTAGCTGAGCGGGAGTAAGTTTCAACTTTCGTTATGCAAGCCATACACGTTGCGACCTGTTGTACAACTTTGCTAGTAATCAAGTTAGGTGTTTTGTCTACAAATTATACAACTTGCGTACAATCGCGCAGCACAACTTCATTATATATATAAGCCAATACAGTAAAGATGTTTTCTGATATTGTTGCGTTTGTTATAAGAAAAGGAATGCAAACAAAAGTTAAGAAAGAAGCGAAAGTGGTCATAATAGTGGTTAATAGAAAAGAACAAAATATTGTAACAAACTTTTGAAAACCTTAAAAGAAAGTGAACCAAAAGATTATAAAAATTAAATGCCTATGACAGACGACATATTTAAATGACCTTTTGTCAAAATGCAATAGCATGTGCACATATTTGCATTTGTGCGACATGTCCACTTAATTTGCGACCGAGTTGTACAACTTGCCAAAAAATCAAAACATTTTGATCTTTCGTACAGTCAACACGCAACTTCATACAACTGCACCACAAACATTGCAATCTGTTGTACAACCTTCTTAAGTTGTACAACAAGTCGCAACGCGTTGGCTTGCATTAATGGGAGTAAATCGCTAGATCTGTAAAATGTCATGTGTATTTAAAAAGCAGGATTTTATGTAGTTAAATAAAATGTGTGAAAATTTTATTACGTGTCTTTCATAAAATAATAATATCTGTGAGTTTAGGTTAACATATTGTATGACCATCAAAAAACATTTTCTTGTGGCTTTTATAAACAGGTGAGCATTCCATCAGATTTTGTTTTAAACGAATTGTACGATTGTTGTTGCAACTAATATAAAAAACTTTTCGCACGAAGATATTAGATGCGATCTCATACTCAATATACCTCGTACTAAGTGAAGAGCCAGGGGTGCCAGATTATTTCGATAAAAAATCGACATATTTGCAGGAAAAAAATCAGCATTAACAGCAACTTAATTTCAATAAATCGACAAAAAATTAGCAAATTAAAAATACCCTTTTTGAATATAATTTAAAAAAAGAGCGATTCAGTATTAAATAATTTTAACAACATATATGTAAGTAACACAAAATCAATAAAAAATAACCGTTTTACAAATAAGTTGTTTTCGTTATTGGTCTTTCTAATGTTTCCACTTTAGGCAGTTTTATAAAAAATCTCATAAAGATAATTTTTTGGATCTCTTCTACTGGATTTAGAGCCATCCAAAAAAAAATCTTACTTTAGGAAAAAAAAATCTTTAAAATTTTTTTATTATTTTTACTTCTGAAAATATTTGTTCAACGTTTGTAGATGAACAAGGGAGACATATCAAATTTATTGCAAACTTCGACAAAGTTGGAAACATTAACTCACTGTCCGCTCTAGAATTATTTAACATTTTTTAAAATTCTTAAAATATTTAAGAAATGTATGTGGCGGAGTTCCCTAAGTTCGTTAGTTAAATTTTGTATATCACTTCAATTGATTACACTTACTAGTGAAGAAATTTTTTTATTAATAACGTTTTGAGGGTTAAAGTCAAATTGTTTAATTATTCGTTTGCACACCTCAATGTACAATTATCAATGAATGGGAAATATTAGTTTTTACAAAAATATGTACCTGGTAAACGTCATAATTATTTATATATTTATCCTTAAGCAGCAGTGATACATTTTTTTGTTTTAGGATATTAATTTACAATACATAGATAAATATGTTTAACAAATTTTGACCAGAAGTTGCAGTATTAGGTGTCAAACAACTAAATGAAAAATCATAATTTTGGAAAAAATATCTTTAAATTTTCTTTTGATTAAAAAATCTAAGGTGAAATCTATCTTTAATTTGGCATCGCTGTTTAGAGCCAAGAAAAATATTTACCATTGGTACTCTCCCTCTTCTTATTATTGACTCTTTTCTTGGAATAAAAAATATTTCTTTCGCTGCACTGTTATTTTCATTCATAATAATGGTTTGAGTTGCATTAATAATTCTATTCTTCTGATTTTTATTTCTATCAATTCAAGATTAAGTCCATTGGTAGAAAGAAATGACTAGATACCAAAAATTTGTTATCTATCATTTTTGTATTATTAAACGATTTTTAATCACTTATAAACTCAATTTTTAAAATTTCCCAAATGATTAATTTTTATTAATAAATTGAAAATCACAATAAAATAATTTAGCTTGAAGGAATTTATTAGCTTATTTTTCTATTTAGACTAAAATCATTTTTATAAGAAGGATAAAATTTCTTAGGGGACAAAAAACGAACTGTTTTTTATTTAGAAATGCCCAAAAGTAATATTTTATACTTAAACAAAGTTACCGTGCTTAAGAGTTTCAGAAAAATCAAAATTTTTTGGAGCTAAAATCGACAAATCGGCACTTTGATAATATTGAGGCTAAGAATCGGCTTGAGTAACGGTACAATAAATTAGCTTTTTCACTTGTTGTAGTCTTTGACTAGAAGAACTGTTTAAAAATAAATTGCAGTTTATTTTGTTCATTTCGTGTTTGATTTATTGGTTCTGTCAAAGTTGCGAATTTTCACGAAAAAAAAGATTGTATTTATTTATTTATTACTGACTTAAAAGCTAAAATGTTCTTCGTTGGGTATAAAATTTGAATTACAAAGTTTTCAAAGAGTTTTAAAATTTTTTATTTTAATTACGATGTGAGGTTCAGGGTTCTGCTTTGATTTTAATTATCGTTTTGTATTTGTCTATTTATTTGGAGCAGCAATAAAATATGTCTTTATATCATCATCAAAAGAAATTTTTTTAATATGTACCTGCATGTGTGTTTGTAATAAAATTAAATTTGTTTCTACAAATTATCTAACTCCATACGACTTCTGTTCGTTTAGATACGCACCACACAACATCATGATTATCATTGTCGTGAACGCCAAACATATGCGGAAATATGGTAATTTTCAGCATTTTCTTTTTTTATGGTGAATTTAGAGAAAAAGACATTTAAAGTTTTTTTATTATGTTTTTGATATGAAAAAACGAATGTAAAAAATGAATTTAAACAAAATCTACAAAGTAAAACAGCATTCTTTTCTATGATCTTGGCAAATCGTGGATGTTAATAAATGCTGTTGGTTGGTCAGGTACCTGTGTCTTGTCACAGATGCAAACATACATGCAATTGAATTTTTTGTTTTGCATTATTTGTTGCTGGTATTGCTGGCTGGTCTTGTCTAGATACATAATTTTAACATAAAAATAATTTCCGTTTGTTGCAAACAAATTGAATTACATTTAGTTGGAAGTTAATTCAAATAGTTGCTGTATTTTAAGGTGAACTTGTTTTACCCTAAAACACAAACACAAAAACATTCATATCAACTACAAAAGAAAAAAGCTTAACGGAAAATGTAAGCGATAGAAATATACTGCGTCACTGCGTAGGTTTGTGTCTTTTCAAACTCTTGGATGCTGAATGCGTTTGGAATGTTAAAAAAAACGAAAACAAAAGTTGTCTTCACTTAATAGCTGTATGAGTTTTTGGGGGGCTTTATTTTTGTTTTTGTTTTTTGCTTTTAATGTTTATATGGATGTGGGTTGGTGAAGCATTGAAACGCCCAAACACTGTCTTAAATCAACTATAAGAAATAAATATTTTATCAAGATCATCATATCATGTCACTTGCTCTCTAGAGATCGTCATCACCATCCATCTATTCAAATATTCTATGGTGGCACACATTCAAGGCAATAAAGACATTTACTAATGCATTGACACTTTAGCCAATTTTTTAAAAAGTTTTTGAATAAATAAAAATATCAAAAAACTTCCTAATCATTTACTGAAATATGTAGCATAAAAAATGTAAATATTTATAAAACAAATTGCTGCAATAATTATCTCAGCCTGACCTAAATAGATTTTTGTTTAGAGTATGATGCATAATCAACAAAGCCACCCAGCGTGACAATTATTTAAACAAAACTTTTAGTTTTTATATTGTAAATTTAATTTTTTTATTCTAAAAGGGACAAAGAATAAAAAAACCACCTGTGACGAGATCTGCTTTAATTTTAATTCTTTTTCTATAAATACAGCAATTTATATGAATTTTTTTTATGTCTTTATGCTCTAATATGAATTTAATGCTGGTTCTTAACTTTTTTTTTTGCTTTACTTATTATTAAGTTAATAACATTATTAAATACTTACTTGAGGAGTCAAATTTCACTAAATTACAGTCACCATCGTTCATGCCACAATTGAACACAGCTCCGGCTTCTATAACATTCTCTTGATATGAAGAGGTATCAAATTTGGGAGCACCCACCACCAAACTGCAAAATAAAAATGAAAATAATTTTTTGTATTTAAAAATGCTAAAATATTAATTTTCTAATCTGCTGCAGTGAAAGAAAACATGTTTTTTTAAGTTGTAAGTCTGACTCTAAAAGTTTTAGTCAAATTTTTTTTTGCAAATAATTTATTATTACATTTCTTGTGCAAATTCGATTTATTTATTTATTTTTTCTTTGTGAAAATTTCTTAAATTTTTATTTTTTTACTATTACTAATAAATAAATATTATTCGAATAAAAATTAACAAATAAAGTAAAAAGCAGCAAAATAATAAAAATAATATATATTAAGCACCAAAAAATAATTTTTATGTTCGTGTCAGAAAAACTTCTTTACAAATGTCGTATCTAGCTGTAGCACTTATTTAATTAACTTGAACAAATTAATCATATAATAACGTAATTAAAATGTACATACAAAAATAAAAAAAATTTCCTTTAAATAACTTTCGTTGCTTTTATTTTGTTAATTTTTATTCAAAATTAAATTAAAATTAAAGTTCATTAACTTTTCATGAAATTCGCAATTTGATTAAATCATCATTACTTATTTGGCATTTTTATAAACAACTGACTTAAGAAAATATTTTTTTAAGCAATTTTGTTTAAAATTGTGATTAATGCAATAAACGTAAGGAGAAAAAAAGAGAAAAATAAAAAGTAAAAAAAGAAAAATAAAATTTTTTTCGTTCAAAACCCAAAGAGTTTTATACTATTACATATCTAAAATGTCAGAAGATTTAAATGAAGTTTAAAATAAATACTAGCCATACGAAACAAGAAGAGTGGAAAAATCTAAACATAAATATTTTTAATGCATTTGACCTATAATCGCTTTGAATGACCAAGAAAGATAACAGTTTTTAAATTAAAAGTGGTTCATATTATAAATAGATGTTTATCGTCGTACTTAAAACCTTTAATATGTCACACTTCACCAAGCATTCGCGAATACATTGATCTGTAGCAACAAGATAAACCAAAAAAACCTGTACAATTTTTGCAATTAAAAATTAAAGGGTCGTGGTTTTCAGGAATCTGGTTATCTTTTAAACGACATTAAAAAAGGGTGTTCCAATAAATAATGCACTTTTAAGTTATGCAAACCATGCGGCATTATCTACTCTACAACGATAAGTGTAAAAGCATAAAATTAAAAATCAAAGGGTGCACCATATAAGACGTGGCTTTTGCGCATTTGTTGCACCGCAAAAGGCAGATTAAAAATTTTACACAAAGTGCGTGTGTCTGCTATAACAAATATTAAAAAAAAACTTAAATGGCGTCCTGACATTTTTAACAGATAAAAAACAGATTTAAAGAGTGGCTTGTATTTGCAGGGAACGTCTCATTTTTGTTTCCAACACGAGCGTGTCTAACTTATTTCTTAAATAAAATGCCACCTTTTTAATCCAACTATTTTATAAGCGGAATGATTCTGGATGTCATATGAACAGGTTTTTAAAAAATATTCTGATAAAGAAAGGCAACTACGGATAGATTTTAAAATTTTATGATTAAAGGTTTAAATATATAGCGAGTGTTGCCACATTTTTATATAACTATTTCTTATTTTAGTTTTTTATTTGAAATAATTCTATTCTAGAATGTGCACTGTAAAGCTGATAACTTCGAAAACCTTAAATTATTAAGATATGAAAAACTTTGACCCAAAAGGTATGGATTGTGCTAAAATTTCATATGAAAGAAAATCAAACTCTATTTATATTTTGAATTCAAACAGCTTTAATATATAAGTTACGATGCTCTTTATATTTTATTAATGCGAGCAACCGGTCACGGTTATCTGGACAGTGTATCAGTTATAAGGTTCTCTATTTTACAATTTAGTAAAAAATATTATCGTTTTATTACAAATATTAAAGTATATTTCTATAATTATAAAAATATTATAAAAATGTTATAAAGAACTGTAGAAATAAGTTCCTAGTTTTTATGTAAAGATTTTGTTGTTGTTAAATATGTAAAAAAGAAAATCGAGGCATTAAAAATAGTACAAATTTGTAGAATTTTATTTTATTTCAATTAAACATTTCAGAGATTTGTCTATCTCTTTGCATCTGTGTTTTGTTGAACAAAAAGAGATTTTTTTAAGAAACTGACTGGAATAATGTATAGCAAATATTGTTGTTGTATTTCTTATTTATACAATACACTTGATTGTATAAACAATTTACAATTTAAATGATGCTCAATTAGTTATTGCAAATTTCTATGCGTTCAATAAACTGTAGGAGTGTAAAGTAAATAATTGAAAAATAAAAGTAGAACACGGAATTCCAAACTAAATCGTTATTGAAATTGCTGTTCATTTGAAAACTGGTTTTAAAAGGTTTCAGATATTTTATTTGAAAATATAAAATTATTAGTTAATAAAATTAAACGGCATTAGTTAAATGTAACAAGTTTTTGACGTTCCCCAAAAGACATTTTACGAAGTATCGTTTTAATTGTAAAAGTTACAATTATTTCACCTTTTTTACTTGTTGGTGCTTTTCATTTCATATAAGTTTTAATTGTGAGCAAAATTCATTATTACTCTCGTCAAAAGGCTTCAGAGACAAGACGAAAAACAGTATGAACAACAGCTTGGGACTCTTAGAAAATAAATTCTAAGTACTTTTAGAGTATATCACGTAATACTTGCTTCTTAACCACAACTGAAAAAAGCTTTTTACCACGTCCGTAATTACGCAGTTTTTGGGTTATTTTGGCGCCATGCTTAGTTTTCTTATGTCCAGCATTAAAACGAAAACACATATTGATATAAGATAAGATTAAGTCAGTTTCCTTAGTTTTTTAATTGATTTCTAAACGGTATTTTTAATTATATCCAGTCATTTTGTTATTTCAAAATGGGTTATTCACACATTGTTTTTGCAAATTTCATTATCTATCGAAGCTCGAATAATATACGTCCAGATTTTGAAAGAACAGTTTAATACTTGAGCAATAAACATTCCATTTACAATTGAAACCACTGTCGACACACCACACTAAAAACGACAGCAATGAATTATAATTCAATAACTAGACGGTAGTAATTAATCAATGAAAAAATGAAAAGAATACTTAATAAAATAAAAGTTATATTTAAAAAATCAGCCAATTTTGAAAAAACATGAATTAAAGTTAGAAGTAGGGGAAAGACATACAAATTTTCACTTCTAGATAGAATATTTTTTCCTTGAAAATTTTGTCTTTCCCTTAAGTGGACAAATTTTCGAAAAATGTTGACTTTTTCTTTGATTTGTTTACAAGTTTCATTTTAGTTAGAAAATTTAAATTATTAACACATTTTTTTAATTCAAGATCAGTTACTACAGTGCAGAGAGATGTTATGCATGACAAGAACCAAAACAAAGAGATCTATTGCCTGTAAGTTAGTGAAGATTTGTACAGATGTTATGGTAGAGTGTAAAAAGGGCTCAACAGTGTAGCTGTTTGTTACAAATGTGATTTAGTCGAAAGAAAGGAAATATATACTTTCTCCACAATTTTTTCAATCACTTATTACATAATTAATTAAAATTTGGTAGTTAATAATTTTGTTTTAAACATATGGCAACGCTCAATGTAGCAGCGTTATAGAAATTTACAAAAAGCTAAATCTGAATATAATCTGTATAGTTCTAAAATCTACAATGTAATAGCTAGGGCTGTAACGATACGCCATTTCGACGATCCGATACTGAAGCCGATACTCAAAAATAAATATCGCTGATAACGATTCCGATACCGATAAGCATATTGAAGTCGAGCTCAAGTAAAAATTAACAAAACTCAAGTAGAGTAATTCTCCTAATCATCAATCAGTTACTAAAATTCAAATTTTCACACTACAAAACGTCTGCGATATTTATGATTTTACAAAATAAACGATGGCATTCAGTTTAAATTGGCTCAAGATTTAAAATTGATATCAGTAAGATTTAAAAGGCAATGAATAGAATTTGAGAATTGTTAAAATTAAGTTTAAAAAATTATAAAAACAACATTGCAAAAGATTGATATTTAAAATTGATATTAATAAGATTTTTGTTTAAAAAACAAAGTGTTCTGAAATCAGTGGAAATAGTCTCTCAGGTGAGACAGAACTCATTTGAATTTTATGTTCTGCTTTGAATATGCTTTTTCTCATAGTTGTCATGCAAAAACAAGAGTTGAAAATTGAATATTTTGTTCAAAAAACTCTAAAGAAAAATATAAAAATTATCGGCGTATCGACAGTAAAATATCGCCAATATCGATATATCGGAAAACCAGAAGTATCGCTGATATATCGGTATCGGTTGCATCCCTAGTAATAGCCTTCTACCTTATTATATCCTTATAATACGTCTTCCTAATTTTGACCCCTTTTTGGACATATAAAAAAATTCCTGAATAAGAAAACAAATTTTCATCAATTTTTGAATCTCATTTAAGAATTAAGACTATATGTTTGCTATAAATAAATAAAATTGAAATGTTAAAATAATTTACTTCTGTTAACTTAACATTTTTTGAGTAAGAGGTATACAAAATATAACAGATTGTCAAAAACAAATATAACTGACGGAACTATATTTACACACTTAACTTACGAGACATATTATTTATTTGGTAAAAATAAAATACTTCGAAATTGCTTAATGTTTTTAAAATTGAAACGCTTTTTATATAATTTAAGACAATAAAAAAATGCTCTACTACATAGTTATGAAGGTATTAATTAACCATTTATATTTAACCATACAGTACAATTGTATAAAACTTCTAATAATTCTCATTTAATCAAAGAGCTTTAAAAATAATTTGAAATATACAATAAATTGACATTATTAAAATATTATCTCTAGTGAACTTAACATCAAAAATTATTATTTAAATTGCAATAAATAAACAAAACAGTTCATCTGTGACTAAATGTTAAAATTAATTTTAATAAAATTCTAAAAAAAATTCTTAACATTTAAATATAAAATAATTATTTAATTTTGAAATAAACATTTATATGCTTCAATGAGTAATCTTCAAAGGTATTGTAATTTCACTTAATTTATTTCAAATATAACGCCTTCTGTTAAGGCCAAACGTGAAAAAAGTAATTAAGCAATAGAAAGAATAAAATTTAATTTAATTTCAAATAGATTTTGGGGTATGACTAATGTTTTATTTTGTTTGTCACTTTTCTTTTGTTTGTCTTTTCTCTTTATTTTGAAACATAAAAGAAGTAAAACAAACTCGTGGCATTAACGTTGTGTCTCCGAATCTCATACAGCCAGAAAAACTATTTAAAAATTTTAAAATGAAATAAGTGATTTTGTGTCGTTTATTCTCTAGTTTTTGCTTTGAAAAATCTTGTATTGTTTAACGAAAAAAAAGAAAAAAAAATTAACGATAATATTTTTGTAATATTGGCAGTTTTTCAAAATTTTTGTTGTTTCTTTTTTAGAATTTATTAAGATTGTTTTTTATTTATACGTTATTTTTTAAATTCTTTTAACATAATAACTTTAATATATTAATTGAAGTTTTATAATCTTACAGTTTGAATATTAAAAACAAAAAGCTGCAAAAGATTGTACTTTAGAATGGAGGTTTTAATTTTTAGTAAATATAATTGACTTTCAAAATGAGAAAGTAGGCAAAAAATTTTATATAAATAATTAAAAAAATTTTAATTTATTATTTAAAAGCAAATGAAAGGGTTTAGGTAATAAAATAAAGTTGTACGTTAACCTTTCGAAACGTAATATTTTATATTTATATTTATTTTTATATTTGATATTTTAAGCATAAAAATTTCTTAAATTTTATGGAATCGTATGATTTTATAGGGTTCACTATTATATGATATTAACTACTTTCTAGTAATTCTTTAATTAAATTTTGCGCTATAAATAATGACTTCAGCATTCGGTACCAAATCTTCATAGAAAAGTTTCAATAAATTTCTTTAAACTAAAATCCTTTTTACATATGTAAAAGTGAAAGCTTCTGTTTATAGCTTGAATGTTAAAAGCTCAATCACGTCCAAGTGACTAAAGCGATTTTAAGGAATTTTGAATCGAAAAAAGGTGGAACTAGAATCCATACGTCTAATTTTTTATACCATTTGGAACAATGAATTAACTCCAATTAAAAAAAAAAAAAAAAACAAATATCTGGGGCGATGTTGAAATAAAAAATTTGAAAAAAATCAAGTGAAAAGATTGGCGCTCGCCCATATTTTTTGAGTTATGGTCCTATGAAAAGTACCATTGTGCACCATATTTTTGAAGATTTCAAAATGAATATCATTTAAAAGTTTATGAAGAAATTTTTCAGGAAATACTAAAATTTTTAAAAAATGCTTAACCCATTAAGAGCTGATAACATTTTTATTTAAAATTATATACATATATTTAGGACTTAAAATAGTTTTTCTTATTTTTTAATTCTCTGTGACCCCAATATTTGTATTTTTAATTGGAGTTACTTCACTAAAATAGATTTACATCCATGGTGTAGGGTATATAAAATTCGACATAGCCGATATAGCATTATTACTTGTTTTTTAATACGTTAACAAAAAGCAATATTTGTCAATTGTATTTGATCGATCGCAAGCGTTCCAAAACTTAAGTTCAAAGCATGGCTTGGAAAACGGGAATTCTCGGGAGGGAATTTCTACTAAACTCCTGGGAAAGGGGAAATTTTAAATAATTAGCACTTTTCAAAATACACTGATTGTTTTTTAATTATTTTAGTTGTGACATTTCAAAAATTTTAAATATATCATTTCGTGTGAATTATACTTCATCTATACATCTGTACATAAAATATTTTTTTTTTTTTTAATTTTGATGTTGGTGTAGATAGTTGTCGATATGAAGTTCAAAACATCTATTTTTAAAATTTTTGTCTGTGTCTATCTGGATTTTAATAAAATTTTTTGAGGAGGTCCCTTAAAATCTTTATTTAAATATAGAAAGTTTTTATTTCACAAAAGTATGTCATTTCGTAGAGAAACTAGGTGTCTCTAGTTGTAATGTAAGGTCACCCAATTTGATCGATATAATGGTACTAAAACAGTTTTCAGTACATTTTATTTTTGTAGATGGAAAATTTTTAACACTGTTTACAGAACTTCACAAGGATTTCTTTTTTCCCGGAAATACCGGGAAATCCCGGGATGCGATAATTTTTTTCCGTTTCCCGGGAAATAAAAAATATTTTTGACCACAATATCCCGAATGTTCTCAAAGTTTTTACAATTATAGTACCATTTGAATGGTACTTTTATATTTGTAAAGTTATTTCACGTGCGCTGCCGTGGATATGCTCACATGTTTGTTTTTACTACCGCTAACCTTTGCTAGGAACGAATATATTTATATTTCGTACAGATTTTTCTTATCACAGTAGATGATCTTCCAGCATCATATGATATTTTTTATATGGACTGTTAAGTAAAAAAAAAGCATCAGATAAAAATGTAAAAATTTTATTGCTTCTAAAATTAATACAACCAAAATAATGGTAATAAAAATATAACTTAAATTTACATAGTAATTTTTGCAGCCTATTGATGGCACTGTACTTTAAGTATTACATCTGATATTCTATATATCCATTTTAATCGCCTTTAACAAATTATCTACCGCGGCTACACCAACATTTAACTGCTTTCTTTGTCTAGAGACTACAGAAGTTTTAAACTGCTGTTTTCCATACAGTCACCTTTAAACCACAAAACTCAGTGTGTCTAGTCTAAAACAAATATGTACTTTTTTTTCCGCCGAAGACTCCGGTAGGATATGAATTCTGATATTGTGATTTAACCATCTCGTAGACAGCTTTAACAATGCGATAACCATGTTTGATCAACATGTGTTAGATAAATTTTCTTTTTGTTTTATTTTAACGCGCGCCACACTTTGTTAGTGATGGAGGTAACATCTTGTTCATTCTCTTTCCAATTTTAAATATTACATACTCACATGAAATGTAATGTAGGTCAAGAATGTATGTAAAATCATACATTCCTCTAAAAACTAATGAACAGCCAGGTAAAAAAGCTAATTTATTTATAATTTAAGTTCTATAAATAAATTCAACTTCCTTATATAGTATTGAGGCTATTCATAATTCCAAGTATTTATAAATTTTTACCAAATATATCATCACAAACAAATACAAATTGTTATCTGACAATCAAACAATTACCATTTAAATATTTTTTGTTTGTTTTTTATTTCTTATTTTTAAAAAACAATTTGTATGAGGTAATAATTTATTAATAATTTCAAGTCATATATGAAAGGCAACTACTTGTTCTTTCATTGGTCATGTTATTAATTGTAAATGACGTCAGATTTATTGCTTAAATACTGTAGGCACATTGAACACAACTTGTTTTAAAATAAAATAGCAAAAGCAAATAATAAATAATTTTAACATTTTTGAATGTTTTTTTATTTTGAACATATGTTGAGACATTAGCAAAAAAAGGAAAGATTTTTAAAAAGCTGCCTAACAAAAGCCATAGTGGGCGGTTTTTCTAACTGAAAAAGTAAATATTCTACAGATGTCGGTATTAGTTTTAATTTAATGTTGTAAAAAAGAAATTGCAAAAAAAACCACCATCATTTCATCATTAGTACAAATACAATGGTAAAGCACCCCTTTGTCAAAAATGTTGAACTTCTTTTCAAAAATATTAAGAGTTTAAGTATTGAGTATTTATTGTTTTAAATGTTTTTTTTTTGAGTTGTCATGAACCCTCATTTATTGACTTCTGAAGTGTTTTATTAACAAATGAAATAATGATGACTAGATAGGATTTCAAATAGATTTAGACATTTAAAAAAAACAAAACGAAATGACAAACGAAAAATTTATTTATCTGTTTATTGTTTTGTTTGTTGACAGTTAATACAATTTAATTTAAATTAATTATGTACAGACATACATACATATGTATTTTTTTTTCGAACTTTTTCAGCTTTTTAAATCTTTTAAAAAATTCTCTGCAAGATAATCATCTTTTTAATATTATATATTAAATTAAATTATTTTCGTTTCGATCTGATTATAAAATTCAAAAAGAAAAAAAAAAATCAAGTGAAAAAATTGGCGCTCGCACATATTTTCTGAGTTACGGGCCTCTGAAAATTTCAAAAATTTAAGATATCAATATGGGTATCATGTTAAAGCTTTTGAAAAGATCGTTGAGGAAATACTAAAATGTTTTTAAAATGTTTAACCCATTAAGAGCCGATGGCATTTTTATGCAAAATTATGTATAGTACCTTATTTTTTCATATTTTTTAAGTCTCTGTCACCCCAATATTTGTCTTTTTGATTTACATATGTGGTGAAGGGTATATAAAATTCGGCATAGCCGAATATAGCACTCTTACTTATTTTTTTTTCTTTTTTTTGCAAAGATTGTCTATTTTTATTTTAAGTTGTTTAAAAACAATAGATATTAAACATTTAATTTTTATCGCATTTATTTTTTACGCATTTTTTGAATTTATTAATTTACTAGCTATTTCCGGTGTGATTCGCTACCCCAATGAGAAAAATCTTACCACTTCCATCTTAGTTCTTTTTTGTTTTTATTTATTTATTTATTTATTTATTTTTTTTTTTTTTTTGCTGAGTATTAATTACAACATATTTTCTTTTGCCTTTAGACCTTAGGGATCAGGAATTATCTATATTTATTTAAATATCTTTAAATCTTTTTCTTTTCCTCAAGTACCACTTCTGTGCCTTATTTTTTATATAGCATACCATCTTGGAACTTCTAAATAAATATCCATCTCTTTTTTAAGTTTTAATAAAATCGGTGCAGCCGTAAATGCCTTTTTTCTTTTTCCTCTCTTTTTGAACCTTTTACTTGAGAACTTATCTATTTTAAGAATTTCAATAAAATTGATTTGGCTGAATGAGAAAGTTTTTCTTCTGTCTTGGTCCGCTTATTGAAAATATAAAGAGCCTATTTTACTATCAGAACAAATGTCTACCCGTGTTTCAAATTTCATTAAAATCGGTTTAGTCGTTTAGTCGCGATTGATCCAACAACAATCAAACAAATAAAGATATAAACAAACTTAAAAAGAGATTTATAATTTATTTGTGTGTGTATGTACATATATTAGATATTATTTTAATTCTTGGCATAAATATTAATTTTTATTTTATGTTGTCAGAAAAATTTTATTCTAAAATATTTTTTCTATGATCAATGATGTTACTCTTTATTTTCAAATTCGTTTCGTTATTTAATTAAAACAACAAGATTAGAAAACATAAAACAAAGTCTTAAGAGCTTGATAAAGCCATTTAAATATTAATTTAAACAAATATCTGTTGCAAAACTATTTTTTTTTTTTTTTTGTATCAAGTTCCATGCTTCTACCCGCTTAAAACCATGTGCTTAATGTTTACGATAAAAGGTTTGAGTTTGAAGTCGCAGTTGCTACTCAAATCCTCATACATATCGAACCCAAACAAAATTATAACATAATGCATATGTGTATGTGAATATAGACGTTTATGTTTGAATGTTTGGAATTTATTTTATTACATGACATTGAACTTCCTCTCTAGCTGTACTTAAGCAATAACAACGTTATACTAATCAAAAAACAGAAAGATAATAACAACAACAACAGCTACAGCTACAAAATAAGCATACAGTAATAACGAAAATAAGACCTAGAAAAGGTTTAACACAATAAAAACACAGACGTTTGCATTAATAACAAAAATATACAATTTAATAGTTTAGCGAACTGTAAATATAAGTTTTAGCAATAACTTGAGGGTCGGCATTAATTCAAAATAAAGTGACCAAGAGGTTAAACAAACGTAGTTGCCGTAATAGACTGGTAGAATGTAAAATTTTGCGTTAAAAATCGTTAAACAAATCAACATAGAAATTATAGACATTTTTAATAGAATTTTTTATAATTATTATTCCATTTTTAAAAGAATAATTATATGCAAGAAATTTTGTACAGCTCTGCTGTCGTGTTAACTTTTTAAAGTACAAATGAAATTAATAATAATTATTTATAAATTCATTATTCACTTGTCTTCTACTTTCAGCTGTTTTAATGTTTTAGACGTTTACAGCTCAAAATGGAATGCGTTTAATAAATGATTAATAATTTTCAAATTCTACGGATGATCTAAGAAGCCTCGCAGGAAGTAAAGAGACAAGTCTTTAAAAGAACTCAAGTCTTTATTGGCCAATGAAAGAAATCAAAATAGATTGACAGTAATGTCTAAAGCAATCGTCGGTCGACTGGAAGTCTTATTTAATCTGGATAACCGCTTTAGTCTTAGATCACAAAAACTACAAGTTTCATCTAGCTAAGATGATAGAAGATATTTGCAGATTGCGTCTCTAATAGACTGAACCGGTAGCGCACAATGTATATGAATGTTTCGCACTGGCTTATATGAGGCAAGGACAGACACAAATAAAGTAACAAATGTTAGCAATTACTAGAGTCTCTGCAATGAGAAAGAAAGATAACAGATACGAGTTGACAGCCTGAAATAACTACAGACGAAAGTAAGGAATAGTGAGAGCTCAAGTATCAATGAAAGAATGGTAATAGTACCATCGGGTAATAGAAATCATTAGGTAGGAGGGAGGATAATTAAGCTGCTTGCTTGCTTTGGTATCCGCACTATATACATACAAGTATTTGAGATACTTCTAGTACCAGTTTTACAATGAAGTACATTTATTTGAAATTGAAATCACTAGACTTATAAAATTATATTTAAAATTTCAGTTCCTATCAGCATTTTTTAACGAGAAAATACTTTTACTTATTAATCTTAAGGTCGACATAGATTAAAAAATTGCTTAGAACTGGCTTTCAATTGTTGTTAAATCGAAAAAAGATCTTCTTTTAGTCTTAAAATCGTCAAAATTACGATTTTGTGTCAAGTCTGGCCACCGTGATTAATTTTTTTAAGATATTGTCTCTTCTTCTAATACTTTCTATATTAAATATATTTCCCAAGTTTATGAAAATTTTAAAACATTTTTATTTGGAAATTGTTTTTTATTTCAATTAAAAAATTTTTATTTTATTTTTATAACACTAATTTAATCTTTCTCTAAACTCACGCCAGCGTAACTTTTACATGGCCATGTGTTTTTTTTAGTAAAAAATAGGGATAAATATTGTTGACTAAGATGGGGTAAATTTATTCCCATGCTCATGTGTTTGTTTTTGTTCAAGTACTATATGCATCCATATACAAAAGTATGTATGTACATATATATATGAAAATTGTTGATGTAGGTTGTAGTTTTATTTTTGTAACAGAACCTTTTAAGCAGAAAAAAGTGAATACAGACATTAAACAAAAGTCACTCATGCGCTTATCCGGTAAAACAAACGTATTATTTTCTATTAAAAGTTCGATTTTCAACACTTAAACGGGAGTGGACAAACATTTGAATAATTAAACGGTTACATTAGAACTTTTAAAACTGTTCTTAATGGAAACAATTTTAATTACTTGGAATAATAAAACAAGTCAATAATAAAATAAACATGCATTTAATGCATTTTCAACACAAATAGGGCAGTTATTTTAAAAGTGGTAACGATTACTTAAGGGACTTTTTTAAATACCTTTAATAGAAATTACTTTTTATAAAAAAACTTCCACAAAATTGTATTAGAGCTAAGGGTGGGACTCTGGATATTTAATAATTCATTGTTTCTCAATAGTGAATACATTTTTTAATGAAAAAAGTTCTCTTTATGTTAGCGACGTTTATTTAGTTTCCTTTTATATTATAATGGTTTTGTACTCCTTCCTGTATCACAGCAAGAGCCTCCTCAATACGGAATCCTAATTTGGCTGGTAAATATTATTATTAAAATATAAATCGAAATAACGACACAAACAATTTGATAAATTAAGCAATACCATACAATTTATAAATTTATAATCACTTTTTTGTTGTTGTTGGACATTATTTCTTACCAGAAAATGATATAATGTCTATCCACCTAGAGTCATAACGTTCAAGAATATCATACGTATATTTTATGATATTTTATGTAAGAAAGATGTAATGTATTTATAAACTGAGCTGCAGAAAATCCTTGGTAAGCAAAGCCGGTGTTGATTGTACCTTGGGCCCGTCCAAAGTCCGGTTTTACGTGCCGATGACACTTTCATAAGTGACACTATGTCGATACTAAAAACGACACGATGTCCATTGACAAGATGACATTTTTCAAAATGACATAATGTCCATGTAACTTTTTGATGTGACATCGACCTAAAAATTTTAGTTCCAAATAATTGTTTTATTATCTTTCGACTTATTAAAAATAATTTTTTTAAATAAAATTGAAAACAAAATTATTTAAATTTTGCCTTTATGTCGTAAAAACTTTTTAAAAGACTTTTGTAAACTTTATACAGTCGTTTTGACGATTTTAATATTTTCTCAGCAAAATTTTACTTTTTATCTGGCAACTATGTCAGCAACAGTCAACTTTAAATGGTAACAAAATTATTTTATTTTATTTTATTTAAAATAAATTTGATACGTTAAATATTACGAAAGTTCACAAGCAATTCTTTATTGTGTATGGATATGTTTTACTGATTTTATGAACAGTACATTCCCTTTCTAAAATATTTGAAATTCTTGTTACATATTTCAATTAAATTGTCTCATGAGTTTTACAGTTAGAAAAAGAATCAAATAGAAAAAAAGTTTCATAAAGGTACTTGTAAAAACTATAATAAGAACATCCCTTTCTCACTGGAAAAGTAAAAAATAAAGAGATTATTTTTCAGTGTTCACGTGTTATTTGTCTAAACCATTAAACGTTAATTTTTCATTTTAAAAATAAAACAACTAGAATTGCAGCCGAACAACAAGAGCATAATAAATTATATTTAAACATCAAGCCCATGCTCACGCATGCATATCCTACACATTTATTCACACATCTTAAAAGATGTGCAGGAAAGAAAGTAAAAATGTTTTTTTGTTTTTTTTTTTTTTTGTTTTTCATTAAACACATCAACGACAGATTTTGTCTGCTAAAACAACTAAAATTATCCACAACGGATGTCGAACACATGTATGGGATCAATGTCAAAAATCAAAATAAAATTTAACTTCATTAAAATGCTTAAAATAGAAACAAGAGAAAAAGCCGAAGGCCTGATGCTAAATGTTTGGAAAATTTAGTTGTTAGTTATTTTTATTTTTTTGCCTGTTGTTTATTATATTTAAAAGAGGCGCACCTTTTTCTTAACGTTAAATTAAATAAATTTGTTGATCTTCGAGTGTCAATTTTTTAACCCTAAACAGAAAGTACGTAACTTTTTTAAATCGAAATCATAAATAGATTTATTATACATATTTTTGTTGTAGTAGATGTCATTGTATGTAACATATATCAAAGGCAATTGGTTTAGAAAGTATGTAGGGTAACAAAACATTATATAGTCCATATCGTTATTGAAGTTTTATTCAATAAATTGAAGTTTTATTCATATTTCGATTAACGATTCTCTACTGCATCACTAAAAGATTAAAAAAGTTGTAACAGTATTAAATTGCTTAGAGAATTTAATAACAAAATGCGTTAATTAAAAATTTTCAACTACAAAACTGTAGTTTTTATCAAGTTTTTTCCTTTTCCTGTAAAGAAGGGCATACATTAGTTAGGGCCTTTCAATATTAAGGTAACAAAATAAGGCTTAATTTTTAATTTTCTTTTTTTTATTGTTTTTTTTTTCATTGCCATTTTATTTAAAGAAAATAACAAAAATGGGAAGGAGCAACAATAATTAGGAAACAACAACTCCTGCCTTCCGATTCTAGAATTTTATGGCTCTCCACCTATACAATCGAGCAAAAAACATATGGTTTTAATATTTTAATGTTTTTTTCTGTCTCCTTGTCTTAAAAAACAACTCTGATCGCACAGAGAAAAACTTCTTTATGAATTATTTAATAAGATTAAAATGTACTGATTTGACAAAAGATCTGTTACACAAATATACTTTTAATCTACACTATCATACTTGTTGAGCACACATGTAATTTTTAACAGAACGTACGACTAAGTATGAACTTGAATCCTGGCCCTTGCCTTTCCAAGAATTCGCGTTATTCATACTTGTTCGTTTAGCAGCAGGCCAAGCGCTTTGCATTAGAAGCTGTTCGAGTGACTAGTAAATCGTCTCACGCCTCGTAGAGAAATTTTCTGCAGAGTCCTCTTCCTACACTATTAGTTCGGGAAAGTTCTAACGAAAGGCTTTACATGAGTAAAGGTCGTTAAAACAATAAGTAAGAAAATAATAGTGATGCGTATCGTAGGTATTGGTGTTTCAAAGAAAAAGAAGTATTTTTACTCAATTAAAGTTTTGCTAGTCCTTATAGAATAGTTATTCTCCGTGTCTGTTTCTGTATCCCTCTGCAATTAACTATTTCGTCGTATGATTTTCGAAGGATGTGGCCGCCACCGGGTTCGATTGTTCATTATCGTCACCGCTTATCCCTGAAGTTGTTATACTTTTCAGATAATTTGAATTCAGGTCTAATGTGATACTCTGAAAAAATGTATATTTAGATGCCACACTGACACGCAACTGAAAATGCAACTCGGATCGCACAGAATCTATTATTTTTGATTTTTTTAAAATCAGGAGATACCTATTAAACAATCTTTTACTCATATGTATAATTCATAATATCAAACTTTTTCAATACACATACAGTTTTATAACGACTAAATCGGGTAGAGAATCACTCCTTTTAGTACTAAAAATCAGAAGAGGTCGCTACGTTAACCTGAAGATAAATAAATTGTCATCAGTTTTCATGAAACCAGTTGCATGAAATTTTATACATATAAATTTTTTTTATTTTCGTTCAAGAGAAGAAAAAGAGGCTTATACGATGCTATTTTTTAAGAACATTTTTAAAGTCTTTTTTAAAATTGCGGCGAATTAATACTGCGTTTTTACGATCAAAATTTTATTGCAATAAACAATATGGCATCGAAATTTTTACATTTAACTTTTAATTTGATAATCTTTATTGTAGTTTCTTGTGTACCCAGCAAAAAAAAAAAAGACATGCAAAAGAAGTAGGTAATTCACGGGTTGAACGTAAAATTATCACATTAACAGAACGGCTTGGTATTTAAATGAATGCCTAAAACTAGTGATAATTCGATGATTAGGATACTTTTGTCATTAATTTTTTTTATAACTTCTTTTTTCGTGAACTTTTATGAGTTTTTCATGGGTTTAAAATTTATAACTTAAGTAGAATAAATCAACTTATTAAAAATGCATTATAGAGAATATGTGCAAGAGAAGCAATGAAAAAAACATGATTTTTGAACTACTTCATTTTTTAATTTAATTTCAAACAGCGTAAAATCTCTAAAAAAAACAAGGTGTATATAAAACAAGTGTCCAAACATCCCCTCAAAATACAAACCATGCCATTTTGCTTTCCCCGCTTGCTTCTCTCGACTTTTCGTAAACAAAAATTAATTTCATACATCTCGTATCACGAAAAAGGTTATCAAATAAGTTGTCTTAAGGCAAACCAATTACCAGATGGCCTTGCAATCCAATTCACTATTTTTGATGCTAGTCATTCCATTCAAACTCTATATAGATATAAAATATCTGTTAATATTTTTTTATATATAAAGTTTGACAGTAATAATTTTTAGTGTGTGCTGCTACCTGATGTTGATTCGCCTTGAGTTGTCTCTTAAATTTTAAGGGGATTTTTTAACATTTGATTATTATACACTTCGTTGTTCAGAATTATATCATCAGGGTTCATTTTTTCTTAAATAAACATAGACAATAACAATAGATTAAATTAAATGTAGATTAAATAGATTAAATTAAAAGTTTCTTCATAAAATCGCAGGTTTAAATTGCTGTAACTTTAAAAGAGAATTGTAAAAAAACAGCATCGTGTAAATTACGTGTAACAAAATAAATTATTTTTTAGCAGCTAACCCGCTTTCAATATTGGTTTTGCCAATTTCAAAGCGCTTTATTTTTGTTTGTTTTATATATTTTTGTGTTGATCTAGTTTTATCTGATACATCTTGATAAATATTGCTCTTAAAAAGATTTCTCACTAGATCTTATTGACTGACCTTTAACTTTTTGTAAAGGGTTAAATTTTGAAGTTCTAAAAGTATAAAATTGGAAAAAAAAAACAGAAAAAAATATTAATGCAGTAAGTAAATTTAATCACGAATGTTTTTTCTTTTTGTTTTTACATGAACAACTTTGTAACAACTCAATTCTAAAAATAAAAACACAGGAACAACAACACATTTAACACACGTTTAAATGTATGTATGTCTGTATTACAATATGAATAGTAGATGTATCTTATAGTCATATTTTCCCTTCAATTTAGAGGATTTAAAACCATAAACAAAACATTGGCTGACTATGACTGAATGACTGTATGACGAAATAACCGTGTATAATGTTTTTCTGCCTTCCTGTATGTTTATGATGGTGTTGTTGTTGTTATTATTGTTTTATGTCTTTAGTTTATTATAGCATGTGCTTGTGTTTTAATATATTTTTGTCTTCTTGTTGTTGGTAGTTTTCCTTATATTTTCTTTAAATATTCCAATTTTCATTTTTATACAAACATACATGCATACATATACATACATAAATACATACATACATATGTTTATACTTTTCTGGTAACATAGCAAGGCATATGCAGTTTTTCGAAAATTTTGACGTTTTTAGTGAGTGGAGTTGTATTTTAACAATAAACTCCGACTGCTTTACTATACGTGTTCGTGTGCTTGCTTCCTTCCTTGTTTTGGCTGCCTGCCCAACCGTTACACATGCGTTAGAAGTTGTATGCCCGTTGATCATTTGCGGAAATTTCATGCATTTTAAAGGCATGACATGACCTTTCTAAAAGCCCATATGTGTTTGATTATTAGGATTTTTCTTATTGTGGACAAAAAAATTTTAAAATTTTGTTTTTGTTTTCCTGTAATTTCGAGGAATTTGTAGATTTTAAGAAATATTCAAAATTTAAGGCTTAAAAGTAGTATGTTTAAAGATATGTGTGGCTTATTAACATATTTTGCAGCCAAAAACCCAACAACATTTTCTTAAACATTTTTATTTCTTTAAAATAAGAAATTATGGCACTGTGGCATGACACATTTTCCTAAAATAAAATTACTGATACCATTTGATTTCTAAATTTCCTTTTTATTTATTCAATATTCTATTCAGAACATTCTGCAGCAACAAAAACAACAACTACTACTTTTATTTCAACTTACAAATTAAGTTGAATTTGCCATACATGTGAAATGTATACTTTTCAATAAAAATTATTTTACAATGAAAGAATGTCATAAACTATTTTCTTTTTACCATAAATACAATTTTTCTTTAGAATAATAAGGTCAATGTGGCCTAGAAAACTATCTTACAGATTTTATAGTCTTAACTAAACAACAAATGAAAACTACTCTCTCAATAAAAGCCAAAAATAGTATAAAAAATTTAATAACATTAGACGTGTTGTGAAATGTCACTAATTAGCTCCAGCAGATGTTGTTGATATCGTTGGATTGTATGACGATCATAACAATGATTAAAGAAAGAAGGAAAAAAATCAAGAAGTTACAAATAAATCACCTAATTTTATCAGCTGTTCGTCAGTTGGCTATTGGAAAAGAACAAATTATGGCCACAACCATAAACAAAAACCCACTATCATGTGACCCATACCTGTTTATTGTTGCTTATGTTATGTGTAACTATTTGTTCTTAAAAGCAACTTAGTTTTGTGGTGCAACAAGTGAATGATGATTACAAAAAAGTTAAAAGAAGCTTGAAAAGCTTGTTACAGAAAAATCTCTATTTTATCTATTACTCAATTTGGCGTTTTTTGTAGCAATAAAATCACAAACAACTAATTTTATAGTTTGTAGAAGAGACTGTTTGCTTAAATCAACGTATGACAAAACTACAAAATGACAAAATTTTAAAATTGCCCAAGTTTCCTTTTCAAGCAGCTTTTTGCCATAACAAAGTTTAATAAAAATTAAAGAATGAGAGAGAGAGAGAGAGAGAGAGAGAGAGAGAGAAAGCAAGAGTGTATTTAAGAATTGCTCTTGTCACAAATTAATTCTGATAATAAACTTTAAGTAAAATACTTCACTTATCTGAAAAATGATTGATTGTTAGCGATTAAAAATATTTTTATTTAAAATGAAGTATAAATTTTCTATGGTTTTTAACAGTTCCAATCAAACGTTGCTTTTAAATTACTACGTTGATTTTTTCCAACTTATAAAAGTTTCGTCGTCACTTTTTTATAATCTCGTTTATAATCATTTATTGCCAATTTCTTATTGGACTACTTAATATGTTAATATTGCAAAATATTATTATTGCTTGGTTTTAGAAAAACTTATGTTTAACAACAAACAATTTTGGGATTTTCTTACAAGATAAATATCATCATACTGGTTACTTTATATTTGTTTTAAAAGCTAATTTTTCTCTTTTTGGCAAAGTTTCGCATATTAATTTTTTTAACTCGAAGTTGACTGATTCCTCAGTTCAAAGTGGAAAACGTGACCCTATTGTTTTCGTCACAATGTCGTTTTGTCCATTTGTCTCTCCGTTTGTCACAGCCTCTAGAAATGTAGACTCTTTAAGTTTTTACAGAACATGGTAGCCTTTATAACAAAAAATACTAAAAATTAAAGGGTGTTTCGAAAGTGACGTAAATTTGATAAAAATATGGTTGTTTTTTAAACTGCTATAAGCAGTGAAACTTTTACGCTATAGAGAAAAATAACTTTAAATGACAGGGTGTCCCAATATTGATGTGATATATCCTTAGTTTTCAACCCTAGCAACCAGACATTTAGAATTCACACATAATATATACTAATCTTATACTATATATATACTAATCTTTCCCCTATCCTATTTCTTATTTTTCTTAATAATCTTCTACGTCAGACTTCCAACCCTTTCTTTTTTTTGCAGATGACAGTAACATATGCCATTCATTTTCGTTTCGCAGAAGACTGGGCCTTCGGGAAATATAGGCTATGAGAAAGCACATGGACGATACACTTAGTAATTTCCGAATGGGCCCTGGCGAACAGGGTTCAGTTTAACGCTTATTAAACCCAGTGCTGTGTGCTTTCGCACAGGCGTATATGTATATTAAGGAAATGATACAAAAAATAAATCGTTTCGACGTATGAAATATAACCTCACAATTGAAGAATTGAAGTCAACTTGTTAGGATAAAGACAAATTCAATGGACTGCTGTGATGATATCGGATTCAATTTTCTTTTGATTTTATATTTTTTTTAATATCAAATAAATAATAGACTTTTTTTGAAAATAAGTTTACTTTTTCCCAAAGCAGCAAAATACATAAGAAAAATGTTTTAAAAATTGTAGCAACATAAAAAAGGAAGACAATTGAAAAATTCAAGCTCAATAGAAAACGCAGAAAAATTCAAACAGATTGTAATTTTGTGCGGATTGTTTAAACGTTGCTAATTCTTAAAACTTAATATAAAAATAAAAAACCGATTCTGCATCCGTTAGGTTGTACTTGTTCTTATAGAAAATCTAATAAGTCGACTGTGTTGCTCAAATTTAGTGAAACATAATACACTTGGACAATGCGTATGCATAAAAATTAATTTTTTCTGTACAAATAACATGAAAACATTAAACTCATTCTAGTACTGCAAATTAAGCGAAAGTGCATTTCTTAAAAAGTATCGTTTTCACACTTCTTTTTTAAATAAATTGTACTTTTGAAAAAATATAATTTTTAAAGCATTTTTTTCGTTTTTTTTTTCTTTGTTTTGTAAAATACCATGATGCTTTAAATTCCGAAATCAGTTTGTATATGCGATGAAAAATTTTCTTTTATTTCGGTTCCCATTAGATGAAGGCAGATTTTTTATAAAAAGAAAAAAAATAAATAATTCTATTTTCAACAACAAAATTGCATTTCTTATTAAGTTTGGAAAAAATTGATCTTTATTGCTAAAAGGCAAACAAAGAAACGCAATCATTTGTGGTTCTTTGCTCAAAATGAATTTAATTTGCCAATAATTGCAAATAAATATTTAGTTTCTTTCAAACATTTTGCTGCCATTGTAATGCATCTGAGTGTGTTAAATTGTAATTTGTGTAAACAAGCTACAACATCAGGAAACGAGCAACCAGGAATGGAATATTCAGTAAACCATGAAGAACCATAGTTACTTTATATTAGACTATTAGCAAAAACTGTTTTTTTTTTCGAATAAAAAATTTTTAAAATTGATAAAATTGGCCGAATAATGTTCTGTACATGTTTTTGTTTGCCGCATTAATAAAGTTCATCCACGAATAGAGGAAAACTATTACAAAACAAGATTTTAATTGCTACTAAGAATCTTGTCGATTGAAATTTTAATTTTCCTACCCTGTATTGAAAGTAAAAGGCACAGTGGAGAATTTAGAAATTGATCTTCTACATTAGTTGAGCCTAAATAAACAAAAGATGTTAAAGTTCTCAAGCCAACATTTGTTAAATAAATATTTGTTAGTTGTTAGTTAATTCATTTAGTTTCTGTTATTTCTGTCATTTTCACTTTCGAATGACAAACATGTTTTTGTTAAAATCAAACGGACAGAAACAGAAACAAATATTTTATCTGCAAATGTTTATCAACAATCATCTCTTTTTTCCCATTCGATTTTTAATTGTTTTTAAAACCTCTAAACATAACAAACAACAGTAAATATCGATTTTGAGCTCATACATGTCTTGAATGAATAAAATCAAAAAAAAAAAAAAAAACACAGAAAACACACACATCAAATAATAAACAATAAAAACCACAATTATCCCCTAGAAATTTATTCACTAGGTATTTTGCTGCTAAACTGATAAGCATCACTTACAAATATCTAACGCCTTCAGAAAAAAATTAGACAAATATACAATAAACACGTACCACTACAATTAAAATACAAACATATTAAAGGATAAAAAATGGTGGTTTAAAACAGTTAATGGGTGATCGTTTGATTAAAATTCGTTTAGTGTGGTTGTTTGTAGAAAATTTTCTATTTGGTAGTTTGAGGTGGGTTCTATTCGGCAATGATTACCTAAATTTTCTCAGTATTTCTTTACTACGTACGTGTGCACTATTTGTTTTTATTGTCCTTTTCTATTGTTACATTACGGAAGTAGCAAATAATAATTGCCTAAGGGCGTTGTAACCAAACAAAAGAAAATAAAACTTCGTAAACGTAAAAAGGTTGGTGTGGCTTAAATAAACGTTGTTAAAAAATTTTAACAAAAAACAAAAAATCTAAGGTATAATTTCTTAACCTGGGTAAGAAATTTTTATTTAAAACCTCTTTACACTTCTAAATCTATTCACTCTTGCACATTCACAAGCAAGAGAAAAATAGTCAAGCTTGATCATGCACGATCATGTTTTTGAATGTTCAAAAATTAACTCACAAATTTCTTGCAAAAATAAAATAAAATATTTTTTTTTATTTTTGGCTCTGAACCAAAAAGTATGATTCCTAACCCAATTGTAAGTCTCTATCACTAAAACCGTTGTTACTATTTAAACGTAAACCAAAATTGTATTTTAACTGTAGTTAAAAGTCATAAGAGTGAAGTTTTGTTTTGCATTTTATTTAAAGCAGTTGCAGAAAGATACCTAAAAGGAACTTTGTCCGCCTTGAGAACAAAGTCAAAAATTAAAATTGAAAGGGTATCCCTATAGGGATATATTTTCAAATAAAATGTATTCATAAAGACTGATAGAATGAACTGTCATACTGGACTCACTTTTTGACATGATATATAAGTACATTCTAGCAAATCATCATAAACAGATTGACGCTTGAAGAACAACAACTATCAAATTATACAGATTTACTTTGGAAACCATTTGCTAAATCAATTGGCGGAAAGGCTCATTTTTGGCTTTAGGGGCTTGTTAATAAAAATTAGCCGCATATAAACTGAAACCAATACACAACAGAACCCACAGTTTGCATTAGATTCAGAAAAATGCATCATTGGTCCCGATTTCTTCAAAAATGAATCTAGAGCCCGTGTTAGGGTCAATTAATATCGCTACACCTTCATGATCAATACTTTTTTATTTAAAAATATTAATAACATTGATCGAGGCGGGATGTGCTTTTAACAGGGTATAACTATGTGCCATACGGCGATCGCAACCATGACTTATTGAAGTCAAAATTCAGTGAAAAATTGATTTTGAGAAATAGGCCTTCAAAGTGCGATTTGACACCTCTCGGTTGTTTCATGTACATAAAGTAACTGTTTTATGCTGATCAGTAGAAATCGCCGCCATAGAGGCTAAGACTGTTCGTGTCATTCATGGCATACGTTTATGGCATATGGTCACGGTGACCATATGCTCGAAATCATTCTAAAATGTTAATGAAATAAAATTTTTATAAAAATTAAATATTAGTGTTATTTATTACAATTTAATTCTTAAGAAAAATCCTTTTAAACTGTTGTTGGAAGACATTTAAAAGTTATATAAAGCATATGCCCTCCATAAGTATAAAAATAAAAAATTAAATTAGGAACGAAAAAGTGATCCTATAAAATACCCTTTTTTGTCGTATATTGTCTTATCTTTGAAACTCTACTTTGCAGACAGTTTAAACATTTAACAATTCATGGCTAATACATAGTGTTAGTCATACCTTCTCATGGTAAATTTGTTTAAAATTGGCTAAGAAATTTTGCTTTTTACTTAAGAGTAGGTAATTTCAATCGCTGGATGAGATCTCACAGCATCTATTTTGTAACTGCTCTAATTTAAGAGCTCGCAAATTAGATTTCCTTGGAGACTGTCAATTGCCTCCAAGGGAAATATGGATATATTTACAGTATGGATATATTTAAATTTTTGTTAACTTTCAATACAAAATAAGTTTTCTTTCAGTGTTTTTTTAAGCTAAAAAAATTTTATTCAGTTTCTTAAAACTCTTAAATAGTTTGAAGACATTTTAAATATTAATATATTCCTAATTTTTCAAATACTTAAATGTAAATGTTTGATAAATGTGGGTTGTTTCTGCTCATTCTTTTTAATTTTTTACCTTAATTAAAAAACAATCGAATATTCGCAAGTGTTTAGTTTTTTTTGTAGAACAATTCAATTTCAAATAACATTTAATTTTATTATAAACTTGTTTAAAACGAGTAGAACGTTAACAAGACCATTTTCGATAATCTTAAAAGATTTAAAGTGCTTATGAAGTGTGTATTGTATCTGTAAGAAACGTCAAGTACTTGAGAATTGTGCGCGTATTTCAAATCGCAAAGAATCTTTCTGTACAATCACTTGATGTCAACAATTTTAACAAATAAATTAGTGTATCGAAAGCAGAACAATTTTAATTCTCTTTATTCTATTTTTTATAAAAAAATTTACAAAACAAAAAATTCAAATACAAATGTAAGTTCTTAATGTATCCGAAGAACTGCCTAACCGTGAGACCCTGCAGAATTCATTACAAAAGTACAGCAATTGGTAAATTTAGTTTTAAAAAATGTGAGGGTATTTTTACAAAGTATAAAAAGTGCCAGCGGTTATTTATAAATAAGTGATAAGTCAGGTAATCTTATTGCATCTCTGTGTGTGTGTATGTGTCTATATCTAAAAGATTTAAGTGCTTTTACTTTATTGAAGTTTTGTTAGACATACAACTTCACATTTTCAAGTATTTTTAGACAAACATGCAACATGCTCCTCTTTAATGTGTGAACTTTGTTAAGATTGAGGTTTTTATTTCTTGCTGGCTGGCATTTTAAATGCTTTAAATTTTTTAAAAGAAAATTGTTAATTTCAGTTTAAAAGTTTATTCAGTCGTTTTTTTTTTTTTTTTTGGTTTTTTTGTTTTAGTTTTATTTATTTTTTTTATTTTACGAAAAAAGTTTAAGAGAACGTAAAAACAATGTAAACACATTTTAGCAGACCATTAAAACTATTTAGGACATCAGCTTTTATTTATTTACATACACGTACGATTTGAACACAGTTCGGTCCGTGTTTTATGTTGATGTTACAGATTTTTCGGTTGTTTTGCCATCGTGGTTTAGCTAGAGGGGGGAAAGATGGAGTTCATAAGAAAGGTAAATAAAATGAAATGTTTTTTTTAATGTTTATAAAACAACTTACGAATTTATATTTTTGTTTGTGTATATTTATTTTATACATTTATGGTCATAATGTATTTTCCCCAAAATTTTAAAAGTAAAATAACTCAACAACAAAAATGATATATTGACCAAATAAATGTTTACTTGACCCAATTAGAAAACACTAATATTACATGTACTTATTTTAAGTGATGACAATTTTTGGGCGAAAATTAATTATGTTCGTGTAAACAAATTTCCAACGGAAGTCCAGAGACTTAATGAATTAATTAATTTCAAGTTGTAGCTGTAATTTACCTGTTTGTCGTATTTAGAAAATTATTTAAAGAAAGAAAGCCCATATGAAAACCAAAGGTCTTACTGAAATTATTTTTACAAATTTGCTTACATGTAAGCTTAAAGGTAAACACATGTAATGTATTTATATGCGACGGAAAATATGCATTTGATATGAAGGAGCTGCTACTCATTGGACTAAAACTCACCTCAGAATTATAAATTGAGCGTTTCTTTTAATAACATGATTTAATTCCTTAGAGAAATTATGGGAAATTTAAAACTGCTATATAAAAAGCTAATATTTGTATTATATGTTGACTGATGTAAAATTATAAACCATAAATGACTCTATAAAAACTAACTTAATGAAATAAAAATTATATTCTTAGGATTCAATATGATTAAAAAATACATTTAAAAAATCTTTAAAAAAACTATCTTGAAGTAAATATTTAAAGAAGTAAGTTTTAAAAAGTACTTATTCAAAAGGCACCATTTTAAAAGTACCATTTTAAAAAGTTCCCTTAAAAAGTAACCTTTATGATAGTTTTAAATAGTGTATCTAAACAAAGCTCAACTTTTTTTCAAACCTATATTTAATAAAAAGTACTTTTTTAAAAAGTATTAAAAAAGTAGTTTTTTAAAAAGTATTAAAAAAGTAGTTTTTTATAAAAGTGCCTCCTTGAAGTGAAACCCTTTGAAAAAATTAACTTAGCTTTTAACTATTCTGAAACATTATATAAATTGCTTAAAAAAGCACAATGGAGCCGTAACGAAATATTATAATGACAATTAAATATAATAAGAAATGGCACGCTCTCCAAAAATGTCTATATCCGAAGGAAGCATATATATTAAATTACTGATTTATTACCAAATTGTAGCGTTAAAAAAAGGAACTTTAAAAATGTTCTCCATGAACTTTAATTTTGTAAAAAGTAGCTTTCTCAAAAAAAAAAAAAAAATTAATAAATAAATAAATAAATAAAAATAAACAAGAGTAAGCAAAAGTACTTTTAATGGAAGTATCTGCTTCGGAAATTGTTCATAAAAAATACTTTATAAAAAGTACATTAAAAAGTACTGTAAAGTATTTAGTTTAGTACAAAATAATTACCTTTTTTAAAAAGTGTTGTTCTCAATTAAAAATATTCTTAAAATAAAACATTCTTAAAGAATATTTTCATAAAACAAAATCAAGACAATCCTAAGTTAATCATGCATAAAAATACCGGATGTCGAAAACCATTCTTTATATCTTAAATATCGTGAGAAAATTAATTTAAAATTAAAATAAATTAAACGCTTTTAATTCTAGCAGGAATTATAGGAAACTAAAGGAATTAATAATAATAAAATTTAGTTGACTGTTGAAGTCGATCTCTTACAATAATTAATGACACAGAAAATAAATGTGCGTGCCTAAATCAGATAAATAATTGTAGTTAAATAATCAAAAATTACAAAAAATGCCGAACAAAAATAACATTAATAAAAAACAAAGATAAAGTAAAAAAAAATATAAAATATTTAAAAGTAAGTATATAATAAATGATATAAAAGAACTTGACAACATATTAAGTATGAGTACTAAAGTTAAGAAAAACAACAACTGCAAGCAAAACACAGCCTCATTTAATGAACCAGGAAAAGAACTTCTAAAATACAACACACCCTCACTATTGTTCGTTTTTATCTTTTTTAATTGAACAGAAAATTCTTACAAGAAATAAAATAAAATAAAAATTGTAGGAATAAAAAATCCCAGTTTTTTGTTTAAATGATGCAGTCATGATATTTAAACAATTGTTTTTTTAAGATAATTTAAAAATGTTTTATATACATTGGAAAGATTTTTTTGCGGTTGTTGTTTTAAAGGCCATTGTAAATAATCACCTCAATAGAAAAAATGATATGTAAAATATTTTTTTATTTTGATAAAAAGGCTGTCTGACTATCTCTTGTCAGTTTAAATTTAGTCATGCCTTACAAAAACTATAGAAAAATAACCAGATACTTTATAAGATTTTAAATTTCCAAAATAAAATTGAAAATGTATCTTAAACTTTACACCTCATAAATAATCAAATATGGCATGCAGTGATACTCAATGTATGTAGTATGTATTTATATACTACAGAGGCATATGTAAGCATGCATGTAAGCAGTATGCACATATATTCGTTTTACGATTAGTTTAAAATTACTAACAGTCAGATAAATCTCCTGATGCCTTTTAATACGTAATAAATTTGCCCATTTTTAAACAAAATAAAAACATTAACAAAAACAAAAAAAAAAATAACATTATTAAACAATAATACTGACTTTTGTGTGCCCATCTTAAATGTACATAATTCCTATTTTATTGAGTTTCTATGGCAGTGCTTTCAAAAGTGTTTTGTATTGAAAAAAGGCCTGTCTGTTAGTGATTCTTTATGATCTGTTTACAATGATACCCTTTTGATCTTATTATTGCCTTTTTTTCAAAAATAAAGTATTAAAGTTTCTTTTATTTTTTCTAAATAAATGGTTGCTTGATGATTTTCTTTAGTATGCAAAGCCTACTTGCTGTTGTTGTTGTTGTAAGCGGTTGATCATCAATAAAACATTTTTCATAAAATTCGATTTTTGCAAATTTATAACTTTTTCTCAACTATTGTAAGAAGAAAAGTCAAATGTCAAATTTAAGCGATTTTTTTTAAAGATTTGTAAAAAGAAATCGTTTAGTAGATGCGTATTTAAAAATGTTTTTTTTTTAATTTTTATGAGATATTTATAACAGTTGTTATTAGATTTGTGCAAGAAAGCTATTTTTTGTTAAACTTTTCTTTTCAAAATGTTCTCTCGTTTAGAATTTTGTTCTTCGGTAGGTCTATTGTAATAGTAAAAGACTAAATTTGAGGATAAGGTAGTTCAAATGTAACTTTCTAAATTTTTTAATTGGCTTCTAAAATTCTCATATTCTTTTTAATTTTTATTCTTTTTATTTTGTTCATATATTTACAGTCAAATGGTATTTTGTCTCAAAGAATAATTAGTTGAATTACCTTTTTAAAAATGTAATTCCCATTAATTGAGCGTAACAATTGTTAGATGTGAATTTTGGATTTAAGCCGTTACTGGGCCATGCTTCTCCGAAAATATGGCTGATAAACCGGTAGCTATTGCCAATACTTGAAATCGTAGCAAGGCTAAATTTTTCCTATTCAACATGATATACGAAATTTTCTTATTCATTTTGATAATAAGAACTGGCCACTTAGATCACGTAATCCAACACTAATTAATTGGAAAGTCTATGCCGAAACATTAAAGTGGGAAATTTATCTCAATGTCGTGAAAAATGCGTTGAAAAAGATTGTTTGGCCAGCAAATCTTAAATACAAAAAAATTCAACAATAAATAGGCCCATTGTAAGTTGCGATCAAGGACGAGGGGCTTCGTACTATAAACGAGCCATAAGTTGCTACTATTTTTATATCCTTCACCACAAAATGTGGAAAAAGTGTACATCTAAGTTTGTTATTCTGTTTGTAATTTCTACAATATCCATTTCCTATCCCATAAAGTATATGTATTCTGAGTCCTTATGCATAGCGAAGTCGATTGAGCGATGTCCGTCTGTCCGTCTTTCTGTCCGTGTTAGTGTTTAAATAAACTTTGCCAAGGCACTAGATGAGCTAATAAAAATTTAAATTAGCTAATCGATAGTTATAGTTTCAAAAAAATTGCTATTGAAAATATGCAATATTAGTCCATGTCTCTCGAAGTAGTTGGCTAAACACCACACATGCTCCTAATTTTTCCATATCATTTGAAACAGTAAAGAAACTCCAATCAACAAAAAAAAAAAAAAAATATGGAGCGATATAGAATTAAAAAATAAGAAAAAAAAAACCGCAAGTGAAAAAATTGGCGCTCGCCCATGTTTTCCGAGTTATGGGCCTCTAAAATTTATATAAAAGAGTTCGATTGTCAATATGGGCAATACGGGTATTATTTAAAAGCTTTTGAAGAGATCTTTCAGGATATACTACATTTCTTAAAAGATGCTTAACCGATGTAGAGCCAATACAAATGTAAAATTATATGTCGTACTTATTTTTTATTTTTATTTTTTAAGCCTTTGCCACTGCAGTATTTGTTTTTTTGAAAGGAGCTACTTTACCTATCTAGATTTGTATACATGGTGAAGGGTATAAAGATTCGGCTTAGCGGAATATAGCACTCCTACTTATTTTTATAAAGATTTAAAGTGCCAAAATACAAATACTTGAGGTAATAAAATTAACTAAAATAATATCAGTTTTGTCTAGACCTTTCATTTACGGAAAAGATTTTTAATTTCTTTTTTAAATAATAGTAATAACAATAATAATAATAATAATAATAATAGTAATAATTTGTACTTACGAATTAGTGTGAGGGCCACTACGTCCCTTGTGTAGGGCAATACTGAAACCAAACATGGTATTGGATTCCATACGTTGATGTTTCGTATAGCTGGGTATATCGATGTTGTAAGCTGTTACCAAAGGACTCAATAGCGTAATCCAACACAGAAGCAACATGATCATCCAACCATGTGAAGTTTTTGTAATGTAAAATATTTTATTTTGGCGCGGGGGTGCAGAGCGTTGCTTTGGCGGTATTGTAAAATTTTTTAACTTCATTGTGATGTGAATATTTTACTTTTAAATCAATTTTTTTTTTCTTCCTTAAGTGAACACTTATTATTTATTTTTATTCCAAATAATTTTTATTTTGAACACAATTTTCTATGATAAAATTAATTACTTAAAATTCGTCATAATTTTTGTTTAATGAAATAGAAACGCAAAAAAAAATCTCGTTTTGGGTGTTTCTTTCTTAGTGCTGATGTTTTTTACTGTTTGTTAAATTTTTGTTGAAATTGTCGCGATTGTTGTTCTCGTTATTGCTAAAGATCAAAAATGTTAAAAAAATTAATTATTTTAATTATTTTTTATTCGAGTTATTCTTTTCGGCTTTTTTTTCATACTTTCTTGTCAACGTTTTTTTTTTTTTCTTAACAAAAAAACTTGAGTTTTTTAGATAATTTATCTTATTTGATATATTTTTGTTTTTTTATTTATAGCAACATATAAAACTGTTAATTGAAAACGGCAAAGAAAACAAAGTTAAAAAATTCAAATTGTACAGTAATATAAGAATGAGCATAAATTTTATAGAGCTTTTTATCATTTTTTAAACAACGTACAAAGAACCTTATTTTCAAAAACTGATAATCTCACTTTAAATATTTTTTTAAGGTTTTTATCGCCTATAATCTAATATAATAAATAAACCGCTGGGAATCAGATTAAAAAAAGTTACAATTAAAACACCTTGGGGTCACTACATTTTTATTTTTAAATATTTGACCTTAATTATAATTTTAACCGCTACCATCATAAAGGGTAAAAGTACTTTTAATTGAATTTACAGCCTACCGATTGATAGAACATTACACTGCAACAGCTTAAACAATTTTAGTTTTAAAAAAGTACTTTAGTCATAATTACGTATTTTAACGACTAGAAGTTACTATGCGAATCAAAAAAATCTAAAATTTGCTTAGAAGCAAAAAGGAAAAAAGTACTCTTGCAACAAAAGAAAAAAACGGTACATGAAAAAATTTTCAAGAACATTAAAAACGCACTTCACAACATATAATAAACACGAATACACAAAACAAATGTGCTATATTGTAAGAAAATATTTTTATTTCAAACATATTTTAATACAAGAAAAGTACGTTAGATCTAAAAAGAGCAAAAGAAAAGTACATACAGAAAAGTACTATGACCAAAGTTAGAAAACATTTTTTTCAAAAAAGTACCTTAGCGCTTAGAAATACATTTAGTACCAAGCAAGTACTTAACCAAAGAAAAAAGTCATTTTAATTGAAAGCAAACTTTTTTTACTTCTTTCTACACTTGTTTTTATAAAAGGCAAATCGCCTTTCAATTATGTAAAAGTACTTTAAGCTAACATAGAAAGTTTATATATATATATGAAGTAGTAGGGTATAATATATTTTAGGACCTTTTATAAAGTACTTAAGAATGCTCAAACAATTAAAGCTAAATCAATGCTCTAAACGCTCCTTAGCTTTAAGTATTTTTTTTTTTTTTTAGTAAAATAAGGTCTAGGCATGGAAACAGTACTGCAGGAAAATTACGTTAATATGATAAGAGTACCTTAAAACAAGAACAAATTATAACGTCCTTCTACGAATTTGAATTGAACTAATTATTTTTTTCAATGTTTTTATCTTATAAGACAAGAAACCTTTAAAAGTACAAAAAAAAGAGTTCTGTTGTGTATCTTTTATTATTTCTCAACATTAACACATAAATTAAAAACAAAAATAGCAGCTAAATATTATTTTAAACAATTAAAACACGATCATATTACTTAGCAAGCTTTTTTAATTAACTTCATTGACAAAACAATAAAGACCAGAATAAAAAACAGCAACACACGTCTTTTGACTCAATAAACTTTGCAATCAATTTCAATTTCATCTTGATATAAATGCGAGCGAACACATGTATAATTTTGTCTTTACGACTCTGTGTCTATCTGTAGCACTCAACTCAATTTGTGTATAAAAAAACACCAAGGTTAATAAAATAAGTTGAAATGCTTAAAACAAAGTTAACAAAACAATAAAAAACGGTACAAACATTCAGCAAATAAAAATGAACACAAAACAAGAAAAAATTTCTTTATCACTTTTATAATTTTTTGGTTAAAAATTGTATTTTTAAGTTTAAAAGGTAGAATCACACGCAACCCTCGCAGTTAAGGTATAAACAACATCTGTTGAGTGCAAAACCAAAAATCTACTTCAAAACGAAAACTAAGCTGACGTAATTCTGCGAAAACGTTTAATATGTTAAGTACAGTGGGTGTATTTTGAGTATATTTGTTTTTTTTTTTTTAATTTAAATTTAAAAAGCCTTATATATTTAAAAAAAATTTAATAAAATAGAAATTAATGACATAATTGAGTAATTAACCACATTGTCTTTTGTTTTATTAAAAAACAATTTTGTGTATTTAAGAGTGCTGACAACAAACTATAGCACTTTAGCTAACGCCAAAATGAAAGCTTAAAATTGAGACACAGGAAAACAAACCAAGCTTGCAAAAGTGTTTAAATATAAAAATAATTGATTTTAAAAATTGTTGTCGCCAGATGCAAATATATTTCTTTTATCTTTTATATCTTTATAAATATTATCGATTACGATTTAAAGATAAGATATTGGGAAACCCTCGAAATCGCTTTTCACTGCGGGCTTTCTCTAATTTTTGGCTTGATTTCTACATTCCAGAGATAAAAACCTATGACATACGAACAGCGACAGAATACTAAACACGAATTTAAATGTTTTTAGTACATAATCTTCACTTGAGCCGACGCTGTGCTGTTTTTTTCCTCTTCGGAATAAAGTAGCTTCACGTACACCATTTTAATAATAACATTATATTTGTAAGCTAAAACATTGTTATCCAAGAATGGATAAGTTAATGCAGTTATAAATACAATCCAAAATTGTAAAGTATCATTGCATGTCAATGATTTTTTTAGTACAAATAAATTTTTTTACAGATTTTTTATTTATATTTATTTACTCAGTTTTTTATTTTTAAAGTTGTAAAGCATTTGTTTTTTACATTTATTCATAAAAATTAAATGCTAAACTTTTTTAAATATTTTCAATTAATTTTTAATGTGTGTTTTGTGTAATTTTAGTTCGAAAATATACTTTAGCAAGCCGATTTGAATAATTTGAAAATTTTGTTTGCCATCGCCGTCGTTGCTTCTCAATTATTTAAAGTTTCTGCAACTTGAACAATAATCTTAGCGGCTGGCAAAACGCTTATGTCACTTATTTCGCTCTTAAGGCAAAATTGCAAAAATACACTGTAGAAAAGTCTTAACAGTCGGTTTGTTTTTTTAGAGTTTTAATATTTTTTCTTTTGGGATTACGGCATGTGTCATGATGTGAGAACTAAGACTTGAAGAAAACTTCTTTTTTTTTGTAATTTTAAACATTCTATATTTTCTATCTGATGTGTCGGCCCCGAATAGTTCTTAGTGGCCAGGCAGACCATTTTAATAAACAACACTAGAGATGTGCCCGGTCGTTCGTTTTAGTGACCGGTCATTTATAAAAACTGATCCGTTCGTTCAATTCGTTCAATTTGATCGATCGATTATGTTAGGATCTTAAGAAAGAGACAAATATAGTACTTTTTTCTATGAAGAAAACACAAAGCAAAAAAAGTTTTTTTTTCACAAAAGGAGTAAAACTTTTTCGTAATAATAATAAATAAAGAATTTAATTATTTAATTTCTTAAAAATATGATATACTGTGATTATACTGTGAGATAATTCCAGCGTAGGCAAGTTAAAACGTCTCTAAATCTGCAGTGTTTATTGAGTACAGAAATTGTGATCTATGGCAGAAATATACAAAATTTTAATTTTCTCCTTCCTCTATAAAATGCAACCAAATTTTGCTTCTTTTTTCTCTGTGTCATTTCTTTAGTTTACTTTTAATCACTTTTTATTAATTTAAATATTACAACTTTTTTATTATTAAAGAAACACTGTATCAAAAAACTAAACTTTAAAAAAAATGTGAGTATGTACTTATATACTGCAACTGCTTTTAATACACAAAAAATCAACTGAAATAAAAGAACATGACAAAAAAAAAACGAGAACTAACACCTGAACGAAAGAGAACCAAACACTAGATTATAATCCGTACACTTTTGAACTAAAGGAACCGGTTAAATGTCTAACTCAATCCGTTCACTTAAATCGTTCGTTCAATTTATCCCGTATCCGTATTGAATGAAAACTCCTCAGTAAAATGACCGGATCATTACGTTTACTTGAGTGATTCGTTCAATTTAACCTATTCGTTCACGAACGACACATCTCTAAACAACAGGGGTTATAATGAAATTTTTTTGCATATTTTTCTGTGTGGTTGGAGGAAAACCGTCCAGTGTTTCCCATTTAGTGGAATCGTGATTTCTAAGAATTTGTTTCTAATGGTCGACGTTTAATAATTTTTTTTTCAATTATTTCACTTGTTGAACATGAACAAGAGTTTTATTATTTGTTATTCATTTAATTTTTTGTTTTAAATATTTTTTAAATAAAATAAAATATTACGAATTATAGATAAATATTGTAAAACTATTTTAAATATTATGACTATAATTATAATGAAAATATTTGATTTTTAAAATGTTTATTGCACAAATTTAATTAAAAAAATATATTTTTTTTAAAATTTAATTTTTTTTGCCCTACTGTTCTTAAAAAGTTTGACTCTTGGGGCTGCTGTTTTTTTATTTTTTTATTATTTTTTTTCTATATATCTCTGTACATATTGCTGTTGTTTTGTTTTCGTATTTTGTAAGATCGAATTCAAGATCTATAATATTTGATCATGATCTGAAATTTTTTTTGGCTAATTTTATTTTTTTTGCTTTTTGGTTGTATCATACAATTCAATGCACATGGAGGTTAAATGTCGTTTCTCTATTGTTGCTAATAATGTTTAAAATTTTAAATTTTTAATAAAGCCAAACGATAAAAAAAGAACTTTGTTCTACAAAAAAAAAGAAGCAAAATTTGTGTTTTAGTTTTGCACACACAAACAACAACAAAATTAAATTTTATGTACTTGCACATACACACACATATACATATGTAAAAATATATTTCTTTTAAACTTAAATGAATTCAGCTGCCTTAATTCTAAAGTAAAACGAACGAGTGTAGCTAAAATATCTAATAAAGATTTGCCGCCTAAAAAAGATACAACGATATGTTTTATATGTCTTCTCAAACTATTGTCTTCTAATACGGCTATCATTCAACTAATACAAAAAAAACAATGTTTGTATATTTTTAATTTTTTTTTTATAGTATATGTGTTTATTCTAGAGATATAAAACTCCAAATCAAACAGAGAATTATAGTTCTATAAGATTAAATTCATTTCAAACAGTTTATCTCAACATTTTAATTTGGAGAGAAAATTTGTTTTCAATTTTATAAAAAAAAACTACTGTAGACAGTTCTTGAGTAGAAGATGAATATATATATATTGTGATATAAAGGGTGTTTTTTTGCGTTTGGTTTGTTATAGGACAGTAAGAAGCATTTGTTTAAAAAAAAGTAATTTACTTGACAAAAAATTAAGGCAAATGTAAATTGATCGTGCTTGGTACGCAGTGGCAGAAAATATCTCTTATTCTTATAGATTCCAAATTAAGGGATTTTTAATGTTACCAAAGCTCCAAATAGAGGTCAGTTATAAGATATAGCAGAAGGCTGTATTATTTAAAATGGGAGAACTTGTTTTAAGCTGATTTTTATAAAATTTATTGATCGCACCTATTTTACAAGTCCGTGAAAATTTTGCCGACAAATAGACACATTCAGAGAACATCTTACCCTTCGATGTTAAAAAGATTTTGGCATAAACAGATTTTTCAGGAAAAAAATTTAAACTGAAAAAATTTATATATTATTTTGTAATGTTTTTCACATTTTAATCAAAAGTCATGGAAATCTTTAAAAGTGCAGACTTCAACGGGACAATTTTATTTTAGTTTTGCTCGATAATTTTTTTTACACAGAGGCCCCTATGGGACTTTATTTTTTTATGTAGCTTTAAGTTTTAAGAAATAGTGCATATATAATGCAATCCCAAAGTTGACTAAGAGCAAATAGTTTAGCTATATTAAGATGAATAATAAAGCGTTAAAACTATTCTATGTTATGTTATGTCATGTCTGTCTGTTAAATTTTTGAGCTGAAAATTGACGTTTTAAGTTTAGAACCGTAAAAGAATCGCTACCTTATCAGTTTAAGCACGAATTTGTGATTTAACGATCTTTTAACTTATTACTATCCTGGCATTCCTTTTATTAATAAAAAGAAGGCAATACTAAAAAAATATCAATATAAAACTGACGAAATAATTCTTGTGTTTGAATATCATTTTGACTGTTTCTAGCATTTGTTGTTTCTGTCCTTTAATCCCATAACAATACAATGAAAGGTCATATGTATTACCAAACCAAAAATTTAAAAAATCACTCTGTAAATTTTTATTAAATCATTTTTTATTTCTTAATTTTTTTATTTTTATTTGAAGAAAACGTGACATCACTTTTTTGTATTTTTAAAATTTTTTTCTATCTGCAAAATTATTGTTCATATTAAAAACAAGTTGCACTTGTTTTTTTGCTCAAACTTTTTCTGTCTATTATAATTGCTTGAATACAGTTTTTTTATTATATATCAATATGTATAAATAAATATGTATATACTTAATTTAAAAATTTGAATAAATTATTCTTTCGATATCTTGGATAAAAATGTGTAAATTCTAACATTAAATTATCAATCAATGGTCGAAATGTTATGAGTGTTGCAAATCTGAGTGTCTGAATGAATTTTTTAACTATGAGTTGTTTCCGCTGTGTCAATAGTGAGTAGGTGCTGTTTTCAAATTATATATACCACAATATGTTTACATATGAATATATATACATTTATAAGTTCTTTCGATTTCTAGTTAAAAAAAATGTATCATTGAGAATATGTTCAGGCGTAGGTGTTTAAATATTAATTTATTATTTTTTGTTTAGACACAATTTACTGCCACCACAATTTTATTGACCTTACTTTTTATTATTTTAATTTTTTTATTTTATTTTGTTTTTTATTTTTATTTTTTTTTTTTATTTAATTTTTACTTAATTTATTTATTTTTATTTTTTTTTTTGCCTTTAAATTAGCTGTTCTTTTTTTCAATATTTTTATGAAAGATATAATTCGAAAAGTTAATTGCAGACTTATTAAATGTAGGTTACTTTAAGTGTGTCATATTTTTTTACATTTTTATACATTTTTAGTTAAATGCGTATTTATTTCCTGTATAAAAATTTTTATTGTTTACACAAACTTCCGTTAAATCATTTAAATCGAAATTTCACTTTAAAATTTCAGCAACTTTTTCAATAAATAATGGCAATTGCGGGTTATGAATTATGCTCATTATGTTGCTTTTTTTAATTTTGCTTTAAATTTATATAAATTTTACCACACTTTCATTATTGCTTTATTTTAAACTTTATTTTATTATTTCAAAAATTAAAATTTTTTTTGTTCTTATTCATTTCTTTTCTTTAGATGTTTTTTATCTGTTTCTGTTTTTAATATAGACAAGATATAAAAACTTTATTTCTACATTTTGAGATGTTTTTGAGTTGGAAAAAATAAGAAAATAATTTTTGTACCAAAAAAGCATTTTTATCTCAAAAGGAAAGTACCTGAAATTAGTACCTAAAATAACAAATTGTGAAAGTTCCCTAAAACCTCTACCAATAACGTTTATAAAATTATGATGATTTATTTTTCGTAATTTATTTAAAGCCACGAGGGCATTATTCTGGTAATAAAATCTTTATTTATTCTAAATAAAGTCCTGTAAGTATGTTGAATGTCAGAGTAACAATTTTTTTTGGATCGAAAAAGTATTTTTTTTTTCATTAATAACAGTACTGTAGCAAAAAATAAAAAATTAAAATGAATGTTAAATGTGAAGGTTTAGAACTGACGAAAAAATTTACTGTATTAAAAGTAGAAGCTGAAGATGAAAAAACCCAAAGTACTAAAAAAAGTACCAAAAACTGATTTAACGAATTTGATTTAACACTAAATATGATATAAATAAGTATGTGGAAAATTTGCTTGCTTCTAAAAAAAAGTATTTAGTAGGCAAACAATATTTAATGCAATAAAATAATTTTTTACTTAAATTTTTTTTTATTAGTCTATTACTTATCAACAAAAAGTACTTTATTTAGTACTACTCTCATCGTGGAAAAGGAATAGTAAAAAATGAAATCCGAAAGCAAAATATTAAGAAGGTCATAAATTACCATGTTAGCAACCAATACAAGCGAAGGAGTTTCAAAAACTAATTAACACAAACAACAGATTTACACTTTTTTGGTTACATGCTTTAATATTTTGTAAACTTTTAGTAAAAACAGCTTACGAGTATTAAAAAAACAAAATTGAGGTTTCAAAGAAAATTAAATTTTTTACTTTTCCAACAAACATTTTTATTGAGCACCTGATCACCGCCATTTGCCACCATAATTGGAGATTGACTTGTAAATTTAAATTCAATTTAATTTGTTTTATTGCATTTTAATTTAGAATTTTTGAATGTAGGTGTAAATTGAATGTAATTGACAGAACTATAAACAAATACTGCAATTTTTTGTTTTATATTTTATTTTATTTCTATGAAAATCAAATGTAGATTGTTATGGATGTTGAAACTACAAGCGACAAACATTAGAGTTCTGTGCACTTTGCATTGCTCAAAAGTATTCATTCTATTTTGGTTTAAATCAAAAGGAAAAAAATGAAGTATAAAACATGTAAAGCATATTAATTAAAATTTACAAAAATAGTTTAGTAAAAACTTAACCGCTTTATTAATTTTTTAATTTATTTTTGTACTCACGATCGTTTTGCATTAACATATGTAGGTGCGTGAGTTTTGAAAAGACAAAAATTTTATCTTTTAATCGTACCATGTGTTTAAAAGCTACTGCCAAGACTTTCCACCTTCTTTTTCTTGCCGCTCTCTTCTTCTCTTTAAGTCAATTTGTTTTTATTGTTAAAAGCAAAATTAAACCTAAATCATGTTTTATGTAAAGAAAAAAGTATTTGTTTGGATTTTCTTTTGAATAGTATAATAAATAAAAACTATTATTAAATGAATAATTGGCGCCCACGTTTAGTTTGAATTCTATTCTTTCTCACTTTAAGACTTTTATGATTTGGTGGTAAACCAAATCACCGCTATTAAACTCACAATTAACTTTACCCGTCTGGACTAATGCCTAAAATGGTTTTTATTTTAAATCATAATTTCTATTTACGTGTAATGGAAAAGTCATTCTCGTGTAGAAGTTATTTTAGAAAATATTAACTTTTTTAACCATAAAAATTAATAACTTCATTAAAACTTAGTTTTCATTTTTAATAATAAAATTTTAAATATAATTTATTATTATTTAGTTTACTGCTAATTCTTTTATTATTTAGTTTACTGCTAATGAGAAATGAAAAAATGAGAATGTCTTGAAAATTGGAGTCATATGGAGGCCACCAAAGAATACCACATTCGATCACCGTTTCTTTATAAAAAATTAATGTGAAATAACTAAGAAATAAAGTGACCGAAGTTGTACTTTGTGTATTTTGTAAAATGTTATAAAATGTTCCTTGCAGCGTGCATATCATCTGCAAAATGTTTCCGTCAACATGTTTTTTTTTTTTCAATTGAGTAATTTATGAGCTACACTTTCTTCGGACGCAATTATAACAAACATCAACCAAAGTTGCAAAAAAAAAAAAAAAAGTCCGGTTTTTTGGAAGACAGAATAGGACGTTACTGCAAAGTTTATTTGGTTCATTAAACGTAGTTTTAATTTTTTATTATTTTCAATTGCAAAATTAATTATTAGTTGAAGTTTTTTAGTATTAATTTTAAATTAATTATTTTATTCCGGTTTAAGTTCACGTATATTTCAATGCTCAAATTTACCAAGAAATTTAATATAATTGAAATGGCCATCAGCTTACATTCATATTGGTTTGGAAAATAGTATCCAGAGTGTATCTTTTATCCCTTTGTGATGGCTTTCTTTTGGTAAGATTGCTGGCTCAATAAGTTGGGTGAAGGAAATAAAAATATTGTTTTAAGATATGAAACATGCCGTGCTTGTTCATAAGTATGCTAACTTTGGTTATCATGCGACCTGTAGTGTTTAACGAATAAGACTTATAATGCAGCCTCGTAGTGGCCGTAGTTCTTATAAAAAATAATTGTATATGATGTAGAGTTAAGCCGAGTGGAGAATCGAATATTAAAACGGTAAGATCAGGAAAAACATGAAATATTAGACTAATTACAAAAAGGAAAATCTAATCTTTGAGAGTGGCCAAGAAGAAAAATCTGTTTCCAGGCCGCAATGTAACAATACTGTACATGCTCAATCTTTGTAAAATAATGATGAACTGTAGTAAACTTAGAAAAAAATAGGGGTCAGCTACTCCTTGGCGAGTTTTAATAGAAAGTATGAATAGACGAACATCCTAAGAAAAGACCTGGCGCTTGTAAAAAGGATAAAAATAATTTATGCAAGAAACACATCTTAGACAAACGAAGAATTTTTCATTGTAAATATTCATTATAAGAAATAAATCACATTTATGAAGAAAAAATTCACACAATTAGTACGTCGAACGACATTCGTTAACGAACTCTGTGATAAATTTATTTATATTTCTAACGTAGCGGAACGAGGAATATTTAGTGCAGAGTGATGAAATTTTTATTTAGTTTTTAAATATTATATTGAATTAAGTTTCTTTTTACTTGAAGATTTATTTTCTTTTTATTTATTTATACTGTTCTTAATTATACATTTTATATTAAATTCCTTTTTACTAATACATTTATATGCATCTTTGTTTCAAGAACATGATCATTATAAACTAAAAAAAATTATTGGTGAATATGTCATCCTTATTGAGTTTTACTTGACGAATTTTTTAAACATTTTTAATGACGAGATCGTCCTGCTATGCGAAAATGTCGTTCGTCACAATTGTGCTTATACCATAAAATGTGAAAAATTTTAATATTAAAAATAAGTTGCTCTATTCTGTAAAATAGTTAAACAATTAAATTAGGTTAAGAGTTTAATAGTTTTTTATTCACAATAATTCAGCTTTGTCTATCATTAGATTAAAAAAAAGTGAGTTCAATCCCAGATGAATTTTATTAATCTGAAATATCGTTAGTTAAATGAAAAACATTCTGCAGTTAAATGTTATTCGCCAATAACTGTGTTCAGTTTTTTATCACACCTAATTATTTTCAATAATTAAAAATATTCAGACTTGTGTCTGTCCACCATTAATTTAATTTTCTTATTTAATTATTAATTTTTTATTGTTTAATGAGTTTAACTTATTAAATAACGTGATATAATTAATATGATTTGCTATTTACAGTTTTTTATTAAAATTAAAGCTGACTAAAGTAAGTTATTTATAATAATTTATGTTATAATTTTGAACCATTTAAGTATTTTTTTTTAATCATTCAATAAAGTATAAAAATGATTAAAAATAAAATAAAAATCCAAAATCTATTGGTCGGGTATTTTTATTATTATTACTTTATATTATTTAAAAAAAATATTTTAACAATTATTTATGAACCAAAGTAGATTATGTAATATACACATTTATTTTTATTCCTATAAGTTTTTATTTATTCATTTATTATTTTTGTTTATTTATTTATTTATTTTTTGTTTTCACAATAATAAAAATATTCACTTTTTAATAAGAAATGTTTCAGCACTTGGAAACCAGCAATAATCAGATATTTTTAGAATATTTATTTTTCACTTTAATTCAATACTGAACAGCATACATTTTCATTCATTAGCAGCACCTTTTAAATATTTATTTAAGACAAATAATCTTACGTAGGCAAATTACTAGAATTAGTCAGCATCAAAAAAAAATCACAATTAGATCTTTGTATTCCACAGATTTTCAAAATAAAAATTATTCAAATACTTAAATCATCCACAGAAGTTACATATGTTATTTTTCAAAAATAATTTTTATTATTTAACTTTTTGCCTAATTCTTCCAAATTGAAGGTTAAATTATTTTTAAATAAAAAAAAAAAAAAAAAGATTTATAGCTTCATATACAACGGGCTTATGTACGTCTATGTGTAAAAGAAAATAAATGTTTTTCTCACTTTTTTATATCGATCTTCGTACATATATTTAATTATATATCTCTATATCTACCAAAAAAATATATGTTTTTTTTTTTTATTTGCACTTTTAGATCATTTAAAAACGAATCGATTATTTATTTTTAAACTTAAATTTTTTTTATTTTATCGTGCTCGCGTAGAAGAGAATTAGAATTTTGATCTAACCGCCGTGAGTTTTCAGCACCAACTAACTTGACTAATATGAATTTGAAAAAACTTAGAACTCTTTTTGATTTTCAATTTCAAAACATTATACTTTTCGAATAAAAAAACGTAACACAGCGGAGACGTAAGTGTGCGGGCTAACAGCGACAACAACAGCGGCGTATACAGAGCACTAGCAACAGAGACATCATCAACATGAGCAAAACAGTAACACAAAACATTTGTATTAACATTTTAGTCTAAGTATTAGTACTATCTAACAGATGCTTTAACTCACGATGGTACAGTGTTTGAGCATATTATTAAAAAATGCAAAATTAATTAGAGAAAAAACATCAATAAAAAATGTTTATTATTTACCGCTTTCGTCAGCATTAACTTCTAAGAAAATTTGACATTAATATCTAAGTAAGACAACTCCTATTTAGCTTCGTCTTATTTAGAAATGAAGTAAATTATATACAAATAATAAAACAAAAGGCCTTACAAAAAACACAGAAACTGAGAAATAACTAAAATCTCTCCGAGATGATTAAGCGATTTGTTGATTTAAGAACAAGGCCAATATCGTAACTAAAAATTTTAACAAGATTTTGTTAGTTAGTTTTACATTTTTCGAATGAATCTTAAAGCAAAAATTCACTATAAAATTAAACTACAAAATATAAATCTTAATAAAAATAAAATTTTGCATTTTTCACATTTTATCTACATTCGACCCACTGTGCCAGCGTATTTAGCTATTTTTGCTGATATGTATTTAATAATTCATGTTGGTGTTTTTATTACTATTTTTGTTTTTAGTCTGCGGCTGGCATCTAGCCCGCTTTTTGTTTGTCAATATAGTATTTGGTTGTTGTTGTTGTTTTCTTCTTTAATATATTTTCTTGCTCCGTATATTTGTGCTTCTAAGGTTAAGAAACAAACAAAAAAACTATCTATTCTAGACAAACATTTGTTTTGTAATGTTGGCGTTCAATGCGAGCAATATTGCTCCCTTTTTTGTTGTTGTATTAAAACGTTATTAATATTGTTGTAGGTATTTTTACTTAAATAGAACACGATCTCTCTATTTTTGTTATTGCTAATTTTTTAAAATTTCATGTTGTGGAAAATTTGTATAAAAGAACATGTGTGAGAGAACTAATTCTCTAATAGAAATTAGAATTGTGTCTTTTGCATGAAAAGAGAATCACAACAAAAACACAAATCATTAAAAAATTATTGTAAATAAAACAACAATTTATTGGCTGAATTAATTAAGTAATTTTTGTGTTGCAAATACACAAGTGCACATTTATTCAAATATTTCTGTTTTCGACAATGTATTTGTTTTTATTAAAATTTTTGGAACATCCATTAAAATCTTTATATTTAATTTTTTTCTGTTATGAATGTTGGGTAAAGATTTTTTCCCCAAATTTACATAATTATGTAGAGCTGTTATTGCGAAAACTATGTCTATATATATACGGAAATAGTAATAAAAAAGATTTTGAAAATTTTTAAATTTAAAACCAGTCAACATTATGTCATAAGTAAAAAAGATCTTGCAAACTCACTTTGGATTAAAAAATGAATATGAAATTAAGAGTACTTTAATATTAAGAGATTTGACGAAAGAGGCTCAAATGTACCTAAGCACTCTAACTACATTGTCTTCATTTTTTTTTTTAAGCTATTTATAAAATAATTTACAATTTTCTTGTCTATTGCATAAGCCTTAATAACCATTAATTGGTGCTAACATATGCTATGTTTCGATATGAAAAAAAATTTTGTATGTTTTTCACTTTTATTTTATAGTGTGTTATTACAGCAAAGTGAATGATTCATGATAGAGGTGGTAAAGTTACCATTTTATTTCTATGTACATTTACTAAAAGTAAAATAGAACATCAAACAAATTAATAGATAGTTTCCTGACTTGGTAGATAGCTTCCTGACCATTGCAAAGTGTTGCAATTCATTGTCATAAGCGAAATTCGTTGTTGTCAAAGATTATTTAAGAAGTTAACCGTTGTACGTTTATGGAACACATATAAAGAAATTACCTTATGATAAATGGGTTTTCATAACATAAAAACTCTTTTTAATACATTTTAGTATTTTAGTATAAAATATTGCTTTTGGGCATCACTACAACACTTGTTAAAGTAAAAAAATATCTATAGTAAGTTCGTTGTATCCTTAAATCAGAATAAAACAATGTCATATAAATTAGAATAAAACAATGACCTAAAGTTATTCAAAATTAACCTTTTATAAAAATAAAAAAGGTAAAAAATTTATAATTTGGAATCTTTTTTATGCTAATCTACATTAATTGTACTTGATTCCTTCGAGTATAAATATTTCATGATATTTCATATAAAGCATGTGGCCATTTCCCTACTGCTCATATAGCTCGTCAGTGGATTTAACCTAAATCTTGTATTGAAAACCTGAGAGTCTTATATCAAAAGCCAAATTGATTAAATGAGAACTACAACGAATTAACAAAGCAAACAGGCAATAAAAACTCAACAAAATATTCTTTCCTAGTAACCATGGAGTAAAGGCCGGGACACATAGAATCCGTCATACGTTAAACTTTGACAAATTCAACTGACAAGTCAGTTAAAACACATCTTTTCTTATGAGCGTTGTCACAATCAATACGTGTCCGTCAACGCAATGTACGAAATTTGGTCAACTTTTAACGTTTGACGTATGTTGAATACTTTGACAACTATCAACTGCTTCTTCTTATCTGTTTTCTCTTAACTCTTACTGTGTTTCAATTGTGTTTTATGATTTAATTAAAACAATTTTGGTGGCAAACAATAAAATACAAATTTAATTAAATTAACAAGTGAATAAAATTAAAATTAAATTTAAAAGTGAATAAAAACACAGACAAACTTTGATTTAACAGCCGTCAGCAAAGTATTCATTGTGCCAAGCTTATCCGTCGTTACTTTGACTTTAGTTGAATTTGTCAAAGTACAACACATGACGGATTCTATGTACGGGGCATATTTTAACTATTTTTATTTATTTACTTTTGTTAATTTAAAACTTTATCATCAAATAATAGATCACAAATTTTTGGTATTTAGTCACCTTTTCTACATAATGACCTTGATTTTAAATTGATAGATATAAAAGTGAAAAAAGTAGAAATACTTATGTAATTTTGACCGTTATTATGAATTGATTAAGCAGTGCAACGAGAGAAATATTTTTTCGTACAACGAATATCGCAGCCGAATTTTATTCTAAAAAATGTGTGAGAGTGAAAATAACGGTTTGTCGATTATATGCGGATTTTTTTAAATAAAGTCGAATTCTCTTTGCAAATATGGTGACTTTTTGTCAAAATTATATGGCACCCCTGTTGTAATTCGTGTGTTGAAAATGTATTTTCAATGTTGATTAGACTAATCTCCGAAATAGAATACAGTATGAACTTTTTGACGCTTTGTTGCATGTATTGATTAAATGAATATAAATAGCACATGTTGCAATTCTTTTATACTTTCTCAAGAAATATTTAAATGAATTCAATTCATACACAATGTATTCCAAAACAGAAGACGCTAACGAACTGTACAGCATATTAGAAATGTTATAAAAAAAGTTGAACTTTTCATTCCAGCTTATTAATTTATCATATATTTTATAACGTAAAGTAAACTATGTCCTGCATACAAAATGTTTTACCTTTTTTGTATTCTCTTATCATATATTGTTTTGTTTGAAATACAAAATTAACAAATTACATTTGTACGTATGTAAATATTAAGCGAATTCATATTCATTTTCGGATCTGGGTCCCAACATACTAAAACATTTATAAATTGGCTAAAACAAATTTTTAACAAAAATATTTAACGAAAGGTTCGTCGTAGTTAATGAAAACACACGGCACAAAAATTTTGTTCTAATTTAATAATAAACTTGAACAAAAATTATCCCGGTGGGTACTTTTATAGTTTTTTAATATACATATATCACTTTTTAGATTGTTTTTAAAGCTTCTACAATATCTTAACACCGATATTTTACAATAAGGCACAATTTTAAAAAAGTTTTTATTAATATACATATTTAAATATATTAGCAATTTACACACTCTTATTTTTTTTTTAAATTTGATCAGAATGGTTTAAAATGTTTAATTTTAAAAAAATTTTAAAATGTTTTTATTTTAAATTAAAAATAATTTTAATATTTTTTTTTTATTTTAATCGAAGCACTATGTTTTATAGAATATTTTTTTCGTAATTTAAACAGTTTTTCGTTTTGTTAAAAAATACTGCAATTTTTTAAAACATTTTTATAAATTAAATTGCTGCATACGTAGTTTTGGCAATTTAATTTAAAATTTTTACATTTTTTTTTTTATTAACTTAATTTTACAAACAAGTTCTTTTAAGAAAAAAAACCTATTGATATATAGAAATTTGTAAAAAAATAAAATTTTACTTTTTTAATATTTCACTTTTGATCGAGAACCGCTCAATAAATTAAATTTTTAAATTATTCATTATTTTAATAAAAAAACATATTTTTTAAAATATGGAGAAGTTTTCTTGCAAAAAATTTATAAAAAAGCAATAACCGTTATTTTCTTGAAAGTGTACCTTTAATTTAACTTCCGCTTTTTCTCCACAACCGAACACTTTAACTTCTATCCACGACCGCCTGTTTGCAATTGTTGCCGGTTGACAAGCGAATGATTTTTAAATCAATTGCTTAAGGCAACTGGTTTGATGTTTTTTTCTATTGAAAACTGTTGCAACTCATACCACACTACGTTCAAACATGATCGATCGCACCTCATAAAGCAGACATGTTGAGGAAAAAACATTTTTTAATAGTATTTCTTTGAATAACATTTTTGAAAAAACTTAACGTTTTTTAAATAATGATTTAAATTTTAAGATTAAAGAGAAACAAAGTTTTTGCTAAAAGAACATTTATTTTTTTACATAAAAATTATGTTTTTTCTTTTTCTTGAAATACAATTTTCTCTGAAAATCTTTCTGTTTTATTAGTACGAACGAAAAATATAGCAGAAGTTTAATGAATATTGGTAAGTTTTTAGTTTTTTATGTCAGTGAAAAATTTCAATAAACTTTAAAAATTTATAGTCTCACAATTATTCTAAAATATGTGACCGTATACTTTAGTCATATTTGGGGGTAAATCGTTAAAATCGAATTTCTCTGTGGAACCGTTCAAGACAACAATAATTTAATGAAGGTCTACACTGATAGAAAAATCATCATAACTCTAATGTAAGTAATTTGACATCAATTCAATGACAAATGTTTACGTTTTTGAGCCCGTGACATATTTTATTGTTATGGTGTCAACCATATCATTTTTTGTTTATTTTTTTTATCAATGTCACGTAGACGTTAACGGAATGAAAAATCGAGCTGAATCAAATGACATTAAAGTAATGACGAAACTTTCTGATTTGATAAAAAAAAATTTCGTGAATGCAATGGTGAAACCTTTCTATTTAATAAAATAATGTCATCAGTGCCATAAGAAACTATTTGATTTAATGAAAAAGAAGTAGGAGTGCTATATTCGGCTGTGCCAAGTCTTATATACCCTTCACCATGTATGGAAATCTGGTTTAGTGAAGTAACTCCAATAAAAAAAGAAATATATTGAGGTGACAGAGAATTAAAAAATTTACCTAAAACTGTCATCGGCTCTTAATGGGTTAAGCATTTAAAACAAGAATATTTTCTGAAAGACCTCTTCAAAATTTTTAAATGATACCAATATTGATATCTTAAAAAATATGGTGCCCAATCGCACTTTTCAGAGGCCCATAATTTGGAAAATATGGGCAACAGCAAATATTTTCACTTAATTTTTTTTTTCTTATTTTTTAATTTAACATTTTTGTTTTTTGATTGGCGTTTACTTCATTGTTCCAAATGATATGGAAAAATTAGAAGCAGGCTTGGTGATTGGCTCGCTCCCCCGAAGCACATGAACAAATCTCTGTGATTTTCAATAGCAAAATTTTGTAAATTATGTCTAATCGATTGGCGTATTTAAATTTTCTCTAGCCCACCTAGTGCCTTGACAAAGTTCACGGAAAGACGGATATTGTTCAATCGACTATGTATAGGGACTCAGAATAGGATCGGAAATGGATGTTGTAGAAACTACAAACAAACAACAAACTTTTTCCAATTTTTGAGGTGAACGTATAATGACATTAATAATATGACGAAACTTTTGATTTAATGAAAAAATCAAAACAATAGAAATTTTATATTAATTTTATGACAGAATATCATCAAAGCAACAATCGAATTTCGTTGATATAATGACAGAAGTAAAAGGATTTCAAACTACATATCGTTACCTTAATATAGAAAGGACCTAACTAATGTTTGCCCCTCTTTACAGGAAAAGGAAAAAACTTAATAAAAAGTACAGTTTTGAGGCTGATAATTTTTATTACCGCATTGTATTTTTAAATTCTCTAAGCAATATAATACGGTTACAACTTTTTTAATCTTTTAGTGTTGCATTTGAGATTCATTTATTGAAATATCGAGTTAGGGCCTTTCTATATTGAGGTAATGAAATGTATGTATATTTTTATAACAATAAAAATATTTTTTTTATATAAAAAATATATTTTGCAAAAGAAGAAAACGAAAACCTATGAACTTCAATTTTGATGTTATATTAAAATTAAAATAAAAGTTATACATACAAACATATAAAATAATTAAACATATCGCCACAGAAAATTCAAAACGCCCTATCTAACAACTTAGATGAGAAGCAAATAACTTGTTTTTTTTTTAAGAGGAGTAGCACTTCAAGCAATAATGCCTATTTAATTAGTGTGTAACCGTGCTACATTCTTTAAGAAAGAGATAGAGGAGAGAAAAGGACAGGTGGTGAAAGTATAGCCAATTTATTAGTTATTTTACTTCGCCGGCGAATATGAATATAAAAGTACAGACGAAGGAGGCTTCATGTTTTAATGTTAATTCTAAATATGTATTTATACCATTAAACTGAAAAAACATTTTATTTTTGGTTGTCGCAGGGGTTGAACCCTGGCCATCCAGATTTGTAGTCAACGTACTTACCACCTTGATCACAAAATCCGAATTATAGGTTTTGCGGGATGTGAACGCAGACAGACAACAAAAATTCTATAAATACATATGTATTTTGTATTGCATATCGATTACTATCTACACCAACACCAAAATTTTCAAAAAAATATTTCATGTACAGAAATGACCCCGTTACTGTTTAATAAAAAAAATCTATTATAAAACATAAAAATTGCATTGCTTATAAATAACTTAGTTCGAGAAAAGTAGGGTCATTCAATGAATAGTATAAAAGAAATTGTTAATTAAAGATTAAACCTCGAAATCATAGTGGTACTTTAAAAATTTTTTAGTAAATTTTAAAAATGAAAAAACTGATTAAAGAACATACGCATATATGTATATTAATTATTGAAACAAGACTTTCCGACTCATTTTTTGAAACGTCATTATTTTCTCTTGTATCCTTGCTACGGTACATTGTATTAAATCTAGTAACATATCTTTCAAATGAATGAATGTGTTATATCATTCATATGTTATTACTATTCATAAATGATATTACTACCAGAACCTTTGTATTTTAAATCGACCTTAGACATACAAAACAAAGCTGCAGTGTTGTAAACAAAATCATAAAAGTAGCAAAAAATATCGCCAGGCATCTCGCCTCTCGCCATTCTAAAATTTTTTATCGCCAAAAAAGTTTTTTTATCGCCACGTTTAGCCAAAAAACGCCATAACTAACAACACTCGCCACTTATTTCGCCATTCTTTTACCAATTATATTACGAATTGCTAAGGTTTCAAAAGTACTTCTTAACTGCTTACTTGACCTTGGATTCATCTCTTAAGTATATTCTACACATATGTTTATTCCCATTCATTGATTCTTGACAAATACTCTGCAAGACAAGGGAAAGTACATTCATTGCTGCAATGGTCATTGCAAATGACTGATTTTATTCTTTAAGGCACTTTAATGTTTTCCAAACAGCGTGAGTGTCTGGAGTTAATACTTGTTAGGAGAAGCGAGACTTGGCGATGAGAAGATATTCTTAGACGAATTTTATCCCATCACTAATAAGAAAACTCATTTTTACATACAGCCTAATCATGAAAATTCTCACAGGAATTGTTCTCACAAAAAAAGTCTTCCGGTTGTGAATTCCATAGAAACTAAATAATAACAAGTAAGAGTGCTATATTCGGCTACGCCGAATCGTACATATATATCCTTTACCATATTTGTAAATGTAGTTTAGTGAAGTAGCTTTAATCAAAAATAATTGTTTTTTTGCGGTGACAGAGTATTAAAAAATAAGAAAAGAATTAAGTACTTTTGATTTCCAATGGCAAAATTTTCGAAACTATGTCTGATCGATTGGCGTATTTAAATTTTCTCTAGCTCATCTAATGCCTTGGCAAAGTTGCTTTCAACACGAACACAGGGACAGACGGACATCGGTCAACCGACTTCGCTGTGCATAAGAAATCAGAATATATTATGGGATCAGAAATGGATACTGTAGAAATTACAAACTTAGATATACTCTTTTCCACTTGTGGTGGAGATTGTGAAAATAAATATATCACTTTAGCGAAGTTTAAGTATTAATGTATGTATATACATATCCCCGTTCCAGTGGTTCTAGTGTGGACAATAAACAGAAAGTTTCAAACGAAAATACTACTAATTAAATTCCCCTTCAAACGACAATGAGATCTTCGCTCCGGAACGACCCGAATCTTTCTCGTCCAAAGATTGTCAACCCAGCAACAGCTGTACAAACTGAAATTATTTTCCTCGGGTGAGCAAAACATGCCAGCAATTTTGTTCAAAGTATTACTCATTTAAGATGGTGTTGAACAAAATCCAGGTCCACAGATATGGTTTCGCTCTTTGTGTCACAACAGAACAACGCGTAACGTAACATCAGTCAAGTGCTCAATTTGTGGTAACTAGTGCCACTTGAAAAGGTGCTCAGGTCTCACCAGCCAGCGTGAATGATCTCAAAGCCTTGTGGCGAGGTTTTGTAGTAATCAACCATCTAACATCAGCAGTGCTCCTTCCAATGAAACCCCACGGGTTCAAACACCATCCTCATCTGTAAGGCGGAACGCAATTCATCAGAGTACATGCTCAATATGTAACATGATGATCCGGAGAAAACTAACATCAGTACTTTGCAACGGTTACAAAAAAATGGTGACACATGAGGCGATGTATAAATTTGAGGTCACACAGGGATTGAAGTGTTAATTTCTTAGTCGCATGCTGAGCTAGTCGTAATACCCCTTCAAACGTACAGAACTCACTCTTACTACAGCAACCAACACCAACAATACCATCTCAAATTATCATATCGCCAGACCTTCCTGCTCAGCGGCTAGTACATATTACTGCTCCTGGCAGATCTTTCCAGATCATGCAATTAAATTGTAATGGCCTCAGGAGTAAGGTATTGGAGATCACCAAACATATGCATGATCACAATATACTCATAGCCGCTATACAGGAAACAGAGCTTTAAGTTGTACACTCTCCGCCTCTGGCAATTACAGGGATAGAGATCATGGCAGAGGACTGGCGTTCATCATAGAACAAAATGTCTGCTTTAAACTGACAACCCCGCCAAATTCTTCTGTTCCTGACCCCTGCCTACAGGTTATGAGGATTTCAGTGGACACAGACAACAATGAAATAAAATTATCAATGTTTACATCCTGCCCGTTAATAGCATTGGGGCTTATTATCACCCAAGCACATTCCATCTCTTGCAAGTTGATAATAGAACACTACTTGGTGACTTCAACGCTCATCATGAGAGCTGATATTCTCAACTAGCAAAAGACCCACGCAGTATTCAATTTGCAGAACTGATAGAAGATTTGGACTTTGCCGCAATAAAAGAAGACTTCCCAACAAGAGTTACTGCAATATGTGTAAGCTCACCGGACATCTCCATTGTCTGTTCATCGCTACTTGCGTACACAAGCTAGCAAACCCAAATTGCATTTAACTCGGACCACATTCCCATTGTGGTCACTATTGAGAAGCCAAGTGACTTCGTTGAGCCTGATAAACGCACTTTTACTAATTACAATAAAGCCAATGGGCAGGGTTTTCCAGAATTTATTGATGACTCCCTTCGTCAATTATACTACCCCACTTGTGCCAGGATGTGAGATAAAGTTTTCAGGCAAACTCTTTTCAGAGCGGTCCGGCGCTTCATGCCATCAGGCAGAGTTCATAATACTAGACCATTAGACCGACTAGTGCGCGCGCATAGCTCAAGAATGCGATCGCTTATGATCCTGCAACCTAGCAGACGAGCGAATTGAACTGCTGACGGACGAAATAAATACACTTGGCAATGAACATCGCAGCAGCAAATGGTAAGAAGATCCCAACAATTGTTCATTTAGCTCGAAAAAGATCTGGTCTACTATTAAAAAGTCTATCTGGCTCAAGCTGCAACAAAAACCTCGCCGCTATAGGATTCCACAATATTCAGCATACAGATGTAACGAAATGCGCAAAATTATTCTTCCGACAGTTAGTCGAACACCGCACCTCGCACGATAAGAATAAAAGAGCCTTAATCCGGAGAAAAAAGAATCTTAAACGAGATTCGGTGCCCATTTCCTTCACTCTCGATGAAGTGAAAAATATTATCTCCAAATCAAAACCCTCAAAGGCTTCTTCAATGCTAATGTTGAAAAAAATTGGCCCAGTATCACTTGAATATCTGACGCTTCTTTTAGAAATCTCGATTCGCCAATGGGGATTCCGGATATCTGGAAGGGTGCTCGGATAATTTCCATACTAAAACAATACAAACCCTCTACAATGGGACAATCTTACCGCCCGATCTCTCTTTTATCACCCGTAGCTAAGGTTTTAGAAGCGTTACTACTGCCAACTCTAAAATAACATCTTTTACCAGCCATGTGTTAAACTGACGAATATAAATCACCCCCATGAGGAGACTAGGATGCTTCCGGTCAAACAACACAATGAACTACTCACCAAGCAATTCCTAGTGGCTTTTTACCTGCCCAGTCACCCTAATCACGAGGTGATATTGCGAAATTACCCGCCCCGACACATCCGCCAATACTTTAGGCATTTTCTCAATCACATCCGGGATATTATATCATCTAAAATAATAAACCGGAAGTCCATTGCAGATACCCAAAAATATTGCATCAACATGCAGTATCGGCACCGTAAAAGGCTACAGGTATAATAAAGTCCTAAACGAACACCCACCCTCGATTTCAGAAGATGAGAGGCTTATGCCCAGGCAAGGTGAGTTCTGGCACAGTTAAGAGCCGGTTGGTGCAGTATCAACTGCTACAGTGAACGGATAGTTCCTGACACTTTGAAACGTTGCCCAGCCTGTCTCCAAAGCCCTCACGACACAGTGCACTTATTTAATTGTCCCAATACGCCCACTAATTTACGCCCCATGGGCACAACCGATTGGGGTTGCGCAATTCCTCCCCCTCCCAGTACCACCTGATGACACACGTACACATAATTTAGTTTTTCTTTTGCTTTTTGTTTCTTATCTCTTTAGGAAAGAACTCTCGTCAGCAGCAGAGCTGCTACAACAACAACAACTAATTAAAATCTCTAAATAATTATAAAATCACTTGTTAGTTGATTCTTAACGACAGGCTTTAAATGGCGAGTGGCACTAGTAATCGATACAGTTCGATCAAAATTTCCTTATTTTTTATTATTTATCCTGTCTCTCTTTGATCTTATTATATCCCAGTATTTGAGATTATCAAGCTATGTTTGGAATTCAATTTATTTGTCTCTTGTTCCTTCTTGAATTTCTATAAAAATTTCAAATAATTTAAAAACATATTAAGAGATTTTTTTTTGCAAGGCATAATTTGTAATTAAACAAAAAGGAACATCTTTTTTTATACTCAATTAAAATTTCAAAATATGTATTTTAAGATGAAAGTTACAAAAATATTGATTTTTATCAATATCCTTTGATCAATATTGAAGAAATGTAATTTAAAGTTCAAAATTGTTTTACAACTTTTTTTAAATGGGATGCAATTTTCGGCCCGACCCACATAGGCCTTTAACATGTCTAATTATTGGCTTGTAAAGTTAACACCTTGATTGGCAGCGTGAAAACAGAAAATGCATATAATTATGTTGAGTTTGGCTTCGGTATTCGACTTTGCACTCAAGATTTAGTCAATTAATTACAAGTCTATCCAATTTTATTTTTTAATGTTTATTTTGCAAGACATCATACACATTTAAATTAAACTTTATTTAATAATTAATGTTTAATTTTATTGCATGTATTAAACAAAAATGCATTTTTTATTTAAAGTATAAATAATTTATAAGTTTTACAAGACTTTCTATCTTCCTTTACACCGAAAAATTTGTTGTTTAAGTTTTCAATTAAAAATGGTTGTGGATTTAAATAAATTTAAATGAAAAATTAAATGTAGTATAAATTTGAAACTGAGAAGTATTAAAAAATACATTTTATACATTTTCTAGAAATAGTTTACGTTGCTGTATTTTACGTTGATTTTACAACTGCAAAAAACAAAAATTAAATAATGCAAATATTTAAAGAAATTTGTTTTTAAACTCCTTTCTAATTTTAATAGGCATTAGTTATATTCATTTTTGCTTTGTAGCTTTATAGTTTTTAATTTTTATTTTATTTTAATAATTATACTTTATTTCGGTATAGATAGAAGTATTTTTGTTAGAAATAAATTACGAGTGTTAAGTTATTGTATTTTAAATAGTTTACATTTAATGTTCTTTGCTTTAACTGACTTAAAAAACAAAGTAAAAAGAAACTAATATATTTATTTGCATTAGAGAAAATAATTTTTAAATTATAAAAATAATTATGTGATTGCATTTTTATAATTAGCATATGGGTAATGAAATGGAGTAGAAGTACATATAACGAAAAAAAAAAATGTTTTAATTCACAATTTATTTCTGTATAAAATTATCGATGAACTGAAAATTTCTGCATAAAATGCTTAAAATATAAATTTAATAGCACAAAAGCCATGATCAACATATTTGATTTGTCTTTTACTGTTTGACATGACTAATGCAACAATTCACCCATAACGATTTCCAGAACCATTTTTTGTCGGAAATATTCCATATTCTGTTGTGAAAAAGTTATCTCCCGATTACGTGTTATGTACTCTGCAAACATACAACTGAACACGCCGCAATCACTGCCATTCATTTGGCGTGGAACACCCTGAACCGATTCGACCAAAAATCCACTTGTATCAAACGGCTGCTTGCGTTTGTCCATTGACTCATCTTTGAGATATTTTTCCAGTGCTTTTAGTACGGTGGGATTTGGAGTGCCCATAGAATCGTAATATTTGATAGAACGATTCTTTAAGTGTATGATAGCCATACACCAATGGACGCCTCCCACATGTACGGGCACTGGTATAATTTCCATAGAAAAGATATCGACTTTTCGTGTCCACCGCTTTACGCCAGCGTGTCCAGCTTGCATTAAACGAGGGACGAAAAAGGTATTCATGGCATAGACCCTGGGATAGCCATGAGTCTCATGTTTCCTTTCTCCACGTTCTGTTAGAAGATTCATATAAAAATTAATGACTTCATCGTTTAGCCAATTGTGGCCACACAAGGTGTGTATGTCGCGTCTAGTAATGTTTAAATTGAATTTGGAAATTAAAACCTACAAAAAGAAACACAAACCCTTGAGTTTTTTGCTAGATATGAAAATTAAAAATTAATTTTACCTGATCTAGTGGACCGCATATGGCAGCATTTATGCGTGCCTTTTGCTCTTGCGTAAATTCTACAAACTCAGGTTCCTCGATAGCATCTTCAAAATCGTCGACAACTAATAGTTCGGGGTCAACAATTTGAAATTTGCGTAAACGTTCTTGAATTTCAGCCTCAGCAGCACGGCGTTCAGCTGTTAGTTTTTCCGTTCTAAAAAACGTGCAAGACAACAAAATCAATGAAAATTTATATGAAACATTAAAAATCATTTACACTTTAACGGTTTCCTTCACTTCATCATTTCTGTTCTTTTTGCGTTGGTACCATTTTGATTGCCAATTTTGCAACCAGTTATCCTTGATATGCGGAGAGGTTTTGAAACGCTCTTGCAATGAATTAACAGGCTCTACAAAAGGTCTATAAAGAAGTCGTAAGATTAAAAAAAACTAATTATTAATTTGTTTTTCGTAACCTTTACGTTTTTCTACTTACAAATCAGCTGTTTTTGATTTTTCAATTTTGCTTTCGCATAAATTGGTAATTGTATTTTTTTCTTTATTAATCTTAGCACAAGCTGATAAAACATGACGCTCTTCGTTACCCAAGTCAATGATGTCAGATATTTCGTCGTCATCTACAATGATTGTAGACGGTTTCGCCTTCGGAGAACGTAAAGTTTTTATATGAGAAACGCCTGTTATGGTGACATTGTCATCGTCGTCTTCATCATCCAAGTTTATAGTGGAAGAGAGAGGAGGACGTTTGAAAATCGGTTGACCAACTCCTACTGATCGCTTATTGACAGCAGGAGAGCTGCGTGCTGAAGATATAGCAGTGCCCAAGAGTAGAGCAGATCTTCTTCGTTGTGCTACCGAATTCGAGGAGTAGACAGATGGTACTACTTGTTCAAGTAACTGTTGATATTTTTCGCGTTCTTCGCTTTGCATTTCTTGGTTAAGTATAGAACATTTTTGCCCTGGCCAATAATTTGTGCGTGAAGTAGATGAGTAGCCATTTAATATGCGCGGCGATTCCGAAGTAGAGGCACCTGATGATGTTTTGCTATTTCGGCTTCCTAAAGCATGACCTGTACCTGCATTTTGACTCAATGTTTCAGCATAAGTTGGCTTGCGTCTTGTTTCTAGCCTTGGTATAAGTGATGATTGTAGAATGCTGCCAGTAAGGGGTTCGATTAAAGGAGGTGGAAACGGTTTCTGGTATGAAGACTTGAAACGCTCATTAGTGCGCTTTATCGGAATGTTGTAAACTTCGGGCACACATCTGGCTGAAGCCACTTTAGTAGGTTTAATATTAAAACCTTTTGATAAAATCGGTTCATCGTCATCGGAAAATTCCACATCAGCATAAACTGTATTCTTTATTATTTGTTCGGATATATGTGGAGCTGAAAATATTGATTTCCTTAGAGGTGGTTTATCTAAAAAAGAATTAAAAAACCTTTTTTTACAAACATCGCTTAAATAATATTGGCTTTTTACCTGTAGAAGTCGAACGACGATTGGACATCTCCAATACGGTTCTGGAGCTTTGTGCTGAATTATTTAAAGAATATTGTTTTTCGTATTTCTGAGAATTTTGCTGCTGGTTGTGATACGAAAAAGGTGCTAAAAACTCATTTACATCTTCTTCAGAGCGTGCAGCAATATATTTGGGAAAACGGTTCTCCACTTTGCGATATTTAATTTGCGTAGGACCAATTGACTCACCAGCAAAGCAATCGTCTGATCGCCTCTTTCGCTTACCCTCCTCAGGTACTGTACTAGTACTATAGTGGTTTGTCGACGAATGCCAATTAAATAAATGTTTTAATTTATTTAATATGTCGAGACCCATTTGGGCTTCTTGTCTGTTGTAAAAATCGTTATTATAAGCGTATGCTGATCTACCAGTTGACGCTACTTCAACAGATTCAGAATCCGAATAAAGTTCACAATTGTTCTCCTCTTCAATGCAAAAAGCGGTTGCTGAGTCGTAACCGTTCAAAACTTTGTGCTTTTTATAATATTCTTCAGAATCAGTAGTATGACTTTTAAGATTTGGAATTGGCCGCCTTAATTTTGGAGTTACTAGTGGTTGTAGTGGTGGCAGTTGGTGCTCGTTATACGATCTTATTCCTGAATGAAAATCAATGGGAATTGCTGCTGGAACTGGTCTACGTACTTTGCGATTTAATGCCGGATTATTTACCAATGTCTGACATGAAAGAAATTTGTTTTTATTTTATATATATTTATGTATATATTTTTAAATTTTTTTGTTTTTCATTTATGAAAATTTAAAAAGAAAAAATATGTTTACACTAAAATTAATATTAAAGAGAAAACTGGTTGTCAAAGAAAACATAAGGAAACAGGTTTCATAATGGTGAAAACTTTTTAAATCAATTTACTTTAATCGTGCTTGATTCCTTCAAATATAAATATTTCATGATATTCTCATGAAATATTTATTATTTTAAACTACAAAATAAAATGAAATCCACTGATGAGCTATATGAGCAGTAGCAAAATGGCCATATGGATATGCTTTCCCTTTTCATGAGAATATCATGAAATATTTATATTTGAAGGAATCAAGCACGATTAAAGTAAATTGATTTAAAAATATTCCGAATAATAAATTTTCATATTGATGTATTTGCATGTGCACATGGCTTATTTAAAAAAAAATTATTTTGTCATTAAATCTTTCAAATACTATGAGTGGTTTCCAAAGGAAACCCTTATGTAGAAAAAAGGAAGAATAAATAAAAATAGTTACTTAATGTTTGCTGTGTTTTTATATAGAAAACTTGTTGAGTTTTTACTGTCTTTTTGCTTTGTTTCAATGTAGTTCTCATTTAATCAACTTGGCATTAGGTATAAGACTTTTTAATTTTGAATACAAAATTTGGGTAGAATTAAGGCCTCAGTGCAGACTAAATAGAATAAAAAAGAATGAGGTCGAATGGAAATAAAAATAATATTTGTAAAAATTATAACTATGATTTTTGTGGCATTGCCACTGATCCAGTTCGGTAAAAAAAAAATTCTTTTATTAATTAGACAAACCCTGATATCATTTTTTTAAATTAAAGTTACGTTGTTGCTGAACTCTATCATAAAGCATTCAAAAATGAGTTTCACGTTACCAATTGCGAAATTGAGATTAAGTAAAATTTTGCACTTGTTGACTTGATAACAAGAATAATGCATTTAACAATACAAAATTTAGACGCCTTTGTTTGATTGGCGGCTAAAAATATTCATTCATGTAAAGAAGTCTTTTCCGATTAATTCTTTAGTTGAAGCATCATTATCTGAAATAAAAAATATGCTCGCCGAAACACTCGTAAAGGGCGGTTTACTTTGTCACAGAAGTCTTACGGCATGTCCAATTTTTGTGGAGAATATTACCAGTGGGATCGTCTAAACCAAATATGTCATGAATCTGCACAAATTGAGGGCAACTACGGATGCTAATTTGACAGTCATATGGCTGTCCATATTTTTCGAAAAGTTTCAAAAGACAACTACGAATCATTAGATCAGGGATGCATTTTTCTGCAAACAGTCCAAAAGCTATGTATACCAATTGTGTAAACGCAAAAAAATCTGTCGTAATATTTTTTTACTTTCATTTTTAAAATACGGATGGAATTTCATATTATTTTCTTTTGGATTTCACGTACGTAGTCGTACCGTCTAAACCGCCCTTAAGTAAACGCGAAAATAAATGAATTCGCCTTTACCTGATTCATGGCTTCGCCATGCCTACTTCATTAATATTTCTTGTTTTAGAGAAATTATTATATGATGTATTTATAATATTTAAATTTAGCTATATGAGGCATGGGAGATTCAATTACATTTAAAATTACAGGTAATGTGTAATTGGATATATTAAATTACAAGTAATTTAAAACACCAAATAAAGTCAATTTCAATTACAGATTAGAAGTAATTGTTATTCTAATTAAGCGATAATAATTACTTGCAATCATATCAACTTTTATTATATTCTTAAAAATAGAAGTGTAAATAAATATTTTAAAAATAAACTTTTGAAACTCTTTGAATTATTTAGAATGAAGCAGATAAATCAAAAGCTGTAAGAATCATTAGCAACAAAATATTTTTAGGAACAAATCAAGTTTACGGGCCCCGCTCCAAAATCAAAAAAGTTGCCTACGGGGTGTAAAATGCAATTCTAAGCAAAAAATTTGGCGACAACCCTTATTTCCGAAGTTACGGGCCTCCGAAATTTTTATGTTTAATATGGCATATATCGAGTATTTGATTATGGAATAGAACAATATGGATATCATTGGAAAGGTTATTTAAAAGCCTATTTGATTTCATCTTAAAAAAAGGTTCACACATAAATGTTCGTAATCCAAATTACATTAATTCGTTAAATAAACTAAAATCAATAACATGTTCTACCCCAGTTTAAGCTTACCCAAAGTTTGATAAAATATTTGTTTTAACCACAGACGCAAGTAATAAAGCTTTAGGTGCGGTTTTATCGCAAAATGGACACCCAATCGCATTTTGTTCTAAAACTTTAAACCAACACGAAGGAAATTATAGCACAATTGAAGAGGAAATGTTAGCAATTGTATGGTCAGTAAGATATTTCAGACCTTATTTGTTTGGAAGAAAATTAAAAATTCAAACCGATCATCGACTACTTGTATAGTTAAATTCTTTAAAAGAACCTAATATGAAGCTACAAAGGTGGAAAATACAATTAAACGAATATAACATCGATGTTGAGTACATTAAGGGAAAAACCAATCAAGTTGCAGATTTTTTTTTAGCCGTGTAGTTACACATTGCTTAGAGCAAAATGGTAAAGCAACATTTTTTAATAAAGCCACGATAAATAAGAGAAAAGAAAACTTGAACGATCATATTTTGATTTCAGATTCACCAGTAAATATATTTAAAAATCAACTTATAGCGACTTTAGGGAAAAATTATAAATATGAAAAGAAAATTTTATATCAAAAGAAAATTAGACACATAATTACAATTCACGAATATTTTGAAGAAAAAGTATTAAAATTTTTAAAAGAAATTCTTTCAATAAAGGTAACTATAGCAGAATTTTTTGTGAAGGTTTGAGATATTTAAAAATTTCCAACAGACCATACATAGTACGATACTTTTCGAATGCAACAAATATGATTTTTTTATGAAGAAACCCTTATACAAATAATAGAAAAATATCACAATGATAAGAATCTTAATGGTATAGAAGAAACATATTTAGAATTGAAAGATAAAATATATTTTCCGAAATTACGTACAGAAATTCATAAATTCTTCAATAATTGTGTTCTATGTAATATGTGTAAATTCGATATAAGGCTAAAAGAAACGAAATTATGTGTTACAGAAACAAAATTATTAATTTCATTACATTCCAGGAGTAATGTGTTATTAATTGATGGGGGAGTTATATGTACTATATACATAATTACATATATCTTTTATCTTATATATATCTTATAATTGTATTTGTTTTATATTATTCATTAATTTTATAAAATATTGAAAATGTTTTATTTTGAAATTTGTTGTTACTTTTGATAATTAATAATTTTGATTTTGGAATTAAATTTGTATTCATAAATATTTTTTCTTCATACAACATACATATAATTTTTTAAAATGCTTGAATATTTATAAAAATAAAGAAATATAAATAAAAAAGGAAATAAAATTTAAAACTTAAACTGGAAATCATTGGGACTAAACATTTTAGTCCGTAAACTGGTTTTAAGCCATTTATTTATTTATGATTTATATCTTTTGTTGTATTGTTTTTGTACCATGTTTTTGTTTTTATATACATCCCCTAATTTCTTTGTATATAATTGATAATTTTTGAACTATAAATAATTAAAATCCTACTAATTACCTAATTTTATTAGATTTAAAAATATAATTAATTTTTTTCGTCTTAAATCTAATGTACGGACGCATCATAAAAATTAAAAAAAATGTTGTCTACAGGGTGTAAAATTTAATTTTAAGCAAAAAATGCAAAGTGAAAAATTTGAGCCTGACCCTAGTTTCGGAGAAACGGGCCTCCATATAATTATTATTGAATTTTTAATTACGAATTAAAGTAATTGTGATTGTTATTTTTCAGTTACATGTAATTGTAATTGAAAAATTCAATTACAAGTTACATGTAATTAAAATTGAAAAATTTAATTACAATTACATGAAATTAATTAATTATAAACTGTATTTTACATCCATCCTAAGTCTGAGTTATGTGCTTCTTATTAGTAGTAGATATTTTTTATATTGGGAAAAAGCACTATCTGATTTTAAATACGAAGAGTTTTATAAAAACTAATAAATACCTATTATGTTATTATTTACTTTATTATCTGAATATCAACCCTTATTTTTGTTTGCACAATTGAAATATAAACTGAATAAAAGGAATTATACCCATTGGCAAAACAATTACCTGACAAGTAGCTGATTGTTGCAATTTTCTTTTGGGAACACGAGTAACAACGTATTCAAATTCTTCGTCCTCATCCACCTGTACTGGCGATAATATCGGTACTACTGCTGGCGCTGCGACTGAGGAGGCAATTTGTTGACGGTCTCTTAAATCACCTACAAAATGGCTGGTGGAAGCGCAATTGTCTATTTCTTCTTGCAGGTATTTTTCACCTGCAAAGTTTTCCGTTTGAGCTGTTTGGTCAGAGTCAGTTACTTGCACAAATTCGTTCTGTTCTTCTTCTTCCTCGCCTCTTCGCTGCTTATGACGATTTTCTAATACTTGTGCTGAAATCGTGCTTTTAGACAATTTGCGCAGATCTTGTTTTAAATCGGCAGTGTTAAAATGTTCCAAAGGCAATAAATTTGGTTCAGGACGTCTTATCCACTCTTTAGCTGTAGTTTTAAAATAGTTAGGAGTACTGCTTTTATGGCGGTGATTTTGAAATTGGGCGGCCAGTGATGAAGACGTTTCTTGCAATGTAGTTGATGCGCTATTGTGCGCCTCCCTTACACGCGCCAGCAATGCAGAAGACGCAATTGCTGCAGTGGCCTCACTGGCACTGGGACTACTTGATGTTGGTACACGATTTGTTAATATTTGATGTAGATTATCTTCAAGGCTCGTGTGTTCTATGTACATCATCAATACAATTTTAAGGAAAAGGCCTCAAAAGTCTGATCAGCCATCGACTTACACAAGTATTTAAATAATTGATTCTGGCACTTCTTGTTAAAAATTAACAATTAAGGGCCCAATCCTAATTATTGTTAAAAATAGTTTGCGCTGTAGTTCTACTACCACTGCTTGTCCGGCTTTAATCCGGGTAGCGTCTCTATCTAATTGTTTTTTTTGTTAAATTTTTTGGAGGCAATATGTCTGACTCTCCTTTTTTCACGGGTTTTCTTTTTTTTAGGAGGTTTATGGAACTTTAAATAATACTTTGTAATTCTTTTATATTTAGATTAACTATTATTTTTATCTTTAATTTCTTCGTGAAAAAATAGGTTGGCCAGAGTTTTGCAACGAGAGTTTTCACCTAAAAGAAAAAAAGCCGCACGCTTGCAATTTCTTTTTTTCTTGAATGTATTCAGTGAACACTTGGTTGTAAAAATATGTATCAAATGATTAAAAACTTTAATTTACGCATATGATTGTAAATTAATTATAACGTTTTCTTTATACGTGTGATTTATATTAAATAAGTTAAATAGTTCTTTGTGCAATTATAGATATGGTATTTTTTAATTATACAACTAAGTTAATAAAATCAACAAAGATTTTGTGACTTTGGTAATACTGCTACTATTTGATATCCTATTATACTCAATTACCATGCGGGACCTGGTGTTTAGTAGCATTGCTAAAAGTTTATTTAACACAGGGTGATGAAAATTTATTGAGTATCAACCTTAAATACATGTATACGGAACAATAGTATGAGGATTTACTTAAAAGTTGTACAACAATTACAAACTACTTAATTTAATGTAAGAATATTTAAAATAGACAGTGTTAAGAAGAAGTATACAAACTTAAAAGTTAGTACCCTTTTACACGCATCGGGCTTCTAAGTTTTTAGTAGAAAGGAGAATTGAATGAGATACACAGCTGACCATGGCGCAATAATTTGAAAAAGCGCAAATCGCAAGCAAAACGCGTGAGTTTCAGAACATGTAAAACAAAAGTTGGCGGTTTTGAAATCACATGCGATTTCAAAAACGTGCGAGTGTCAGAACATGCCTGGTTGTCACAAACCAAATGGAAATGATTAATCCGGAAGATCAAGCCGATGTTGCCTGGGAAGTCCAAAGACATGCGAAAGCTAACGAGACTGTCGCCACAAAAGCAAAGTGTATCTACTTCAACCTTTGGAGGTAATATTATAGAGCTTTCTATGAACGGAATATTTGACAAGGATTTCGATTGAAATTTTAAAAGTGAGAAATAAATTAAGCATATTGGCTTTGTTTTCTTTTAGTAGAATTGATAAGAGCTGCATTTCGTTTCAATTACATGTTAATTTTTGTATTGTTTTTTTTTTTTTTATTCCATTTTAATTTTTTTACCAGTATTGAAAAGAACTACATATACAGCCGTATGCATAACAAAAATATAGAATGGGTTTGACAAAAGTGGAGAAATTGAGTAGGGTCTCAGTGTGTTTTGCCGTAGGCCCAGCCACTTAAAATCATTGTAGATAGTTATATTGATCCATAACTACATTCTAGGACTACTCTTAGTTTCAAATTGTGAGAAGGGCCTTGCAGAGACCTTGCTTAATTTCAGGAGTTATGCTTACCTCATGCTAACTTTTTGTTATGCGTAAGGCCAATAGTTTTTAAAGTTATTTTATTATACATATTACATAAATGTACATACAAAAATGTATAAATAAAAGAATTTTTTTAAAAAGTGAAAATATTTTCGAAAAATTATTTTATCCAATCTAACTTTCCTTCTTTATTAAAATATGACATGAACTGTTGTCGAACGAGTTCTGCCCCACCTTTTCTAGGATTATATACAGTTGATAAGGTGTCATTTATTTCAGATGGATAGTCTGATGTAGAGCTTATATAATTGTCATCCGTTTCCAACAAAAAATTATGTAAAATGCAGCAAGTATATAATATTGATTCCAACGTTTCCACTTTTAAATTAATGGGAGCTAGAAATATTCTAAAGCGATTAGATAAAATTCCAAATGCATGCTCAACAACGTGTCTTGCTCGAGATAGCCTCGCATTAAACATTTGCTTATCACTTGAGTTGCTATGGTACGGATACGGCTTCATCAGATGTGTTTGCAATGGAAATGCGTCATTCTGAACTATCACAAAAGGAAGGCATCGACCATTTCCAACAATTGAATTTGGCGGTAGTTCTTCCTCATTCTCCAAAATTCTTTTTAGGCTACTCTGAAGAAACCCATCAGCATCATTACAGCGGTTATTGCAGCCAACATCAACAAATAAATATTTAAAATTTGCGTCAACTAAGGCCATTATGATGATGCTGTTTGTGCCCTTATATTTGTTTGCGCCGTCTGAACTTATTGGACGAAAACTTATCTGCTTACAATCTACAGCACCTAGACAGTTTGGAAATTGCCATTTTATTGCGAACTCCCTAGCTTTCTCTTCCCATTCTCCGCGATTACTTGGAAACTAAAAAGCAAAATGTATATATATATTAAAAATTGAAACAAAAATAATACCTTCAAGTATTTGCTCTCCATTCGTTTAGAAATTGATTTACAGACTCTCGGCACTATACTTGAAATACACGCAGTCGAAACTCGTGTTTGGTAGTTTAAGCTTTGAAAAGACTCTCCTACAAAAGTTTTAAATGTGAATTAATGTACATACATACGTATCGTTACATTAATAGAGAAATGCCCTAGCTTATTATTTTGATTTTTTTGGAATAGAGGTTTTTGTATTATTTGTATTATTAAACATGTATATAAATATATAAAATATCTCGATTTAAAAAAAAATAAGCTGGGGCATTTCAATATTATGGTAAGGATTTGTTATTGTCGATACGCTAAGGTATTTCGTTAAAAAAAATTAAAATATCTACACTTAATGTTAAACATACACCACAAGCAAGGAAACGCAATGTAAGTGCCAACTGTTCAGCAGGAGGAATGGAATTTCTCAAATGGGTATCTATACGCTTGATATCCTGTCCCACTAAATTCAATATAAGATCAAACTGGCTCTTGGATACTCTCAAATAGTTTCTATACGATTCTTCGTCACTTAAGAGCAATTCCTTTGTTAAGAATGAGAAGGAACCGCGCTCTGATTTGGAGGTTCTCCATGGTTTTATCCACTTTTTCTTTGTTCTTTTCTTTGGAAGGTATGTTGCTTTCATGCACAAATCTGTTAAACCTTTACACAAACTAATAATTAAAAAAACTTTTACGTATGTATATTAATATACAAACCATATAATATGTCTTCTTTACCGCTATCGTCAGAATCCAAATCTACAGCTTTTCCTAAGCACTCCATTATTTTTTTTATTATTTCAATTTTTTCTTCTGGATTCATTTTCTATATTAAGTTTCTTAATTTAAATGATTAGTATTTAATCTATTGTTTGTTTGTTTGATTTTTAAGTAACTACACTAACAGCACCACTAGTGACACTATTTTTGGCTTAAATCTAGTTTACGGGCACTGTCCCAAAATAAAAAAAAAATTTACCTATAGGGTGCAAAAAATGTACAGTGAAAATTTTGGCGACACACCTTAGTTTCGGAGTTACGGCCCTCCGAAGTTTTTGTATCTAATAGGTCCCATTCCGCCATCGACTACTCGATATATGCCCTATTAGATACAAAAACTTCGGAGGTCCGTAACTCCGAAGCTAAGGGTTGCCGCCAATTTTTTCACTTGACATTTTTTGCTTAAAATTGCATTTTACACCCCGTAGGCAACTTTTTTTATTTTGGAGCGGTGCCCGTAAACTAGATTTGTTCCACTAACTTAAAGGCCCAATTCTAATGTGCATAAGATATCTTGAGGAAACCTTAACAATTGTAGAGAAAAGAAAACTTTTAAATTTTTTTGTTCATTTTTAACAAACACAATGCGCGATAAAATTTAATTTCTAATTGTTTATGATTTAAGTAATACACACCGTTGCATTTTTTAGTATTATTGGCCACAAGTAAAATACAGTGTTTGTACTTTCAGTGTTATTCATTAACTGAAATTTTTATTTATTAAAAACATTTTATATGTAATTAACATCATAAAGGTTCTCACAAAATATGCTGATTTACATAACGTCAAACAAAAATAATGTTTTCTCTTTTAAGAATAACTTATGTTATAAATGTTGTTGCGGGTTATGAGAGTCCAGCTGCAAAAGAGAGAAAAAGAGGCAGATTTGAGGAAGGGGTAAGGGAAAATGGTTAATATTTACTTACCTGGGGACTGGCCACTTGGGGTTGGTTGTGTTGCCGGCGGATGGACAGTGATTATTTTTCACTGTAGACGTTGTTATGTTGATGCTGTTTTTTTGTAAGGATGAGTGAGAACGTTTTTTTTTGTGTTTTGTTTGTTTTAACTTTGTGTTTTCTTGTTTTCTGTTTCTTTTGCTTTGCTTGATGTTTTCTTTGTGTGGTGTTTTTTGAAAGTATTATGTTGTTTGTTACCTTTTGTTTGTTTGTTTTGTGCTTGTTGAAATTTATTTGTTAATTTTAGTTTGTGATTGGTTGTTTGGTTAGTTATTTTGTTTGATTGTTTTGTTTTAAGGAACTTGTTGTGTTGGTGGTTGGTTTACTTTTGGCGGATGGTTAGCGTGGGTCGTAGAACAAGATTTCAATGGAAGCATCTACGACATGGTTGGGAGGGCAAATGAGACGACCATCTGTCTCAAAATTCTTTGTGTGGTATACTGTGTGTGTAGTTCAGTCAGTTTTGTGTTTTTGTTCAATTTTAAGTGTTCGGATACGCGGCTGGTGAGAAGGGTTGGAACCGCCTGAGAGGAGAAAACAAAGAGCTAGGCCGAAACCTCGCCAGTCCAACCGGTCCGTAACAATATGGCGCCCAATCTAAATGGAATTTTTTTGAGTACGTTATGGTGTATAGGTCATCTAAATATACCAAATAATAGACTAATAGATTTTCGCAATAGACCAAGTGATGAATGTGTGGATTTGGAAAAGTCATGATATTTTTTAGACTGTAACCTATAGGAATCCAAACCTATAGGCCACAAAACTCAGCATTGCTGTAGGATTTGTTGTCGGTTTTGAAATGGTCATGGCAGATTCAGGACCAGATTTTCATCCACAATTTTTCAAATTATATCTTAAGCCGGTAACGTGAGAGTTTGTGAGAAACATCTCATTGGAGAAGTTTAGATATTTATGTTTTTTTTGGTAGTTTTTGTAGTTTCTCTTGAAGTTTGTTGAGTGAAGCTATGGGATCGAGGTAGCCGCTCTGAATTAAATGCAAGAGGTCTGTAGTATTTCGAATCCATGACTTATCACAGGAAACTTTTTGGGTACTGAATTCTCTGGCGATAACCGCTCTGATCGTAGTATAAGAGGCCTGAAGTGTCGTGGAGAAAATTGGGACAACTATGAGTGAATAGCTGAGATAGTGGTAGCCGCTCTGGCTTATTACACAGAGGTTCTGCTGTACCATTAGCGAAGCGATTACTCGTCAGCAAATACATTTTTTTTAGAGTAAAATTTGATTTATGGGGAACTTTTTTTTAAGAGGCCGTAAATGGCACTAGTTACATAATTATTTTAAATTTTTGTTTTTTTTTTCCACACATGTCACCATGATTCTCACATCATGAGAACCGAACCCGTTTTGAAAATAATTTATTTTATAAAAAGTGTCTATTTGTATTTTTATCAATTTTTTTATTATTATTTGTTACTATATTTTTTTTTTTTGTTGGTTTTGATTACTAATCATTGTTGAAATTGAAAGTTTTGTTCTTGAGTGTAGTACTAGTAAATTATTTTTTTTAAAACAAATTTACTGGTAGCTGTAGAAGTTAAATATTGTCTTTAATTTATGTTATTATTTTGTTATTTATTTATTTATTTATTATTTATTAATTTTTTGTTTTTATTTTATTTGATTTGTTTTTTTATTTTATTTATTTATTTATTTATTGATCATTTTTTTTATTTATTGTTCATTTATATTTTTTTACATTATATTTTATTTATTGATTATTGCATGCTTAATTTTTGAGTAGAGTTTATTTAGTTTATGTGTTGTATTAAGTGTTATGAAAGTTTTTTTTAATATATTTATTTTTATTATAGTAATTTTGCTTTTTGTATTATTTTTTTTATTTTAAATTTTGGGGTGATTTATGGCAGAATCACAAAGTGTGTCAGAGAAAGAAGATCGCTTAAAAAAAGATAGTTTGAAAAGGCGTAAAGACAGGAATCTTTCTTTTGATCTTAATCGTTCGTCTCCTCAAGTTAAGGAAAAGTATTCAAGGGATAATCAATCTCTTAGAATGGCGACTAGACCACCGCAAATAGACGATCTGTCAGGGACGATTACCAATCAGGCGGGAAACAAAGGGGCAATACCTAAAGAAAGGGGGCACAGGAATGGTAATAACCGGAATAACCCTAATCATGAAGAAATTTCTCCTGCTGTGAGGGGTATGGTAGCCGAAAGTGTCGAAAATATGAAGTCTAGTTTAGATCACTCAATAAATGCCATTATAAACGAAAAAATGAATAGGGAATTGACAAAAGTTCACGAAAGTCAACTAGGTCAATTAGCTGAGGCCATTAGAAGCTTAACATTGCGTGATAACAACCGAGTTAGTGAACAGCAAAGCAACGCTTCGGCTGATTATAGTGCCAGACAGGTGCATTTCCACCCGGATAATAGGTTTAATTATCCACCACCAGGTTCCAATTTGAATAATGATGGATGGAAGATTAGGGTGGACAAATTCGGGTTAGAATTTAACGGAGGTAAAGGCGGTAGGGATCAGTTGTCGGTAGAAGAGTTCATATTTCGTTTGGAACATATGCAGAGGCAGTACCAAATCCCGTGGCAGGAAATTTTAAGGGATTTCCATCTATTGGTAACTGGTACGGTCAAGCAGTGGTACTGGGCTCTGGTGCAAACGACTGTTATTTGAGACTGGAACACCCTACGCCTAGCCTTATTAAATAGATATAGAACGGTTAGGTCAAACTGGGAACTGATGCAGGAGTTGGTCGAGAGGAAGCAAATGCCGGGAGAATCAACAGATGATTATTTCCATAGTTTGAATCTGTTAAGGGCAAAGCTAGAAATACCGGTAGCCGAGGGCGAGATGATTCGAATCGCAAAAAGGAATCTGAAGGAAAGTATCGCTCGAATCGTCTACCCTATGACGGTATCATCTGTTGATCATCTACGCATGGAGTGTCTCGAGGCTGAACGAACCTTTTCCCGCAGACGCTCGAAATGTGCCACCATCATCTGTGAGACCACAACGGTACGTTAGCGAGGCAGTGTTAGATATTAGTGAAGACAAAGATCAAGAAATATGTGAAGTAGCAGCAGTAAACAGCGCACCGATATGCTGGAATTGTCAACAACAAGGACATTTATTTAAAGAATGTCTGTCGCAACAACGGTCTTTGTTCTGCTACAAGTGTGGCAGACCAAATACGATAACTCCAAACTGCCCAATTTGCCTAAAAGCTCGGGAAAACTCGAGGAGGAACGTGAGCTTACCGGGGGAGTCGCGTTCAAACGAGGGTGCCCCGAAGAAACTGTAAATAATATTATTTCAAACCCTGATTTTTCAAAATATCGCCACTATTTACCAGTAGAAGTACGCGAACGGAACTATAATATAGTTAAAGAAAGGATTTTTAATGAGTTCGATTGTTCAGAAATAGGTAACTTAAAGTCGCCAGAAAAACAACCCAGTAAAATGTCGTCAGCTTTAGAAACAACAACAGACAAAATGGTGCCGGAGACTGAGAAAAGTCTATTTAGTACAGGTAAGTTTAAGTTAAAAACACGAAAGCGTAAGCACATTGTAAAAATAAGGAATGACTTTATTAGGAGAAAACGACAGCGTAAGCTCATAGCGGAATCAGTAAATCTTTTTTGCTATAGAGCTGATCATAGGCCCTATGCTGAAATTTTGCTTAATGGGAAAAAGTACAAGGGACTTTTGGATTCAGGCGCGTCGGTTAGCCTTTTGGGCAAAAATTGTCGTGAAATTTTAGAAGAGTTAGGTGCCGAACTTAGGGGAGCATTTAGTTTTGTAAGTACGGCCACAGGCCAGCGCCACAGGGTGTTAGGAGTTGGAGGTAGATTACAAAGGCGAAAAGCATAAAATTACTTTTTATTTATGTCCGGATTTGGACCAAGAACTGTACCTTGGTATCGATTTTTGGCCAATTTTTAATATTGCCCCTGAAATTTTTCCATCGGCAGAAATAAATATCGAAATGATACGTAAAATGCACGAGGAATATACTGTTGCAATGAAGATGCACGATTTAGATGAGATACAGCAACAGCAGTTACAAAAGGCGATCGGCAGTTTTCCGTCGTTTGAGGAAAAAGGTTTAGGGTGCACGACACTTGAAAAGCACGAGATAAAACTCGTTGAGGGAACAAATCCAATTAAGGATAAGCATTACCCCATTTCTCCTGCGGTGCAAGAGATAGTTTATGCCGAGTTAGATAAGATGATTGATTTAAATGTGATAGAGGAGAGTGATAGCCCTTGGTCGAATCGGACTACGGTAGTACGTAAGCCGGGGAAAAACCGGTTTTGCTTGGACGCGCGGAAATTGAACGCGGTTACGATTAAAGACGCCTTTCCCCTCCAAAACATCGACGGTATTTTAAGCCGCATAGATCAAACGCATTATATAAGTAGCGTCGACCTTAAATACGCCTTTTGGCAAATAGAATTGGAAGAAACCGCTAAGCCATATACAGCTTTCACAGTTCCAGGTCGGCCGCTGTACCAGTTTAGAGTAATGCCGTTTGGTCTATGTAACGCTGCCCAACGTTTGTGCCGTCTGATGGATAAGGTGATACCGGCCAGATTAAAACCGAACGTGTTCGTATATCTAGATGATCTTCTCATCATTTCGGACACGTTTACATCTCATTTGAAAATTCTGGAGCAGGTTGCGGAGTGTCTGAAAAACGCTAATTTGACGATAGGTTTACAGAAGTCTAGGTTTTGTTTCAAGGAGCTTAGGTATTTAGGTTTTATAGTTGGAGGTGGTATGCTCAAAACGGATCCGGAGAAGGTTGCTGCCATTCAGAGGATTGCTTTGCCGAGGAGTCCAAGGGACGTTCGAAGCTTTTTGGGTACCGCGGGATGGTATAGGCGGTTTATAAAGGATTTCGCCACCATCTCGTCGCCTCTTACCGATACGCTGAAAAAGGGGAAAAAGTTTGCAATGACTCCTGAGGCTATCGAGGCTTTTGAAACATTGAAAGTTTTGCTTACTTCTGCCCCTGTACTTCGCCACCCGGATTTTTCGAAACCGTTTTTTATCCAGTGCGATGCTTCAGAATTCGGAATAGGAGCGGTATTGTTTCAGAAGAATGATGTAGGTGGAGAGAACCCGATAGCGTTTTACTCCCAAAAACTAACGGCATGTCAGAAAAATTACTCGGTTACCGAGAAAGAATGTCTTGCGGCGGTGTTAGCTGTAAAGCGGTTCAGGCCCTACGTGGAAATGATGAAATTCACAGTCATCACGGATCACGCAAGCCTGAAGTGGCTGATGTCACTGAAGGACTTGAGTGGACGGTTGGCCAGGTGGTCGCTGCAGCTGCAAGCATATGATTTCTCAATAGAACATCGGAAGGGAGCCGAGAATGTTGTAGCTGACATGTTGTCGCGATTGCCAATAGAAGTATCGGAGATAAAAGATGAGAATTATTTCGATTTTGAGACAGTAGCTTTTGATTCTGAGGACTATACGCAACTAGCCCAGACTATTCAAGAAAACCAACAAAAATTACCAGATTTGAGAGTAGAGGATGGGAAAATTTATAAAAGAACGTCGTACACGGGTTTAGAAGACGGTAGTGATGTAGTTTGGAGATTATGGATTCCCCAAGATATTACCCATATTTTAATAGAAAAGGCTCACGACGATGTTACTTCTGCACATGGCGGCATACGGAAGACCTTGGAAAGACTGAAACGTCTCTATTACTGGCCAAAAATGGCCATACAAGTGCAGCAGTATATTCGAAACTGCCGCACGTGTAAGGAAACAAAGCCATGTAATCAGAATACGATGCCGACCATAGGGGATGAAGTCCAAACAGAAAGGCCATTTCAGAAAATCTATATTGATTTTCTGGGGAAGTACCCCAGATCTAAAAAGGGTAATGCTTACATCTTTATTGTTGTAGATCACTTCTCGAAATTTGTTTTTCTCAAGGCCATGAAAGAGGCCACAGCGAAAAATGTAGTGCAATTTCTTGTTCAGGAGGTATTTCAGAAGTTTGGGGTTCCTGAAACTATACATAGTGACAATGGTCAACAATTTGTTTCAACATTGTTTAGGGAAATGATTGACACATATGGTATTACGCATATGAAGACTGCTTTTTATTCGCCACAGTCAAATGCGGCTGAGCGCGTTAATCAGTCCGTATTAGCAGCCATTAGGGCGTATCTGGAAAAGGATCACCGTGACTGGGATCTATATTTGACCGAGATAGAGTGTGCGCTACGAAATTCGGTTCACGCTGCCACCGGCGTTACACCTTTTTTCGCACTTTTCGGCTATCATCTGTTTTCGAGTGGTACGGACTATAAACTGGCGCGAAAATTACAATCTATGTCTGACCACGAGATAGCAAATTTGGAGCGTGAAGACAGATTGGAGATAATTAGAGAAAAGGTTAGGAGTAATCTCGCGAACGCATACCAACGAAGTGCGCAAAGGTATAACAAAAAGGCAAGGGTAGTCAAGTTTAGTCCAGGTCAGGAGGTGTACAGGAAGAATTTTGTTCTGTCCGATTTTAAAAATAACTTAAATGCTAAATTTTGTCGAAAGTACCTGAAGTGTCGAATAGTAAAACCAATCGGCAATAATATGTATGAGCTGGAGTCCCTTCAGGGGAAGCCCATTGGTATTTACCTTGCGAAGGATTTGAAATTCTGAAAATAAGTGCAATATAAAGTCTGTGATATTTTTGGGTTAACGCAATACAAGGCTATAATAATATAGGGAGTAGAGTGCAATATAGATTTAAATTTGTGTTCGTGCTCGTCCCATTTATTATGACTATTATTTTTAGTATACTATCTGTGATTATACAACCATTTTTATTTATTTATATAGTTTTTAATTTTTACTGATTTTTTTCATTTATTTAATTATTGTTTTTGTGATTGAAGTTTTTTTTTTTGTTTTTAGTCCATCTTGTATAGTTCAATATTAAATCGAATTAACTTAAATAAAAAAAAAAGGGTTGTACCATCAACGGATAGGTAAAAAGCCAAGATTAACCCAAAATGTTTGCAGGGATAAATTGCATAGAGTTGTCGAATGTTTTTTTTTTTATTAATGGGACAGGATGTTATTAATTAGTTAGTCCCATCTCTGGGGTAATTTCAATGTTTTTTTTTTTTAAACCCAGCGAACAGAAAAACGCCAACATGGGGATTATGATGTTTCGTTTTGATTCGCGTAGGGAATAGTAATCAGGCTGGAGGTTTACTGGGTGAATACTTATATATGTATGCGCATACATAGGTAAGGGGACGCGACTCGCGCAATTTTTAAGTGAACTGGTTTTTTTTTGCGACGCACTGATTACTTTCAGCACTATTATAAGGGGGTTTAATAGGTAATTATAATGTTGACTTACCTTAGTGCCCGGCTTGAGACTCGACAGGGCGTGGGAGTTCCCCACGTTGGGTTTTGAAGAGTGTCTCACAGGCTTATGTGTTTCTTTTATCCCGCACACCGGTCCTACTGGCGTCGACTTGGTAGCCCCGGTGCGTTGTTGCGGGTTATGAGAGTCCAGCTGCAAAAGAGAGAAAAAGAGGCAGATTTGAGGAAGAAGTAAGGGAAAATGGTTAATATTTACTTACCTGGGGACTGGCCACTTGGGGTTGGTTGTGTTGCCGGCGGATGGACAGTGATTATTTTTCACTGTAGACGTTGTTTTGTTGATGCTGTTTTTTTGTAAGGATGAGTGAGAACGTTTTTTTTTGTGTTTTGTTTGTTTTAACTTTGTGTTTTCTTGTTTTCTGTTTCTTTTGCTTTGCTTGATGTTTTCTTTGTGTGGTGTTTTTTGAAAGTATTATGTTGTTTGTTACCTTTTGTTTGTTTGTTTTGTGCTTGTTCAAATTTATTTGTTAATGTTAGTTTGTGATTGTTGGTTTTGGTTGTTTGGTTAGTTATTTTGTTTGATTGTTTTGTTTTAAGGAACTTGTTGTGTTGGTGGTTGGTTTACTTTTGGCGGATGGTTAGCGTGGGTCGTAGAACAAGATTTCAATGGAAGCATCTACGACATGGTTGGGAGGGCAAATGAGACGACCATCTGTCTCAAAATTCTTTGTGTGGTATACTGTGTGTGTAGTTCAGTCAGTTTTGTGTTTTTGTTCAATTTTAAGTGTTCGGATACGCGGCTGGTGAGAAGGGTTGGAACCGCCTGAGAGGAGAAAACAAAGAGCTAGGCCGAAACCTCGCCAGTCCAACCGGTCCGTAACAATGTTCTCATGAAATATGCTAATATTACAAAATGTTTGATTTCTTTTAATTTTTCGACTTAAGAAAAATAGGAATGCAATAACAAAGAAAATAAAATAAATGTTCATGTCATATTCATATTACAATTCATGAACTACGGTATGCATGTCACTCACATATATAAAAGCAGACACAAAACTTGTATTTTTTTTATTTAGTTTATCTTAAATTAATGTAAATATATTTGTAAATGTTATTAAATACATGAAATATGTTCGTTAAATGCATATTTGTTTTTAAATTTTAATTATTTATAAAGAAATTATTATTTGTAAAAGTACGAAGTAGACAAAAACATGCAACTGTATTCAAATTAGAGCGTTACCCAAGGCGAATCAATTTACCCAGTAGCAGCGTAGGGAAAATCAGCATTTTTTCTGGTATACACGACTGTCAAACTCGATGTATAAAAAATATCTGTACATTTTTTATATATAGAGTTTGACAGTCGTGTATACCAGCAAAAAATACTGAATTCGCCTACGCTACCACCTAGTTAATTGATTCGCCTTGGTGTTACCCAAGCATTTGATCAATCAATGAATTCGTCATTGCGACCACCTGGTATTGATTCGCCTTGTCCCGGCCTATAGGCTTTTCGTTGTGTGTTTGACATTGGCTTAAGCTAAATTATGTTCATTATTGGTAGGCCTTAAGTTAACGAAAACTGTCAAAAACGTAAAAACATTTGAAGACTATTTGGTGGCTATATTGTACTTTACGAACGTGCCTACTTACTTTACATAGTTGCAAAAATTTGTTCTTTGAAAAAAATTGTTTTCTTCTTATACTTTTCTATGTATTGATTTTTTTTACCCAAAATATAATTAAATATCTACAATTTAAAAATATATTACCAACAATAAATCATTATGAATTATTCCTTTAATAAAATGAAGCAAATTATAACGTAAATACATAATGGATCAGTGTGTACAATCCTAAAATCATATGTTAATATTTGAAAATTTATTATTAATGTGAAATAAAATGAAAAAAAGTTTAAATCACTAAAGACTCTAAATATATTGAAAATTGCATTACATGTTTAATTACATTATATGTTTTATTTCATTAAAAAAAATTAAAAAAATATTTTTAGCGTCTATTGCAGTTCGCTTTTTAAATTTATCAAGCACTTGACATCTGATTTCTTAAGCAACATATGGCCGGCTTGAGGCCTAACTATAATTTGCTTAAGATAGCTTAAACAACTGTGCGATTACACATAATCAAATGTGTATAACTATAATGTACTTACCGAATTTTCGTCAAGTGTGGTTTTTAAAGCAAACAACGAAGCCGACCGTACTTTGCTTAAGGACCCAGTTATAATGTGCATAAGCTAGCTTGAGCTTATGTCAAAAACCAACGAAAAGCCTGTCAAATGCTAAAGCCCTCATTGGTATTTACTTTCTGTTGCTGTTATGTACCGTGCCGTTCTGCTTTTTAAATTATTGTAATTAGTTTTTCTGTAACAACATATCAGCTGTTTATAATAAACAAAGACAACACAATACACAACACAACAAAAAGTAATCCACAACTACAATGACAAAAATGGTTTGTTTAAAATTTTGCATTCACACTACCAAACCACTTCCAAGTAACATAACGTTGATTTCTATTTTCTACTGATTGGAACGGAACAGAACGTCAAAGTAATAACAAACCACAAATACATATTTTCCATTTAACAGACACTGATCAGCTGATTCGTCACGGAACGGAAAGTAAAGATTAATTCTGCCTTTAGGTAATTCTTTAAAGAATTTTATGTGGCTACAATGTACTTACATAAATTAAAAAACTAATTTGACACAGTAGCACATTTATGCTTAAGTCGTACTTTCCCAAAAATATCCTCTTTTTTAATAAGTAAAATTTGTAAAGTAAAAGGCATCGAAAAAATATATTATATATATATATATATATATATATATATATATATATATATATATATATATATGTCCACACGAAACGAATTTTCATCATAAGGCCCAATAAAACGCTGGCAGAACAATTGTCAAATTTATATTAATATCAGTTTAAAGGGGTAGACGTTGATGATTTAATATTATGATGAATAATTCATTATTGGTCATTGTGAATGCAATATGTCCAAAAAATACGGCCTAAATGTTAATTTTTTAACTTTCGGTTGCTTTTCAAAACAGTAATATAATAAAAAATGCCTAAGCTATAATAATTTAAAATTTTATTTAAAAATTATACGTTAAAAATAAAGTTACATATAATTTCACTTTTTATATCATGATGAATTTATTAATCTATAAGCTCTGATGATTATATCATAACGATGATGTAATAGTAATAAATGAAGTCTACACAGGATGAATTTTCATCATGATATAAATTTGACTTTCATCAAGAAATAAATACATCAGGTGTGGACTCCCTGCTAAGCACATTATAGTTAGGCCTTTAACTAAGAGCTATGGAGTTTTGTTAGATGTAACCAATATACTATATAGTAGTACGCAATCAACCTAAAATTATTATTTTTTTAACGCATTAGATTAGTCTGTACGTGCGTGCAAAGTATTATCATCTTTTACACGCGCTAGTCAAGTTACTTAGATTGATCATCATACGTGGGATGTTATATATAAATATTATGATAAACATATATATTTTCCAGAACAAAAGGTTATAACTAGTTTTAATCCCAAGCATTATTTAAGATAAGAAATATTTGTTTTAGTCCTTATGATAAATATTTTGTAAACATAGTTTAAGATAAAAAATATTCTGGTAATAACGAAATTAAGAATTTACTTATAAACATAAACAGTTTTGAGATAAAATTATTAAGAGGATGCCCATGTAAAAACATATGTACATATATAATGTTAAGTGTACTATTAAAAGGTACTCAAAAAATAAAAATACTAAAGTAAAGGCCGGGGCACAGAGAATCCGTCATACGTTAAACTTTGACGTATTCAACCGACAAGTCAGTTAAAATCAGGGTACGTATTTGGTCACCATGAATAGTACATTTTGTTCATTCATTTTTGTACACTTCGTACAAACGAAAGCAATCGTACTTAATGTTTAATGTATTGGGAAAACAAGAAGAAGAATGGTGGTGTTCAAATTTTGAAACAAATTTTTGTTCATTTCATGGACGATGGAAAAAAAGCAGCTGAACAAAAAATAATTAATGGAAACATCCAAGGAGATGAGTTATGTGTGTGTGAATCTTTTTTGTGTGCAGAGGAAAAACAAAAGCAATACGAAATTTCATTCATTGACAATGAAGTAAACAAAAAGCAAATCAACAGTTTCGTCATGAATATGGAAAATGAAAGAGGAGACAAATACGTACTCTGGTTAAAATACATGTTTTCTTATGAGCGTTGTCAGAGTCAATACGTTTCCGTTAACACAAAATACGAAAGTTGGTTAACTTTTGACGTACGTTGAATACTTTGTAAGCTGCTTCTTATTTTTTTGTTTTTTTTTACCTTTGCTGTGTTTTAATTGTATTCTGTGATTTTAATAAAAATAATATACAAATTAATTGAATTAACAGGGAAATAGAATAAAAATTTGATTTAAAGGTGTATAAAAATAGAGAGCAAACTTTAATTTATTATCCGTCAGCAAAGTATTCATTGTCCCAACCTCATGCGTCGTTACTCTGACTTCAGTTGAATACACCAAAGTATAACGTATGACGGTCCGTCTTAAGGCCGGGGCACATAGAACCCGTATTTACACAAAATCAACTAAAGTCAAAGTAACGACGGGCCAGGTTTGCACAATGAATACTTTGCTGAAGGATATTAAATCAAAGTTTGCTCTCTATTTTTATTCACTTTTAAATTTAATTTGCATTTTATTCACTTGTTAATTTAATTATATTTGTATGTTATTGTTTGCCACCAAAGTTGTTATATAAAAATCACAAAACACGATTGAAACACAGCAAGAGTTAAAAGAAAACAGAGAAGAAGAAGCAGTTAATAGTTGTCAAAGTATTCGATATACGTCAAAAGTTAAAAGTTGACCAACTTTCCTACTTTGCGTTCATGGACACGTATTGATTGGGACAACGCTCGTAAGAAAACATGTATTTTAACTGACTTGTCAGTTGAATTTGTCAAAGTTTAACGTATGACGAATTCTATGTGCCCCAGCCTTTAATGCTTTATATACTTTGCAAGTACAGTTTATAAGTTTACTGTCTGCTAGAATACTAACATATTAAGTGTAATAGTGGTTACATTTAACAAAATACATAATTCCATTTTTGTCGTCGTAATTCGGTTATTTGTCCGTATGTGCACGGTAAGTTGGTTTTGTCATCTCAAAACATATTTTACAAAAACTAAATAGGTACATGCTGTTTTTTACTGTTGTAGTTGTTTTAGAACTGTATTTACTCAAGGCGAATTAATTTACAGGTGGCCTTAATAGCCCAGTTGATTTTTATTTATGTTTGACGTTGTTGTCAAGACTTTAAAATAATTTAATAATAAAAATTTTTTAAATAATTTGAAAAAGTAAGAAAATTTTTAATTTTATAAACGTTAATTTCAAAACCAAAAAATGAAATGTAAGGTATTGCTGTATATAAAGGAGAAAGAAAACAAAAGGCTACAACTTTATATAAGGTACCAAATGACGAAAGAATTATAAATTAAAATCGGCTTCCTTTTGCTTAGTCAGCTATTTTTGACATTGCGACCACAATGTCCATTACCTGTTAAATTAATATGCCTTGCATGTACATTGTATGTATGTACATTAATAAAAAATATTTGAATATTTATGAAGAAATATGTATTTGTGTGGTTTGTAAAAAAAAGTCGAGTATGGGAGTGGAATTGTGTTCGAAGGACACAAAAGAAAAATGAATTGAAGTAGCAATTGTTCAATAAATTTTTTTTTCTTTTTTTTTTATATTATTCGTCACTGTTTACTGACGCGTACATTTAAGTTTACACAAACAAAATACACGCTTTTTTTCTCCTCATGCGACTACCTAGAATTCAATTTGCCTTGAAACAAACTTGACGGTGTGTGTGAACACAAATGCAGGTTCAAAAGAAAGTTAAACCTTCTGTAGCCGAAGTGGTAAACACGTTGACTACAAACCTAGTTGACCAGGGTTCAACCCCTGCGGCAATCAACAAAATAAAAATGTTTTTTTCTGTTTAATGGTATATATACATATTCAGAATTAACATTAAAACGTGCAGCCTCCTTCATCGATACTTCTTCATAGCATATTCGCCGGCGAAGTAAAATAATAACTCTCTATCTTTCTCCTTTCACTACCTGTCTTATCTGTCATCTACCCCTTTCTTAACAAATGTAGCACGGTTACCGAAAATTAGTAGGTAATAATGCCTGAAGTGCTACTTATCTTTATAAAAAAAAGAAAATTAATCAAAAACCGACCAAGTAAACCTTACGTGTGTAAAAGAAGACTTATAATAAAATTTGTTTAACCAATAACCAACTTAGATTCTTTCTTTTCAAAAGAATCTTGGTGAGTACTTAGAGCTATTTACACCACGGCATTTTGCATGAAGCTAGTTTTATGAAACTTTTGTTTGTGTGAAAGAGTTGTGGTAGACAAAATTGCATGGCTTGAATTTTGAGGGGATTATTTTACACTTGCTTTGTGTACGTTCGCTGCATATGTTTTGTTGATTTGTATTATTTGAAATAATACAAACAACTACAGTAACGAACATGGTAACGAATATAAACAAGGTACATTTACTTTACTAGGTAGTTGTTTATATTTTACATTTTTTGCTTACGAATTTCAAAAAACACTAACAACAAGCATATGCAGAACAAAGAGAGCGCTTGTTTTTAGAGCAATTATCTTTTATTTTGTCTTTCTATTTTTGACATTTCCAATCACAAAACAACAATAAAATGCTATGTTGGTTTTACAAATGTTGTATTTGTTGTAGAGCCGCTATTACCTGGTAAAATAAATGTACCTTGGAATATAAAATTAAAAGCGATTGTACAAATTCAAATGCGATGAAACTCGTTAAAACTATTAAAACGACTTGAAATAAACGGCATGAAGAAATCATACGTGTAAATTTGGACTTAGTTAATTTCTTATAGTTTTAAAATTAAAACGATCTGCATTTTTGAATAAATGACAGCGTCAACTCCCTTACAAAGAAACTAATCATTTTATGTTAAAAATTTGAATGTAAACAGTCGTGAATAATCTACAAGGAAGGTTGTGTATTATTTTTTAAAGATTTTATTTTGATTAAATTGAAGCTTCTTTGTATGAGTTTAAGCAGTTTTGCTATTCCGGACTTAGCAACCATAATTCAAGATCGGTCGAATAAACATCATAAATTTAGTTTTTTAGCTTAAGACTTGATTTTCTGTTCAGTGTTCCATATATATTTAACATGTTGTTTAAACATAGGTTTTTTTATCGAAGATTATATCTAAATATTTAATATTTTTGCAAATAGAAATACATATTTCCTTGGGAGTACAAGTTTTGTGAAGAACTTCGTTTTGAAGATTTGTTGTTTGGAAATATGATAGCTTGAATTTTTTATTTGTTAACTTTAATTTTCCATTCATTGAAAATTTTTGAATTGAGTTTATAGTCTGTTACATTCCTTAGACTATTGCGTTTTATATCTTGCCGCAACATATAAAGGCACTGTCGTTAGCATAAAGAACCGACCTTTGCGGTAGACCTACTGGTATTTGCCTTTCACCGAGTTCACAGATGTAAATATTGTTTTCAGCAATTTTGCGTTTTGTGGGTAAGAAAACGAGAAATAAAATAGTTCTGCATTGCTTTCTCTTCCACAAAGTTCAGAATTGCAGCACGAGAAATTTACGTTTGTAAACTCGGTAGAATTCCCATTAACACGGACAACAAATTATCGATTATTTAAAAATCTTTTTACTATTTCTTGTAAATAAAGAGGAAAACCAAGACAAGTTTGAACAACAAATTATCATGCCAAATAGAATCATCATGCCAAATAGCCTTTTCAATACCAAGGAAGATAACTCCTGTACTTTCGCTCTGGCTTTTTTATTTTCGATAAATTGAATTACCCTCTCCAAGTAAAAAAAGTGAGGAAAAAAAATAAGTGGTGCAAATTCGGGTAAAAAACCTATGAATTTTACATAGGCATGTCATTAAAGGCATGTAGTTGGTTATCAACAGCATTGTATAATCCGCTTTCTAGATACTGAAAAAAACTAGTTTTATTCAAAAATGTTGCCGCTATGCAAAGAAAAATGTAAATCTAAGAAGTTAATCAATATGTTGTTTAAAAAATAGCTTACAAAATGTGTATTAGCTTTTTTTGATGTTAATAAGATGCCCTTCTCTAAGAATGTTATCCATTATTTTTTACTGGGCTTCAGTTGATGAATGGTAGAGTGTTTCTTACGGAATCCAAACTGTTGTTTAATAATGATGTTGTTTTTATAATTTTTTCTTTTTCTGTCATAAAAAACGCTTAAAATATATTAAAACTGTGATCATAGATTATGGGTATTAGGGCTTTAGGACTTATAGTTTACGAAATATTTCAGTTTTAATATTTTTAATAAAAAATAGGTTTTTGCGGTCAAAAAATGTTTTTATAATTTTTTCTTCTAGGACTAATAGTTTACGAGATAATTGAGTTTTAAGGTTTTCAATAAATAAAAAAAAATAGTTATTGGGGTAAAAAAAAAAAATAGGTTTTTGGGGTAAAAAAATGTTTTTATTTATTTTATTTTATAGTTAATCGGTTTTAAGGCTCTAGGACTTATAGTTTACGAGATAATTGAGTGTTAAGGTTATTCTAATCGAAGGTAACACAAAGGGAACAACAAATGGAACCAAGTGTGCTGACTGCCAAAACTAACCTACATAATAACAAACATCTAGTTAAAAAAAAAAAACTTTTTTAGGTTCCATAAGATCAGTACTTCGTTTCTGTAACTTGAGTGAGAAATGTCTCATATGAAAATATTGAAGTTATTCTGTTGTACATAGGGTGAGCTAAAGTAAATCAATAGTTTTATAATACAAACAAAAACAATTCAGATTAGATACGAAGGTTTTGAATCACTTGGGAGCGTCGTGGTTATACTAAAGCCATCTACTGCGGACTCTACCGTTTTCATTTTTATTTAAGTCACCCCAATACAAAAATTTCACATTCAAGTCTTAACCGAATATGCAACCATTTGCAAGATGGAGTATGTTCGGACCTGACATATATATATATAAAGTTATAGGGTGCAAAGTGGACCTTTACGAGTATAAGAATAAAAGCAATTCTATTCTGTTACACTTTTTAATTTTTAAGAGTTAAATTCGCGCCTTTTCTCAACGAGTTTAGGGGCAATATTCCGATTTTCTTTTACTTATCAGTAGTAGAAACTCTTTTTTAGCCTTTGACTCTGACATATTTTTTTATATTTTTTTAGATAAAGCTTTTGACTCCAAGCAGAGGAAGTTTTATGATATTATTGATCACATAGGATTTAGAATTTCGTGTGTTTTCTGGCTCTTTCCGTAAAGGAAACTTACATAGGTGATAGTATAAATGCCACATTTTTACATATATATGTGTTGAACACTATCATTTTGGTAATGCAAGTTAATAAATTGACTTCATTTTCATTTCATGCAAAGCAAATGAAACGAAACCATCGCTGGACGAACATTTGTCTGAGCAAAGATGTTCGCCATCAAATATGACTTGTAGTAAGTCTGTTTGTTTACTTTTCTTGTAACATTCAGTAACTGATTAATTTTAAAAACCTACTCTCAAAACTTGCTCTTGTCCAAAAAGTGCGCGAATGGAAAAATTTTAAGAACTAGTAGGATTAACGAAACAGCTGATTGAAAATAATTATAGTGCTGAACAATATTTATATTTTTGAGCTCTCAGCATTATTTCACATCCAACTTTGTAAATAAATATTTGTTTTTAAAATAGTTGCTGGACTCTGTTTTCTCCATTTCATTAGGCCACTTTATAGTCTCTTTGCTTAGTATACTTATGAATAATGTTACCCTGTTTATGATGACACATATAGTCGACCGAGATAAGTTAAAACGATCTGATAGATCACTGAAACTACAGGCCTCATGACCAGCGAACCACAAAAACACAAGAATATGTAAACTTTCCGACAATCTTTTATCAGGGCGAAGATTGTTATAAAAATCCGATTGCAGAAATCTTTTTCTTAAGTTTACATACAAAAATCTTGTGGTTCCGAAATGTTTACGAAATTCTGCATCTGTATATGCTGGCGCCATCTAATGAAAGTATTTTTTTTATAGAATTACGAGGTACTCTTTCGTTTTTACAGAGCATATGATTGGGATAAACGTACTCATCATTTCTCAACATTCGAAGAATTACAATTTTTTCTTCTCCATCCTCGCTTTCGGATGCCGACTCCATTTTTTATATAATTGTATTGAGAACAACAATGCGTCTGTCTACATTACTATGAACACTTGCACCTAAAATTAATATACATATATTAATTTCTATTAGACAAATTATAAATGGAAGTTGGCCATATGTACCAATGCCTGGCCCAAGCAGTGTCATTTCTTCACATGCAGATGTTGAGTGAGTAGTTTGAGAAGCAAACACGTTTTCACCGGTGAACTTTTAACAAACTTACTTCATCCATTTTAGTTTTTTTATTCCTTACCATTTCTTCACTTCTGCAATTTTAATTTTATGTTATTAAGAGTTTTATGAGTTTTTTCTCTTAATACCACATACACCTTGTAAAAAATAAAGAAAAGTTTATTATTAATAATTTAGTTTCTATTTTTTGACAATTTTAATTAATCTTTTCTTCTTTTAGGTAATTTTATTAAAAATTGTATAGTTTTTGAATCATATTTTTAAACTGTTACTGAATTTAACTGGCAAAAATTTGTCCAGTAAAAACTTATAAATACTCAGTCAATAATTGTCAGCTTACTCTCTTAATCTGTGTTCTCATTTACTGGATTATGGGTAAACAATAGCGATTCAGTGTCAAGGTGAATTAACTATTAGGTGGTGTCGATAGCACAGCCGCTTTTTGTTCGTTTTGCTTATGTTTTTGGGTGGGTTGACCTATTAAAAGTTTTTAATTTAGAAATATAAAAAAAAGAAAATTCAAATTTAAAAAAATAATAAACGTTTAAATTTGACAAAAAAAATAAATTATTAAATAACGTGTGCGTATTTTGTGTGTGATTTGTGTTATTGATCTAAATTTCTAATTGCTGCTAGTTGTTACTAGAACGTGTTCACTTACTCAAAAAACTTGCAAGCAGAGAGTGAACAAAGAGCGTAAAAATATGAGATGAAAAAATTTGTTGCAAGTCTTGGATGGTAAAATTTTTACTAGCAAGAATTAGCCAAACAGCTGTTTCTCACTTTTGTTTGCAAAATAATTTGCTTTAAAAATGTTTGACAAAAGAAATTTTGCCTAATAAAAAAATAATATTATTTTGTTATTTTTCTTTAATTTAGAAATTGAAGTACACAGCAAAAAAGTGTAAAACAACAGAAATTTGGTTTAGAATCTTTGGACTTTGTAGGTGTTTGTATTGTTTTTAGAATTAAAAGTAAACAACCAGTGATGAAACAATTAATGACATGTACTTCTAGATATTATTATTATTATTTATTGAGTGAATACAAAGATTTAAATAGCACATAAATTTGAAAATTAAAATTATAAAGCAATGTTTTAATTAATATAACGATGAAAAAAAGCAACATGTACAATTCAAAGAAGGGTAGCACAATTATTTTGTATATTTATAAATAAGTTATACACATGTATAGAGTGAACATTATTTTTAGTATAATTTTTACATTAAAATCACAATAAAAATGTTTATTAGAACTGCAAAAAAAATATTATATTCATGATGCGCTTAAACATCACAAACGCTTTTGAAAATTGCCTTAAATTAAACAAAAGTAAAACAAAAAACATTTTATGTCGTATTTTTGCTATTTGGTTGCTTGGAGTATTATTTTAATTTTTTCGTATGGTTACCAGTTTGCTGGCTTTTAGTGGTCTCGTGTTTTATACATTTTTGTATTCTAGTATATTTTCTTTAAAAATGGTACTATTTAACGTTCACGCCGTACAGTTTTTAAGTCTTCCGTATCAATTCCAAAGCCACAACAGTTTTGTTTGCTAATTTTTGCTAGTAAAGGGTTCATTTACTTTTTTAAATTTGAAGGAATAATTTTAAAAATTTCTGTTTTACTCTTCGTTGCTAGTTTTTGCTAGAAAAGTTACTGAACAGACCTAATATATACGTACAAATGTACATGAAAATTTCGTATTTTCGTGTGAGAATTTGCAGTATAAATATTAAATTGTATATACAAATAAATGCAATATTAATAAATACAGAACCGGTCAAAATTATTCACACAGGCACTTACTTTATACTTAATCTTCGCTTTTTTAAATTAGTTAGAAAAAGAAAGATAACCTTTAAATTTAATTCTAGTCGCGAATTCGAGGGGACAAAATTTATTACCCAGCGCAATATGTTTGAATGTAAAATCATATTTTAAGCTTGGCTTCGTCCGCGTTTCATTTCTAATTTTCTTAAAATTAAAATTTAGAAAAATGTGTTATTAAATATTGTAGAGTCCTGTAAACAGTGTTAAAGATTTATATAAAAAAATTGTGCTGACAGCTGTAAAATTGGGTGCTTTCACATATTAACCTCTACGTTGGTCACTAAAACAATAATCTGTTATTATTAAAATAATGATTACATCCATACAGTATTAATGCCGTATTGATCATTGTGTACCTTTTAAAGGATCATTTACGTATATGAAAATATTGCAAAGGAAGGAAGGTTAACCGCGATAATTGACACATATTTTTTTTCATTTTGCTTTTAATAAGTCAATCGCTTTTTGACATTAAACTCTAAATAACTGTGAGTAAGTTACCTTTAAGGGAAGAGTGCTATTTTACGATATAAGGACTGCGAAATTAAGTATGAAGAAAATAGCGTACTTAGTGAAATGGTCACTTTAGCAAGTGACACATGGAATCAAATATGTAATTTTAAATTAATTTATAAATACTTTTGTCGTTCTTATTGAGTTGAAACGACAAATTTATGCAAAAACTTTTCGATGACGAGTTTGTAGAACTGTTTATTTAATTTATTTTTTTTTATTTCAGTTTATAGATTTTAGTGTTAAGTTTACGCAATTTTCTTAGAGACCAGCAGTGCCCACGACTTCGTCCGCTTATCGTTTCCAATTTTCTGAAAATTAAATTTTAATAAATCTGTTTTCAAGCATTTTTTGTAGAATATGTGTAAACAGTGCTTAAAATTTTCCATCTAAAAAAAAACAAAATGTACTGACAACTATTCTAGTACAATTATATTAGTAAAATTGGAAGGTTTCACATTTGTGTTTCTAATTTCTCTATGAAATTAATAATTTTTATAAAAAAAAGTATTTTATGTTTGAACCAAGTTTCTATGGGACTTTCTCACAAAATTTTATTTAAATTCATCCTTGATGAGAAAAAACAGGCAAAAATTCCAAAAATATGTGTTTTGTATTCCATATCGATAACAATCTACACTAACATCACAATTTTCAAAAAATATTTCATGTACAGAAAAGACTCCTTTACTGTCTTATTATACAGTATTGTTCAAAACCTAAGCAACTTTTTCCCACTAAGTAATAATAGACTCATATCTTTTCTTATAAATTAAGAGAAAATATTTTTTTATTTACTTCTACACAATGTGTCTATAATCTAAAAATAACAACAAAAATTAAACTTCATTTCTTTGGAAGTTATAATAAAATAAAAAAAAAATTAACTTAAAAATTCGCTGTTCAAAAGCTAAGCAACTTTTAATATTTAGTATGATATTCATCAACTCCTATTTACTTTTAAAGCGTCGAGTGCCAACTCTCCGTTTTAAAATTCCAAAGAGGTTTTTTATGGGATTCAAGTCTGGCTATTGAGGTGGCCAATCCAAAACTTGAACCCTATTAGCTGATAACCAATCCTTGACTAATTTCGATGAGTGTTTTGGGTCATTGTCATGTTGAAACACCTATCGAGCACACCTACCTAGCATGTGAGTTGCTAAAATGTATCTTTAGACAAAACGGTCCATTTTTGTTTGAATTTCTGCAAAGGGGCCAACACCACTGGCCAAAAAAACAAGTCTAAACCATCACATTTCCACCCCAATGCTTTATTGTGGCTTTTGAGTACCGGGAATGTAGCCGCTTTCCTTTTGGTATTCTCACGTTGCGAACTCCATCTGAATTTAGTAAGTTAAATTTAGATTCATCACTTAACAAAACAGTTCTCCATTTGGATATAGTCCAATCTATTTGTGCTCTAGCAAAATCCAACCTAAAACAAACAAAAAGCTGAGAAAATCAGAGACTACGTGGCAATCAATCAAACAAACCTCTTTTTTAAATGCTTCTTAGCATAGGCTTCTTAGATGGCATGAAGCTCCTAAAGTTTTGTTCTAATAAACGTTTTCTTACTGTGGAAGAACTAATCTAAAGTTCAGGCTCATTCACTATGTCTTTCGATGAAATAAATGGTTTTTATTAACTACACGGAAAATTTTCTGTTCTGTTCGCTCAGAAGTTTTTCGAGGTCGCACACCGCTATTGGCTTCCTCTACTTTCCCAGTAGCTTTATACTTTTTTATAAGTCGGGAAGCTATTGATTTATTAATATTCAATTGGTTTGCTATAGAAATTTGGAATTTACCATTATTAAAAAGTTCAATAATCTTTAGCGTAAAAGCTGATCCATAACGTGTTCGCGTCACTTCTAAAGATTTGGTACTACTTAAATGCATAAAATCAACAAAATTATTTTTTTTGGGAATAAAATTTTTGTTTAAAATGTTTGTTGTTGTTTTAGTTAATATTTAGCAACAAATGTAACAATGTAAAAGTTGCTTAGGTTTCGAACAGCGAATTTTTAAGCTAATTTTGTTTTTGTTTTATAATTTCTTCCAAAGACATAAAATGTATTTTTTGTTGTTACGAGTATTAGTATGTAGACTATATGTATAATAATAATAAAAAAGGGAAATTTTTCATTAAGCTATTTAAAGAGAACTTATACGACCATGAGTATTTACTGGGGAAAATTTGCTTAAGTTTCGAACAGTACTGTATGTATAGATGTAATACACTCACGAAAGAGTTTACGGCTAGCAAAAAAATACTAGCATGAAGTTTTTGTTTGTTGGTAAGGCAAAATTGATTGAATTTTGAGGGGATCTCACTGTTGCTTATATTTATTTTTAATAACGCAAATCGCTGCACCTTAATGAAAGAATTGGAAAAATGTTCAAAAAATTGCATGGTGTAAATCTGGACTTAATCTCTGGAGCAGAAGCGTTTGCATTTATTTATTTTCTTAAAAAAGATTGTTCATTTACTGTTCAGTTTGATGCTTAAATTAATTAAACATTATTTTTAAAACTTTACGTTCCAGTCTTAAATATTCCAAATTCTAATATTGTTGAAACAAGGCTTAATAAAGTTAACTATAAGATTTCTTTACATATACAATAAAATATTTTTCATTTATTTAAAATTGCTAAAACTGCTTTTTCTGTTTGTACATTAGGGGTCGCATAGTGATCGCTTTTTGATTATTATACATTAGAATGCATAAAGTGTGAGTTTAGGTGGGGTAAGGGCAAATGGCCCCTTGCCAGGTGGGGTTTGTCTTTCATTTTATCCTTCTTTGTCTCCGGCGCTTTTGTAATGCTTTTTGGCAATTTTTACCACTTTATTTCACCTTGAACTTCTATCATGAGCAATTTGTCCTTACTCTGCCTGTCCTTGTTCTTGCCAAAATATATTTATTTTTGAACCTCACAAAATTTGAATTTCTAGTGTGTCCAGATCTTGTTACTAAGTAATTCCATACAGCAATATTCCTTCCCTAATGTTTAAATATATTATTAATTTATAAATTTATTTTACCTAAAGCATTATTTTTTACAATTAAAACATAAATATACTAAATTCCATAATATTATACTGCTGGCATAAAGGGCCGCTGCTAGGCCCACACTAGCTTGAAATGAAAAATGTACCACAACCCAGTGAGCCAGTGTACCCCATAAAAGTATCAATAAACTGTTAGTAAAATGCACAGGAAAACGTATTGCCGTCCACTGAGAACGTGTCATACTCATTTGGAAAACCCATTCGTGAATGAAGAGAGTAACCGATTGGCCAAAGCCCAAGAGGGCAGCTGAGACGCTAAGTAAAAGTTTAGATGTTGAAAAACTAATGACTGTAGGTAATGGCAAAAAGAAAAATCATCTTAAATCTTATTACATTAACTAATTTATCTCTACTTACATATTAAAGCTAACCCCTTGGAAATACAGCCCAATGTGTGCCATTGTAATTTATGTTTATACAAGCTATTGCCAAAACGAGGGGTCATCAAAGCAAAACACATCCAAGGAAATGCCAGCAACGAAAATAGGAAGGGAATCTCAGCATTTTTAATAGCATGTTGACTAACAGCCAACCCTGGTAGTACAGTTAGGCACATGACATATGAAAAAATGTCAGCCGACAAAAAAAATGTTGTAGAATAAAGTTGCGGCACCAGCAAAGCAGCCTGCAGCGGATAGGCAATTTTATCCAATAGATTATCCCACAAATTAGTAGTCACACTGCGAGAAAATTGTTGAATTTTATCCTAAATTTGCGTAAAACATTTTTCCAATTTAAAATTATTCACTCCAACAAAAGTTTTACTTACTAAATTACTGTAGCCTGAGTCGACTACGCCTTCTCGACTCGCTTGTAGACCATTTGAAATGGATTTTTGCATATTTTGTGAAGCACTGACGCTAGTTTTGCCATAATTTTCTATGGTAGCTGAACTAGAACGCATTACAGAAATAGTTTCATCTTCTTCGGGTATAATTTCCATAATTTCCACACCATTTGGATTAATGAATGTTACATCTACTTGATCGGTAGGTAACATATAGTGACCACTATCAGCCAAAGCTAAGGCCGCAACACTAGGATGATGTTCCATAATAGGATTTTTCCAAGTACGTAGTTCTATGCCATCCAATTGATCATTGAAAACATTTGAATAGCGGCCCAGCTGATGATGCAGCGGAGTGAATGATGTCTCTGTCTTTATCACAGATATTCGCTGAGTTATTGCACCCTCACGATGTCTTGTTATAATTAAACTAATCGGTATGAGATTCACAAGTAAGGCAGACATTAAAATTATAGACTGGGCAGTGCCATATAGGGTACGCAAATTGGTAAAAGCAAACGATAAAAATAATTGGCAAAAAGCTTCTCCGCATAAATGTATGGTCTTGCGAACAAATTTGTCCTCTCTTGGTCGTACGGCTTCCAAGATAACATGTGTTTTCCATACGAACAAACTGGCACCAATACCTTGGCATACATATGTTAAAAATTAAAATAAATTTAGGTTTTTTGTTACCAACCTGCAAAGAATCCATAAAAGACTATGGCAACTATTTGTGTAGTTATAGTGATTTTCACCCAAGCCGAGGAAAAAAATATACCGCTGACCATTAAGGAACTACAAATTATTAAGGTGGCAAACAGAAATACTTTACGATATTTAGCTGTTTCTCTTGTTCTGCCATGGTACTCCGTATCCAAATGTTCTAGTATGCTTCGGCATAACTGTCCAGTAGCTTGATAAACAATTGCTGGCCATATGCGCAACACCAAGTCCTTATCCGACTCTACAACATTGCCATACAAATAGGCAGGTGTGGCAAGAAATGCCTAAAAGAGTGAGAACATAAACAGAGAAAAATTAAGCTAGGTCAACGGATCAATGTTGCTCAATATAAATTTTCCAAATTTAATATGAAATTAAAAAAAAACAAATTTGAAAAAATTAAAGAAATTTGAATTATATTTAATTAAATTAATTTTAAAGCGAAGTCAAAGCAAAAAGATCAGATTTTGAAAAGCAATGTCGGAAGTGAAACACCAAGCCTTAAGAGTTACAAATAGTTACAAATAGTTACAACTTAATTGAATTCATTATTATTTTAAACCAAATTCTTTAGAAACCCTCATTTGTATTTTAATATCAGATATAAAATGTTTTTATATTTTCATAGTTAAAGATTAAAGTGAATTAAGAATACAAAATTCTATGCAATTAAAGCAGAAATTAAAAACAAAGTGCCGAATCCTGTATATTCTTCATAATTTTTTAAAGTCTAGTTAGTGAAGTAACTTAAATAAAAAAAAAAAACAAAAATTGGGGTACTAGAGAACAAAAAAATAGGTACTGTATATAGTGTACATTAAAATATCAACGGCTCTTAATGGGTTAAGCATTTTTAAAAAATTTTAGTATTTCCTGAAAGATCCCTTTAGAAGGGTATCATACCCATATTGATATTAAAATATAGTGAACAATCGTACGCCATCTAACGTTTTTTTCCACTAGTGCTTTTTTCGTGAATGGTAACACTTAGCTCATGTCTGATGAACGAATATGGTTGTGTATATGCTTGAACAACTCTGGGAAATATTGCGACATTACTTTGAAAATCATGTTGTGGAATGTGTGCGAAAATTGTGTAGGGATTTTGGAAGAAGAAAAGCACCGTCAGCTCCGTATGTTGGTTATCTTATGAAAAAAAGTGAAAGAAACTGGCATCCTCATCGATAAACTAAAGCGCGATAAGCCAGTAACAGTGCTGCTGTGGCAGAAAGTGTGCGTGAAGCGCCATCAATATCAATCCACCGTCGTTCTCAACAATTGAACATTTCGGAGTCCAATTGTTTGAGGAGTTAAAGCCCTTAGTTGTATTTCGATTGGAGTTGCTTTACTAAACTAAATTTGTTTTAAAAGATATGGGAAAATGTGAGGCAGGCGTGATGTTTTTGGCATTTTCCGCTGCCTCAAAGGACATACATAAACTGATCTTGCTAATTTTAAATAGCAAAATTTTTCGAAACTATGTCTAATCGATTTGAGTATTTTCATTTTCTGTAGCTTTGGCAAAGTTGATATCAACACCAACACGGACTAACAACCGGACATCGCACACCGCTGAATCGACTTCGTTATGCATAAGAACTCAGAATATGCACACTTTAAGGAGGCGAAAGTGGATATCGTAGAAATTGCAATAGGAATGAAGAAATCAGAAAGAAACAATCTTTGAGTTACAGGGGTGAGAAAAAAAACGATAGGATTGTTTGTGGTGCAGTCAACTGTTTAGAGATTAACGCCGATATATTTACGTTTACAATGTAGAAATTCGAATTCTGTAATGGGTAATTCCATATCAAGTCAATTAATAAAGCTAAACATTTTCTTAACACCCTCCATTTATGATGAAATTTTGTATACTTGTTGTTCTAACCGAAAACTTACTTTTTAGCCGTCTAAAATAGCAGGGGTTATATATACCAGAGTCACAATTTGTCTCAAAATCTCCAAGTCGCGACAAAATTTACACCTTTAAAATTGAATAACTTCGATTGCATTATAAAGAATGAGCTCCGATATTTTCACGCTTGGAATTTTGGAAGAATACGTCCAAGCAAAACTTTTTATCTTGGGACAACAATGGGATCAATCTTATTGGGAAGTATATTACTCGGTTCCCTGTCCACGAAATATGTATTATATTATTCGTGTGCAATGTTATCACTTTGTCAAAACCTTTTTTTTCAAATTAAAGACTTATGCAACTTAATTTCGCATAATTTCGTCTACTACTAGGAATGATAAGAAGACTGAAATTCATTTCAAAATTTGCAATATTTTATCACATAAACAATAACACTTTTAACATACATACATACGTATTTTTAAAATTCGAAATATCAACACATAATATATGTATGGAGATATACAGATAAATTCATATCACTTTTTCCGTTCCTCTCTTCCTACAAAAAGATATATATTATTCATACCTATTTAACAGTTTACTCTCTTTTAAGAGACTAAGAGAGAGTTTATCTTTTAAAACATATAAATATAAAAAAAATAATAATTCATATTATTGTACTTTATATACATATGTACATATTTATGAATATATTTACATATGTATAAAGCAACTGTAATCATGAATGTCATAATAATGTATGTATGTACATGAATTGCAAAACCACATAACATATATTTCTGCTGGATATGCTTTTTTATCACGCGTCTTCGTTGGACACCAGCCGTTGCCACAGCAGTGGTCATTGGACGACGCACACTACTCGGGCCTGTTGTAGGAGCCAGTAAAGTAGCGGCTTCTAGAGGATTTCTATTTAGATTTGTATGCGAATATGATGGTAATGTATCCATGGTTATAATTGCGTATGGTATAGTGTTTAACTTTCTGTCACCACTCTATTTTACCGAAGTCGTTAAATAATTTCACTGTTTTAATTTAACTTTTGTAAGTATTTTAAAAATTCGTTCGCTTTGGTTAGAAGGAGGTTTTCACAAGTACTGTTAAGCGCCATACTATCGCAAAATATAAAATTTTTAAATTGTGTACTAGATACATTTGACTGACTGACTGTCTTCTCTCTCTTTTCCTCTCTCTGCATGCGTGAGTGTGTATTAACAACAAAATTATTTGTTAGCACTGATAACGGTTATCTGATGATAATATCGTCAGATTACTAAATCGAATGCATTCATATATGTATGTATACTCTAACATTTTTAGTTTACTTTATGGTGAGTGTTTTCAAATGTTTAATTAATATAAGAGAATATCTACGATTAAATTATGGTATGAGTAAAGTTTAAAAGAGAACACCTTTTGCTAGCACAATTGCTGAAAATAAAAATTCAATTTATTAATAAAAAGTAAAAATTTGTAGGTTAATTTCTTTTATTCCTGTGCTGTGCAAAAAGAAAATATAAATAAATTTTATTTTAGATTAATATATGAATTAAAAAAAAAATTTTTAATTAAACACTGCTCCTTATTATTAAGTTTATAAAATTTTTTTATCTGGCTACAATAATGCAGGTGTTTATCCAAAATTTTTCTGGCAACACTTTTTGTGTTTCTTTCTCTTTTGGCAGCTGACTTCTGTATCGCTTGTTTTCATTTCTTAAACGTCAAAACTACTTCACCAAGGCATATCAATTATAAGGTGGCAGCGCGACGACAACAAATATAACAATACAACAACAAAGCAATGATTAGTGTCAAAAACATGAAAAACAGAAAGAAAATTAAAAGAGAAAACATTGACGCAAGCTATTATTATTTTATTCTGTACATTTTATTTGTGGTTTTCAACCTAAAATTTTATTTATATTTGTTTTATATCACTTATTCAAAAATTAAACAATTAAAACACACTTCGCACATCACTTGAATATAAAATTTAAATAAATTTTTTCTCATTCGGAAACAAAACAAATTATTTTGAAATTAGTGAAGTGTAAACAAAGGAAAAAGCTAATTTAAGCAAAAAATTATCATCTGCCCTAGCGGTGCCACCTAATTAAATATGACTTGTATTTTACGTTATGTTACACAGTGTTTACACTAAAATAAACTTTAGGATAATATGTAAGAGAACGTCGGCAGAAAAACCGAGCTGAATTGTTGAAATTTAGTTCAATCCCAAACAAAAAGAAAACGTTCGCATCATAATCTCATTAAATTTTAGTGCAGTGAATTTCTTTAATCGTAATAGATTTAATATATTTATTAAAAATTATCATTGCTTTTGCACTTTAAAATGCAAAATAAAATTTTCAACGACGTTTGTTTGTAATTGTATGAGTTGAATTGACAAATAATTTCATAAAATTACATTAATTTGAGGTCTACACGTAAAAAAATCATTTCTAGGCAGTGGTGCCAGAAATTTTCATAGAAAAATATTTATTTATCGAAAAATAAAATCTTAATTTAAGAAAAAAATCTTCAATATTTTTTATTCTTTTTACTTGTGAAAAAATCTTTCAACATTTGCAAATAAACAAGGGAAGCATATCAAATTTACTCCAAGAGTTGAAAAAATTAACTCACTACCTGCTCTAGAAATTATTGACATTGTGTGCCAAAATTCTCCACTGTAATGTTTTCTCAATTTTTATTAAAGTCAGGTAGTGTAGTTCCCTTAATTTGTCATCAAAATTTTGTATCTCTAACGTCGCTTTAAAAACCAGGTTTTAGATACCTAAAAAACTTTTTACACTATCTTTGCTTAGTCCTATTTGCAGTACGGATTTTTTTTGCTTAAAGACATAATTATTAACAGTGTTGCCAAAGGTTAAAAGCAATAAAAACCGTTAAATAATTGACGAAACCAGGGACGGGACTTGAAAGTTTAGATTTCCTTCTTTCGTTTTTTGATTAAAAATTAAGAATTTTAATATAATTTATTTTATATGAATTATTCCCCATATTCACTAAATTTATTATTATTTTCAATATTTTTTCTGTGAAAATAAATTATTACTTAAAAAGTTGCAGGTTAGCTTTTCATTTCTGTTTTTTTTTTGTATTTGCCAAATGAAATTTAAAATTGCGGGTGGGCGCGATCGTATTGAAACAAGTTAAGCTCACGGCAACAAACAGCCAGTGACGACGGTCTTAACCGAAAGGTATGACAACAGTATAATATTTAGTCGCGAAACAAATCCAATAAACTTTCAGTCATCTAAAACATATTTTTTTGACAGTCATAAATCTATAGAATTGCATCTGCCTAAGTGAACACATCTGATAGCACAATTATTTTTTATTAATTATTGTAGCAAGCGATGACTTTAGATTTTAATCCAAGTTCAGCTGGAAAATTTCAGTTTCCACAAGAATTATTTTTTATAATATGTTCTAACAGAAACCATGAGTTGGTAGTGGTTGGCAAGTTATATCGCGATTTCAATGTGTTGGTTTTAACGTCAAAGTTATAGAATGCCCGTATTCGCTGGACTGCTTGACTTCTTTGAGTTGTTTGTGCTACATTATTTAAATATATTTTATTTCTCGAAAATATTTTTCTACTTTATAAAACAATTAAATTATTTGTTAATGTAAATATATTTCTTAATGTATGTATGTACATAGAGTTATAAAAAAATTTTCCACTAATTTAAAACTTAAATTGTTTAAATACTGAGGTAAAAATGAAACACAAATAATAAAAAAAAAACAAAGTAGTTATCGGATGAGATTTTATTGTTCCTATGTTTCATGGTGTTATTTATAAAAAGGCAATAAAATAATTTAATTAACTAACTAATAATTATGAAAGTTAAACGTGTGCGTACCGTACCGTACCCTTTACCGTACCGTTCCCTTTACTGAAAGAGTCATGTATTTTTTCTTGCGATAATAGGGTCTTTTAGAAAACTTTAAAATTTTTAAGAGTCTTTAGCTATTTTTAGGTTTTTAATGAAATTAAATTTTTTTTTTTAACTTTAAAAATTCGTGCTAAAATTTAAAATTTTTTATTGCAAGTAAAATTTTTTGAAAAAATTAAAATTATGGGTGCTATTTTTTCGTAAAAGTAAATATTTCGGTGAAATTTTAATCCTTTAATAAGATTCCAATATATTTGTTAATCTAGAGTGTTTTTTTTTTTTTTGATTTTTCGGTTTTTAATAAAATTTCCAATTTTTTATTGCAAAAACGATTTCTTGGCAAAGTTTAATATTTTAGGTGAAATGTTGGTGAAATTTGAGAATTTGGTGAAATTTGGCAAAATTTTATAGAAACTATGTCTGAAAGAATTCTGATCATAAATTTTCTGTAGCTCATCTGGGGATATAATAAAACTGATTCAACCTTATTACAGATAGAAGGACAGACAAACCCTTATAAACTGTTTTCACCTGTGGTGAAGGATATACAATTTATAAAAATTTTAAAATATAAATAAATATGAAAATAAATAATTTAGTTAAAAAAAATGAGGTCAATGTAAACGAATTAAGTAATTTTTGTAGAGAAAGCTAAAGACTCAAATAAAGTTGCCAGAAATCGTATAGGTTTTTTTGTACTTTATTACCCTTTACCACTGGTGAAAAAAGAGTATGCTTCAGTTTGTCATTCCATTTTTAATTTTTACAATATCTATATCCGACTCCAAAAAGTGTATATATTCTGAGATCTTATGCATATCGAAGACGATTGGCCGATATCTGTATATTTGCCTGTGCATTCGTGTTCGCGTTGAAAGCAATTTTTCCAAAGCATTAACTGAGCTACAGAAAATTTAAATACGCTAATTGATCAGGCATAGTTTCTGAAGTTTTGGTCCATGTCCTTCGAGGCACCGGGCAAAACACCATGTCTGTCTTGAATTTGTCCATATATTTTTAGCCTTTTTTTTCATTTTTAGCCTTTACTAAGATTTTCGTTTTTATTCGTGATGGTGGTTGTTGTTACTAAGTGTTAAATACTTACTATGTACTAAATAGTAAAGACAACCACCTGAGGAATACAAACAAAATTTGATGAGACAACAACCCTTTGCAAAACTTAATGGTAGGAACGAATTTCTTATGCCGTTTTATATGTACGTCTTGTTATACTTATATGGTGAAGGGTACAAAAAATTTGGCATAGCCAAATTTAGGAAAGGAATTTTTTCCTAATGTTTTTTTAAGAACCTAGTGCGCCAGGGGAATCAAATCGAATTTGGTTAATTTATCGATGTGCATATATACAACTGTCAGAATTTTTATTATTTTTTTAAGCCATAAAAAAATATCGTCAAGTATTTTAAATATCGCAAACTCTTGCCAATTTCGATGCCAATTTATATATGTAATTCATAATGGAAACTAAGCTTGAGGCTTTTCAAATAATTCGATAAAGAGGTTTTAAAAGGTTTCTTTCCTTTTTATCACACGACATAAAAATAAAGTGATTAAGTAATTAAAGATGCGTACATGTGTAAACGATTTGCTTTTCGCACCCCAATTGTCGCCAACTACTTTTATGCGTTTATTGTCTTGTTATTTTAATATTAAGAGTTAAATCATAAATTATATTTTTATCTTAGTAAAAGAGTACCTAACAACGAAAACATTTAACCGTTTTCGTGCAACTTGAAATGGAACCCAACCCCCAGATTTACAGATTATAAAGGTGGTAAAATGACACTTGTTTAAGCACATTTAAGATAAAAAACACAAAAACAAAAGAACGAAAATATGATATCATAAATTAAATCGAGTGATGCTCGTTTACTTTATTTGTAGAAAATACACGCTCCAAATTTTTTATTATCTCAGAGAAGCAGATAAACTTGTGTTGTTTTACTTATAAAATCTCGTTCAGCACATCAGGGAAGTATTAGTATTAAAGAGAAGCGCGTTCTAGAATAATCGAAAAAATGTCGACTAAAAGGACAAGCAAATTTTGTGTTTTCTTTATATTCATGGTAAGTGTTTTTAAATATAAAGTGAAATAAAATTCACAAAATATATCTTGGAATGATTCTAGATACTGGTAAGCTTATCCAGATCAGATAAAAATATCAATCCTTCATTGGAAAGGTTATTGCTTGGAGATATTAATACAAAGATTTCAAGCAACGTCATATCAGGGACTAAATCTCAAACCCAGGAACAAAGCGAATTTAAAGTTTCACCAAATACTAGCCTACAATCTACATCTGCAAATGGTGCACCTGCTCAAATGTGCAACAGGCCTGGTGTACAGCCTCACGAATCAGATTGTTATAAATATTACGAATGTTCTTTGATGGAAGGCTCTCAAAATAAAAGTTTACATTTAATCACAAAAAAATGTCCTAAAAACCAAGCGTTCAATATTGAACTTAAACGTTGTAGTCGGGACATTTCATTCTGCCCTTTAGACATTAAATGCAAAGATAAAGGAACCATTGCTGATCCCACTAAATATACTTCTTATTATCTTTGCGAACCTCGGCTAATTGGATCTGGTTTTCGAATTTTTTATGTTAATTGTAATTTATACGAAATCTTTTATAGGAGTATGGGTAAGTGTGAAGTAGACTTAAATTACTTACCCTTCCACAGATCAGATCTACCAAAAGATATTGATGCTGTTAAAACAGAATTGAAAATATTAAGAAAGCAGGATAAATTAAAATTAAAAGCTGAAGAAAAATTGCAAAAAGAAAATTATGTGAAGGCGGTGAAAGATGCTCAGCAAGAGGCAACCAACTTTATATGTGTTAATAAAGGATACTTTGCCTCCAAAATTGGAAATAAATTTTACATAAGCTGTGAGCAAAAGAATGATAAATTGGAGGCGATTTCTATGCAATGCGGTGTTAGAGGTACCTTCTATCCAGAATTTAGTGCATGTGTTTATACTGATCCAAGTGATGATAAAACTTTCAGCGACGAAGAGGACGAGGAATAAAGTTTTTACACGTGATTTGCTAGTTAAATAGTCTAAAAATAACAAATATTGAGCACTGAAAAACCTATTTAAGAAACTACTACTTTAATTATAATTTTTATATTTTTTATAATGTTTTATTTTATGAAAAGAAATATATTTATTTATGCGTTAAAAAAACAAAAATAATAAATTCATAAATTTTTGTTGTTATTTTTCAAAAAGGAAGTTGGCGTAAAAACCGCATCAAGGTGATACGGCAATACAGTAATTTACAAGGCGAATTGATAACATTGGTTATATACGCCACCATTACATTTGACAATGCTGTCATGACAATAAAATAATACGTATTAGTTCTTGAATTGCTTCTGTGTCGTAGGAGTCCAGACAATAATTATGACAATTCATTTTGAGCAAAAAACCTCACGCTCTCGGAACCAAAAAAAATTTTTAGCGTTTCTTCCTGCTTTCTTTGCTTTTTTATTGTTATATGCAAAGAAAATTGTAGTAAATAAAATGATAATATTATTCAAATATTATTTACTAAAAAAAAAAATATAATAAAATTGTTGGCATACGTCAAATCACTGTCTCATTTACTGTCTTTAAAATATTCAAGACAGTATTCAGACAATTGAAAAAGTTTACATGTATTAGTGAAAAAGCTGACTTAATAAACGAAGCCGAATTTTATTTGTCCTTCTGGAATCATTTGGTACCTTAAATGAAGTTGTACCCAGTTGGTTTCTTTCTCCTGTGTATGCAGAAAAATCTGGCATTTTATTTTTTGGTTTTGAAATTTAATTTTTTTAAATTTAAAATTTTTTGCGTTTTAAAATTGTTTAATTTTTTTTAAATTATTTTAAAATTTTGACAACAACGTTGAAAATGAAAAAAACATCAGCTGGGCTAATCAGACCACCTGTAAATTAATTCGCCCTGGTTACCATTCTTTTGGATTCAGAAACCTCATTGAGAAAATAACACAGGGTAACCTGAATAAAAAATTTTCTAACAACCTCTGAGAGATCTTAAAACTATTGTTGACATATTAACTTACTAACATCTGTATAAGCTTTAAGAACAGTTAAACAAAGGCATTTGAGAACTACAAATGCCACATATTTATTGATTAGTGCATAAATGAAAAAATTTTTGTGTAATCGATCACAACCAATGTTGTCAACTTTTCTATTGCACAACCAGCTAAATCGCTAGACCTTTAAAATTTTAAGATTTAAAAAATTTAAATTAAGCTTATTTTAAATAAACCAACCTCTAACTCAGACTCTAGCTTCAGTCTATTTAATAATTTGCAAAAATATTGAACACATGTGCCAACTTGTCTTCCCCGTTTAGTTCCTGCTTATGTTATAAAACTTTAGAATCTATAATTCTTAATATTCCGGTATGCATAGAAAAGATAAAAGTTTCATTAACAAGCTTGATACTTTACTGAATGGATTAGTACCTATTGCATTCTTATGCTTTAAAACTTTTCGTTAAATTTTTACGGTTTCTTCAATACAACTTTTTTAATTAATTTTAAAAAAATAGTTTTAATTAAGAAATGATAACAGATTGATCGAATTTTAAAAAGTTCGTAATTACATGAATTAAAAAGTGACCCTATAAAACACACCTGATTTTTATAAGTCAATTAAATTATAGCGGATAACTAAACAACATTTTAATAAAGTTTTTATCACTCCAGCTCGCACTGACAGAAAGTCAAGTCAGTCAGTAACAAAGAATTATAAAAAAACAGAGAAGAAAAAGAAAATTATTAATTATTTTTCTTTAGTTTTTCAGCATATAGTCTTACCTAGTATTCAGTTCGCCTTGCAGAAAGCAGTAAAAAATAAACTTAAAGTAAAGGCGTATGCCCATAGATGGCGCAGCTTGATTTATATGGTCATATCTAGACATGCAACCGATAACGACACCGATATATCGGCGATACTTCTGGTTGTCCGATATATCGGTATTTTACTGTAGATACGCCGGTACTTCTTATAATTTTCTTTAGAATATTTTGAACAAAATATTTAATTTTCAACTCTGTTTTTGCATAACTATGAGAAATAACATATTAAAAGCAGAACATAAAATCAAAACAGAAAAAATAATGGAATTTGTTTTTTATTTTTCTGTGCACCAGAGTAATGAAATGTTCTCTCAATGCTAAATTTTGTATGTGTAGATAGAACTTTGCAGGTAGAACTCAGAGCTGTTAAATTTTGATTACGATTAGTAATCAATTACATTACTTTTTAAAAAGAATCGTAATGATTATATAATCCACTATTCAACAATTTCTGATTACTAATTGATTACGATTACAAGTAATCAAAAAATAATCAGGATTACTTGCGATTATTGAAAAATAATCAAAAATAATCAAAAGTAATCAAAAATGAGTTCGACTACTACAAAAGATTACTTTTGACTATTTTTGATTACTTTTGATTATTTTTGATTTTTTGTGATTACTTTTGATTATTTTTTAAAGGAATCTTGTACATTACATTTATTGAAAAAAAAAACTATACAAAGTTAAGTTAGGGTGAATATGTAATTGATAATTGAAAATCTGAATTAATCAAGTAACATAAATTAAATTCTGCTACAATAAAATAAATAAATAATGAATAATAATTCTCATTTACATAAAATTTGAATTGGCTTTCATTAAAACTAATTTTTCAAAAGAATAATCCGACAGTGATTGCCGCCTTGGACTGTTTACGATTCCGGCAAACGAAAACAGTCGTTCAACCGGAGCTGAAGATGGTAAGGGTGTGTTAAAATAAATGAATGCTTCCTTGAGCAAATCATAATTTTGCCAAATGTCATCAGCACTTGAGTTATCATTTAAATAACTGAAAAACTGATGTTTTATATTGGATCGTCGGTCAATTTTGGTTTGGTCATTTGAAGATAAACTTGTGTTAATTTCATCATCTGCAAAGTGAAAAAGTTAAAAGTTAAAAGTAAAAGTTAAAGTTGAAAATTCAAAGTAATGCACGCATTAGCTCACCATCATTACTGAAATCAAAAAAATCGGGCATAGTCGATATGTTATTATTTTTCGATTCAAAATTAAACGAATTACAGTTTTTGTCGTAAAAACTGTACAGAGTATCCAAAACTCTGCTGGTTATGCTCTCAATAGTTAGTTCCGGCAATTCTGGGCTTAATCTCTGCAAAACATTCACCCATTTCGTTTTGATGCTTGGCGTTAGCACTGTTGCCGTAATTGCGATATTTGCCTCAGGGTGCAACATGAAATATGGTTGAAACCTTTGTCTCAATCCATATTCCATTTTCGTAATTACAGAGGATAATGGTTGCAGCTTCTTGCTTGTGCATAGTTTATGCAGCTTATTGCACAGTGTCACAAGAGTCGGTATTAATAATCCTGTGGTTAATAAAATTAATATATTTAATATTTCATTGAAACACAATATAAAGGATATTAAATGCATATAGAAGTGATAAATTTTTGTATGTAGTACAATAATTTATAAATTTACTAGTTGTACCGTAATATACGTTGTTTTCTCCTTGAAGAAAGTCCAGCGCCTTAGCAATTGGTTCCATTACCAACACGTACATCTCCAGGTACTGCAAGTCTCCTTGTGAGAAATTTGGCAAAGACAGCTTATCGCACAGACAATTTAACTGTTCTTTATAGCAGAGTAGCTTCTTAATTGCGTCATATAATGAGTTCCAACGGGTAACAACTGGCAAAAGTAACGACGAGCCCAAGTACTCTGTAATTATTTCCGAAGACTTTGGCCATTTGCACTTTTTCCACAAGTTGTTGCATTTATCGAATGTCTACAAATTTTAACATTATCGAATGTGTAAAAAAACTATTAACCACTTACCATCCTATGCTGGCAATGCAGTGGCTGCTCAGTTTTTAAAATATTGTCAAAATCGGTTGATGCAAGCAAATTGAGAGTATGGCTGCAACATCTCTGATGTGTAGGCAACCACTTTTCATTATCAAAGACAGGCAGATCTTCAATAAGTTCATCTTCGGAAAAGGTATTTCCCACACCATATTCTCTGAATGACTTTACAAAATTGGAACCATTATCCGTGACGGTCATTACAATGTTTGAGCTGTTCAAACCAAATGTAGTGTTGATTTCCGAAATCATCTGCGCAATATTTTCAGCGGTGTGTACTCTAAACATTCTTGTGCATGCTAAAGCTGCCGATTTTCGTTCCAAATTGTCCGTAAGCCAATGACACGTATATCCAAGGAAACTTCTGTGGTTTCCAGACCAAATATCTGCTGTGGTGCAAAAATATTTGCAAGAAAAAATTTTTTCTTTTATATTTTGCACCATGATGGTATATTTGGCCTCCAATTTTTTAGCTGCTGTTTGTCTGCTCAACACCTTCACACCTGTGTTTTCAAAAAGCTCTCTGAAGGATTTCTTTTCCAGAATGGAAAGGGGCAATGAGGAGTCAATAATTGCATGTATCAGTTTACCATCAAAAACAGATTGCGATGTACAGCCTTCAGGACAACCTGCCTTATAAAGTTTGTATTTTTTAAAACTTTCATTATGCTTGACTCGCAAATGTTTAATAAAATTGGACGTCACTTCACCACTTCCTCTTATCTCTCGATGACATGCAACACACCTACCAGAAGTTATCTTATCTGAAGTCTAAAAATAATAATTGCCTATTTGAGCAATGGTTTCATGATACGTTTGAGTTTACATTAAAAATCTAATTAAAAAAATTTTTATTTTTAGGTCAGGGTTTTGTGTGTATGCGAATATTATTCTTCTTTCAGCTATCCAGATTTTTCAGCTCTTAATATTGTGTTCCTTGTGGTCCTGACCTCCTATAGGCCCCTGTTTCCAAAAAAAGCCCCATACCCTTTAACGAATATAACAGTCAAGTGTTTTCCACTAAATTGTACCGAACTTGTTCAGCCAATGAACCAAAATGTCATAAGCACAACAAAGTTGCACTATAAAAAAAGCCTCTTAGCACAAAGAAGTGAAAGCTCAGATATAAAATAAAAATCAAAGCGTGTTCATTACGTAATGCAGTATGTCTTCTTGCAAATTAATCTTAAAAACTTACTTTTTGTACGTCTGTGTAAAATTCAGCTTTGAAAATTATTTTTCGTGCATTAGACGAAGTGTGTTTTCTGAGGGCCTCTCCTGCTTCTTTATTTGATAGCCTTATTCTCTTGTTTGTAAAAGGATTAAAGTCCGGATCCTCAGTACTGTCGTCTGCGGAAAAATCGCTTTCGAAAATATTTTGAGACATTTTCACCTATAATTTAATTTTTTAATTTAATTTATATTCAATTGGAATTTGTACTTCCGTTACCTTTCGGTTTTAGCTGGCAAAAGAACGAGAACAGAAAAAATCAAAACTGACATATATTGTAATGTCGAACTTTTGACAAACAGACTACTATGACTCTCGTACCGATTTCGCGAGCTGCCATATTGAAATAATCTTAAGTAATAGTTTGCTTAATTCAGATTTTCAGTTATCAATTATTTAGCGGATTCACCCTAACTTAACTTTGTATAGTTTTTTTTTCAATAAATGTAATGTACAAGATTCCTTTAAAAATAATCAAAAGTAATCACAAAAAATCAAAAATAATCAAAAGTAATCAAAAATAGTCAAAAGTAATCAAAAGTAATCTTTTATAGTAGTCGAACTCATTTTTGATTACTTTTGATTATTTTTGATTATTTTTCAGTAATCGCAAGTAATTCTGATTATTTTTTGATTACTTGTAATCGTAATCAATTACTAATCGTATAAAACTGAATGTAATCGTATTGTAATCATTACTTCTACTTTAAAAAAAAAGTAATCTAATTACTAATGATTACGATTACTAATCATTACTTAACAGCTATGGTAGAACTTACAACCGACGAATGGATAATGATGGTAGAGGTGGTGAAAAAATTTTTGCTTACTTTGAAGAGGCCACAAAACCCATAAGCAAATCCACCGCTACACTGTCTGACGCTATTCCGCTAGTTAACAGTCTTCAAACATTATTAGGAAACATAATACAAAAAATAACGGAGATGGGGGGTAGTTCGGTGTCTCAAACATTTGCGACTGACTTAGCATCAGGTGTATTATTTATCTACAATTCCTGATTCTAGATACAAAGCTCGAATATTTCCAAGACAATCGACTTCAATCCTTTCGAAAAAAACGTCTTACTGAGCTGCTTAACATGTCTCTACAATCCGAAAGTGTTGAAGACACAATCCTCGTTACACCTCGCAAAAGTTCTGATAAGTCTACGAGAAGTACTCGCCTTTGTAGGTATGTGATAAATTATAAGAGAATACGAAAAGGATGAGCCTCTATCCATCCTACTCTGTTGTTCTGCTAACGAAGAAGTCGAGAGATACCTTAGATCTCCTAATATTCCTAGATACGCAGACCCTATTGCTTACTGGCGCAATGACATTTCCTACTCAAACTTAAAAATAGCGCAAAAATACTTAAGTTTTCAAATGAGTTCTGTCGCATTTGAGAGACTATTTTCCACTGCTGGTCTGCTTAAAACAGATTTGAGAAATCGTCTATCTCCGCAAAATTTGAAAACACTTTATTTTTTTTAAACAAAAATCTTATTAATTATCAATTTTTAATAATAATCTTTTGCAATGTTGTTTTTATAATTTTTTAAATTTAATTTTAACAGGATCTCAAATTCAATTTGTTGTCTTTTAAATTATATTAAAATCAATTTTAAATCTTGAGCCCATCTAAACTGAATGCCATCGTTTATTTTTCAAAATCATAAAATTTGCAGACGTTTTGTAGTTTGGAAATTTGAATCTTAGAAACTGAAATGTATTGTAAATGTTGATGATTTGAATGGCTCATTAATAAACACTGTTATTTTGTATAGTAGAAGAATGACTCTACTTGGGTTTTGTTAGTTTTTACTTGAGCTCAATTTCAATATGTGTATAGACAACGGAATCGGTATCAGCGATATTTATTTTTGAGCATCGGTATCGGATCGGCGAAATGGCGTATCGCTACATCCCTAATTGTATCTTTTGAAATTAGATATATAAAATAAAGTTTTCTCTGATAATCCAGAAAAACTTTTACCTGATTTGAATACATGATCATGCATGACCTGAGTGTACGTGTTAAAAAATTTTAAGGAAAAAAAGGAAGACTAGCAACGATCAAATAAAAGAAATTATAACAAATTGGTCCTTTTGTTTGTCTGCAATTAATTTTGGCTACAAAAATTATCGATTTTCCTCAAGTGCAGTGATGGGATTTAAAAATTCGGGCAGTTAGAAATAGATGTTTCGACACTGATTAAATACATTCACGTTAATCGTAAATAAATTAAATAAAAAACTTTTTTGTCTGTAATTTATAATATTGATAGTTATTCTCCAAACTGAACACGTCATGTGCTCGGAGTTGTTGGCACAACTATACAGTTTAGTAAAATAAATAAGTAAAATAATTCAGACTATAAAATATGGAACATATTAAGATGTCAGAAGGATATTCGCAACTACGTAAAATTTACGTAGCGTTGGCGTTTACGTAGCTGAAACAAAAACATTTTCTTTAGGGTTAAAAAAATAATAAACTGAAGATGCATTATAATAACAGCAACTGTTGTAGTAAATAAAATAATATTATCTGCAGTTTTCCACATATTCTACTCTTCTTGCCCCCCACAAACCTTAAAGATAAAAATTGAAAACATCATAAAATTTATAATAATCAGATGATGCTGTTGTTTTCAATGGACGGAAAAGCGTTGACATATATTTCATTCACTTTGTTTATCTAAGATAAATAAGTTTTATTACGATAAACTGTTAATGCCACTAGTTATCACTATTTGGTTTGTTAGTCACTTAAGGAGACTTTAAGTATAAAACGACATGCAAACTTCTCAGTTTCATTTAAAATTTCGAAAAAAATGACGAGCAAATTAAGTATTTTTTTACTATTGACGGTAAGTGCATTAAATAAAATTTGCATTAAAAACGAAATAATTTAATAATTTTTTAATAAATTTAGATCCTGGTAAATATAACCACAGGCAACATATCTGATGATTCTGTGACAACGAACTCTCCCCCGTCTCAGGATTTAAATAAAGAAACGACACTGGCTACGGAAAATTTTAATGACGATAATATAGCTGAAGGCTCAACAATAACAGAAGATGAAAGTTCGACTACACCTGTATCACCGCCTGATGTGCAGACTACTGTTGCTAATGAAAATCAGTATGACAGCCATGTCGATGATGCTAGTAATGCAGAAACTGCAACAATGGCCACTGAATCCATAAATGAATCTACAACAAATCAAGTGGAATGTGTTTGTGATTGCTTTGCTAATGGGAACCAAGTAACTGTTAGTTGTTCTACCCATTCACCCGAGGAGACACAAAATGAAACAACTGAAAATTCCTCGAATATTGATTCAACCTTACCAAGCGCTAAAACCACCACACCTGTTCTTGTGGAAGAAAATTCAACAAATTTCAAAAATACAGAAACAACTAGTGATTCAAATGTGGAAGCAAATGTTAGTACACAATCTACAGTCGACAACTCCCAAGCTACAATCGTTACACCCAGACCAATTTGCACCAAACCGGGTGTAAGAGCTCATGAGTTGGATTGTAAACAATATTATGATTGTTCCTTGGAAGAATCAGAGGATGGAAACTTGCATTTAAAAACAAAAACTTGTCCCGCCAAACAGGCCTTCAATATTGAACTTAATCGTTGTAGTCGTGACATTTCATCGTGTCCCTTGGATATTCAGTGTCTAGTTAAGGGAACCGTAGCTGATCCCATCGGGAATTCTTCGTATTATCTTTGTGAACCTCGTCTCGGTGGACTCGGTACCTTTCACGTTTTTCATATTAATTGTGGTTCCCATGAAATTTATTATCCAACTTTTGGTAAATGTTTCATTGACATAAATGACGTACCTGCCTTTATTTGGAATGAAGTAAAAGATATTGACATTGTCAAGGCAGAATTGAAACTGATAAAGGAGCAGTATAAATTAAAATTAAAAGAAGAGAAAGATCGCAAAAAGGCAGAGAAGAAGCTGCAAAAAGAAGCGAAGAAGAAAGCCAAGCTAGAGGCAGCCAGTTTTGCATGTGTTGAGGAAGGAAATTTTGCTTCTCAAATAAACGATACTTTCTACATAACTTGTGTTGTTAAAAAGGATAAATTTAAGGCCTATGCCATGCAGTGTAGCCTAGGGGAAACCTTTGATCCAGAAGAAAGGGTATGTATTTACAAGTCAACAAGTGTTAATAGTTTGATTAGCGAAGAGGATATAAGTATCAGTGGGGTTAAGGATGACGATTAAAATTAATACAAATCCTATTTAATTAAGATAAACATATGGTTTGTTAATTAAAATAAATTTATAAACTGATAATTCAATAAATTTTTCTGCAAATATTTCTAAATTCAAGTAATTTATAAGGAAAATATTTGATTAAAAAAAAGCTTTTAAAACTGTTTTTTTTTTTGCCGAATTAGATTTTAAAGAAGAGTGACAGCTGAAAATTTTCTAAAAGCATATCAAAGGGTTGTTTTATATAAAAAAGGGTAGCGCAAAAAAGTAGGTAAAGTAGGTAATATGTTGAGGTCACTTTCTCTCTTTGTCTTGCTTAAGCCATTTACGCAGGAGTTTCCTATCTCTCGAATAATACCCCCAATTATTACGTTTCTTGAGAGAACACGAAGCGTTGCAGCAATTTTCTGACTCGACTCCAAGCACACAGCAATAGTTTAATTTGTTATCTAATATTCAGCTTTGCTTTTCGTTGATGAATTAGTAAGAAAACACCGCAAAATTCAAAGATTAATTGCTTTAATTTTTGAAACGTTAAAATAACTTGTTGCTAAAGACTTTATGCTCTATATATCAATTTTTTTTAATTTTTAATTTTCGAATATTTCTTTATGTCAATGTTGCCAGAAAAGTATAAAAAAGTTGCAAACTATAAAATAAATCTTAAATGCAACCAATGACAACCATGTTAGCTTATTCCATCGTTATTCGTCTTCTCTGCAAAATAAGAAGAATCATAAAAAAGTTCGGAATTTGGTATCCTCTATTTAGGTTTTCCAGAAAATGTACCCAACTTTCATAGTAAAAGCACTAAAAACATATCCCTTGAATAGTAGGAACCTGAAGCTTTGAATATTGCAGCTTCGAAAATAAAGTTCTTTAAAGTTAAATTCTTAATGCAAAGACACCTAGAACTGAAGCACAAACCTCTCGAAACCAAACTTTGATACACAAAACTCTTGTAACTAAAATTCCAACTAAATTTAAACAAAATAAATGTTGGACCTGCAATAGTCATCGTATTTATTAGTTGTCTTTCTGTAAATCTTAAATGATTTTTATTTTGGTAAAATTATATTTTAGGCCATAAAGCTGTGGTCAGCCACCTTCAAAATTTTCAGTTTAGATTTATGGTGACACTAAATTTATAACTTATCCGCATTCCTTTCATTTATTTAGCCTGGTTATTTCTTACACACGAAAAACTGCCTCTTCTCCTTCGCTTAATATTTACAATTATTATTATTCAAATTACGCCGGGTTCAGGCCACATGCGAATACTTCGGTTGTGTTATCTCTTAATGCAAAATTTAGTCCTCTTTTCTCATTAAAAATGGTCTATAGTTCTTTCTTTTATACAGTTTTTCCGTATCGTATTACGCAAATTTAGACTGATCTTAGAGATTACAACTTCACGTTTTATATATCCTTGTTGTGCGCTATTTCAGTTTACTGCAGTTAACTGTATGAATCTATACTGAGGTTTATGTTAAGTGTCTGCATATTTGACACAAAAGTTCTCTAAATTATTTATTTTTGTTGTCACTCCACTTAACTTATTCGGCAAGTGCTTTAAAAGACTGGTCGATTTGCATCTTAACATCAGAAAGTGTAGCTAAATCTAACTATTGTGGCGTGTACCTATTGCTGCATAAATAAAAAATTTTATATCCATACCTCTCTCTGCTCTTTTCTAAACAGTGTATCTGAAAGATCTTTTTTAAAAACGTATAGGACTTTGAATAAAACGAAGGCGAATTTCTTTAATTGAAATAAAATTACTTTATTAGAAAGATAATTTTTGGCATTAAAATTTAAATAGGACTTATATCATTTTACCAATTTACGATGAGTTTTTTCGAACATGTTTATATTGGAGTTATCTGCGTAGACATATCCCCATAGAAAATTGTCAGCGGCATTAACTCCCATGATCTTGGACGCCAATTCGCGGGTCCGAAACGTCTAATAACGAGCTGTCTATCGTGTGGCACCGTTTTGTCGACACCACAGCTCTTGCACATCGTGGTTGTTCTATTAATTATCGAAAAAAATCTATAGTGGTCACCATTGACTGTAACGTTTTGGCCAACATCGTTTTCTTAAGTACGGATCAAGTGAGTTTAATCAGTAAATTAAATTGAATTCATTTATTGCTTTAATTTTAACAAATCTTTATACATAATATTGCTTGTTTACGTTGCAAAATTTCTAAAAATAAAAAAACCCCTTCACTTTCTACTGGGTTAGGTTTTATTGACAACAATGCGTTATAAAGATTATCCATGTTCGTATTTCAAATATTAGTGGCTTCGATTAACTTAAAATTCTTTATAAACAAATTAGTGACCTTTTGCTCTGTTGTATATAGTGCTCACGAATTCGTGTGCATATCATTTCTAATTATCTTAAAGTTAAAATTTAGAAAAATGTGTTTTTAAACATTTGTTGTAGAGTTCTGTAAAATGTGTTAAAAATTTTCCATCAACAAAAATTAAATGTACTGAAAACTGTTTTAGTACCATTATACCGATAAAATTGGGTGACTTCACATTCGTGTCTCTAGTTTTTCTACAAAATGACAGAAATATTTTTGTAGAAAACAATATCCTATATCTGAACCAAGATTCTAAGGGAACTCTTCATAAAATTTTGTTTAAATCCATCCAGCAGTTTTTACGTGATGCGAACACAAACAGACAGACAAAAATACTAAAAATAGGTGTTGTGTATTCCATATCAATTACTATATGCACCAAAATAAAAAATTTCAAAAATATTTCATGCTAATATATACAGATGTAGTAGAATTCGCACGAGATTTGGAACGCGCATTTAATTTTTTTTATAATTAGCGAGCGAAATTCTAAATATACTGGAAAAAATTTGAAGATTATATCTTTCCCGGCTTTAAAATTCTACGATTTTCAGTTTAAAAAATCCAACATTTTTGCATTTTTGTGTATTTTAACCTAAAAACGGCCACCAATCGAATTTTTTTAAGAGCATAGATTTTTTTTAAGGAATATAATAAAAAAATTTTATTTCTGTTTAAGATAATTGTATTTGTTTACTTTTAAATCAAATTTCGTATAAAATTGATCCGTCTTATAGAAGATAGAAAGAAGTCCTTTAACTTGACATATTTTACATCGAAACTTTGATTTTACACTTTGTTTTCTAAAATCCCACCACTAGAATCGAAAAAGAAGACTACTATAGAAAAGCTATGTATGCTCCGGATTGTTGCTAAAAGTATTTCGTAAGGCGGTATCCATATGTGGACTTTATAGGCAAAAGAGTTAAAATTCCAATTTTGGGATTTTTGGTCTTTATTTTGGGAACTGTGGAATTTTTTTTTACCTAAATGCTGCAGATTTTTTTCCACTTGATTTTGGTCGGTCGGTCGACACAAGCACAAAAATTTTATAATAAAAATTTTATTGCGTATTAAATTTTCTACTTTTCGCAAATGCGACTATTTCTATTTTATGTATATGAATATAGATGACACAATTTCCTTTTAAACAAAAGAAGATTAACCTCAAAATAATTCTTGCGTGCAAATTATGCGTTCTTTAATATGAGTGTTTCATTAATCATCTCACTTTTATAAATTTTTGTTACGGAAGACAAAAACTTGTACGCTGCTGTAAAAGAGTTCTTCAAAAACAATTATACATGGAAAAATAGTTAGAAATGCAGCTGCTTTTCTGTTTTTAATATTTGCATTCCAAAATTTTTGATTACCTGGACACGCATGAATCCATTATATATCATAACTAAAGAAACATCATTCCGATCAAATTGAAGTTTAAGATATTGTGTTTGTTTTTGTGAACTGATACTACAAAAAGGCCTAGCCCTTTACAAATGGCTGATTTGTTTCAAAATATTTTTATTTTGCCCCACTGTGCATTGTTTTCATATATGGATTATTACTAGTTTTAATTTTAACAAAAATAATTTTTAAACATGAGTAAAAATAAAATAATTAAAAAGTAAAAAACTAGGTGCTAATTGGTTTCTGATAGATAGCATACTATTGTGAGATTGCTCGAGAGCTTCAACAATGCAAAAACTCTTTTCTAAAAATTAACAACTATAATCTGCATGCAGTAATGTTTTGTTTTGGTAACCTGCCAAACAGTAAAAAATAAAACATCTTCAGTTTAAGGTAAATAAGAAATTTCTCTTTTAACGATAGAAAGATCTATAAAGATCCATACATTACTGTCAAAACAAAATATTAACTCTTTCAACATTTATTAAAAAGAGAAGAATTTTTTATATTATAAAAATTAAAAATAAACAAGTTTTGAAATGTTCAGAAATGCAAGATGCCCTACTTTAAGAGTTCATAGTTCTGAGATGTTAAAGCGGAAACGTAAATACTTCTGTAGCTATTGGACTTGTAGTCAACAATGACCATGAAAAAATTATTATAATTTTTTATAAATAGAATTATATATAGAATAAATTAATCAATTATTTTCATAGTAGTTTAATATAAAAGCGATGCACACGGGGGTATTTTGCGAATCTAGCCGGACAGGAAGGCAAAATTATAATTTAGGAAATGTAAGAATTTAAGTACGCAGCTTGACAGACTGCAAAGTTTTGCATCGTATATTGATTTTTAAAAGCCATTGCTTTAGATTAGTCGTTTTGAGACACTTTTAAAAGCAGAGAAGTTGAGTAATTTTGATAATTTTTTGTTTTTTTACGGTTTTAAATGGCTTGCAAAATATTGTTGCGCAGATGCTTTATTTAAGTTATAAAAAGAAGTAATAATAATAATTGTCACAAAGAAAGTGAAACGAAATGGCCTATTGTGTTATTATACAAAGCCAGAAATTTCAACAAAAACTTCTTGATCAAAAAACACAAACGTTACAAAAGTGGTAAAGTTGCCATCCTTTATTTTTGTGTATTAATCGCGAATAAGTAAATAATCGTCTAATTAAACTGTGTAATTTAATAAAAATAGTAAAAGATTTATTTTGCAATAAAAGAAGTCAATAAATAAAACGTTTATAAATTTAATAAACGGAACAATATTTTTTGTGGTAAAACGAATAAAAATTTTGTTTCGATTTTTTTCTATGAAAGGCTATGTTTACATCTGCTTTTATTTATGTTAAAAATATTAAATTAAAAATTTCTTTGTGATAAAAAATTTAGCTGGAAATTAAAAAAATGTTTTTTTTTATTTCCGTTTTTTAAAAAAAAAATTTTAAAAGGTTCCTGAGAGTAAAGGTAATCGCGATTTTAAAAAAGTTTTACTTCACTTTAAAATTAACGATCGAATATAGATGCTATAGAAACAACGTTGTGCATTTTTGCGCCATTTGTTGCTATACCTGCAAAAAAAGGAATGACCGAAACACCCACCCACCCCTGTAGGTAAAAACCTGTGCAGCTGCATTTTAAATAGCGCTTTTCAACAGAGCAACAAAAAATAAATGTATCTGCTTTATATATATATATATATATATATATATATATATATATATATATATATATATATATAAAAGTTATGGCCAGCAATTTGTTTATACTTTTCATGCTTATTTTATTCAATTGTTATGAGAAGCTCCCAGAGTAAAATGTATAAGTGTATACAAATAGTACAGGAATCAAATGCTTGACTCGTTAAAGAGAAATTGCAATTTTTACTTAGAAAATTTTGCGACACTTCAAAATGTCAAGGTAATGGTTATATAAATTAATTATTTTCATAAAAAATAAATATTTTAAGTAATAAATTATAAAATTTTTTATTTCATTTTTTAAGAGAAGTAGCACTTCAGGCAACAATGCCTATTTAATTAGTGTGTAACCGTGCTACATTCTTTAGGAAAGGGATAGAGGAGAGAAAAGAACAGGTGGTGAAAGTATAGCCATTTTATTAGTGATTTTACTTCGCTGGCGAATATGCTATATAGAAGTACCGACGAAGGAGGCTGTATGTTTTAATGTTATTTCTGAATATCTATTTTTACCATTAAACAGAAAAAAACATTTTTATTTTTTGGTTGCCGCACGGGTTGAATCCTGGCCAACCAGGTTTGTAGTCAACGTGTTTACCACCTTGACTACAGGGATAGGGATTGGTTAGGCTAGGATTAGGCAGACACCTTAATCTCGACATAAAAGCCCAGAAAAAAAATTATTGAAAATTAAAAAAAAAATTAAAAATAAATTCACAGGGATATTTTAGAGGTACGATTAGAAAGATACCTCCGCCTGCCCATAAAAATGAAAAGTTTTTATTTAAATGGCAGTATGACGTGTGTGTTTCATTTGTTTTAATATCATAATTTTTTCATTGATATTCAATTAATATCATAATTTTTATATTGATATTCAATGTCAACGGGCGGGCCGAAACTTGGGGTTTTTAAACTTTCGCTAATCTTTAAAGTTGCATTTGCTTAACAAAAGTATGGAAAAATTTACAAAAAATAGCATTTTTTTAATATAAGATTAGTTTTTTAAGGGGAACTTTTTTCTCCATTGTTTGATTTTTTATTATTTTAAAGCTCCTACAACCCATGATCATAAGACATATTTTTGCCAAGTTTCATTAATGTAGGTACATTCAATAAATTTTCAGGGCCAATGTAGGCAAAAAAAGTAATGTCCGACTAGACAAAATACGCCTAAGTGTGATGTTTTGTTTATTAACTAAGGATATGTGATATCACCTCCATTTGACAAAACTGGCTCCAACAGCATGTTACTGAAAATGTAAATTGTAAACGTATAGTTGGTTATCTTGCAATCTATTGTGGAAGCCTGAACAACTTTAAGTAATAGAGGTTTGATGAGTGATTTAACAAGCAAGAACACAGTGATTCAGTGGTAAATTTACTAGCATGTTAGCTTCAAACTTGTTCCGATCGGTGGCACATAGTCTGTCTGAGTACAGTTTAATATTAAGATAACAAAAGTTATATCGATTCCCAGCAAAACTACAATGGAGTAGTTCAGAAATCATGGGTATTTTCATGGCTCCTCTTGCGCTTGTTTTCAGTAATGAATTTTTAATAAGTTCGTTTGTTTTAATTAAGTTATAACTTTTTAACTCAAAAAAATTCACGTATCCTAATCAACGAATTTTCATTGGTTTTAAGCATTCAATTAAATGCCAAGCTATGTGAATCCATCTTCGCAAATGACAAGCTAATGTTTAAATTATTTGTTTTTTTTTCCATAAATTAAACCAATTTGTTTTACGTGGAACCCATGAATAACCTACTTCTTTTGCATGCATTTTTTTTTGCTGGGTTGCTTCATAATAATTTTTGAGTAACAAGTTTTAGTTTCGATTCGAAAATTGATCAACTTAATAAAATAATTTTAATAAAATATAAAAAATCTAATCGCAAACAATCAAAGTTGTTTACAATTCTTGGGTTTTGCTATCTACAGGCAGTAGTAACTTTGATTAATTAATTTTTAAAAACAGTTAAGTACTTAAAAAAGTATACATTCTCAAAAAAATTCGTTTTACCCAAATATCATGATTAACACTGATTGTGACTATGTACTGTTACCGTTAACGATAAGACCAATTTTATGTCAAATTTTTTTTCTTACTCCTTGTTTATCAGTAAATTATTTTATATGTGGTTTTACCGTCAATATAAAGGCATTGGCAAATTTTTTTTGGTTTATTTCGATTGTATTTCTAAAAGCAGACGGTTAAAAAGTAATTAAAAAACTTTCGGTACATAAATTGTGTTTCAATTTAGTCAACGATCGATTAAAAAACGTTATATAAAATGAATAATTTTATTTATAAAATTGTGTTCTTGTTCGTAGTTAGTGTCGGTGCTGATCTCGATGAAATTTCTTGTAAACATCCCGGTTTTTTTGCATTAAAAGAAGACAGCAATATTTTTTACGGTTGTTATGCTAACAAACAAGGTGGTTTAACGTTGAAAAAATTGACTTGTAAATTAGGGGAGACATTTAATTCAGAAAAAGGATTTTGTGTTCCGAAAGCCTTTTTACTAAATAAAATCGATGATACTGAATTAGCAATAGCTCTCGATGCTGAAAATTCTACAGTTCCTGCAGCAGAAAAAACAACAGACACTGAAAGTTCTACCGCACCACCTCATACTCAAGAGCCTGAGACTGAGGTTCCAAAAACTGTGGCTCCTGCAACAGCTAAAAATTCGGTTACAAAAGCGCCAGGTGCCACAACCTCTAAAACTGACGCTCCTGCAACTGCAGTTCCAGGAACAGAGATTCCTGCTACTAAAGAACCTGAGACAGTAGCTCCAGGAAAAGAAGTTCCTTCTACTAAAGAGACTGAAACAGAAGTTCCACAAACTGAAGTTCCAAAAACTGATGCTACTGTAACAGTATCTTCTACAACTGAAAATCCGGTTACAAAAGTGCCAGGTACCAGAACCACTAAAACTGATGCTCCTGCAACTGCAGTTCCAGGAACTGAAATTCCTGCTACTAAAGAACCTGAGACAGTAGCTCCAGGAAAAGAAGTTCCTTCTACTAAAGAGCCTGAAACAGAAGTTCCACAAACTGAAGTTCCAAGAACTGATGCTACTGCAGCAACATCTTCTATAACTGAAAATCCGGTTACAAAAGCGCCAGGTCCCAAAACCAGCGAAACTGATGCACCTGCAACTACAGTTCCAGAAACGGAGATTCCTGCTACTAAGGAGCCTGAGACAGAAGCTCCAGGAACTAATGTTCCAAAAACTGATGCTACTGAAACAACATCTTCTATAACTGAAAATCTGGTTACAAAAGCGCCATCTGCCAAAACCACAGAAACTGATTCACCTGCAACTGCAGTTCCAGGAACAGAAATTCCTGCTACCAAAAATCCTGAGACAGAAGCTCCACAAACTGATGCTACTGGAACAACATCTTCTATAACTGAAAATCCGCTCACAAAAGCGCCAGGTACTAAAACTACCGAGACTGATGCTCCTGCAACTACAGTTCCAGGAACAGAGATTCCTGCTACTAAAGAGCCTGAGACAGAAGCTCCAAAAACTGATGTTACAAAAACTGATGCCCCTGAAACAACATCTACTATAACTAAAAGCCCTGTAACAGAAGGTACAGGTAGTAAAACCTCCGAAACCGACGCTCCTACAACTGCAACTCTTGGAACAGAAGTTCCTTCTAGTAAAGAGCCTGAGACAGTAGCTCCAGAAACTGATGCTCCAAAAACTGATGCTCCTGCAACAGCATCTTCTGTAACTAAAATTCCTGTAACAGAAGTGCCAGGTACCAAAACAGAAGCTCCTGTAACTGCAGCTCCAGAAACAGAAAAACCTTCTAGTAAAGAGCCTGAGACAGTAGCTCCAGAAACTGAGGCTCCAAAAACTGATGCTCCAAACACTGATGCTCCAAAAACTGAAGCTCCTGAAAAAACAACTTCTATAACTAAAGAACCTGTAACGGAAGCGCCAGGTAACAAAACTACCGAAAGCGAAAAAACTTCGCCCCAGACTCAAGAACCTGAAACAACAGAAACGAAAGCTTCAACAACAGACTCTTCTAAAATCACCACCAGCGCTGGTCAAACAACTACTGACATGTCCATTTCTGAATTTATTTGTCCAACAACCGGCTTCTTTCCTCTAGATGGTATCTGTGACGAGTTTAATTACTGCGCTGAAGTTGGTGGAGAATTAGTTGCTTATAGGCTCAAATGTAGTAACAAACAAAACTTTGACCCGAAAAAAGATTTTTGCTGTTTAGACTACAACTGTGACATTAAACCCGAATCACAAGCGACGACAACAGCACCTGATAACGCTGCAACACAAGTGGTATAATGAAGTAATCAAAAGCGCTGCGTCTGCTTAAGAGAAAACCAACGTTGAGGCATTGTGAATTTAATTGTTTTAAACCAATAAATTTTTATAAAGAAAGTAAATGTTTTAAGTGATTTTGAATAAAGTTTAAATTAAAAATAAGAAATATAAAATTTTCAAAAAGCTTGATAGAAAAGTTAAGAAACATCGAAAATAAAAAACGAAACAAAAAAGACATTTTTTCTTATTTTTTTTTTTTTTTTTTGGAAAATTTCAATTAATTTAGTTAAAAAACTAAACAATTTATATCATATCGCAGGGAAATCTATTATTCTTTGATGGCAACGAAGAAAGGGTTAGTGAGAAAAAGTTTCTTGTAAAGAATGATTTCCACTACGGGCATACATAAACTCTTGTCGATCTATCAAAGTATTTTTTTTTATATTAAAGAAAAAAAGTAAAAAATACCTTTGGCTTTTGTGTTCCATATATAAATAGCACTGACGGGAAATAATGTGATTCTCGGAAAACATGCGATGGGTGAAAAAATTTACTACAACACATTATAACGGATGAAATAGTTGAATGTAAAACGCGCTGTAAAAGAGTTGAAAGGACGAAATCTCAAATTCTCAAATGCATTCCAGTTTTACACAGTTTTTCCTAAGTTAATATATTTCGTTCTCGATATATTTCGACGTCAAACAGTGGGAAATTTGTTAAAAAAATGAAAATAGTTCCGTAGTTTCTAAGCAGCTAATCCGGTTGTATGACGCGGGGATATCACAGGCATAATCCCACTGTATTTAGTTTTAAACAAACTAGGGAAGGAAACATTGAGGCAATTCAGCCAGGTCCTTTTTTTAAGTCCGTTAAATACATGAGAGAAAAACTGGCTTAAAACTTTATTTAAAAAAATTGATATGTTTCGGAAGGCTGCGTGCGGGTGGAGAATTAATAAAAATTTTTTATTCAATTTTTTTTTTATTTTATACTTTTGGTTATAACTTTTCGAATAACTAACAAAGGGTAGATGCAGAAACGAGTTATTTAAATTTGTTTACCTGTAACTTTTTACCTAGAAAACGTTTTGAAAAAATTACAAAAAAGTTTAAGGAAAATCGAAATGGTTTTGGCTTCGCAAGAAGCAAAAGCTAGAAAAAGGAAAGAGTAAAATCATTTTTTTTTAATTTTTAAAAACTGAATATCTCCTAAATTAAAAGGGATAATGCATACACCAGAATTTATATTTTCCAAGATCCATGGAAAATAAGAATTTAGCAATGGTTTGAATTTTTAAACTTATGTAGTTTAATTGAATTAAAATAAAATAAAATCAAAATTTGTATTCCTAGGAATCTTTGAATTCTATGTGTTTTTAATGAAACGTAACGAAAGGTTTTATTAAAAAAAGAATAAAAATTGCTTTATGTTATATTAAAAGAATAAAAGTATAACTATAGTTTTTAACATTTTTATTTGTGAAGATTTTTTCCTATTTTTATACCGATTTTGAAGATTTTTTTCCAAATTTTGATGACAAGAAGAGGTAATTTAAAATAATGTTGTTCAGGTGATTCTATTCACAGATTTTTACTTATTAATAACTAAGCGTGCTACCTTAGTTTTTGTAAATGAAAATTTAATAAAAAATTAACGGCGACAGTTGCTTTTAATACATAAAAATTTTTAATTATTTTCTTATCTTAGGAATTTATTTACATTTTATTTATGATTTTTTTAAATGATTTATATTATAGATGACTATTAATTTATACAAACGCTTTTGTCAACCACATTTTATATTGTATTCTTTTGTTTCTTTAATATTTAATTTTAAATAAAATTTAATTAAAGCTAAAATATAAAATTTTTGTTGTTGTTACATACACTTATACATTGGCTAAAGAAATAAGATTTTGATAGTTAACAACGACGAAAATTTCTTTTCAAAGTAAAAGATTATGAAAATGTGATAATTTCTTAAAAGATGATTATAATACAATGGATATGAAAATTTATAAGAGAGAGAGAGGAATAACAAACATTGTAATAAAGTTTTTTTATCTAGGCGAAGGAGCCATTGTAGCTTTTCTTTTGGAAGCTATTTGACGATTTTTAGTTAGATCCATTATATTATGGCGTGTGGTTGTTTCCAAGTTACTAGGCGGTGTTACAATGTTTAAAACCTAAAAATATATGTACATGTGTGCATGTGTATGTAAATGTATTTGTGTGTTTATGTATTGGTGTTGAAGAAATTTTAAACTTTTGTTAATACGTTCGTTTCATATTTAAGCTTTAAAGTGATTTACTTTAGAGTTTCCATCAATTATTTCGACCGGCTCGGATGGTACATACGTTGAAAGTCCTCTTAAACCAAACCATTCTTGTGTTAAATTAACGTTATTGATATTTTCCTTGGAATTTTCCTTCGATTGGGTATCTGAAATTTTTAAAAAGTTATGAGCTGTAAAGAAAAACATTTAAAATGACTCAGTCTAGGAAAAAAGGGAAAAGGTTATTGTAAAAAAATAATATAAAGAAAATAGTATGAATTTTGAAAGGCGCATCTATGCAATGATTTTTAAGACTCGACTTTTTTAGTTTCCCTTTTTGAATTTTGTCTTATCGCATCTGGCATCGAAAAACCAGGCCAATATTGGTCAAGAACCAAATGCATGGACAGATAGTAACATTTCTTTGTGTATTTTCGAAAGTTGAATAATTTTCGAAACACCATTTCAGTCAACACTACATAAATATGACCCGAAGATGGGAATTGTTAATTTGGATTACCTTAAGTTTCAGTAGGATGATAGCCATATATACAGCCTATCAGGAAATTGCCTACCAAGTTCTATAAAGGTGATATTAGCCATCTTGGCGATGTCAATTGCACGCTTTCTTGCTGCGATGTGAACCCCGTGTGTTCTAGGCGAATAGTAAAGAAATTATCCTAATTATTGGAAAATTGTACTAATATAATAAATTGTACTAAATACTTGCATTTAGACTGTTCGATATTTCTCGCCTTACTACTTGCGTCATTCAAAAAAAGAAAAGAAGGAGACAAGTTTAAAGTGCTTAAGACAAGAGATAATGCTAAACTCCACGAATGATTTTTCTTTGTACTCAGATTACATAAAAAAAAGGTTCTCCCTTTTAGTGCCCGTCTTAACTATACTGTACTACACAGGGTATTCTTAATGCAGCCTTTGAAAAGCTGCTGTTTGTTTCATGCAAACATGCAGTTTAGAATTTCCATATTTATTACAAATTTTCTATTTTATGCCACTGTCTTTTGTAGGTGAGTTGTAGATATCAGGACATCTTCAAACGAAGGCAAAGTGCGGTTAGAATGTTTTTTGGTTTATAATTTAAATAACATTTGTTAGCATTTGAAAAATTTTGAGGCTTTCTAATTTGTAAACCAATGAAATTTTTGCCATAAATCTAATCTTTATAACTTTTAAACACCAAACGCAATCCTTTAAGTTTCTGACTATTCTCTTTGGTTATTAATTGTAAAGAGACATATTAGTTGATTAAGTTAAGGAAGTTTTTTAAACTTACCATTACGCGGTGTTGGTCTCACCAAAAATCTAGGTGATTTAAAGCCGCTGCTTAATCTTAAACTACTTAAGGACTTTTCAGTTGTCGTAGTTGTAGGTGCAGCTGTTGGCGAATAAAAGCGTTGAGGGAAAAATAGAGGCTGAGGCGTTACCACGTACACCTTTTCTTGGGTTTTTGGTGATATTGATACTTTAGCCTTTTTCCACAACTCTTCCGGTTCTTGTATTTGAATCGGTCTTAAATGTAAAGTTTTCTCTGAAGTAGTCGTTTTCCTAGTACTAGTAGTTGTGCTAGCTATTGTTGTTGATATTGTTGGAGGTGTGGTTGTTGTGGTTTTATAGCTAGTGGAAGATTTTGATTTCATCGACTCGAAACTATTGTAGAAATCCTTTAAATGATTATCAGTTATTTGTGTATATTGATAACGTTTCGTGCTCTCTCTTTCATATAGAGGCTCTAAATGGTTGATAGAACTTGGAAGTTCCGCCGTGGCTGTAAAGTCTTTAGTAGTTTTTGATTGTCTTGTAGATTTAAGAGTCGCCATAGTGGTGGGTAGATATTCAAAAGGTATATTCTTAGAACGTCCACGGATGGTGGGCGTACTGGGTTTATGTGATAACGAAGTATATTCTTGTTCCGTCCAGTCGTCAATATTCTTTTGCAGTTTATTGATATCTATATCTAATGCATTAGGACTAAGTTTTAATTTTGTAGGTTCATGTTCGCGCTGTAGCAGTTCTTTGAGGTTTGTAGCTAAGATTTTTGTTAAATATTTTGTGGTCCTTGGCTTGGAGGTAGTAGCAGTTGTTGCAGATGCAGCAGGCCTGACTTGGGACTTAACTAGCATTGATTCTTGCGGTGTGTGCAGTTCCAAGTTGAGTTTTGAACCCCAATTGGAATGAGTTGAAATGGAGGGTGAATTCGTTATCGTATTAACCCGTGTTGTTTCAAATGGTCTCGGTCGATTTTTAGTGGCTAAATATGGCAATAAGCTCTGAACGTTATTATAAGTTGATGGTAGAGATGGTGGTGACATACCGGCATATTGACCACTGGCATCTATGGAACTAAAAGTAGAAGTAGATGTTGCAGACTCTGGCGTTATGGTTTGTGGTTTCCAAGTTTCATTAGAGAAACCAGCTTGGTTCCTTTCAGGCAATTTGTGATTAACTGGACTAAGTCTAAATGTCAAATCTGATAGGTCTCGGGTAAATGGTCGGGGTAGCCCCAAGTTTCCATTAACATGTTGTATGGGAGAATCTAATAAACGTTTAGGAGTTTCTCTTTGTTTAGATTTGTTAGCTTCTATATTAGTGTTTTGTGCATTTGTTTGTATAGAAGCTATAAATTCTATTTCGTTGTCTTGTGTTTGTGGCTGTGTCGCACTCTCCATTTCAGTAATAGATGTTGAAGCATCCTCTCTGGTAGAAAAGATTTCAGGAGTTGTAGTAGTATGCGAGTAATCATTAGATTCCAAAGTTAAAGCATCTAAATTATTATAATGTTGCTGCTGTAGCCTTTGCTGTTCAAATACAGAAGAATTTCTATGAGAAGCTGCTGCATAATTATCGTCTGCATAATGTTGTACAGTTTCCAAAAATTGGGGCTGATTTTTATAGTCTGTAGCAAGTTTATAAGCATCGGAATGTTGGGCAGACTCTTGTTGATTTGAAATTTTAAAACTACCTATTTCTGTTAAAATTTGTGAGGCCGGAGCATGTTGACTTAAATGTGGACTGAATGTGGAATGTTGATAAAAACCTGTGTTAATTTGGGAACTTGTTGTTTGGCTGTCTGCAGGCGCTGGGGTACTAGTAACGTCGTAAGAATGAGATGGTACATAAGAAGCAGGATATTCTATTGATGATACATAATCTACTAATTGATGGCTTTTGACAATCTCAAAGCTGGAGTCTTCTGGCGCACTAGTAGAAGAAACCTGAGCGGGAAATGCTGTGTCCGTGTGAATTTCTGATTGCTCTCCTATATTTTCTGCAAAATGCGCCGGTTCAGTTGAGGGCAACTCTTGAATTGTGTTTGGAATGGGAGTTATGGAAGGTAAGAAGTTTTGAGCATTGTACAGGGGTGGTAACGCTGAATTACCTAAAACGGGAGGTAAGGGCATAGGAAGAAATGGACCTGTTGGATAGTCTATATGATTTGTGGTATCTTGGCCTTTGTTGAGATTTTTTGGAACATAGGGAAAGGGGAAATTGAATTTAATAGCTCTTTGCCTCACATTAGAGGAAGCGTGTTGAATTTGTAACGGCGTCTGAATATTGGCTGCTCCATAAAGGTTTTGCTGTTGCTGTCGTCCACTTAAGTCATTATAAACTTTTTGCTCTGTATTGCTATTGCTTGGATAATGTTGTATATGAGTCTGTAGTTGAGTTTGCTTAGAGGCATCCCATTGATTACTCGCTTTTGGAAATTGTATACTATTTACCATCATGGGCACCCACGGATGTTTGTTACATAAGTAACAGTTTTCCTTGTCCCCGTTACCATATAATTGCTGCTGTTGGGGTTTTTGATAATAATATGGTTGTTTATTTGTTCCAGCGACAAATTGCTCATCCGTACCTGCATTTTGATTTGCAAAACCAAACCATCTGGCGACTCTGGTCATTAAGCCTGGATGGTTATCGTTAGACTTTAAAGGCATTTGGGGATTAATAAATTTTTGTATCGTTCTACTTTCCGGTACCACCAAATTCTGTGGACTTGCATGTTTGAAGTGTATATCAGCTGCATTGGCTTGCAGTAGGGGTGGTGGCATCAAGTAATCAACAGGTGCGGGTGCAGGTGCTAAACTTAAAACTGTATGTGGCAAGTAGATTAGAAAGATAAAAGGCACCAATTCAAATTGTTGATGCCGACAAATCTAAAAAAGACAAAAAAAATTTTTATTTTTAATTTGAAAAATCAAGTGTCTTGTTTTCTGAAAGCCTTTTTAATAAATTTAAATAAAAATAAACTGAATTCTATGGAGAAAGGTATAATAAATCTTCACTCATTTTTTAAAGTCTGGATTGATTTTTTAGATTATTTTCCATAGTCAGTTCAGAAAAGTTTATAATTCTGACAAAACTATTTGTAATTTGCAAAATATTGTAACTTTTAAGCTATTACTTGAAGTGCTGATAAAATTTATTTAATTTTAATTCTCGTAAGTTTGTAATAAAGTTCGGAAGAAGAGATTTTCAAAAAAGTTCTTAAATGAAAACGAACATGTTTATATTTTTATGTATCATAAAATTGTAATTTCTGTAATGTTATTATGCATATAATGTTTATAAATAAACATATTTATGTACGTATCTATACGCCATATTAATCAAATAATGGTCAGTAGCTATAAAAAAAGTAATCATAAAAAATTATCACATATTTTTAAAATTCGTTTCTTGTATCTTATTTTTTTATTTCTTATTTTTTTACACACACTTTCAGATCGAATTAAAATATTTGTAGTAGTTGTTTCTATAATTATCATGTATTTTTGTGCAAATTGTTAAGTAATCGTAATCGATGGCTTATAAGCATAAATTATTGTTGTTGTTGAGCTGACTTTTTTTAACCATCATCATCATCATCATTAACAACAGCAACATGTCAACATAATCATCACAGTGCTAAGCGTCATTATTAGGCGTCAACGTAATAAGTATGCGTAACATGACTTCTTGGCAATTTGTTAGTTGCCTAAGCCGATCTATAATCTACGAGTATGCAAATTCATATACATGGCGATTAATGTGTGTGTGTGTTTGTGTGTGTAAAACTTATATCATACATAATAATGATGATAACAAAGATAATGATGATATAAAATATACACAAAGTCATCAGTCACTCATACAGTCTATTCAAATGTCACGTAAAATTGTATATATCTACATATGTATAATTTGAAATAATGTGCACTCGTATGTTAAAATTGCAATTGCCAACTTATTTCCCACAATGTGCTCGTATATTTTCTATGCGTTTTTTAACATTTATTTTTTATAATCATTATAATAAAAATGACTTGTTGAATATGTTTTGAAATACCCAATCATATGTTTTTAATCATGAGTTTGAAATTTAACATTTTTGTGTCTGTGTTTTTTGTCTTGCTTTCACTGCAAAAAAAAAAAGTTTATACTTTTTTCTTCATTTTGTTTTGTTTATAATTTCGAATCAGTATGAAATGTTCTGAAGCAATAGCTGATTTTCAAGTTTATAAGCTCTCTCATTTTATCAACTCTATTTTCCAAGTAATTCCAACATCTATAGTTTTTTAAAAGCTTTTGTAACATGAAATTTTTATTCGTGTACAACCTTTATTTATTAACTTATAACATTTTTAATATTTTACACGGTTTGCTATAACTTATAGTTAATCATAAAGTGACTTTAAATAGTCCAATGATTTTCCTTTCTAATATTCTCTATTGGTTCCATATACCTTCTTGGTCAGCCAACGTTAAATATTTGCAATTATGTCTAGATCAAAAGAAAAAGGTGGTCAATCACAAAAAGTCGAAGGTTTTGGGCAGATATAAATTTTTTTCTGGACCCGTTCTAAAGGTTCTTTTAAGTTCTGTTAAGTTAGCAATTGTAATCAGTATTAGTGGCGGTTAAAAAAGTAATTCTTCATTTAAACAGTAGTTAAATCCATCTGGTCGGTCCACGTTGCACTTCTTTCTTTTTTAATAAAAATCACAACTTTTCAGAAACTAATGACATGCCTTTCGGCATATTTATATATATATTTTATATTTATCATTAAAAATGAACCGTGCTAAAGTATGAAAGGTTGTAGCCAAAGAATTTATAAACTAATCGGTAACAACCCTGATAAACATCAGGTAAGCGTAGCTTGACAGCTGATTTACAACATCAGACAATAAAAACAAACAAAAATCAAAAAAAGTATTTATACTGTTGTCATACCTTTTGGTGAAGATCGTCGTCACTGGGTGTTTCATTAGTACAGTTTGTGAGCGCTTTCGATGTGGGAACATAATTTTAAACCGCGTTTTTAAAACTAAATAAACGGCCAATGACGCCGGTCTAAAGACCGTCTTAATATCAAAGTATCTATACTTAGTATCTGTACTTAGCTGATGAATTATTATGTCACCGTATGCACTTACAAAACTGACGTGAGCTTCTAATACTCGTTTTATTTAAAATCAGCATATACAAATTTATTATTATAAAAAATATTTTTTTATTATATTTTCATATTTCTAAGTCTTTGCCAAAATTTCTAAAAAATTCGGGTCTTTTTTAATAATTCCATTCTTCCCATAAAAAATGTCGTCGGTCACGTCGGATTATTATTTATTTTATTTTTTTAATAAAATATAATTTCAATAGCTTTGTTGTCTTTACATCATCCCACAATAAATATCTCCTACTAATTTTGTTTTTTTTTCTTTACTTCCAACACGGCTTAGCAGCGGAGTAATAACGTTTTTTTATTTTGTCTTCGGAAAAGTACAAAACACGTTTTAAAGAGTTGTCAACCTATGATCGACGATATACAAACATTTTAAATAATCGAAACTGCACATGTAGAAAATAATTAGACAAAATTTTATTTTGCGTTAAATTTATTTTATTATAATCTAATCAAATGTTAAGATTCAACTCTAGAGATATTGAATTCATTAAAGCAGATACGATTCAAGGCGGTTGACAGGAAAATAAGGCACGTTTATTATTATTTTTTTATGAAAAAGTTTACTAATCCAACAATAAAAATTAAATTTTCTATATGTTAACAAGCATCTTATCAAAAACTACACCATATTTTAGTATATTGAATACGTCTATACTAGTTCTATGGTTTTTAATAATACTTCAACTTTCTTGAAATGTTGAAAAAAATTATCACTCAATCAAATGATAAGATTCTTTTTCTTTTTCAATTTTTCTTGACAATGAACCTTTAATATATTAATGAACAAAAAAAAAACCAAATCAAAATTTGTCATACATATTTTTATATATGTACGTGTACAGTGACGATAAATAATTCAGCACCAACGTCAAAAAATCTTTAAAAAAGTTCCAATGAAAGTCTACTAGATATTTTTATTTAAGTTTTTTTTAATATACTTTTTTTCATAGAATTTATATCCCTTATGCTTAATTATATATATATATATATATATATATATATATATATATATATATATATATATATATATATATATATATATATATATATATATGGAAGAGTCCATTTCCACTGATAAGCAGTAATATATTTCATTTTTTAGTTTTTAATTATAAAACAAGAAAGTAATAAAATATTATGAATTATGTATTTTTAATAAAATAATTAATTGAACCAATTTTATATTAAATTAAAATGAAGAACATAATTTTCGTATTTAAAAATTATTAAATTAAGTAAAACTTAAAAAATTTTGAAAACAATACCTTCAATAGGGATTTTTCCCTTATCATTTAAATTTCATTGATATCGTTTGAAATTGAAATAATGACAATGAAAAAAATGTAACTAATGATTTTATTCTAATGATTTTAATTCTAATTATTTTTTATTTATTTGTTTTAAATTTATAACAATTTTTTATTGGTAATGAGATTTTAATTTTTAATTACTAAATACAATTTTATGTAAAGTTGGTGTAAAATTTGATGTCTACAATCTAATTCACTTAACACTTCAGCTGGCAGTTCTAATATTGTTGCATTTTTCCTGAGAATGCTAAAACGTATATATTGCACCATGCAGCCACCTTCGTCGGTACTTCTTAATAGCATATTCGCCGGCGAAGTAAAATAACTAATAAAATGGCTATATCTATCTTTCTCTTTTCACCACCTGTCTTATCTCTCATCTATCCCTTTCCTAAAGAATGTAGCACGGTTACGAAAATAATTAAATAGGTGTTATTGCCTGAAGTGCTATAATTCTCTTTTAAATAAAAAAAAAATTCGAAATAATGCTTTACTATACTTAAAAGTATTTATTTAGTGTATAAAAGACAAGAATGGCGCTTATTAGTCGTAATTCTTTAAAACCATTTACTCATTAGTCAATGATGACTCTGTCATTTAACTACTTATCAATGAAACCCTTTCATTCAAAATCATTACTGTTAGTGAAAATAATTGTAATGCTAAAAAATCATTAGCAATTTTTATCATTCAATGCTACTAAATTGTCAGTTAATTACTAATATTTTACTAACTTACACACTTATTAAAATATGTGGTGTTGCTATTATTATGAGTCATTGTTTTACTTTTTAAGCTTTTAAATAATATTGATTGTGGAAATTCAAAAAGCGGTTGGTAGATTATGAGCAAGATATGATCAGGTATTTCAAAACATGCGTGTTATTTTGTGGAGGCCGTTATAAAATTTAAACATTTAATTCAGGATGATTAAGTATTTTATGTAGAATGTTGTTTGGTAAATAAATAGTAAAAGAATTCATTCTATATGAAAAATATTAACCAAGTTTAGGTTCATTCGTTACGGTTAAAAAAAAACAGAAAAATCTGCAAACTAACTTCATGTAAAACATTTTTTGCATCGGTATATATACATCCGTATTACTTTACTTTAGGCAGTGTACACTGTAAACCAGAGACCTGCGCCGAACGGCTTACAGCCGCCGCCTCAGACAGAATGATATCAATCAAATTTTTATATGAGCGGTTTTTTTTTTTGTCTGAAACAACCTTTAAAAATCGTTTTGATATAACAGAGGGTATTTTTTAAAAACTATAGAACGAGTTTAATATTATAAACAAATTTTACACACCATACCGTTTAAGGCCAGGATTCACTATCATATACAATCGTCTTACTTTAAAAATCATTTCAAAAAGACGGCACAGATGCAAAACACTATTACCATACGTCTCCACTAGCTATCAAATTGAGCAAGACATGCACATTACGCCGGCAGAATTCATACTAAAAGTCATATTTGATGGCGAACATCATTGCTCAGACACAGATAACTAACTGATTCGAAATAAAATGGTAGCATATGAACGAAACATGAACATTGAAAGTACATTAGTCGAATTCATGTGCCACATGATGTTCATACCAAGTTGATGGCTAGTGGAAGCGTAGGGTTACACAAAAAAGGTGCAACTACATATGGGTATAATATTATGCTGTGTAACAATACATCAATACGAAAATTTATTATTTGGAAACTCTTTCATGTTAATCTAATTTTCTTTTATATCATGAGAATATCATGAAATATTTATAGTTGAAGAACTCAAGCACAATAAAAGAAGATAAACTTTATATATTTCTTTACTTATTATTATCAAGTTCAATATTAGATTTTGATTTTTTGATTTATTAATCAATAGAAAAATAACTTAGAATCTCCCCTAACATTTAGAAGTCTTTATAATTGAATTAACGAGTTTCGCTCTGTAGCTATTTTCAATTTAAGGAAAAAAAATAGTTTCTTTTCTAATAAATTTAAGAGTTATTTTGCTATAAGAAAATAATTTATAAACGGCGGCAATAACTATTACATTATTAAAATAATTAAGAATTTCTTCTAACATTTAGAAGTCTTTTTAAACTTCTGTGAAGAAGCATTTTATGTTGAAACTATTACAGGGTCTCAAAAAAAGAAAAAAAAAAAAACGTAGTAAATCAACGAAAAAAGCTCTACGATATATTAGCGCTTGATTGCATTTTTTATTTTTTTCTTGGCCGTTCTTACTTTAGTTTGCAAATGAATTTAAATATTTATATTTTATTTAAAAATAAAATTTTTTTATTAACTTTAAGAAGAAAATACTTATTATTCACCGCAAAAGATTTATTACATAAGCAATAGAAGAAGATATCTCTGTTTGACCAATTAAGAAATTGTTGTGTGCTCTTTTGACTTATTCGCTTAGCAATGAATGACTGAACAAGAACGGATGTAAATTGGATTACTAAGTCGAAAAATTTAACATCTTTTAGCAACTACAGGGTAGATAAGGCATTATTTTATTTTATGTTTTTAGCAGTTGATTTAACTCTTCTTTGCTGATATATCTAAATACGATCGGTTAGAGTAGTCTTTTACTTTTGAAGAAGGTGGTATGTACAACAACAAAAATTAACTGATTTGTAAAAATTACTTGCACGAGCAGAGATATGTAGTTAATCTATCTATCAAATGCAAACACACCTACAAAATAATCCATATAAAAAACAAATGAAATTAATTTTTTCCATAACAACACCATATATTTAATTTCTGCCACAGTTAAATACTTTTGTGCAATTGTATGTAGCCATTTACAATTGAATCGTTGGCATTCCTATGTGCAAGTCCAGCATACACAAGACCATAATGAAAATCATGTTTTTGTGTCATTGGTGATGATGATGCTCCGCTCACATAAAACAATTCATTTATTTATATCACTTTGTTAAAGAAAAAGAAGAAATTACAATGTTTTTTTCTTTTTCTTTTTTTTTTTCTTTTTTTTTTTTTTTTTTTTGTTATTTTACAAAGATTCAACTAAAACTTTTTCTCAATATTTTGTTGTATGGAAAAATGTACTAAAAAGTGAAAACTAGTTCGTTAATGGGTTGACACATGTTTGCCCAGTTTTAGCAATTTCTTGTTTTGAATAAAATGGAAAAATTGTTGATCCAATTTATTTTTTGTAGTAAAGAAAATGAAAATTGTTTACAAAACATTGCAGAAATATTTTAAGGCTGATAAGAGGCGTTAAGAAATTTTAATACAAATAGTTGAGTATGAGACACACATGTGGTCTCAAGGAGCTATTTTTTCCAAAAGCTGTGTGTCGTGTGTGACGATCATTAAGAAAGTGGTAATAAGTTAAAAGTTCTAGTCAGATTTTACTATCGAGAGTAGAGCAAATACTTGCTGATTAATTTTTGCAGAGGTGTTTTGTTATGCTCTGAACACATTCGCCACAGCAGGCTACACAAACACACGGCAGCAAATGCTGCTAGCTACATTTGCCGCCATATAACCAGCTACAAAATTATTTTGAACGCAGCAGCTACATAATAAAAATATGATTATAGTGTATTGCAGTGATGTCACTTTAATATTTTTTTTAGCGTTTTTTAAAAGAATCAGTTCTGGTATTTGACTAAAAAAATATTTAGATTATTGTTTAAGAGGCTATTAGAAGACTTAAACAGTATTTTTTAAGAGTGCGTCGATTTTTCGTTTCGCTTGTCTTCAAAATTAATAATATATTGAACTATTTTCCTTAAATGCAAACGAAGTTACTAGTCTACAGCAATAAAAAAATGCTCGAAACAAAAATATCATGATATCTACCAAAAACACAATTGTGTTAAAAACTAACAGGTTTCCCATACAAGAAACCATCTACTAATAAAGATAGACAAATTGAAATTATCGTAATAAAAAAGTAAATATATATCGAACTGAATGTTTTCCACACAAAAAGAAATTGTAATTTGATATACACTCGAAAACATTCCTTTAAAATATTTCGAGTTATTCTTCGTATATTTTTTTATAAAAAAAATACTTGAAAATACATATGCATACACCTAAACTTAAAAACTAATAAAAATCTTAAAATATATAAATAAATCTTTTAATAAATAACGCATGATTATTTTAAGTTCTTATTGTTTTTTCTTTTTTCCGAATAAGAGGTTTTAAGCACTTATTAGTTTACATGACTTATAGTACTGACATCACTCAACTGTCTATTGTCGTAAACAAAAATAGAAATAAGTTTAATTGGACTGCACGGCAAAATCAGTTTAGACAACAACCTTTCGCCATATTGCCTTGCAGTCTTCAAAATAATCATTTTCGTATGCACACATGTTTTCTTTTTTAGAAATTTTGCAGTCGGTAGTTGCTGTGGTGAATGTGTTTACAGCTTTAAAGTCCAGACGCCACAAAGAATAAAAGCCTTTCAAATCCTTTTTTTCGCATATCTGTATCAAATCGAAATTTGTTGGCTTTAAACTCTGTCTTAATTTTTTTTAAGATTATAGATTTTAAACTTCTTAAAAATATTCGGAGTTAGAACTTAGTTACTGTTTAAGAATTTAAGTAAAAATTCTCTATAATGTTTTACAACAACACGAAAACACAAATTTAAAAATATATTCAAGAAACAGCGCAACGCAAGCAACGCAAACCTGTATAGAAGAAGCAACCAGCAAGCTGTCACATAATTCATTATGGGCAAAATTTAGACGTTTAAAGTCGCCTATTAATAAAAATCGCAGTAGCGAATGGTACAGCAATATTACCTAAAATGTGAAAAAGATAACATGCTTGTGGTATTAACAGTACAGACATAAGTAAATAAAAAGAAGTCAAAGTAAATAAAATGTAAAAATATATTGTTGGATGGAAACAAAAAAAGAAATTGTTATCAGGAATAGATTTTTTAAGGTATTGAAAAAGTTGTTAATTTTAAGCCAATATATGGCCATTCGTACCTTCATTGTACGATATTCTCAAAGCTTTTCTTTATTATTTTTAGTAGCTTAATGTTCAAATGTAGTTTTCAGTTTTTTTTTTTTTTTTTTTAAATTCGGTTTTAATATGTATAAAAGACCACTAAAGCATGCTATAGATCTCACTTGACATTTAGTGGACCACAGGTGTTAGATAATAAGTCATATAAACCACTCAAGATTTGTTTTTCTGCGAACGAGTGACCTAAAAACGCAAATGAGCCGAAAATGCACAAATGGAAAAACAGTCTCATGTTTGGTGGGCTCTTGTTAAAAAGGAAATGTAAAGCTGATCATTTTAAAGTTTTTGTGCTTTTTTTTTGCTTCAAAATTTATGAAATAACACTGAATTTCCCAATAGGAATCTAGTGCATCACAAGTAGCGACAAACTTTTCGTAGTTATTTTAATACCCTTCACCACAAAAAGTGGAAAAAGGGTGTATCTACGTTTGTCATTCCGTTTTTAATTTCTATAATATCGATTTCCGACCCCATAAAGTATACATATTCTGAGTTCTTGTGCATAGCGAAGTCGATTGAGGAACGTCCGTCTGAAAGTCCGTGTTAGTGTTGAAATCAATTTGCAAAAGCACAGATGGGTTAGAAAATCTTTAATCGATGTATCTCGAGGCAGTGGGCCTAACAACACGCCGGCCTCTAATTTTTTCATATCATTTGGTACAATGAAGTGATTCCAAACAAAAAATTAAAAATATGAAACGATAGGAAATTAAGAAATAAGAAAAAAGCATTAAGTGAAAAAATTTGCGTTTGCACATATTTACTGAGTTATATGCCTCTGAAGTTTCATAAAAAAGATTGATTGTCAATATGGTCAATATGGAGATCATTTAAAATTTGATTTCCTTCAGAAAATATTAACCACTTTTTAAAATTGCTAAACCCATTAAGAGCCTATGACATTTTTATGTAAAATTAAAAATCGCAATTAAGTTTTTTCTTCGCTGTCGCCGGAATGGATGACTTGAGTTACTACACTAAACTTGATTTACACTAATGGTGAAGGGCTTATATGATTCGGCTTAGCCGAATATAGCAATCTTACTTGTTTTTTTAATATGAAGACAATTTTAAAAGAGGTTTAATTTGACTCGGCAGGAGGAATAATGAAACCTAAAACGGAAAACAATTCAGGGAATCGTTATTCGTTTTCGTGTAGTATTTTATGTATAAAAAAATTGCTTTCTCAAGTCTGAATAAATAATTAACAGTGCAATAAAGTTCAAATTGTGATGCGTATTTTATGTAATTTTGTTAATGAAAAATTAAAAAAAAATAAATATTCAATAACTTTTAAGTATCGAAAGTACTTTTTTCTTGTGAAAAGTTCTGTGAACTTTTTTTACCTATTGAAGGCCTTTCGCGCCTATTTAAACTAAATTAGTTGTTTATAAAAAGGCATACTTTTCTGCGGTTATTTGATAAAGAAAGTACCGTTCAAAGATATGTACGTACGTACGTTAATGTATTAAACAAATATACGGTTAAATGTTTGATTCGGTTGTATGCAATATTTTATTTTTTATTATTGTTATGAAAAAAAAAAAAACAAAAACAAAATAATGGTATGCAAAATAACCACAGCAAAAGTCATTGACTTTTATAATCCCACGGAAACATATAAATGCTTTTAATATTTGTTGGTTGTAGAAAATGGTTTAATATTTTCTTTTTTTGCTGTTGCTTTTTTTGTTTTTATAGCCTTGTGGTAACATCTTCAAAGGTTAATGTTTTCCTGGGAGTGTTTTTACGCTTTTAAAAGTGGCTAGAATAAAGCTATTGCATTCAAAAACTATGAAATAATGTTAATATGTTGTAATAGATTTTTTTATGTAAAATAAAAAGGAAATACTCTTTTTATATATTCTTAACTAATGCAATTAAAGTTTCATAGTATGGGATTGTAATGTTAGAAGTAATCACGGGATCCGATTACCATCACACTTTAACCATCGGATACCTTTGATAATTGCTAGCTTGATTAGATTTTTCTCCTTTTAAAAGGTAATACTAGAGGAAAAAAAGTAATACTCTCTATATATATTTTTTGTTGTCTTCCCTTCTATTTTATAAAAATTAACTAGGGCTGCGCATGCCTGCAGAAAATAGTAGTAGATAGAATTGTCTGCGCCTTTTTGTGACTTTATTTTTACTTTTCTGTCTACGTACATGATTGTGAAATCACTTAAGTTAAAAGTAGAAGCGCACATTTTTTTAAGAATTAACGTAACAATTTTACGACACATATATAAAGGTGTTTATTCTTAACCAAAGTATAAATTAAGCCAAAGTAATTAAATTATTAAATTAGCTCTTTATTTTTTTTATCTAAAACTCCTTATTGAATTAATAAAATATTCTTTTTTACAATTATTTGTCATCACATTTCTGATCACCAACAAACCTAAGGACTATTTAAGTTATGCCTCTCAATATGCGATTGCTACTAATAAAAAATTGAGATCACTGAAAAAATATTTATGAGACGGTTTTAGAGAAAAGAAAAATTTTGTTAAAAGTTTTTTAAATATTTCGACACATTGCTTTTTGCCGACGATCAAGTTTCCTCTTGTCTTCACGAAATGATCAAACTCTTCTCATATAACATTTCAATAAATAAATAAAAAAATTATCTTGGAATAGTAGTGTATAAACCAAGTTGACGCATTATCAATAAACTAGTTCATTAGCAGAAACTACCCTTACCTTATATTATCAATAATATTATATTATCAATCATAGGAAACTGCCTCTGCTTTATATTAGGAAAATATTCAGGACGCAAAAATACAAACAAATTACGAATGAATGTCCGTTGACTATCCGATAACGTAACGTTCGTATTATTTTAAATGATTGTGAATACTTGAGAGAGGAGTTTCAGGCTCGCTTACAAAAAAAAAAAAAAAAAAATAATTAAAAACTATGTCAGCGGTTAATAAAAACTATTTTTTATTCTAGCATGGACTTTTATATTAAGCATAAATAAATGAACTGTATTAGCATTACTGTGTCCAATTCGCTACTGCTGTATGGAAAATTATAGAGTCTTAAGCAAAATTAAGAATATCATGAAATGTTTATACTTGAAGAAAACAACAAGCGCAATTTACGTACTTACGATTTCATATAATAAATTTTTATTTTAAACTTAATAACTTTACCACTGCTAAGTGGTTAAAAAAATTAATTTTAAGACCGCCTACGTTACTTTAAAGTGAATGAAAATTTTTCCAAATAATAATAAATTTTTAATGATAAGACTAAATGAAATGTGAATAAACAATTCCAAGAATTTAACAAATATGAGCAATTATTTTTATTTATTTTATCTTTCAACTACTTAAAAAATTTTTAGCAATTCGTGAATATTAAGATTAAAATAAATTGAAATACATCGATTGATGACCTCATTTGAATCGGATATTTTTTAACATTTGGAAGTAGTCATCAGGGAGAGATAGTCCGTTTTCAAAATTAACTGTTTGCTAGTTTTTATATAAAAGTAACAAAACAAAGTAAAGTTGCGAGGTCTGATTTTTAAGGCCGAACTATAATGTGCATAAGATAACTTGAGCAAACTTAAACAACTGTGCAAATACATACTAATTATATGTAGCAAACTATAATGTACTTACGAAAACTTTTCGTCAAGCTTAAGCAAAGTACTGAAACAGCTGATTGTGCTTTGTACTATACATTCATAAAGAAAAGTTGCAATGAAGATCTACGTTGCTAAATTTTAATTTTTTAATTTAATAGAAAATGTGGAGAAAAGAAAACTTTGTTTGTCCATTTTTAATAAACACAATGCGCGATAAAATTTAATTTTTATTTGTTTATGATTTAAGTAATATACGCCGTTGCATTTTTTAGCATTGTTGGCCACAAATACAGAAACAGACATAGAACTTGTAATTTTTTTAGTTATTAAATACATAAAATAATTTCTTTAAATGTTTTTTTGTTTTTAAATTTTGATTATTTATAAAGAAATTATTTTTTTCAAAAGTACAAAGTCAACATAAATATGCAACTGTGGTAAATTAGTTACTAAGCTTTTGTAAGTGCATTGTAATCATCTAAAATTCCTTGTGTTCATATAAAATAAATATTTTTTAGAGAAATAAACATTTGAAAATTTAATATGAAAATAATTGTATTATTTCTTCTAAATAGTTGTATAAAAATACTAACACACAATGCAGATAAAAATTGTAGCGAACAAGAAAGTTTTTGTCATTGGTTTGATTTCTAACTTTTAAAGTTTTCTTTCTAACATAATACAAAAATGTGATTTAATCATATAATGATTAGACTTAACTATAGTAAAATAATTTTTGATCATATTGTGGTGATCAAGCATTATAATAGGCATACAGCAGTATATGTATTTTTTCATCTAAAAGCGACCCTGCCTAACATACAAAGTTTCCTATTAATACAATAAATGTATGACATTTGGAAGATGTAACATTACATTCAAAACCAAAATAAAGTTTTGTGGGATAAAATAATCAAATGGTTCACAATTAAAGCGGAGGTTTTAGTTATTAAACTGCAAGTTTATTCTTGCTGATACTGTTTACGTTTTATTTTAAATTGTCAGAATAAATTTTTATTTAAATATAAATTTTCCTTCAAAAAACCTATTAATTTTAATTTATGTATTTATTTATACCCAGTAAAACAGTGAGGAAAAAAATGTGATGAAAACACGGCATCAACTACTAACGAAGTGGTGCAAATTCGTGTGAATTTTACATAGGCATGTCATTGAAGGCATGTCGTTGGTTTTTAAAATTATTAAACTACTTCTTATCCGCTTTCTAAGCTCTGAAAAAAACTTAAGTTTTATTCAAAAATGTTGTCATTATGCAAGGAAAAATCTAAATCTAAGAAGTATATAAACATGTTATTTAAAAAAACAATAGCTTACAAACCCTACAAAATGTATATTAGCTTTTTTGGATGTAAAATAAGATGCCCTTCTCTAAGAATGACATTCATTATTTTTTACTGGGTATTTTTAGTTATTTTCCTCTATGTATACATAGATATGTATGTATATGTATGTACATAATTTTTTGATATAATAAAGATATTTGGGGTGAACTTGAGAAATTTTTTTTTCACTTTGGGCTTACTCTGCACTCTTCTTCATTACAGAATCAAACAAAAACAAGGCTCTTAGTAAGCCTAGCTTTCGCTTAAAGAACTATTTCGAAGATGTCAGATATTGGATTTTAAGCTTCACTTGAACAATTTTAACATGAAACAATTAAGAGTGCAATACTTGGCTATGCAGAATCTTTTATACTTTTCACCATATATAAAAAACCACATGTAGAAATTCTTTCCTACCATCATTTTCTGTTGAAAACAAGCCCGTAAAAATGTAAGTTTTACTTAGGATATTGTGCAAGTTACTATAAATAGTTAAGACAACCACCTGTAAAAGAGAGTTAAAAAAAGATATGGAAAAATAAGAGGCAGGCGTGATATATTGCCCGTTGCCTTAAAGGCCATAAACTGAACTTGCTGATTGTTAATAGCAAAATTTTTAAAACTATGTATGTCCAATCGTTTGGCGCATTTTAATGTTCTCCAGTTCATCTAGTGCCTTGGCAAAGCTGATTGCAACAAGAACACGGGCGGATATAGCTCAATCGACTTCACTATACATAAAAACTGAGAATATATAAATTTTTTGAAATCGGAAATGAATATTGTGGAACTTACAAACGAATTTCCACCTCCGGGGAAGGGTTTAAAAAGACTTGTTTCTGAAGAGATAAATAAAACCCCTTTGCATGACATGATTTATAACTTATAACTTATAAATATTAATAATTTTATGCTTGCAAAATATTTTAATATATATTAGATGGTCCCCTTTCAAAAGTAACAATTATTATTTTGCCTCTGTATAGATTTCGTTTTTGTTTTTAAGCAAATTATTTTTAAAGTTCGTTAGCTCATTTTATTCAACAGACTTAAGTTTCTTAATAATCAAATTATTAATTACTCTAGTTTCGTGTGTTATTTTTTGTTTTTGCTGCTGGATAATTGAGAAAAAATAATAAATAAAATACACGATCTTGTACATCATTTTATTTCTTAAACTTGAATTTTTTTTAATATGTCTTGTTTTCATTAAAGTCATATTATTTGTTCCCAAGCTATTTAATTATCCAAACTAAATTAATATGGTTTCCATTGGCATTGTATTTACTGACACAATATTCATAAACAATGTTTTTTCTGGTTTATTCATAATCTCCGACCATAATTTGTCTTTGTAGAGCATTTTCCATTGTTTTTATTATTTTAGTTTTTTATTTTAATCTCTTCTTGTGACTGGAAAGTGCACTACAATTATAGTGGTGAAAATTAAGAAATGAACAAATTTTAAATTAATTTGCTTAAATAAATATTAAATTTTTTTATGAAATACGCTATTAAAAGTACTTCCTTCAAAAGTAAATATATTGTGAAGGTTCCATAAAATATTTAATATTCAAAACTATAATATGAGAATATGCAAAAAGCACATCCATATGGCCATTTTGCTACTGCTCATTAGTAGATTCTACCTAAATTTTGTTTAGAAAATATCAGGATTATTATGTCTCCAACTAAATCGATTAAATGAGCACGGCACTTTGCCTACAAAACAAACTTATTATTTGTAAGAAAATTACACACAATTCATATTTTTAATAAAATCAACTTTAGGTACCTTTTTAAAAGTACTTTTAGTACTGATTGAAAAAGTACCTTTTAAATTAAGTTTATTTAAAAAATATTTATTAAAAAAATTCTAAAAATGATTTTGTTTTTAAAAATGTTATTTATTTAAAAGTATCAATTTTCTGTTCAGCAGGTCCAATAAAAAAACGGATTATGTAAATAGTTATATTTAAAGGTAAAAAAGGAAAATACTAGAATTAATTGTAAATAAAGCTTTTATTTATTTTTTACAAGCTTATTCTCCATGATAATTCTTGAAGAGGGTAACATTTTTTTTAAAGGTTTTTTATAAACAATTGCAATTTTTAACAAATTTAAAAAAGTACTTTTTCAAAATTACGCTTTTAGTTTATTGAAACTCACGTTTTATAAAAATAATTTCTATCCCTAAAAGGCTAACATATTTTTTAGATCCGAATCTTAACAAAATGCGATTTTCTCCTGCACTTAATAAAATTTCCCAAAGTATAAACGCAACACTAGTATTTGGTGAAGTAAAATATTGCTGATAGTTGCTTTTGTGATGATACACTTAGCAGGTAAAAATATAAAATTTTTAGTTATAAAAACAACTTTTCATATTGGTCCAGAGAGCTTTGTTTTGTTAAAAATTTCTAAACGAAACTTGTTAACAATATTTCTCGGTATACGCTTGTTGCATTGAATTGCAAAAGAGGGAAATTTATTTGGGTGCATAAGTATTTGCCAGTTATGTTTGTGTTTGTGTTGGTGTTTGATTTTCTTTTCGTTTTGTCTGTCCTTTATCTTTTGCCAATGAAGCACCCTCTATCGAACTTGAATTTAGATGTTGTTCGACAACAATGTGTTGTATATTTTTCTTTTAAGCTTCCATAGCTAAGAAAACTCTGTCAATGTCTTGGCTAACTAAGTCTGCTGTTGAGTTGTTGTTTGCGCAATGAGATGCCATTAACTCGTTTTTGTTGCAGTTGATTAAGTTTTACCAACAATGACAGTTTTGCTGCAAGGGTGAACCAAAGAGGCATAATGCCACTGTTTGTTGAAATGTTGCTCACTGCCACATGGCAGATGCATTATTGATTGCCAAAAGGAAAAAAATAAGGAACGGTGTTAGAAAATCTTAGCAATACCGGTTAATTCACTGTTTGTATATAAAAAAGATGAGTTTTTTTTGTTTCTATGTACTCATCGTCGCATTATGGTGATTAAAATAACAACATCATCTATTGAAATTTCACTTTCCTTTTAGTTAATCATTACAATCCTACTAAGTAGTTGTACGAATCATATTGTATTCAGTTTATAATTAAATCAAAATACAGACCAGACTAGTATTTGCTCAAAAATTGCCTAAAGGTTGCATGTATAATTTTTGGGTTTTACATGAAATTAAAGCCACTTTTTAGTGGTGTTTCTCGTTCATATAGATTTTTTTGACACATTAATGCTTCAAGTGCGTTTCTATTTGTTAACATAAACACATAAAAATTGTAACTTAAAAATTTCTTCTTGATTTCATACAGTTATTTTAAATTTTTTTGAAGGCGTTTGCAAAATAAAACTGAATTGATTATCAAAGAAATCCATTTTTAATTTAATTAATTTTTGAGATTTATGTTTGAAGGAAAAAGTTACTTATACTTTATGCAAAAGTATCGATACTCGTCCTTAACTTCAGTTTTTTTACAAGAGCTTATTAAAAATGAAGACAAAAAAGGGAATATTCAAACAAAATAAAAATATGTATTTAGAAAAGAATGTGAAACTAAAACATCTCAAAATAGCAAGGGTATCCTTAGCCACGAATATAAATAAAAATCTTTAGTAAAACCAATCTGTGTATTACACTTTTTTTAAAGTCTGTCTGCTGTGGTTCAAAAGAAAATCCGAATACGTCGAAATCAAATCTTAAGGGCGCGCTTCAAATTTTACATTTGTATTGTTATAACTTGCTGCTGTAGCTACCCTGTCTGTAAGTTTCAAATTAATTATTTCACACCTATTTTTGTTGCCGTAGCGATCATATTTAAGTATACCCTGTGTATACCCTACATGGAGCATCCTTAAATATATATAAATACGGTTCATAAACAAGCGCCAAAACTGCATCTCTGTGGGAATATCCTTAAATTTGTAAACTTATTTTTATATTGATTTTTACTGCTAAAAGGCAATCGCCATGCAAACTCTTAAAAAATTAAAATTCAGAAAGTCGTAAAAACTTTTTTTATTTAAATCGGTTAAAAATTAATTAAATTTCTTCAACACTCAATGGTTGTACAAATTAAATTTTAACTAGAAAAAAACTTGAAAAAATTATTATTGATTTCACAACTGATTTTTTTAGCAAAATTGTTTTAATTATAATAATTAAAAAAATACGAATAACAAGAGTGTGATGTCTTTCTTAATGAGATGTCTATTTGTAGTTTTACTAATTCTTTTGAAAATAACACATTTTGCTTTATTTTCAAAACGAAAATGTATATTATTCGCTTGCAACATTATTTTTTTTGCCCGTTTTCATATTTCTCTTGCAAACATGTGTTTGAATTCGATACAAAAGTTCCCACATTCGAAATTAAAATTTTATAAAATTTTTGGGGGAGTACATGTGTAACAGAAACAGTAACAGTAACAAGCAACGAATAATAAAAAATAAAAATAAAAAAGTTATTGCATGAAAATATTAAGTGTGAAATAAAGAAGAAATGAAAGATTTCCAACACCTTGGTAACCTAATCAAAAGACATATTTGGATGAGGTTTTTTTTTACAATGACGATGATGCGATTGCTCTGGTATGAATGCTATTTAAGCTCTTCTTCTACTGTTGCTTTTGGATTTCGCATTCGGTAGTTTGTTTGGAAGGTTTTTTAGTTGGCAAGCGTTGCTGATTAAAATTTTATGGTAATTGCTGTGAATGACACTGTTGGGTGTCATCGCATGCTTTGAAGACATCTCTTGAACACAATGTTTGTTTTTAGCTTAAAAGTCATTACACGAATACAAGTTTCAACTAAATGCAGAAGCCGCAATCAAAACTTTAACTGTAGCAAAAGAAATAGAAAAATGAAAAAAAAAACAGCTAAAAAGATTTAAAAAAGTGAAATTTTTTTCTGCATAATTACGAAGTTTTCACAACTAACTTAACGTGCCATGTGAACTTCAAACTACAATTCAAAGTAAATTAACAATAACAACCAACTGCAGCTTGGCTTAGACTACCTTACGAACTCAAGTTTTCGTACGTCTTAGCTGTTGTAAATAAATAAACAAAAACAAAAAAATCCGATAAATGCGAAAACAAACTTATCAAATGTAATACTTTTTACTCGTTACTCACTGTACGCATGAAAATAAAAGTCAACATTAACATTATGCAGTATTTCTTTTTCAATGTTTAAGACAGTTATATTAGGTGGTGGGCTTTAAACTGCACAAAAAAAGCAAACAAAGCTCTCTAATAGTTGTTAAACTGTTAATTGGGTTCGTAATAAATTCTGAAGCTACTGTTGTTATATTTTAGCTTCTGTTAGAATGAGTTCAGCAAAAAAAAAAAAAAAAATAATAAATAATAATAAATTCTTCGATATTATTGAACTAACAATAAGTATAAGTATTGATAACAAATTAAACATTTTTAATTCCATCGAGTTCTAAACAAAATAGATTATTTTTCGCAGTAACTGCCATGAGAATTGAAAGCAACTGATTTTTTTTGCTAATTTAAGATTATGTCGTTTTTGCAAAAATAAAAAACTTAAACAATAAAACAATAAAACAACCCAGTTTTGTTCTAATAATTTAAAATGTTATCGGTTTCTTTTGAATGAAGTGTTCAAAAAGAGAGCCAAAAAAATCTAATAATTAGAATCATACTATTTTGCAATTTGGTGTAGCAAATTCTATGTTGTTTTCCTATATTTTAAAGGTATCGTTTTAAAAGAAATAGTAAACACTTTATTTTGCATACCCTTCCCCACATATGTAAACACATGGCGGCAGTAGAAATTATTTCCTACCACTAATTTTTTTCTAAGTTTTGTTATGGTGGATAAGTACTAAGAGATGAAAAAGTGATAAACATAACCACCTGCAGGAATACAAACGAAAGTTGAAAAAAAAAAGATATGAAAAAATTAGAGGTATGCGTAATCTTGCTAATTTTCAGTAACAACATTTTCGAAATTGTGTCTGATCAACTGGCATATATAAATTATTTCTAACTTATCTAGTAGGCTGACAAAATATCTTTCAACACGAACACAGACGGACATTGCTCAATCACTTCTCTTTGCATAGGATTTTAGAACATTTATATTTTATAAGGTCGGAAATGGAAATTACAAACGGAATGAAAAACTAAGATATACCAGCCTCTACCTGTCGTGAAGGATATAATAGGTAAAGAAAATATAGACGCTATTGCCAAGGTTGCCCGGTGATATAGTAATTAGATCAGGAATTTATTAAATTCACCAGGCGCGAGTTGGACTCACAAATGAGGGGTTCCGTACCATGCTTTGCTACCATTTAATTTTTAATTTTACTTTTTAAACTTATTTTGGCAGAATAGTAATACATACTTTGAGAAGAATAATAAAATGCGATGTAAAAATAACGTAAATATTGGAAAACCGCTTAAGTTCTTTATATTTTGGTTTTATTTTTAATTTTTGGTACTAATGGACATAGCAGGTATAATAATACACAAGCTTAATGTGGTGCAAATTTAACGTCTCTACCTATATCAGTTCAAAGCATACCAACAATTTTATGAATATCACGTCACTTTCAGAACGAACTTTTATTTTTAATATTTGTTATTGTAATATACTTACTATAGTAATATACTCCTTGTAAAAACTCCAAGAATCTATCTGCCTGTCTACCTCTGTAGACAGAAATCAATTTAATTTTTATTCAAATGTACATCAAACCAGTCTTTCCCGTTTGCTGCTAACTTATCATATAAAGCATTAGACTTTATTTATTCTACATATTCCGGTCTGGCTTAAAACTGAAACACATCAAACTCTTAATGTTTCAATAACCATAATGTTTTGTATACGATTACTTAGTTTTATTTCGATTAAAATCATTTGGCTGTAAGGCCTTTTCAATGTCGTCTTTTGAAAGAGAAAAGTTGAATCATAGAACTTGATTCTTCATTGCATGGATTGTTGACCCTGTTTTGTAAAATTTATGTTATTATATTTATTAGTCAAAATTGTTTCTTTTATGTGTTAAAATTGTCACAAAAATTATTAAATGTCTAATATTACAAAAATTAAATATTTTGCTAACAAAGTAGGTAAATAAAGTTGAGCCAACTTTTACGACTATCTATCTATCTTTTGCTATTTGTGCCTTGCCGGAAAATGGCATATTTGGCTATGGCCAATGATCGCCAAAGAAGCCTGCGTTGGCTTATGTATACAATACAATCATAAAAAAACTCGCAACAAAAAGAGCAAAACCAATTACCCAAACATATGTGTATGGTTGCTCTCAACAAGAAAGGAATTTTTTAAAGTAAAAATTACATTTTGAATATTTTAAAACGATCATAAATTATACATTTCCTCCTATTTTTTTGAACTCTTTGATAGACATTCAGATATTCAATTACTCAATAATTAAATATGTTCGACTTGAATCATCTTAACAAGAATGTATCGATGTTTTTTGTATGGCGATAAAGCACCATCCAAGTCCACAGTATATCGTTGTTATGCACAACCATGGTGCTTTAAAAGACGAGTATAAAATCGTGACAGGGAAGGAATCATGAACATATGCTTATGAGCAAGAAACAAAACAGCAGTCTACCTTGAAAAAAGCACAGCGAAGCAAATGGTCTTCTATTTCTTCGGTCGAATGTGTCATGTGGTCACTGTTCTGCAATATACAACTGTCAATTATAAGTGGCACACGACCATTATTTAACCGGAAGTCTGCAGAGAAATTCGTAAAATTAACCCCCCAAAACGATTCATTCTGCATCATGACAATGCAAGCTCTCACAGGTCGAATTTATGTCTCATTCTCTATATATATATATATATCCTCTATATAGTCATAAGGTCTTTGACCGCACATTTCATTCTCGAGAACTACGAAAGTTTTGTTGGTTTTTTAATTTTCAACTTTATTAAATTTTGAAATGTAAATATTTTTAATACAACATCTAAACGTTTGCATACTACAACTTTGCTAATTTGATTACTTATTTACTAACTTAGGTGGCTACTATAGTTGTTCCTTTTGCCAAAAGTAAAATAGATTTCAAAGCACCTCGATGTTCTTCGCTTTTTTTTAAATTTTTGACACCAAGTTTCGAAATGCATTCCACCACTTGATTTTTCCATCGAAGTGTTGATCTTTCCCTTCTGCGTGAACCGTCGCCAGGTTCGTATTTAAATGACCTTTTAGCCGATGTATATTTATCCATTCTCACAGCATGTCATGTCAATGTCGGCATAAAGCTCATGCAGCTCATAGTTTATACGACACCTATACTCTCCGTCAACGCAAATTGGTCTATAAATTTAACTAAGAATTTCTTTATCAAACACTCCAAGTACTGTTTCGTCTGCTGTCGCAAGTGTCCATGTTTAAGGACAATATAACAGCATGGTAGTATCAGTCTTGTAACGATTGTTTTTTTGTCTGGCGATGGGTGGCTTACTTTGTCCAAAATAGCATCTATTGGTGAATACCATTATTCTCTTTATTTTAAAACCTTCGCTAACGAGCTCAAAGTTGTAGTCACCAAGTCTATCCTCTGTCTGTCTAAGTCTATAGTACGTCCTGTGCGTTAATATCATCAACTTGGTTTTATTGCCGTTTATTGCCAGAAAAAAGAAAGGAAGAAAAGTTACTAAATTTCAAATTTTACATTAAAGTACAGAAAAGGTGTTTTTTGTGCAAGCAATTCAAATATTTTTGACCACAAATGAACTGAACAATTTAAAATTAGCTTTCAATACTTTCGGTTAGTTTTTTTTTTATTATTTCCGGCATAAAAGGAGCATCCACTTCCTTAAATCTTCACGTTAATTTAAAATGTCAAAAACACAACGATAATTACAGCAAGCGTAAAAGGGTTTGTTTGTGGTTTAGGTTTTCAAACGATTTTTTTTTGCAAGTTTGTTTAACTCTTGGATTAACTATTAAACTTGTTTTTATTATGATGTTTTTCGTCGTCGGTAGTTTCGCTTATATAATGACATTGGTACGATTAGATGCGTTGTTGTTCGTTTATAATATTATTTTTAAACTTGGTCCTAATATATATTTTAATTGTTTATTAGCTTTGAGTTAAGATGATGTTTGGAACTCTGTATGTGTGAATTATTTAATGTAAAGTAAAAGATAATTTTATTTTTTTTTTGAACACAGGTTGGTCGTATGGGCAAGAAAGACAAGCAAATTTAAATATTTTTTTTTTGTTTTCTCGTGCAGTTTGTATTCCCAGTTGATAATATACATATCTATTTTATATTTTATTATAATTGCAGAATTGGCCTAAATATTTTCTTCGATGTTATTGTCTGTTATACTTTATGTTGAAATTACATAATTTTCGTATTTATTTCCCTGCTTTTTATTGTGTGTCAGTTAATATTTTTCTTTCCGTTTTTCCAACACTTCGTTTGACTACTGCTATTTTCTTTCTTCAGTTTTTTAATTTCATTTTTATAAATAACGATATACTACAATTATTTTCAATAGTAATTGTAGTTTTTTTTTTATTGCACGCGTGCTGCACATGTCTGTTTTAATTAATAAGGTGTGATTTTTTAGGGTGGCGGAGAAATATATCTGTAGTGTTCGCGGTAGTTTTTGAAGATCTACTTGGAAATATTATTTATTGAACTGTTTTGCATTTAATTCTTTGTAGCTTTAGCTTTTTCTTTCTCTCTCTCCCTCCCCGCGTCTGTTTATCTCTCTGTCCGTTCTATTATTAGCGTATTTATTTAAAAAAGTATAAGAAGTATTTTTCTCCATCCGGTAGTGCTATGCCCTCTGCCATGTGTAACCTTCTTTGTATAACTATATACAAATTTTCTTTTAGTTCGCAACATACAGGTGAATACGGACATGTGGTCACTTCTGCAATATCTCCAATTGTGACTTTAGTCCACGAGGAAGATGATATGTAAGTCACAATCACAAGAAACTTGGCGAATTAATAACTAAATAGTAAATAAGTAAACTGAAATCAACAGATGCCTTTACCTTAAACTGGATAGTAAAAAAAATTTAAAAAATGTGTATAAATTAAATAAAAATGTTTTTGATCGGGTATGATCATTTGATAAAAAGTACAATCAAGAATTTTTCAAAAGTACTTTTTTTTTGCATCAAGTATTACGTTTTTCTTTTGAAAAATTACTATTTTCCAAACCCACAAAATTTGACTTTTATCGAAAATTGAATAGAATATAAAATTTTTATAAACATAACAAAAATTTAAACTCTTTAGCTTTTAAAGGGCAGATTCCTAAACGGAACTATATGCGGAACACATTATTTCAAACGAAATAGTATTTTTTAACCGGGTTAACCCATTACAAAAATATCGGTAAAATAAAGAAATACATACAGACAAATATAGATTCTCCTCCACTATTTTGAAGTAACAAAATTTGCATATTGTAAACGTTTCCATGATATACGTAAGTCATAAGCAGATGTTGCCAAAAAAGCTTCTGGCGATCTCACATACACAATCTGAAATAGTCAATCAGAGAGAAAAGCGCCACCAACAAAATTTTGATCACTACCATGCTAACTTTCAATAAAGAATGTTCATCTCGCATATAAGAAGAAATATTTAAAAATCACAAATGAAAATATGCATACACAGCTGAAAGTTGTATGTCGAAAAATAAAATAGTTTAGTTTTGTTTTGGCAACAAAACTTAATTTTTTAAACAATTTTTTAGTCAAACGCTCCAAAATTCGAAATTTCAAAAATAAATAATCTGACAATTTTGTGATTAGTGCCAAGGCGAGTAAAAATGGGGTGCCCGCATCGCAACCCAAACAAAACTCTTATTTAAATTTTGTTCTAGCAGAGTACCCCACTGACTAAACAAAAGTAAGTAGAATTTAATTTATCCTTCTATCATTATTTGGTACTTTTAATGAAGTTGCAGTAATACGTTTTGCTTTTTAAATTTTATATAATAAAATTTAAAATTTTTCTTTTGTTAATACGAGTAATAATTTAAATAAATAAATAGTATTTTTTTCTTTCTAAAAATTTAAAAAAATATGAAAATTTATTATTCGAAATCTTTTTTATAATAATTTACTTTAATTGTGCTTGATTCCTTCAAATATGAGAATATCATGAAATATTTATTATTTTAAACTAAAAAATGAAATGTGTTACTGCGGGGAAAGCATATTCATATGGACATTTCAGTATATCAGTGGATTTTATAAATATTTATCTTATATCTTTTGCTAAGTTTATTAAATGAGAACTACATTGTAAAAACTCAACAAGTTTTTTATACAAAAACACAGCAAACATTTAGTACCTATTTTTATTTTTTCTTCCCCGCAGTAATACATTTTATTTTGTAGTATTAAAAAACAAATATTTCATGAGAATATAATGAAATATTTATATTTGAAGGATCAAGCATGATAAAAGTAAATTATTATTAAAAAATGTTGACAACCAAGTTGGACATAAAAATGAATCAGCTGGGCTATTGCAACCACTTGTAAATTAATTCGCCTAGCAGAGCCCCCAAACTTCGTCCGAGCATCATTTCTAATTTTCTTAAAACTTAAATTAAAAATATGTGCTTTTAAACATTTATTGTTGAGTTCTGTAAACAGTTTTTAAAATTTTCCGTCTACAAAAATAAGATGTGCTGACAGCTGTTCTAGTACCATTGTTCCGGTAAAATTGGGTGCTTTTCTATGTTCTCCACGAAATAATTTTTTTTACTAAAAAAATATTCTATATTTGAACCATCCAAGAGTTTAACGTGACAGCAAAAATTGCAAAAAGGTGTTTTGTAGTCCATATCGATTACTATCTACACCAATATCAAAATTATCAAAAATTATTTTATGTACAGAAGTGACCCGGTTAATGTTTTATTATATGTATATACATACATATCTACATATGCATATAAAAATAGTATACGGGGTGCCCTGTTTAAGTTTTTAGTCTTGTAGAAAACTAGGTTGTGCGAACCCGGTTTCTACAAAAGTGTATACGTCTTAAGCACCAAGAAGTTTTAAATGAAACCAATTTAAAAAAAAATCCCTTTACGATTTTACTACATGATATTTTTTTCAAATTTACTCAACAAAATATTTATTTCTTGGGTAAAGACAGGAATAAATTATATACATTTAGTATCACATACATATATCAGGTAAGAAATAAAACATTTATCATTAAATAGTCAATGACTTTTCAGAAATCTTGGCAGCTTACACCAATTGTAAAGCACATTACTATATATTGCTTGGCTATATAAAAGAGTCAGTATTCCCAGCCCACCAACAAGAGAAAAAAAAAACACATCGCATACATACATGGAAACTGTTGGATGTCAACTCAATATTTAAAGTCGACAAAAAATAAAAACTAAAAACTAAAAACGAAAAGGAATGTAAACAACGTTTACTGCCTCAATTACAAATGTGGCAATAAAAGTTGTGCTTTAGGAAAAAAAAGAAAAGTTTTTTATTGTCAAAACTTGATAATCATCAAAATTTTGTCGACAAGAAAAGCTCTAAAACACACTGTAAAAATAAACGTTTATCTATGAAACATGTAAAACAGCGACATGTTTTAAAATTATAAAAAACGTAGTTACTTAATTAAATGGATAAATCAATGAAAAAAATATAATAAAAGGAATTCTGTATCGATTCATTGTTTAAATGATTGTTAAATTACACAATTTAAAAAGGTTAAGAGTCGGCAGGTATATGCAAAAGGTGTTTCGAATAAATGCAATTATCGATTCCTTAGTAAAGCATTTTTGTAACATAAAAATAATTAACCTACATTAATTTACGAGTTTAAATAATCAAGATTACGCGGAAACTTTTAATATCAAATAATCACTTTTTAATAATATATAAGCTGAGATTGTTTTTAAGATAAAAATATACTTTACAACACCTTTTTTTGGAATTTTTGTCTTTCTGACTGTGTTCGCATTACGTAAAAATAAAAATAAAATTTCGTAAGGCGGTTCTTTAGAACCTTGATTAAAACATAGGCTATTTTTCATAAAAATATGTCATTTCGGAAATAAACTAGAGATTTTATATTTTTCTAAATTTTAATTATAAGAAAATTAGAAATGATACGCGGGCGAAGAAGTGCTCTGATAGTTTAGATAACTAAGGCGAATTTATTTAGGGGTGGTTGCAGTAGTCCAGCTGACTTATTTTTATATTTAACTTTGTTTTCAAAATTTTTATATAATTTTAAAATAAATTTTTTTTTTATTTTTTATTAGAAAAAGTAGAAAAATTAAAATTTTATAAAATAAAATTTGAAAAGCAAAATTTAAAATAGCTGCATAAGCAGGGATAATAAACCAACTGGTACAACACTTATAAAAGTATCAAATGATGATAAAGGGATAAATTAAGTTCCACTTACTTTTGTTAAGTCAGTGGGGTACTCTGCAAAACGTTTTAAGTCGACTATAAATAGATTAGTTATGAGTGAAATGGCACTTCTTATTAAAACACTTAAGAGAAAAGTTGCTTTGTTACTTTAGTAAAGTGGGTGTTGTTTGTCCATAAATGAGACTTAAAATTTATATGAATGGAGATAATTATTGACGAATCAAATTGTACAATTAAAATAAAATATAAATTAAAGATAGTCATATATTTTAATGCATGACAATCTTAACATTTAAAAAAGGGGATGATGCAAGCGCATCAGTCTAATTAAAATTGTGTTAAATTTTTTTGAATAACTGATAATAATTGAGTTCACCTGAAAATGAAATGAAAGCAATTTTAATCAAGAGGAGCACTGAGGCTTGATGTAAATTTTTTTATAAAATTTAGATTCTTTTGCTGCAGGGGTATTCCAAAATAGTTAATATAATTGTGTACAAATAGACTTATTCAAATTTCCTAAAGTTTACTCAAAGCTATTTAGTTACAATAACTACTTTTGATATAGTCACAATAACCACATTATGCTCTCTGTAATAATATATAACTGCGAAAAACAAATTATAGTTGTTTTCAACAATAATTCAGTCACGATAAACATTTTTTTGTTAACACTTAATCATTAGGCATAAAACTGCAACATGTTTATTTTTAACTTAAAAATGCTGCTTTACAACTTACTAAAAATAAAATAATACACATATATATATATAAAACCATAATTTATTATTATTGATCAAATTATGATACAATATAATACAAATGGTGTTTGCTTTTAAAACAGTTTATTCTAGGACTTGACAGAATCCTTTTTCATCACAAGATTTGTTTTTTAGTTATCGATTCATGTGCTTAAAACTTAAATAGTTATTTCTTGTCGGAGAAAAATAAAAAAATAAAATAATAAAAAAATAAAAATAAAAATAAACAAAAAAAAATGTATAAAATATTTTATTTTTCTTTTTGATGCAAAATCCCTAGAATTAGATTTTTTGAATTACATTTGGGATTCTAAAGATAATAAAAATATGTAAACTAATTTTTGTGAGTTTATGTACAAATTAATTGGTAATCACATATAATGATGATAATGTAATTTTATGGTTTTAAATAATTTGCGCAACAAATTAAAAAAAATGTAGCAGTTCCCACGACTTCGTTAGCGTCTCATTTCTAGATTTATTAAATTTTAAATTTAAAAAAAAATTGTTTTTGTTGCAAACAAATTTGTTTTATTGTAAAGTTGTGTAAATAGTGTTAAAAATTTTTCATTTGCACCTGTTTTAGTACCATTAAATTGGGTGCTTTCATATTTGCATCTTTATTTTCTCTACGAAATAACTTATTTTATGAAAAAAAGTATTCTGTATTTGAAGTAAGATTCTAGAGGAGCTTTCATAAAATTTAATTCAAATTTATCCAGTAGTTTTCCGTGATGCGAACACGGATAGACAGACAAAAATTCCAAAAATAGTTATTTTGTAGTCCATATTGATTACTATCTACACCAACATTAAAATCTGTAAAAAAATATTTAATTTTCAATAATGACCCCGTTACTGTTTTATTATTTGCATAAATAAAACAATAAATCTTTTATTTAAAATCCTATTACCATTCGATTACATTACACACATTTTCAGCCGTATTATATTTAAATTTTACTATTTTACGTTTGTATTTGAATAAAATATTTCTACATATTACTATAAAATTTTTACATTTTACACATCATTATGTTTATACTTTACCATTTTATTGTTACGCTAGACAACAACATGGTTCCAAGATTAATTATATTAATATTATATGTCTTATTATATTTTGCCTACAATCATATAATAAAACCATAAAATCTTGCTCTTAGATTATGGTTATCTCAACCATGTTTTTTCTTTGAGGATAAAAACATCCCTGAAGAGAAATGGCGAAGTTAAAGTAAAAACATAAAATCAAGCGTATTTTAAGTATTTGTAAGTAAACAAATAATAAATATCTCAAAAGCTTGAACAAACAGAAATTAAATTTTTAAAATCTAACATTCTCACTGAAGGTTCTTTACGGTGTCAGCCTTTCCAGATAAAGATTGATTTTTGCTCGCTAAATTCCAGGTTGTCTTTTCCCCAGTTCGTTTGTTGCTTCATTACCAGCATTGTGTTTGTTCCCTTAAACCCAAATAAACGTTACCGCAGTTAGCGTGCACCAATTGTTCAGCCTTAAATTATATAATTTTCACTAAATATCCATTAAATTTTTAATATGTTATTCAAATCAAATGAACACTAAATTTTAATTTACTATTTAGAAAAATTATACATCGTTTTTATATGTTTGCAAAAATAAATTCAGGTCTCCAAATGATTTTTACGTTGAGATGTCATAATTGACACATTTATTTCAAATTAAAAATTAAATTGCAAAATCAGAAGAATTAAATCATCATCATCATCATTATCTCATCGTAATTTAATAACACGGCGTCTTTCATTAAATGTTAAACTTTAGTTCAGGTATGAATGAGTAAATGGTCTAAATGACTGACCAGCTAAATAAATGAATAGTTAACATGTAGTAAATTACAATTTAGAAGTATGAATTACACAAAAAACTATTTTTATTATCATGGCTGAGTGATTTTAATGTAGTTTTTGTATGTGTGTGTGTAAGTGGAACTATCTGTTTTATGTCTTTTCTTTTGCGTCCAAATGTAAAACATTTTCTGGACTTTAAGAAAAACTCATAAATTTACGAATTTCAGTCATTATGACTATTATTATTTATAAAAAAAATTGTAACACATAAATCATGTAAAATATTTTTTTTTACTTCTTGGACAACAATTAAAATCGTCATGTGCGAGTAAAATTTTCTTTTAGTTTTATTATTATGAATATAACGTAATAAAATGAAAAAGTGCGAAAAATTTTGACTATACGCTTGAAAAGTTTTCTTTATTATTTTTTGTTAATGAAATTTTCCTGTTTATTTTTTACTGAAGTCTTCTTTTAACTCTAACAGAAGTTGAGACGGCGATGAAGAGTTTCAACTTCCTCATCATCATCATCATAATCATTCGTTAAGCCGCGGCTGTTGGTTTTCTTTATTTTAATAGATTTATACCTGTAATAATTACGAATATTTGAAGCAGCTAAATCTTTTGCTTCTACACCGCGTTAGTAGAGAGTTGGTATGCGAATTTTATGTTTGGCAAATTATTTTAACAAAAGTAAAACTGGATATAAATTGCAAAACATAAACATTTTATTTATATTTTAGTTATTTTATGTTGTCAAGCAAAAAATTGTGTTTCTTTTGAAATTTTCCATAAAAAAATAATAACTGAATTTTGCTTAACATTCAAACCTAAATTTGCGGGCTAATCCCAATCTATCTGTAAAAAATTGTCATGTACATACAAATTTCAGGTAAAATCCAACTTTGCCAGTGCACTAGGTAGTGAAGTTGCCTGCTTCTTTGTTTCCTTTTTTTTTAATCTTTTGTTATTGTTAGGGCAATTAAGAGGTTTTTTATAAATAAAATAAATTAAAATTATTGTTCAAGGCACAAAGTTGATGGTCTTATTTAGGCATCACATTTTAGCGCAAAAGCTATGCGCTAAATAGCGTTACGTTTAACGCGCTGTTGTTTTTTTTACATGCTCAAGCACAACAATTTACTACTAAATAACTGTGTTACCTTCTTTAAATCTGAATAGGGTGGCGAAGTGTGATAGAATAAAAGCTTCATTTTTTTTAAACAGTGTTGCAACGCCTGTAGTAGGCGTATTACAGCTTTTGAAGGTCGGACAACCATATTGTATTGGTCAAGAAGGGCGCTAGATAGTTACTATTAAGAATAAGAGAGACTTCACTTAAAGCACTTGTGTATTTTCGGTTTTTGATGAAATTTCAAATTTCTTTATTGCAAGTAAAATTTTTTGAGAAAATTATATTTTTAGTTTTCTTGAGAATTAATATTGGCGAAATGCCAAGTTATTACTAATTTAGAGTATTTTTTTTCTTAAAATTTCGGTTTTAAAAAAATTTTTTATTGCGAAAACAATTTTTTTGCAAAGTTTAATATTTTTGGTGAAAACATTATATTTTGATGAAACTTAAGTCGCTTAGTGACACTCAATTACCTGGTAATTTAGCACAAAACGTAAGAAAAATAGAGGCACTCGCCTTTTTTTACGCATCTTCATTACTTATGGTCCGATGCTATTTAATTATAATAACACCTCTTTCTAAGCTGCGTCTGAAAGAATGGTGGTCATAAATTTTGTGTAGCACACCTTAGGTCATGGCAAAACTGATCTTAACGCGAATAAGGACGGACATTATTAAATCGAGTCCCCTATAAATAATGATCAAAAACTTTATGGGGTCGCAAATGAATATTGTATAACTTACAATTGGAATGACAAACATACATATATTAACTCTTTCCACCTTCGGTGAAGGTATTACAAAGTAAACACACGTTAAGTTTTCTTGCAGCAATTTTGAATTTTGTGGAAAAGAAAGAAGTGCAGAATTATTTTATTTCTCGTTTTCTTACCCCCAAATTCAGAATTGCTGCAAGAAAACTTGACGTGTGTGAACTGGGTGCATGTTTTTAAACTGGAAGCAGCTGGGGTACGAACCCAGGTTACCAAAACAATCACATGCTTGTCTTTTTAAATATGAGAGTGTATTTTTCTCAGTTTTTATTTTTCGCACAATTAAAAGATCCAGTTTTTGATAATTTCCGATATTTTAAATTTCGTTGACTACTCGCTGTTGGCAAATGATATGTCCGAGCTAACTTAGTCTCTACAACTGGGATTAACTAAAGCATTACATATGAGAGAACGTCGTTTACTTCGTACTTTTGAAAAAATAATTTCTTGATAAATAAATAAAATTAAAGGAAAATACATTCGCATAGAAAACGCTGTCAAGTAAAGTCTGAAAAATAAAATAATTTTTTTTCTCAACTTTGAATTTAAAATCAAAAAGGACAAAAATATATGTATTAATTTTTAAATTAAAAAAAAGTTCAATTTGTGCTTTTGTATATTTGTGTGAATCAAAAAAAGAAAAATATAGTTTTCTCCTTTTTAACGTTTACAAATAATATTTTTAGAACTTTAATTCAAATAATAATCCTTACGTGTCTTTTCTCCCAACATGGGTTCTCATAAAATTTAATATATGTATATCTAACAGTCTAAACATTTCCAATTCTCTTCTGTTTCTGTTGTAGTGACTTTCTTAAATAATAATTTATATAAGATAAAATTAAAATTAAATTTTTTACAACTTTTTAATGTCGTTTGTTTGTTCATTTGACAGCTCACTTTATGAAATTGTTTCGATGAGATCTCTCGTGAAAACTCTCTCATCATAAATATTACAGCACTGCAATAAGAATAATTCGAGGAATACAATTTGACGTTTGTTTAAATAAATATCTCATAGCTAATCCTAAGAGTAAACCGTATGCTAAGAAAATCTAAATGATTTAAAAAGTTTACATACATACATATGTTCTCTTCTATATTCTATATTGCATTTGCCTCTGCGCTATTTCATTTTCCTGCTTTAACACAATTTGTTTTAGTTTGGTTTGTCTTTCCATGTCTGACTTAAGTTAAAACAAAAACTAGGAATTAATTATTGTGTTAGAATTACAAGCTTTTCTAAGAAAGGGAAATTGAAAGTACTCAGCCAGGCCCATAGCCTGTAATAAATAAATATATGATAATGAGCTTATGAGCTTAAAGAGAATAATAATTAGAGCATTAAATATAAATTCGCTTAGTAGAAAAAAATAATGTTAAAGATTTCTTTTCAGACCCAAACTGATAAATGTTGAATTTTAATTTATTCATACACAATTTTCCTTTGTCGTATTTAATAGACATTTGTGTTCAAAAGTGATATAGGTCATGAATTAAGTGTTTCATATTCCAGGTTTTTTTTTTAGAAAGGTAATAGAAGTTTTATTTAAAACACTAAAACAACAAAAGTTGCATAAGCTAGTTCAAGCTGATGTCAAAAACCTAGCGAAAAGAAGTTTAGGAGGCTAAAATGTGCCACAGCTGCATGCTTATGTTGACTTCGTACTTTTGCAAAACTAATTTCTTGAAAAATAAATAAAATTAAAGGAAAATAATTAGTCAAAAAATCTTTTCATTAAGCAGCGCTACCATTAGTAAAAATTATTGTAATTATTAAAAATCGTAGGCATTATTTATCATTCACTGATTATCAAATTGTCAATTAATTAGTCCATATATTAATATATTCAATAAAAAATAAACGTTTTCTGTTTTGTACTCTTGGCCAACAATACTAAAAAAATGCAGCGGTGTGCATCACTTAAATCATAAATAATTAAATTTTATAGCGAATTGTGTTTGTTAAAAATGGACATGAAATTAAAAAATCTTCTTTTTTCTACAATTCATATTTAAATAAAAACTAAAAACTTTTTTCTGTTGGTCTTCATTAAAATGTTTGTAAGTAAATGTGTAGCACAAAGCACAGCAGCTGCTTCCGTATGAAATGTTCTACCGATTTCGTACTTAGCTTAAGCAAATGACTATTGACTTAACTTGATGAAAAGCTTACTTATGTAAGAACGTTTTAGGTTACTACGATGATTTACATGTATTTGCACAGTTGCTTAAGTTGGCTTAAGACAGCTTATATACATTAAAGTTGGGCACGCACGCTAAAAGAAAAGTAAACATTTTTCCCATTTTAATTATTTCAATTAAATTCAAAGTGCCCTTGCGGTTTTTTTCATGAAACAATTTATAATTTTTGCTATGAAATGGCATGAGTCTTCCCATGTTGTCTAGTATGACTGCAATTGATCTACAGATTTATTTCTGAACTGTAATGCATGTAGGGATCATCACATAAAGCTTAAAAAGATTTTTGTTAACAACATGTGTTCCATTTTATAAGATCTTCTATGGTAGAAAATTTTGCCTTTGGCTACAAACTTATTTGCACAATAATGGTTACTTATGTATTCTCTGTTTGCTGACAAAAAGTCCTTCGAAGACAATTTGGCAGAATCTAGATGATAACTTTCTCATTTCTTTTATTTCTTTATTAGAACAATAAGAATAAAATTCTTTGTAGTCCAAAATAGATTTTTTAGATAATGAACATATTAAAATTTCTTGTTTTAAATAAAACTTTATAATACACTTACGCAGATTATAAAAGCAATACTGGTTTTGCCTTTTGGCTTCAACTGAGTAAGGAGGCTAAAATTTAGGTGGAAAACATTAGCAGAAGAAGAAAACTCAAATTAGTGCCCATGACGGCTATTGCGTTCAGCTATTTCTATACTTAAAAGAATAGTTTATTTTGTCTCCACTTTACATTTGGGTAAGTGATGGCCTACATAAACTTTAAATAAACGCTTCAATACGCTCAAAAACTCAGAAGGTATGCCTTGGCAACGGGTTATTTGCGCTGATGTTGAGATAGGAATAGATCAGCATTACAGGAAATGCTTGTTACAAATGATGTGGTAGGATTAGGAAGGATACTGAATCAAATTTGATTTGCCAATACAATTATTTTAACATTAAAAATCAAACAAAATTGTGCACAGGGTGTATGGCCAACTTAAAAAAAATGAAATAAATAACGAAAGGGTGTGTTCTTTTAGCACACCTGATTTTGGCGTATGTTGTCAATGTTCGAATTTAAACATTTTTTTATATTCTTTTTTAAAACACTCTGGGTAGATGATATCTAATATATTTTAAAATTTTTAAGTTGGAGTGGTGCAAAGTTAAGGTTTGTCTACAGCATTCCAAATTTATGGGAAAATCCCAAATTTTATGTTTATTTATATTACTAAGAATTTAAGTATTTAAATAATTGCAATACTGTTTTTGTTAACAAATATTGATCGTATGTCAGATACCTTTAAGGAAGATATTTTTGCGGCATTGTCAAGATTTTTAAGCAACCGTGAACTTTCGTAGAGAATTTAAAAAAAAGTATAAATAAAACTTTTCCTGTTTTTTTTATTCTTTTTGTGATTGTTTTTTAGTGTCAACCTCGTTGCGAGTTCATACTATTTTTTTAACTATAGCTATATATAAAGTAAAAAACCCTGCGATGTTATGCGTCAGGTTAAAGATTTTGTAGAAAATCATTTTAAACGAGTATTATTAGAAAGGAAACTACAGAAAAAGAATTTTCTAACAATTGGTATAAATATCATCGCAAGAGATATAGATTTGAAACTGAATTAAGTGACTGGTTAGATGGCAAATTATTTGGTGCACTTCGACTGCGCATGAAATTGTAGTTCATGGTATAGATTCTATTAAATATTCTTACACTCCTATTAGAATATTATCAGAAGAAGTAATCAAGCCATAAAATTATAAGAAATGCAAAATTAAGACATAAGAGAAAAATAAGTAGAATTGCCTCTGCGAGAGACCTCACAAATTATCTTAGTCTGCAGTCAGAGCCATCGATTTCGATGCATAGTCAGAAAATATTTTAAAGAAAAGGGGATTTTAATGATCTGAAAGGGTACTTAGTTATCAACATGATTTAACGACATAAAAACAACCAACTGGTAATATACTTTGATTGCCTGTAATATTATATATACTCTGTATGTACATATGTTATATATATTATGTTAAATAAATAAAATTTATTAATTTTCGTTTTTACTGAGCGGCAGGGACTTACATACTAAATTAACTTTTGTAAAATTTTGCACTTATCTGATCACTAATGTACAAATTATAATAATTTTTTAATATTGTGTGCACCAAATTTAATATCACAAAATATATTCACAGGCAAACTAACGCTTTTTCTAATGTCTAATTTTAATTTATAACAATTTTTAAATTTTTGCTTTTGCGTTTATGAAATCGCGACACAGTGTGTCATAGGCAGGCACCTTAAGTGTTCTACAATATATAATAAAAAGATAAAACTTAAATTGTAGGTTAGTGCATACAGGGTACGAAAAGATTCGTGTGTAAGCCAAGCTTATAGTTTTTTTTATGCAAATATTTAAACTTGTATTTGTATTTTAATCAAGTTAAAAATTTTCATTTTTTTTTATTATTTTTTTAGTATTAATTTCTCTTTTTAGTATTAAGTTGTAAATTGTTTTAAATTTAGTTTAGTATTAGCTACATATATATAAAGTAGATACTACTCTACCGTTACTGTAAATGCCGGGAGCAAGCATTGTATTGTATATTTTCAATATTATTAACTTCTTAAATTTATCTTATATATTGATAAGTAAGTTGCATACTAAAAATCTATTTATGCTATTAAAATAATACGATATAGTTTAAAGTTTTACTGCTAGTATTAAGCAATTGATAAAGAAAGAAAGAAGTCGCAATAAAATATAATTCAATTCAAAAAATTCAAGTTAAAAATTTATAGAACAGTTCTTAGTGCCTTAAAGTATGTTAGAAATTAATTATAAATGTGCATTCAACTAACATATATTTATCAAAGTAAATATGTTTGAAATAACATGCTGCTTAGTGCATTTTTCTTAAAAACCATGTTCGGGTTTTGTAATAATTTCTCTCTGTGCACATTTTTTTCTAAAGTACTACGTCTTTGTGTACATGTCTAATAGCACACAATCCCGAAGAAAAGCGTACAGCCTTGTTAATCCTCGTAAAAATTATTCCAGCATGTTTTCTTGTATTTTTCAGAATCTCTTTTAAGATAATATTGTGTTTTTCATGAACCAAGGTCATTAATCATGAGCAGACACTAGCACGCTCAGCATAAACAGATTTATTAAGTAAATCTCTTTTTTTTAACAATATGACAACTTACCATTTTGCTAGTAATATAATCCAGTCATAAAATTGCAAGCAAAGAGGATAAACAACAAAGAATATCTGTATACACTTATAACTGGTGTTTATAAATTATTAAAATATTTAAAAAATTATTTACGTATAATTTTTTAATGTTTTTATGCACTAAATAATTTATTTAAACTTTTGGTGATTCTCACACACCCACACAACTTTTGTAAATATATTTTTCAATCACAGAAAAATTCTCCATATATCAATGTTAATTTAAAAAACAAAACTATAATTATTATTTTTTGTTTTATTAACCATTAAATTTATGTCTCGTGTTTAAATTTCTTTGGTTTTTTTTCTTTTAATGAAATAAAATATGAACCGTTTATGCGCGCATGCGCATTTGCACTGAAGTATTCGCCTGATTTGTTACAGGTAACAACTTGCTGCTACCGCCAAAACATCTAAACAAATCAACAACTAAAATACAACAAAATCAAGCTACTAAAGCAACAATAGGCAACATTATCACAACCTACAGTTGTAATAGCATGAGAGCGAGTTAAAAAAGTAAATAAAAGAGACAGAATGAGAGAGAGAGTTTGTGTCTGTTTAACATAACATTTATAACACTGTTATTTTCTACTTTTTTCTTGTTATTTTCTGTAGACATTTAACGTAAAGATTTGCCAACCTACAACTGCCAGTGATAATTCAAAGAGTATTGCTTTAATCTAATTCATTAATCATTAATTTATTTGCTTTTTTATACACATGTGTGTATGTATGCAAAATCTTTATAATTTTTACTTCTGTTACAAAATTGTTTGTGCATTTTTAAATCGCACATTTTGTCAAGCAAACTGATGACAAAAATATATAACTGAAGAAAAGCCGAAAGTTGCTTTTGTTTTTTTTTTTATAAAATTGACCGCGTTTTAGTTTTTCTTTTCTAGATTTTTTTTATTCTATTACTTTCACAAGAGTTTTTTTTATTACAAATATTAAATTTTAATAGCGGCTTTGCTGTTAAATAGATTTTAATTTTTACTGTATTTTATTGTTTTCTTTTGTTATCTGTTTTGACTTCTTGATTGAATATTTTTCTTGATTATTTAATTTAGCTTTGGTCATAAGAAGCTTTAATTTCTTTTCAGAATCTATTGATAAAAGCTAATGTTTAAAGCAGCAGCATCTTACTGCTTATATTTAGATGATAGAATTGATATTGAGAGAGAATATTAAAAAAATGTGTGTTGCCAGCAGTGTTATCATTTATATCCAATAGATAAGTTTTTTTTCTTTTTTTGGAAGACAAGGAAAAATTCTTGTTCGGTAATTTCTCAGAGAAATGTTTGGAGAATTTTATGGTATGGAAAAATTTTAATTTGGGAATTCGACGTGAAGCCGGCAAACTTTCCTATCATTAACGACCGCTTAACTCAATGTGTCTACTGTTCAGCGTTTTTTGTTTGTCATACATAATAAAGCGTATCACAAAATTAATGTACAATATTTTTCTTTTCTTTTACAACATTTTTCTTTTGAAGCATCAGGAACTAAGGATGGACGAAAGTTTTTGTTCGACTGGTTGATTCCTTTTTGCCATAATATTTTGAATTTTGAAAATCTCAAAAAAAGCATTGATGTTGGATCATCGGATGTAAATTTTTATCAACGAAACGAGGTAGTACGTTACTAGGAAATATATAAAGTGTTTTTAATGGGCTTTATAGTGGGTCTGACACTGTTTTGTAAAAACTAAAAGCCACACAAAACACTATCATTTAATTCAGCCAGCTTTCTATGTCACGATGTTAAGCTTTATTAGAAGTGACGCAATTAAAAAAAGCGTGATCTAATGATAAGTCAATCTCTAATTAATGTTATACTTCATAGAATGATTTTGATTCGAATATCAGAATTTATATTAGAAAGAATATTTGATTAAAAAAAAATATACCACCTTTTTTCGAAACCTTAATATTGGCTGTCAAAAGGCTTGCTTGGCTTAACAGCGCAAAGATTACAGTTATTTACTAAAAAAAAATATTTTTTTTCAAAGGGAAAAATATTTTATCATATTAAAGAGCCATTAAATCTTTTAAAAATATCTGCAGAAAGTATTATGGCTTTAAGCTCCAAAAATTTGCAAACGATTTAAAATTATTACGAAACAAGTAACAAACGTATTTTTAATTTATACAAATCAAATATTTTTTTTTAGTTTTTAAACTTTTAAAATAAATGTAAACATTGTGTAAAACAACAATTAATTGTTTTAAAAAATGAGTTTGCTGCTTCAACACTGAAAAAAAGCAAATGACAAAAATACCAAAATCAACTATTGAGTAACAATTTTCAGAGCAATATTTTTGTTTGTTTGTTTTTTTTTTAATGAAACTTACGCATCAGGAATAATAATGAGGCGCATAAGTAACAAGTCGGGTGCCATTTTAACACTATTAAACAATTAAATTTATTTCTAGTTATTTTGTGTGTGTTTTTGTGATAAAGCGCCTGAGGCTTTTTAATGAAAAAATTAGGATTTTTTGTGATTAATCTCTGAATTGCAGAGAAAACACAAAATGTCATAATTGTTTTATTTAAAATATTTTTAACTTATTTCAGTAAATGTCTGGTGTGGTAGGGAGCACAAACATAGAGCAATTATGAACAATATTTTTTTTAAATCCCAAAAATTAGTTACAATAAAAATACCACGCACTTGACTTTGTTATCACGTTTCGAAACAAAACTAATTTTTTTTTTAATTTAATATGTATTTGTTAGAGCAGTTACGTGGTAACTTTAAGCCTCTTTTCTTGATGCTTCCATTTAAGACAATTACTTTCCGACGTGTTTGGATTGCATTCAATATTTGTCTATGGGCACACAATTTAATTGAAGGCTGTGTTTAAGTTTTGCATTTTAATAACTAGAAAAACTTCATACATTTTAATTTTGTTAGCGATTTTTTCTTTTATTCATTTACTTATTTTTTGCCATTTTTAACGAACAATTGTTAACGAAACTTGTTGATTCAATAAATTATGTGAATAATTTATTTTAACAAATTTGCGTTTTATGCAATTTTTGTATTGTATTTTATATTGTGTATTGAGTACATTTTTGTTAACTGATTACGCGTCACATTTATTTGACACTTTCACTGAGCACAAACGAACGCGTCTAACTTTTTGTTTTTGGAATTTTATATGTAAAGGAGATAAAATAAGACTTTTATGTAAGAGATAAGATCAAACTCGAATTTTTTGTACTTCGTACATGCAGGTTTTTTAAAATTGTATAAATTTTAACGATTTTTTGTTTAACTTTGAATTAAAAAGTGGCACATAATTTCCAAAAAAATCTTTACTTAGAAACTTTTAATCTTTATTAGGAGGGGCTTTGCTTTTGTGTCTTGTTTTATTACACAAATAAAAAAATAAATTCAAAACACAAGAAAAAGAATTTAAACGGTTTAAACAACGTCCTTTAATAAAGTTCTAACAAATCTTATGCCCTGATTTGAGAACTTCATTTTTTTACATACAACAGACCTTTTTTGCTGTTCATTCGTAATTAAAAATAATAACATTTTAAATTTGAAGACAACAATCATTTAATTTAAAATAAAAAACAATTTTTTAAAACAATTCCAAAAATAAATTTTACTTAACGATAATAAGACGTAAAAACTGTGGTTTTCAAATCGATTGCTTCGTTGTCTTCTTCATCTAAATAAAGAAGAGTTGTTGTTCTGATTAAACAACATCGTGCAAGTTTCATCTGTTTTTATTATTTTTTGAAATTTTTTATAATTATAAGTCTTTCTTTTTTATTACAATATCTGTGTCTTCAATTTTATGAATTTTTTTTTGCTGAATTAAAATTTAATAAAATCCTTTTTCTTTTTTTTTTTTCTTTAGTAAATTTTGAATTCTTTTTTATTTTAGTGTTTAACTGTTTTCCTTATTATAAAATTTTAATTTTTAAGGACAAATGTGAGAACGTGTGGTTCCGGTTCTCAATTACGAAGTAAACAGATCCGAACGCATACGATTATTAAGCTTGAAAACTTTTTATTTTTAAATATTTTAAATGTTTGAGAATTTAAAAAAACAAAGGTTTTATTGGCAGCCTTTGATCTTTTCCTTTAGTTTTTTTTTTTTTTTGCTCATTATAAAATTTTTGAATTTTTTTTACAAATTTATTTTTGCGCAAAAGCAAAGTTTTTTATTTGTTTCTTAATTTTTCCATTCCTAAAATTGTTTAATTGTACTTTTGTAAAATTTCAATTTTTTCTCTTAATTTTGTTTATTTTTCGATTTTAGTAAACATTTTATTTTTTAACAATTTTCTTGTTTGCGTTAAATGTAAAATTTCTTTTTTTTTGGGATAAAGGTTTACTTTGTTTAACTAATGGATAAACTTTTTCTAAATATTGAATGTCAGGCTTAATTTTTTAATAAAATATTAATTTGAAAGTTTTTTGTTGCATTTTTATCCAACAGCTTCTTGAAAAAAAAAAACTATATTAAAGTTATGTAAAAAATAAAAGAGGCCTTTTTAATATCTTTTTTACAGAATAGTAATTTGTCTAAAGTGACATATTTAATAACTAAAAAATTATTTAACAACTATTAAAATATATGAATTGTGTGCAGCATGAAACTTATTTGTATTCCTTTCAGCCTTTTATTGAAAGTTTCCTGATGTGGAAGGCAAATCGGTAGCTTGTGTAATGCACTAATCCCATAGTTTAACAGGGGACATTAAGCAAGCTTATGTACGTAAGAGAGTTTTGTTGTCTGCATTTGAACTTCAGTGCCATTAAGTATTCCTGCGAAACAGTCAAGATGAATTTTAATATACGATTCTTTAAACGGAAGGCAAATAAGTCTACCAATTCGCTCTGAGAAACGTCCAGTGGAAAGATTTTGGGCCCAAAATCTTATGAATATTTCGAAAAACATCTTAGGTAGGTAAAGTTGAGAAATATCAGAGAATTAAGAAACCAGTTGAAATGGGGCTAACAAAACTAATGAATAATCCAAAGGATAAATTAGGCACTTATGCTCTATCTTTCAAGAATTATAAAAAATGTTTACTTGCTTTTAAGGTCTTAGAGTACGGCCCTTTATTGTAAAAGTAAATTTGTGGTTGCTGTTTTTGCCTTATAATGAAACTAATACAAATTATTTTAATTTTTATTTCAGCCCTAAGTGAATTCGGTAAGTGTTTGATATTTTTTATTTTATTATTAAAGGCATTCAAATTACTAATTACAAGAAAAAAAAAAAGACTAATTTGTGACGTGTGCATCCATTTGAACAACAGTAACGCGTAAAAAAATGCAAAATAACAGAAGCCATTTTCTTTAAAAATTTAACTGGGAGGTGAAAAAACAGTTAAAGTTTTTTTTAATTTTTAAAAATGCCAACTGAAGTGTTAAATATTATTATCCAAATATGTTTTAAAAAAAGTTGCTGATTTTGGTACATTTTTAAGTAAAATTGTGTTTTGTGTAACACAATTGAATTGAATTAGTTTCTATGTGGTTGTTGTTATGTTTGAAAAAATTTGTACCTTCCCAGTTTGGCAAGAGTAATATGGATGGCGTGAATATCTTCATTTATTTTAATTAGGTAAAAAAAGTTTGCTATTATTTTTTAGCATTAGCACCTTCTCATAAGTACTAAATAAAAATAAAACCAAAAAGAAAAACACATTGGTAATTCTCATTTAAAGCCCGTAAAATATGCAACATCTTTTGGGTATGTTGACAATATACTTTTATACTAATCCCGCGCGAAAGTATGCTATACTGTTTAATAATTCCGCTATTCAACCGTTGTTGAACCAAAACTTAACATATAGTACGTAAGATGCCGCCAGCAAAATTTAAATATGCAAACTTTCCCTACAAACCACTAGAGGACACTACGATAGATATTTCAATATTTCGAAAAAAAAAAATACATTTTCTTCGTTAAACAAAAAATATGTAAACACAGCACACAATATAGTTAAAAAACAACAAAAACCAAAAAAATTTAAATTATTAAAAAAAAATCAAAAATTTTAATTAGATAAATTTATTTTTTTTATTTAGTATTGCATACTCTTAGGCACTAACAGAAATAGCAATTGTGATCTCACCTCATAAAAGTAAAGTAATGCAATTTGTTTACGAAATGCTTCCGGCAAGTGTAAGCACACTGTTGCGCCTAAAGGCAAGAATTTGAAACTAACATTGAATGGTAATGAAATCAAATTTAATGATAGTATAAAGTATCTTGGAATCAACTTTCATAAACTTTTTAAATTTAATAATCATTGTCTCTAAAACTTGCAAAAGGCAAATAAGGTTAAGGGAGTTTTTTCAAGACTGTTCAATAGTAAATACCTATCAGAAAAAAACTAAATTAATTTTGTACACAGTAAGCCTTTCCAATATGGTTTACAATTTCAAAGACACTAATGAGGAGAATGGAAATATTCGAACGTCACATCGTACGAAAATGCATACAGGAAAATTATAAAACATTAAACAAAAAATTGTCACCTATATTCTCTTACGCTCTTCACTTATTCAGACAATTTGTTGAAAAACTGAAAAACAGTTTTATTTATGATATTTTATCTCGAGAACAAGAGTTTTGTTGGTCAAATACTCAATATCTTTCCAGTATCGGAATTTTACAAAAAACCTTTCAATAGTAATCATGGTCAGACCTTTTATTACTCCCGGCATTCATAGCGCGTAAACTTTTTTTTTTTTCTTTATTTATTTTTTTCCTTGTTTCCATATTTTCTTATTATTCCTTTTTGTTATTTCTTTTATTTTCTTCAATATAGTTCAAGGGTTAGACTTAGGTTTAAGTTGTTTTAGTATTAAGTTCATTGTATCTAACTCTACTTATGAAGCGAAGTGCCGGGAGCAAGCATTTTATGTAAATAATAATTATAATCTTAAAATTAAAAAAATAATACAGTTTGAAAGGTAAAAGTAAAAAATGAAAACTAAATAATTTATTTTCAATCATCTTGCTTCATCATTTAATGTACTCGGTTTCTGTAAGTAACGACGTATTAAAGCTTCTAAAATCCAAGCAGTCGCAGCCAAGAAGGTCATAATATTAAGACAATGTAAGGCAATGGCATAATTATAACGATCACGCACTAAACCTGCAATTAAAGTTCATTTTATATCAGTTTTTTTAAGCATAAAAATAAATACTTTTTTAGAATATTTTATACCTACAAATGGACCGGCAGCTAAAGTAAATATGCCAGATATTAACAGTTGCAAGCCGGAGGCTGCTGGTAAACGTTTCAGTGGCACACAGCTGGGTATTACTAATGGCCAAAATATTGTACGCACTCCCTTAAACACACCTATAACGGCAAATGTTGAGATTATGACTGCATATGAACGCGTGCAAGCCACCACTGTACGACCAATGGATATGCCTACCACTCCAATAAGAAAAAATACTCTATTATCCCAAGATATTTTTTCAGTTAAAAATGGCACCAAAAATCTAGTGGCTACATCAAGGCCGCTTAACACAGACATAGACGAAGTGATTTGTGATGTTTCGAAGCCAAAATCATTCAATATAAATGGCGTCAATATTGAAAAATTCAATTCACCAAAATTTATTATGGTTAAACCAGCTACAAGGTTTATAAACGAAAAATCTCTTAAAAGATCTAAATCGAAAAAGGCCACTACTTTTTCGAAAAATGTTAATTGTATGTCTTCAACTGGTAAATCGGGCAGTTTACTTTTATTTAAATTTCCAGCCTCACAAACGTCTATTTTATTAAGTTCCATAAGGGCTTTCTCCTCAACACAGGTACATTTTAATGGGTTGTCGCCATAACGGTAATTTAAGTTACCTTTATGTAATGTTTCATCTCTTTCTATTTTAAAATTATTTGGCTTAAAACTCGTCTTTTGTTTCAGTTCCTCATCTTCACTTATCAGGTGAGTAATGCCTGTGGTATTTTCTATATCCCTCAAACTTGAAATGGTACGCAAACGTAGTCTCTTTTTTGAAGCCAGCGACAATCTTGAACCATACAAACCATCATTGGCTCGTGAAAGCATGGGTGTACCAGGTTCAATTATTTCAAAACCTGGCTTATTTTCATCATCCTCTTGGTATAAATACTGCGAAGAGAATATTCCCGTTTCTTTTTTCTGTTGCATTTCACAAAATTTGCACAAATGCTGCGGCTGTTCTACCAGCGCAGGGACTGGTTTATTATTCTCAGAGCGTAATTTTCGAATATGATATTGCACCGGTTGGAAGATTAAGGCAGCCATAAAAGTATGCAGGGATAAGGCTGCAAATATAAATACTGTGCCCTTTACACCATAAACGGCAACAAGAAATGTAACAATATGTGGCAATACTATGGGTCCAAAGCCTGTTATTGTCCATGAAAAGCCAGACGCTTTTCTTCTCTTCTTTTTAAAATAAGTATTAACTGCCAAAGTTGAGGCAGATACTGTAATGCCTGTACCAAAACCTGCAAAATACGATTATTTTTGTGTTTAAGAGCACTTTAAACTTCAGTCTTACTCACTGTCACTTACCAAAAATTAGAGCATATGTGATGATGTATTCTAAAAATGTTTCACAAAACGCTGTCAGCAGAATGCCACAGAATATTAATACTGAGCCAAACAGTGAAACTTGACGAAATGTGTAACGTCTAAACATTGGTCCATTGAGCAAACCTTTAACAGACAGACAGAAATTAAAATGGTTATTTTTTGTGTTTCTTTAAATAAATAGAAATTTTTGTGAAGTAATCGATTTTTTGTTCTTTCTTGGTTGTTGAATCTAGTTCTAAGGATACTATTCAGAGTGATAGAAAATCTTAAGATGATGATCCTTGTTACTTTGTCCTTTAACAATGGCCAAGTTTTAGAAATTACTCCCATATTTATGTTAAAGATTATTTTTTAATAAAATTTTTTAAAAAAGAAGATTTGTTTATCAGCCATATTCTAAATTTCGTGTGGATTTTTGTTCAAATTAATAATTTTAAGTACTTTTACTAATTTTTTTCTATTTAAGCGATATTTTATTGTGAAGTTGATATTTTTATGCTTTAAGGATATTTGTAAAAGATAAAGATTCTGTGTTTAAATGGCGGAGTAAAGACTTAGAACAACAGTAGTACACGAAACAGCTTAGAGAATTAACAGTATCCTAAAAAAATTGTATTTGAAAAATATGTAGAAGACTTCGGCAGAGCTCCACAATAGGCTAACTCGCTATGGCGTTTTTGCCACATCTGTCATATGTTTAAAATTACCCAGAAAAAGTTATTTTATTTATTGAAGATTTCAAAATGGGTCAACTAACACAGTTGTGTGAATATTTTAAATGTTGACAGAGCAGTCCGGCGTAGATTTAATCTTCGATTTAAATTTAAAGAGAGCCCTTAGTAGCAGTAAAAATATTTAATTTTATTTTTACTGCCTTCGAAACTGCACTGCAGAACAGAAGATTTCTTTTTACTATAACAAGGAAAACTTCACACAAAAATGTAGAAACATGTAGAACTATTAGTCTTTTACCAATTGTGTCTAAATTTTCTAAAAGAGTAATAATAAATAAGGCCCAGGCTGCTGTAGTCACGGTATTAAGCGCGGTGACAACAAATCAGGTTGATCAGTGCTAAACCCCTGCGGCAACAAAAAAAAATTTTTTTTTTTGTTAAATGGTATGAATACTTATTCAGAATTTAATATTACAGCACGCCAGCCTCCTTCGTCGGTACTTCTTGAGGTTCCAAAAATACATAACATAACACACACATTTTTTTTCATAACAATTATGTGTGTCTCTAAATTTTGAAATGTGCCGAACACATCTATGAATGTATTTTATTTAGATATTTATTTGTGTACACGAACATGAGAAGGTTACGTATTGTATAATCAGAACACACTTGAAACACACATGTTCGAGTGTAGCTATTCTTTATGTTAGTGTACGGCTAAAAAAGTACATAAACGATAGAGAAGTTTGAGTGTAGCTTTATTTTAAGTTCGTGGACGGAAAAAATGTACATGAAAAAATGAACTTAAGAAAAAAGTAAATATACGATAGACAACAAACTGTCTATTAGCGATCGGAAAAACTTAATAAATGCAAATGAAGACAATTGTTGTATTTAGTTAAAGAAAAGAAAATATTTAAAAAATATAATAATTTAAAAATTGATTTTGTTTTCAACCATCTTCACTATAGCTATTTTTATTTCTTGATAAGCATCACCAAGAATATTTGAAATAATTTTGGAACTTAAAGTAATTTAAAATTTTTCTTCGTAAGGCTTTATAAACTTTTTTTTAAAAAGTCTTTAACATGTTTTTTTAAGTTTAAGACCTTTTCATTTTTATTACTTATTAGTCAATTTTCAGCTTTATTAAGTTTAAAAAAATAAAAAAAAAACTTATTTCAGTTTTTTAAAAATATTTAAATTTATTTAATCCAATATTTCGGCCACGGTGTTGGTCATCTTCAGGCTTTATTATTTTAAAAATACTTATCACATAAACATATCAATTAACATACATATCAATTAACATTGTGCGCAGAATGAATGCAACCATGAGAAATTGACGAAAGATTTTTTTTTTAACTTATATAATCTCCTCTTCCCTTCCACTTACCTGTACATGCAGACACTGCTGGATGTGTATTAATAATTGTAGTGATTTGCGTATTTGTTAGGCCCAAATTAATTAAACGTTCACGAAACATAAATCCAAATTGTTGAATACATGGATAAATAGTTAACTACAAAAAGAAATAAATAAAATCATCAATAAAATAAGAAAATTATCAAATTATTTAAGCAACTTAAGACCCGACAGGATTTTTAAAAAGTTGGCGTCGCCAGCTCTTTGCATCGTTTAATAACAATAATATTTTTGTAAAACAACATGCTCAACTTACATTTGATACACCGGCTGCAATACAAACAATCCATGCCCACCCACCATCAGGTGCTGTAAAATTTTCTCCCAAATCAGTTTTATCACGTCGCGGTGTTTTTCTACTTTTTGTAGAAACAATTTTTTCTTTACATTTGCTGGCATTTAGTGGGATGGTAGTGGCATTGTAGACGGAAGCATAAGGATTATCTGTTTGAAGTTTTTTACGTGAAGAAGACTCCATTAATATTGACTGGCTAAGTGAAGACGTACTGTTGCTGCTGCTGCTGCTACTATCGTAACTAAAATGATTGCGATGTTAGTGAAGTCAGCGTCTTGGGACGTCTTGTTATAAAAATGTATATTTAGTTCCTTTTGTTGCACCTAATTGCAGTTTATAGACGATTTTACGCGTGTGTCTTTATGATTTTTATGTAAATTCATGGCTGTAGTAAACACAAAAATCATATAAAATTATCGTAAAAATGTAAGCATTCATTCATTCATTCGTTTGTTAATCGCTGGATAAAACAAAGATGGAAGTTTAAAGGGAGTTGCATTTTTTTGTATCTTCAGCTAAAATTTTAAAAATTTGTGTATTATTTATTTAATTTGTCTGTCGTCAAAGTATTTTTGAACTGTCACAATACTCAATTCTTTACTGCGATATGTAAATTTTGTGGATCATCGTATAACTCTTTGGTTAAATAAAACTTTTGGTCGCCTACTGTTGTCCTAAATTTTATTGTTTCTTAGATCTATGCTAAAGAAACTCATGAATGGATGAATGGAATAGTTAATATCGTTTTTCAATGATATCAGAAAAGAAAACTATCGATTCAATTTTGTGTCTAGTTAAGCAAAACATGGCGTTGCAAACAAATTTGCAATTAAGTCAGAAAAATCTATTTTTTTGCAGATTTTTACATTCCAGAAGATACGATATTTAGCATACAAATCAATTTATTATTCTATTAGTGGCTGAAAGTAACAACAAACTCAGTTCCGTTTATATAAGTAACCGCCCAGTAAATATTTTCGTAACAATGTTTTTGTAATTTTTTGATTTGATTAGTGTTAATCAAAAAGTTCTAACAGTTAGAAATTGTATTCAATAGATTAAAAAATACTTCGAATGACAACTCTCACAATACTTTGCAAAGAGATACTTAAATCAATACAAATGCATTTAATACAGTTTTACCTTTTACTTCCGATCGAAAAATGGTACTTTTTAGTTAAAGCTTGCATATAATATTGAAATCACACGTATTTCCATCACTGACAGGTGATAAAATAAGTTTAACATTTTTTATATTTTGTAGTGTAGAAAAGTTTTCGAATCAGCAATAAATTCAACAATTCTATGATCATATTGTCTTTCATACAAAAACAAGACCCTTTATAATTTCCCTGTGTGTGGGTTGATAAACTCATAATGTTGTATAAATCCTATCGTCTTGTTTTCTTCTTTTTGTTTCGTGTAAAAATCTCTTTTTAGCCTTTAAACGGATTTAAAGAAACGGCCTGTTAATTTAAGTGACATGAACATTTATTAAGTGTCTCTTGTTACATTTTAACCCATAAATACTTAAAATGTATGAACATCACACGCAACGGCCGGTATTTAACTAATTAAAATGTCTCTCTCGTACGTGATTATTTGCAATTAATTTACAAATACACATTTATTAAAAGTAATTGCTTTAGTTTTATATTTACTTGGGAGGACGTTAACATCATGCTAACACGGGTGTAGAAACGTTTTAAGTATTTTAATTCGCAACAGATCTTAAGACTGGGCTTTATTCTTTAAGAATTAATAAATCATTTTTATTGCCTTAATACAAATTATAAAGGGGTTAATGCCACAGCGAGGAAAATAAAAAATAGATGAAATTTAAAAAGACTTAAAGGAATATTCAATTGGGCCTTTATTATATATTAAGCAAGTTTTTATTATAATTCTTTTGAAGAAACCAAACAAACAATTAATCGATTTAAACAATTAAAAAGGATATGATTTTTCGGCTGCATAAAGTTTTCATACATCCAATATTCAATATTTATTCAGTTACAAATAGACATAACAGCACATAATTTATCGGAAATCCTTACTTAATTAATTAGTTAAAATAAAGAGTTCTTTTTTTATTTTTCACTGATTTCAGCAAAAGAAGGAGGTTATCAATTCGTCTGAGTGTTGTTTCTTTATGTTTGTGCCTGCAGAACTCAATCATATCTAAACCGATTTAAAATTAAAACATAAATGTTTTTAAGAGTATTAAAAACCGTAAAGCGCACTTATTTAACTAAAAAACAGCAATAGCAAAAAGTATTACGAAAATAAATTAAAAGGTGTTCCCATAGGTGACGTAAATTGACTTATATGCACCTATCTCTTAAATGGTTATAGACAAACGGTTGAAAATTGGAAAAAATGTCGATTACTATGACCGTTTTAATAACAAGTATAAACATACAAAATTATAAATTAAAGGGTATCATAATAGTTGATGTAATTTGGCGTATGTGGCCAAATTTTTAAATTGAAATTTAAAAAGCAGCTTTATTGCTAAGTCTGCTACAATAACAAGTATAAAATTTGTATTTGGATATTAAAAGGTTTCCCAATAGCTGATTTATGTAGCCAAACTTTTTAACCGTTATAGACAGGCACCTAAAATTTACAAAGAATATGTATTACTAAGTCCGCTATAACAAGTATAAAGTTTGAATTTAGTATTTTAAGGGTGTTCCCATATTTGTAGTAAATTGACCTATATGGCCGTATAGTTTGAAACATTATATACAAACACTTGAATATTAAACAGAATGTCCACTACTTTGTCTTGTACATTATAGGGTGTTACAATAGTTAATGTATACGAGCAAACTTTAAAACAGTTGTAGACAGTTGATTAAAATTTGCACAGAACCGTTTTTGCTAAATCCGCTATAAAAAGTAGCAAACTTGAACTTAGAAATTAAAGGGTGTCCCTAAAACTGAAGTTATTTGATCTATATGGCCCTATCGTTAAAACCGTTACAGAAAAACTCTTAAAATCACTATATCAAATATAATAACAAGTATAAATATTTAAAAAGAAAAATTAAAGGGTGCCCTAATGGTTGGTATTTGATGTTAATGGCCAAATTTTTGCACAGTTATAGACTTACGCTTAGCATTTGTTTTACTGTGACAGCAATAAAAAGTGTAAAAAATAAAGGGTGACCATATATGAATTCATATTTTGTTATACGACATATAAAAAATCCTGACGCAATCTTTTTCGAACATAATATAATAAATGTATAATTATTGTCCTAACGAAATATTATTTTAAGTTTGTCCGTTTTGAAGTCGCTTTTCTTCGCCATGTTTGGCTATGTCAAAATATTGAAGTGATAAAGAATTGGAAAACAAGCAAAAAACATTAAGTGAAAAAATATACGCTCGCCCATATATTCCGGGTCATGGGCCTATGACTTTTTCATAGAAAAGTACGATTGTGCACATTTTTTTTAAGATGGGTATCATCTGAAAGCTTTTAAAGAGATCTTTTAGGATATACTAAATTTTTTTAAAATGCTTAACTCATTAAGAGCCGATGACATAATTAGAGTTAAAAAGCCTCATATATATTCATAATAATTATTTCAAATAAATATTTTAAATAATTATTGGATCATTTTGATAGGAATTGAGAGCAAACAAAAATATTAATAGGAGAATCAATATTTTGCAAATGAACTTCCACAAACTATTAAAGCAGTTAAAATACACTGGTGTTCCGCAATTAAACTATTGTACTTCCTTCCAGTGTTGCCGTTTTAATTTCTTTTAAATAAAATTAGTCGTTTTTTCTATTATGTAAGCAAAGTTAAAACTTTCGATTGAAACCTGTGGTTCCCTTTCAGGCTCAACAAAAATTTGCTAGTTTTTCCCATTATTGCTCTCTATTAGCATCCACTTTTCAGGGAAAGCGCTATGTGACCTACAGGATATACAAAAACTATAAATGCTATGCTATTCACCACTTTTTTAAACTTTAAAAACTCGGATTTGCTGGTTTTATTTTGTGTCCTGTTCTTTAGTCAGGAGCTTTCTTCCAAACGAATAAGAAAAATGTATAAAATAATAACAATTGAATATACAATGAAATGCGATCTTCACTATTAATAAATCTTTGCAATGCATTGCAATGCTCGAAAGGTTAAGACACAAATCATATTTTTTTCAAGTTGAAATAGCTGAATTGAGTTAAAAATGCATAAGTAAATAAAGTTTTTTTACAAAGTCTAAAACATCTGTGGCTACTTATTAAAGTGTCTTTTTGGCTGCACTTTACAGTTGAAAACAAATTGTCATCAAGTTCTTCCAAAGTCCAGCTTTATTAACTTGTTTCACAACAAAAAATATTCTTAGAATCAAAAAGCATTTATTAATTTGTATAAAACAGAAGTTTTATTAAAACCAATTTGCCTACAATTTAAGCTGTTTTATTTCGATATTTTAAAGATGTTTTAAATAATTAAAAATTGGCTTTAAAAAATAATCTTTTTTATGGTTTTTAACTAAGCAAATGTTTAGTCATTATGCCATGAAGTGACACAATTTTCATGAATCACTTTTTGAATGTTGCAAAAAAAAAAAAAAATGTAAAATTATTTTATTTTTAATAATATACAAGTTTTAAGTCAAAGGCAATATTTTAATTTAAGATAAGTGGACCATCAAAAATATTTTAGACAATGTGGCAACATGTGTACCGCTCATTTTGTGTCTACATTTAATAACTCGTCGAAAAAAAGTAACAACTTCAGCAGACAGACGGTAGCACATCTTAGATAAAAATAAAATAAAGCTATGGCGGCCATAGTAAAGCGAACTTGTGTAAATTTTATTTCTTGTTGACACTCATAGTTGTTCTAATGTCATATATACACACACACACACGCACAACTTCAGTGTAAATTTCAAGTATCATATGCATCGAAATCACGTTATTATGGGAACACCCATCCATTTTAAAAATAACGAACATTAAAAAAATATATAAAAAAATCTTTTTAAAGTCGGTAAGAAATAAATTGAAATTTTTTGGAAATTCACACAATATTCAAACTTGGTTGTTGAGTATCCTGGACTGAGGCTGCCTGATATAATGTCGCTTTTCAGAGTTATTCCTGACAAAAAAGTATTGACAAAGATATTTGCGCCATGTGATACTAACAAAAAGCTCCCAAAACAATTCTCTTATTGCAACAGAAATTTTCTATTGCATAATTTTACGTAACGATAATCAGAACGGGCCCCTTAGATTATGTAATTTGCCTAGTGTTCTTACCATAAATTTCCTAGGTCTCTCAGCCATAATTTCCATTGAGCTTAAAGTTAATCCAGCAATATAAATTGATGGCTTAAAAAGTCCCTATAAATTATTTATGATTCAGCTTTATGTTCGCGTTAACAGAGATTCCAATTATTATGCAGTCGATTAATTGACAAAGAAATTACATATAATAATTTTAGGATTTATGTGTGTAAAATATATAACAATTGTTAACATCAGAAGCGGCGTTGAGCCATTTCGTCACGAATTGCTTCTTAATCAATCAAACCGTTTCTACCACAAGTTCAATTTCGACAGCAATCTGGACATTAACCGCCTTAAAAGCCACTAACAGACATGCGTGGGTTAAACTTAAGTACGGACAAGATTTTGGCCGTTGTCGTTGTACTGAAAATTCATAATTATTTGCTTCAAAGAGTCTTATATTAAAACTACCTGCAAACAATCTCTTCGATGGTGAGAGGGCAACCTTTTAGTTTTATTTATTTTTTGCAGTTTCTCAAGTTGTTCTATGTTATTTTTAAATCAACATGCATTTTTTTAATATATACTTAATTTTTGATGGCAAATGAAGCTAAATTAAATATGAAATTCAAATAAAAAACAGGGTTCGGTCAGGTCATTTTCAAGATTTGTAGAGAAATCAAAATAAATTGTCTTTAACAAGAAAATTCATTAGTTGAAATCTTTTTTATATAATTTACTTAAATTGTGCTTGAATCCTTCAAATATAAATATTTCATGATATTCTCATGAAACATTTATTATTTTAAACTAAAAAATGAAATGTTTTACTGCGAGGAAAGCATATCCATATGGCTATTTCGCTACTGCTCATATAGCTCATCAATTGAATCTACCCAAGTTTTGTAAAAAAAACCTCAGAGTCTTATACCAAAAGCCAAATTAATTAAATGAATCAAGCACAATTAAAGTAATTTAATTAAAAATAAATTTCTTTTTTTAATTTTTTTATGCAATTATTAGTTGGTATTATAACCAACCATTTCAGCTTAAGTTCATATTCATTTTAATTTTTTTTTTAAATTTCATAGTGTGATATAAGTTGGCTCTCATTCACAAAATTAGTTTTTTTTAAATTAGGACCAACACTCAGGGGATGACCCCTACTTATGCAATGCATTGTGCCAGTACTAAAAAATTCGGTTGTGGGTAGGGGGACATTTGATTTGAATCTTTGCACATTGAAAGTGGCAGGAAGTTTATTCCACATATGAACTGTTCGGCTAAAAAACGAATCGACTACAAAGTTGCGCGCATGAAATTACGGTTTTCAGGAACAAGTTCCCTGATTTCATAAGAGCACATTCCGTTGTAGTAACGATAAAACAGTAAAACACACGCCACATTGCGTCGATGCTTCAGTGAGTCAATAGAGCTGGATAACCTACTGTCACCGATGAGCTTCTTCGCTCTCTCCTGCACGCGGTCCAGTAGCTCCAAAATAGACTTTGAAACACCGACCCATACATGAGAGTTGTATTCCATTTTCGGTCTGATAAAGGTGATATAGATAGTAAGGAGATCAGATGGAGCGAAGTATTTCTTACACCGTTTCAGAAAACCTAGGCACTTGAATGCTTCTTTTGCGACATGAAAAATATGCCTGTTCCAACGAACATCGCATTGAATATTCATGCCAAGAACATCGAGAGCTTCTAATTCCTTAATATATATATATATATATATATATATATATATATATATATATATATCACCCATAATTACAGATGAGGTAGCATGTTCGGCAGTACGCCTTTGCAAAAGCACACAGCACTGGGTTTTATGAGCGTTAATTTAAACCCTGTTCCCAGGCACCATTTGAAAATTACCACAAGGTCGCGATTAAGAATATCGTCCATGTGCTTTCTCATAGCCTCAATTTCCCGAAGGCTTGGTCTACTGCGAAACGAAAATAAATGGCATATGCTACTGTCATCTGCAAAAGAATAGATACGGTTGGAAGTTTGACGCAGAAGGACATTAAGAAAAATTAGAAATTGGGTAGGGGAAAGGACGGAACCTTGCGGTACCCCTGAATTTACCTTGAACTCGTTTGATGAGATCCCATCTATGACGGCTCGATATAAGTCGAGTGAAGCTTTTACCGACACAAAAATTAGTTGGTGCAATAGATGATATTTACAAGGCAAACACTTTAAGAAAGTTAGATGAAAAGAATTGTAATAACAGATGTGGCGACTTAGAAACAGAGCTGTAAACGAATGATTCTTTTTTGAATCATTCCTGCGAATTATTCCCGCATTGAATTGTGATTTTTTTAATGCATTCATTCCACACAAAAAAGAATTGAATTAAAATTTGAATGCATTCACAATGAATTAAAAATCTTGATCGCCATTCACTTACCCACACGAAATGAATGAATAAGAATTTGAATTTCATCATGAAATTACTTTTTATGAATGCATTCCTTTCATCAGCCAAAAAATGAATTAGAATCTGAATGGATGTATTATGAATTTAAACCTCGTGAATGCATTTACTCGCCATCGAATTAAATGAATTATAATTTGAATGCAATTATTGGAAGGAAAAATATATTGAAGAACTTCATTTTTTTTTACAATAATTCTTTTAAGTTGAAAATTATACAGTGTGTGTTTTACTACGTCGGCCATGACATAAGCTGCAGAAAAGTTAACGGGTGTTATATGGGGCATGATAAACGCTGTAGAAAAGTTCAAGGGTGTTGCAAAATTGACGTGAATTTTACGATTATGGTGTTATCTTTTGGACTATAACAGATAAAAACTTGAAACTTACGCAGTGTATGTTACTACATCGGCCATGACAAACGCTATAGAAAAGTTAAAGGGTGTTGCAAAATTGACGTGATTTTTACGATTATAGTGTTATCTTTTGAACTACAAAAGATAAAAACTTGAAATTTACGCAGTGTGTGTAACTACATCGGCCATGATAAACGCTATAGAAAAGTTAAAGGGTGTTGCAAAATTGACGTGATTTTTACGATTATAGTGTTATCTTTTGAACTACAAAAGATAAAAACTTTAAATTTACGCAGTCTGTGTAACTTTATCGGCCATGATAAACGCTATAGAAAAGTTAAAGGGTGTTGCAAAATTGACATGATTTTTACGATTATAGTGTTATCTTTTGAACTACAAAAGATAAAAACTTGAAATTTACGCAGTGTGTGTAACTACATCGGCCATGATAAACGCTATAGAAAAGTTAAAGGGTGTTGTCATGGCCGATGTAGTAACATACACTACGTAAATTTAAAGTTTTTGTCTTTTGTAGTTCAAAAGATAACACTATAATCGTAAAAATCACGTCAATTTTGCAACACCCTTTAACTTTTCTATAGCGTTTGTCATGGCCGATGTAGTAACATACACTGCTTAAATTTCAAGTTTTTATCTGTTATAGTTCAAAAGATAGCACTATAATCGTAAAAATCACGTCAATTTTGCAACACCCTTTTACTTTTCTATAGCGTTTGTCATGGCCGATGTAGTAACATACACTACGTAAATTTAAAGTTTTTATCTTTTGTAGTTCAAAAGATAACACTATAATCGTGAAAATCACGTCAATTTTGCAACACCCTTTAACTTTTCTACATCGTTTATCATGCCATATATAACACCCGTTAACTTTTCTGCAGCTTATGTCATGGCCGACGTAATAAAACACACACTGTATAATTTTCAACTTAAAAGAATTATTGTAAAAAAAAATGAAGTTCTTCAATATATTTTTCCTTCCAATAATTGCATTCAAATTATAATTCATTTAATTCGATGGCGAGTAAATGCATTCACGACGTTTAAAATCATAATACATCCATTCAGATTCTATTTCATTTTTTGGCTGATGAAAGGAATGCATTCACACAAATTTTGTTCATAATAAATTCATTCAAATTCAAATTCATTAACTTTGTGTGGCCAAGTGAATGGCATTCAAGAATTCAAATTCATTGTGAATGCATTCAAATTTTAATTCAATTCATTTTTTGGAACAGATGAATGCATTCAAACATTTTAATTCACGGTGAGTTAAAAACCAAAAATGAATCATTCGTTTACAGCTCTGCTTAGAAAATGCTGCATTACATTCTGCTAGTATCTCATTTTTTCTGTTTTCTTTTTAAAATGTCTGCGCACACATTTTGCTTAAAATTCCTTTTTCATTTGTTTCTTCTTTTATTCGAACGAAAAATATAAATAAAAATTCTTCATCAATACATATAAAAAAACAGTAATGGGTTCATTTCTGTACATGAAATATTTTTGGAAACATACATTTTTGATATTTTTCTCTGCCGGTGTTTGCATCAAAGGAGAACATTTAGAACCCTGCTTCAAAAACAGAAATAGTAAAATAAGTCATTTCGTAGAGAAATTAGAGATATAAATGTGAAAACACTTAATTTTACCGGTATAATGGTACTGGAACAGTTGTCAGTACATTTTATTTTTATAGATGGAAAGTTTTTAATACTGTTTAAAGAACTCTACAAATGTTTTGAAAACATATTTTTCTAAATTTTAATTTTAAGAAAATGAGGAATGATACGCGGAAGAAGTCCTGGCCACTGCTAGTATTTTATTAAGTTCTACGGTTGTCAAGCGATCTACAACCTAAAGAGTAAAAGATTTTACAAAAAATCGTTTTTTTCAGAAGTCAAAGGTATTAAACCCTATGGGGACACTCTTTATGTAACAGTACTACGTAGACTTCAAGTGCCTGCATATTTTCTTGACCATCTATAAAAATTAATTTTGTTTATCAATACTTATCTTACGGTCGGTCCCATTGTCACTGGGTAGAGTTAGATGGTCACAAAAAATAGTTTAAATTACTGAAAAAATAATTATTTGCTAATACGGCATATTTGTAAGTGCAAAATATTGTTTTTATTTATTTGAGAATTGATAAGATAAAATTTATTACTTGGAAAGCCCATGAGGCTTTGGTTAAATAAATGTTAATTAGTAAAAAAATTTCCAGGTGTTATACTTATCAATCGGTTTAAAAGATATTGTTACATGGAAAATAAATTAAAAGCTATTAAAAAAACATTTCTAAGTGTTTGAGATAATTTTTTCAAATTTATTTTCAGTTAATACTTTTATTGAAAGTTTAAGCACTTTTAAAAGTTGAAGTTTTTAGTTAAAAATTGTTTTCACTTTCTTACAAGGATTGTATTTTTGAAATTTTTTGAATATGTTCGTCTTATTAACAATTTGATTGATAAATTAATATGGCAACACAGTTCTGATAGGATTCGTTTATTTTTTTATATTTGATTTGTTTTAAATCAATGAAACTTGAATAATCAGTAATTTTATTTTCACATATGTATATATTTCTATTCTTTGTTTTATTCCTCCCATGTAATAGTTTTTTTTTTGTTTTTTATTATAAATTACGAATATCAGCAACTAAGAAAAAAATCACTTACGAGTCACGTGCGTTTTTTTTTTGGCGTTACACTAAAATAAAAAGTATTTTCAAATAAGAAATTAAATTTGAATACTTCAATAAAAAAAATTGCATTGCAGTTTTTTGGCGCTTTATGTTAAACGTTTATTCACTATTCATTCAACTGTTTCTTATTAAATTATTTAGTGCGTATTTGAAACATAAAATAATTAAAATATTAACGAAAATTTGTTAATACGTTTGAACGTGTTGCTTTTGTATTTAAAACAAATTACGGACTGCACTTTACATTAACACCTGTTAATGGTGTTAACAATTTGTGCTAAAAGATACTACGTTGAAATTTATTGGTATACGAGGGTGGTCTTGAAATAAGCCGAAATGCGAAGAAAATTAAAAATAATGGACGCAGTAGCCTTTTGACATATAACTCTTCCTTTAGAATGCTTAAGAGCTAAAAGTAGGTAATGCTCAGCTTTTTAAAGATTCTACAACTCCGTTTATGCAAAATATTTTACCTCTCAAGTATTTTTTTCAAATTTAAGTAAAAGAAGATAGTGGTTTTTAAGCTTTAAATATTGGCGTCGGGCATGGCCAAAGTAGATGTGAAGCCTTTAATAAAAAAATATTGAAAACTAATTTATTGTGTTAGAAGTGCTACTCACAACATAGTTGACCTCATATAAATGGTCCCTAACTAAACAATAGTTCGCATAAAAATGATATGATTTTTAGAGGAACAAGTTCCTTGATTTCATTATTCCATTGTAGTAGCAATAAAAAACAAAGATTTGCTGCATCGTTCTCTTATTTAAGCTGTCGAGAATTCCATTGTAGGTCGGAAATATTTTTTAAGAATAATAAGAAAATATATTAAGATAAAGTGCCACAGCTTTTGTTAAAAATTGTTGGCATTGCAATGTATAAAACTGACTAAATAGGTAGTGATTAAAATAAAATTGTTAGACCTTTGAATAACGCAAAATCGGCGATATAGATTAAAATATTGTTATAATTTCTAAGCCATGAAATAATTATCACATTGGCCTCCTATTTGCTGCAAACAAAAATACATTTCAATAAACTATTACATTTAGAAACATCGATAAAGCAATCACACTATCAGTGCTTAACTTCTTCTCCTTTTTTTGCATTGTGATCGATATCATATTGATTTTAACTCTTGACAGTAATGATAAAATTGAAAACAACTTGAATTACTGTCAATACAAAACAATAGTAAAATGTGCAATTTTTTTTATTACTACTTAAATCTTTTTTTACCACTTCAATAATAAATTCAAGCAGAATATTTAACAGCCTGACACAATTATTAAAAACCTTAAAAAAGTTTATACAGAACTACAAACAAAAAAATATATTTATAAAATAAATTATTAGCATTTTCTCGGAGCCAGAAATCGTTTTTTCGCAGTTTTTAAATATTAAAGTATTAACTGAGTTGGTTGGTAAAACAAAGAGATCGTAGTCTAACGTGAATGGTTGTCAAAAGGCGAGGTCGTGGGTCAGAACCTCACGAAAACTTAGGCGTTTTGTGGTCTAGATGGCTGCGTGCTTGTTTGGAAAACAAGTCTTTGAGTATTTAAAATTTTGCCGAACCACAGAATGTTGTGGTGTGAATGGCTACGCTAGTTTATTAAAGCGCAGCTTTATCAAACAAGAGATAGTGGGAATAAATTTAGCCAGCACCAAAGAATAAATAAGGTACCACAGAATTAAATAAAAAATTTACGCTTGTATTTGCATTATGTTTGAAAAGAGAGAAAAATAACAACGTCATTAATGAACACCTTAAAAATAATTTTAAAATCTGTTTCTTTTTAGGAAGTAAAAATATATAAAAATTTTTTTATTTTTAAAATTTTAACTTTACAATTGTTCTTATCTATTTATAAAAACAAACCTTAAGCTTAAATAAATAGACAAGCAATTTATATTTAAGATCAAAAAACTTTAATATTAAATTTTTGGTTATAACATCCGCAAAATGTAAATAAAAAAATTTCATATTGAATTTCTGGCAGCAATATTTGCCAGTTTAATATTTTAAAGCAACAACTGAAGTATTCTCTCACTTTTGTTTTTACCGACTATAATTTATAAAACACCCTCATTTATTTTTTTTTGTGTAAATTTAGTTCATTGAATGGCTGATGGCGTCTTTGGTCAAGTTCAAGGTTGTTGTATCTTTTTTTATTTGTTTCATTAATTATTAATTTTGTTTTTTTTTTTTAATTATATACCTTATTTCATAAATTTTTTTGTTTAATTATGTACCGTATTTTATAAAACTAAAATGTAGGAAATATTTAAAAAATTCATTGTTGTTAATTCACATCACATGTTTATTATTTATTAGATTGATTGCATACGTCATTGATTACATTAACAATTGATTTTTTAGTTGTGTAAATTATCTTATGTAAATTTTAATTTTTTAGCTGATTCTTATTCATTTTTTGATTTTTTTTAATTTAATTGTCTTTTGTACTTTTATTACAATTTAGCTATTTATATATTATTCTAATTAATAATTTTCGATGATTAAACAAACGAAATAGAACAAAAAAAAAGCAATTGCAGCGAACTAAATTAAAATGTTTAATGTACAAAAGCTTATAACCGACTACTACTGCATTTTGAACAGTCTTAGAATTGTTTCGTTAACAAAATACTATTGAACATATTTACAACGAGGGTGGTGTAATAATTTTCAGACAGCTTCTAAAAGAAAGTATCGATGATCGTAAAGATAGATATTAAGAAGCGAAGCCCTTTACAATCCAAAACCTAATATTGCTGTCCTTTAAATAAGTTGAATAGTGTGAGTGCATATGAAAGGCATATGAAGGCCTGTCTATGGTCGGCACTTCCAGAACTTTTTAATTATTATGGATTTTTTTATACATGCCTCAACTCTCGTTTACGTTATAGGGCTGTAGTTCCCTCCAGAAATTTTCCTAGTTTCGCTTATATGTTTGTGTCAAATAGAGCTAAATAAAATGGTACTTTTTACCATGCAAAAGTGCGCTGTGGCCAAAGAGAATAAATGCAGAATTAGTTGACACATGTTGAGCAGCAGTCGCGGCTAATAGCTGTGTCTATTTGTTTGTTAAACAGAAGATCGTTGTTATTTTAAGGCTAATTAAATGGTAAATTTAGATTCAAACTAGTAATTCATCGATACGCTCTTTGGCCATTACAATGCTACTACCGATTAACAAAAACGATACAAGCTGTAAATTTAAATCAAGAATACAAAAAAAAAATTTTTTTTAGGGAGAAAATAGGTAATAACGGACGTACCGAGTTTTATTAAAAAAAGAAGGAAAGGTAGGGAGTGTGAGGAAAACAAACGCCAAATTTAAGAGATCTAAGCCGAATATAATAAAATCTGATTTTATAGACATTTAAAATGTAGGTATCTCCTGATCTATGATATCAAATAGGCAGAATTAAATCTGTTTGAATATATAAAAAAAACTGTGTTATTATTAATTAAGATTAGTTGTGTCCCAGAAAAAAATAATTAATGTCATTCATTTGTAAGCTATTTGTTAATTTTTTTTTTAAATAACATGTTGATCTACTTCTTAGATTCACATTTTTTCTTGCATAAAGACAAAAAAAAAATTAAAACCCAGTGAAAAAAGTGAGGAAAAAATGTAATAAAAACACCGCATCTACTACTAACGAAATGGTGCAAATTCGGGTGAAATACCTATGAACTTTACATAGGCATATCATTAAAGACATTGTACTACTTTTTATCCGCTTTCTAAATACTGAAAAAAAAACTATAGTTTTATTCAAAAATGTTGTGGTTATACAAAGAAAAATGTAAATCTAAAAAGTAAATCAACATGTTATTTCCAAAAAAAACATTTAAAAAATAGCTTTAAAAATCTAAAAAATATGTATTAGCTTTTTTGGAAGTTAATAAGATGCCCTTCTCTATAAGTTTCATTCATTATTTTTTACTGGGAATCAATGAATATAGTTTGAAAAAAAAACTAACAAGTTTAAGTCGGAAAACATTATTAGAGTGTTAAAAAATGGGCAATTCAATCGGTAAGTGGTTAATGTAAAATAAATAAAAGCAAAATAAAGCATAAGAGATTATAGATTTTAAAAATTTAAAGCTAACGCTTTCCTGTGCTCTCTTTTTTAATTTGAGGTATAAAACATTTTTGCGCCAGAACCAAGAGAATCTGAGTGTTTATATAAATTTAAGAAGAACTTATGTGTCTCTCGACTTCTTTAGTATAAAAATAGCTTAGAAAGAACAGATGCTTATCTTTTCCGATTCTTTAATAACTTTTTCACAAGCACTACAAGATGCGTATTCATATACTTCTCAAAGCTACATTATGGTAAAAAAGTTCATGAATTTTTTTCGGATCAAGTATTGTGGAAAAATAATCTTTTATTATTTTCCATTAAACGCCAATACTTAGTCAGGCAACATGTTATGCAATCCAGATCTATTTCTTTTTCTGTCGACGGATTTATCATCTTTTCTATTAACTTAACTTGCAGAATGGCCTTTGATAACAAAAAGAGTGGCTTCCTTGAAAATAAAACAGCTGCATTTGAAATGACTTAAGGTATTCTTGCAGAAAAAAAAAACAACTTCAAGACAGACTAAAGTATAATAACTATAATTTTCACTGACTTCAGTAACATAAAATATTAGAAAATGACTGCAATAATCACGATAACGATATCCGGATTTCAGAGCATATAATAATAGTAAGTTAAACAGTAAGTTAAATTTTGGCAAATTTCTATTAAAGAATTCGATAGTCTAGAATGTTAACAGTTTAGTCGAAGAGAGCGAAACCCATATCGTCATCAGATTTAGGCTAAGCTTAAACAAAGTCACGTGTGCTGTGCTGTGCTACACACCAAGGTTATAAATATACGGCAATAGCAGTTACTAAGTCATAGGACTGTTGGAAGATTTTCAAGGGAATTTTGAAAGTCACATATAAATGGTTGTATATATATATAATCAATAAAATTATTGCCAATTATTTTTTATTGCATCAAAAGATTTTTATAGTTGCTATAGCTGCTCATTAAGAAAGGTGCCGATTTATTTATTTTCTTCTTCATTTTTTTTCCATTTGCAATACTGGATATAGTAATGAATATTCAGTATAATTTTCAAGTTTTTGTCTATAACGGTTTCAAGGTTGAAGCAATGCAGGTAAAATTACATCAGATATGGGGACACCTTTGTTTTTAAATTTGCTACTTGCTATAGCGGACTTAGCAATAAAGGCCTTTTGTAAATGTCAACTTTATGGCTATGACAGTTAAAAAGTTTGGCCATATACATTAAATAACATCAACTATAAGGACACCCTTTATTCAAATTTTATACTTACAAGTTCTTTGTAAATTTACGTCACCTACAGGGGGACCATTTAATGTTTAGATTCATTTTTGTATTACTTATACCGTGTTCTTAAATTTTAAAGCAGCGCCCTTCGCGGTGCATAAAACACGTAAAAAATGAGACACCATTAAATTTTTAATATTATAAACTGTTCATAAAATGTTTCATAACCCTTCAAATAATGAAAAAATTTTCAACATTGGTTCAGAAATGACTACGGGCACCAACAAAAAAAAGCAACATTGGGATGAATTAATAACCTCTTCGTTTTTTGAAGTCGGTTAAAATAATGGTTTTAATGCCAGAGATGAAGCTAAACATTTGACAAGAACAAAGCCATATGTCTCCTAAATCTCTTTCACAGCGAGAGCCTTGTAAGCGGCATTATCAGTTTCTATTGATTGTAATCTGTCTTGTGTGCTCAATTGCTCTACAGATCTTTTAAGATTATTTGCCATTTCAATACTTGAGTTCTAGGCTTCATTGAATGTCCTGAACTTAAGGCAGTAAATCTTGTATTCAAAGTTCGCATCGATCCCATGAGCTGTTATTGTTATATTTATATTTATTTATTTATCTTTTATATCAATAAACACCAAGTATCACCCATATTTCAGTATCGGTTTCATAATGCAAAATAATTTTACAAACATTTTTTTTTTTTTTTTTGACTGAGATTTGGCATTTTTAAGGCGTCAGCTATGTAATGGACTCCTTTTATCAAGCTTAAGCCTCTAAGTTAAATTAGTGTAACGCTAAATAGTCTCCTCCATTGATTACTTTAAAGTGTTCACTATTCATAGCCAGTACCAAACAATGTGGTTAGATTTTTTTATGTTGTCATTTTTACAACTTGTAGTTTTTATGACGCTATTTCTAAATTTAATCAAGCCCATAGTTTTTGGATCGTCCTCGTATTATAAATACAAAAAAACTCAAAGCACTTTAAAAGAGGGGATAAAATTTTTTCTAACAGAGAACTCGGTACTGTTGCGCATGTTCGAGTTTTTTGGTAAATTTGAAAAAAAAACATCGAAAAAAGTCAACTACTTGTTGAAAAACGTCTGTAAAGGAAATTAAGTTAAGACACTTCTTTTTAAAAACAAACCCATTAGTTTTGTTTGTGTAAATATTGTTTTTTATTTCTTATTATTAAATTACTTTCTTTTACAAAATATATTGTGTGTATATAAGTATGTAATCTTAAATTTAGCTTACAATTAAATAGAAATATATGTATATAAAAAATAATTTGTATTAAAATGTAATACAAAAATATATTTACTATTTTAAACAAATGAAGTACGTTTTTAGCTTAATATTATATTCTAATTATTTAAGTCTCATTAAATTTACTTTGCTTAACTATTCGTATTCAATTATTCAAAATTAAGGCGCTTAGAAAGGTAAATATTAGTTGTAAGATTTTTTTAACACATTTTGTAAATTACTCTTCAAAGATGATTTATAAATCTTATTGCAAAAGCACGGTTTGTTTGGAAGACGATGTGTTCTTAGAAAATGTTAAATTTATGCCAATTAAATTTGTGTTCTTTAGACTTCTCTCTCACTTTTGCTTATGAGTGCTTTTTTTCTTAAGAGTTTGAAAACAACTACTTTTTCGATCCTTGCTTTCATTTGGTTGCAGTTAATGGACAACAAACTTTTGCAGATGAAGTTGCGTGGTTTTATTTAATATTAGACTATCGTCCTGATGTTACTAACACACAGATAACAATAAAATTGTTAGATTTTATTTTAATCTTTGCCTATTATATATCAACAGTTTGAAACTCTCAATCTTAAATTGCCTTGTATTTTTTAAATTTTATTTTTTGAGTACGTTTTTGTATTGTAGTAAGGGCGGGTAATGTGATATATCAGCATTTCTCACAAACTATAAGTAGAGTATACCATAGTGTGTGGTATGGTATACCATAGAGCGTGGTATAGTATACCATACCCATCCTTAAAAAAATATAATCACTGCCAGAGGATATAAAGAGAGCTATCCAGAAAAAACATTGCAATGGTTATTCTTTTGATGTATAAAATGTTTAATTTGCCCGAACTAACTTGCAGTAAATATCAAGGAGCGATAAAAGGTATTGAAAAACTTTTGGCCATTACACTCGATCGGACTTTCAGCACAGCAGTTGAAATTGATTTGGTTGAGTATTTATCAGACCAAATACTGTGAATTAGAAAATCAGATGTTAGATAACTCTGTGATGTCAGGGTCATACATTCATAGATCGATGACTTCAGCTGAGCATGGACGGCTGGTCACGGTCATCCATAGTATGTGCGCTAGAGACGGATTTTAACACCATCATTTATAGAAATACTATTTACGAAATTCACTCAGTCTGTCTATATTTCAATGTCGTTTTCCAGATTATGTTCTCCTTTTAAAGACTGGCACAAAATATTAAATTAAAAAAAAAATATGACAATTAACCCATTAGTGGTTAATGTGGCATACTATGCCAAATTATCGGACCATGGTACTTTACATTATATTATTTTGGTACAAATTTTATTTCAATTGAAGAAAAATTATATATATTGTAATGAAAAAAAAAAAACAAAAAAACACAAATGGCTTTTCACATTACCCGCACCTTTTTATATATTTATTTTATTTTATTATTTTTTTGTATGGTCTTAAAGGGTGATATGATTAGAATTTTCTGCATCAGAGATGGCAAAGTGACTACAATTGTATAAAAGTACAATTTAAACCTGGCTGATTTGGTACAATATGCAAAAAAGATTGCGATTTTTCTAACTTTCAACATAAATGTTTTAGTTTCCTAAAGGATATTTGCAACTTTTAACTTTAAGTAAATTTACAGGCTGTTATTATTTTAAGGTGGTCTCCATAATAAAGGCTAGATATTTTTCGCACTAAGATTGATTATAACTCCTGATGTTTTTTTTTTTTTTATAAATAAAGCTTAATTTTTGACGATTTTATTAATTTTTTTATTTAAGTGAAAACATAATCATAGAAAGAAAATATCTGAAGTAGCTTAGATTTGTCAAACATCTCAAAAAAAGAAAAATATAATAAATGTGACATCTTACCTTTTATATTGAGTGTAATCTTCTATTTATTAATAATTATTTGCTAAGAACAAATTCTGTTTTTGTCAACTATATGACCGTATGTACATTAACATATTGTTCTTAAAATTTTTATTCAAAATGTGTTTGGTACACTTTGTTTCTGAAAATTGCTATTTAAACAGCCAGTTGGTATAATTTAAAAATTACTTGTCCTATTCCTGATAAGTATTACTCCTTAGAATTATAATACAAAAACTAAAGAGAACAGTTTAACTTCTTTTCAAATAAATATTGATGTAATGAATCAGTAAGTTGATATCTCTCAACCTTTTCTGCATCCCAAACTCTTTTTATTAGTTTTCATGTTGCATAGAAATTGGATTTATGTATTTGATTTATTTTATTCAATTTTCTCAAAACTAATAAAAGAGACTCTAAGTTTTAATCGTAATATTTTAAGTAGCTTTGCCCTTGGTTCGTTAGACGGCCGAAATCATCATATAAATGCCATTTACTGATTTATTTAAGGAGTTTTACAAATTAATATTGCACTTGTTTGTTTTAGTTTAATTCCTACTATACTTTTGTTTACCTTTCTAGCCTCCTTATACATATATCTAGCATGATTCTATTCGTTACAATAAATTAAGATGAATCTGGGTCTAGTTAATTCTATATTCAGTTTTTGAATTATTGTAGCATTTTAATCGACAGGTATCAACAGCTTTCAAAGCTTTATTTGAGGTTAATTATTTGTTTTGTTCATTTAGCCAATGTGATCAACCTTGTAATCCCTTGGCTTTTTTGTTTAATAATTTTCGTATCAGCGATTCACTTAACCATAATAAGAGCGCCATACAAGTGAGACTGTTTATAAAGTGTATAGTAACTTTGTAGCTAAAGGCATCGGTAATTAAACCTGTAAATAAAAAGAACACAAAAACTTACTAATAGCAATAAATATGATAAGATTTATATTGCTTTATTTTGGTGGAACTTATAGTTCTTTTAAATTAGTTTTCTAATTTGTCTATTATTTATGATATTAAAAGCATACCGTAACCACTAAATTTTTAGTTTGCACTATCAGTGAATTTTTATTGATTACTGCATGTCTATAGAAAATATTTCGAATTTTTTCTACAGAAAATATTTAGAATTTTTCCACAGAAAATATTTCGAATTTTTCCACAGAATACTTCGAATTCTACAGAAATTTTCGAATTTTTTCTATAGAAAATATTTTGAATTTTTTCTATAGAAAATATTTTGAATTTTTTCTATAGAAAATATTTTAAATTTTTTCTATAGAAAATATTTTAAATTTTTTCTATAGAAAATATTTTGAATTTTTTCTATAGAAAATATTTTAAATTTTTTCTATAGAAAATATTTTGAATTTTTTCTATAGAAAATATTTTGAATTTTTTCTATAGAAAATATTTTGAATTTTTTCTATAGAAAATATTTTGAATTTTTTCTATAGAAAATATTTTGAATTTTTTCTATAGAAAACTATTTCGAATTTTTTCTATAGAAAACTATTTCGAATTTTTTCTATAGAAAACTATTTCGAATTTTTTCTATAGAAAAATATTTCGAATTTTTTCTATAGAAAAATATTTCGAATTTTTTCTATAGAAAAATATTTCGAATTTTTTCTATAGAAAAATATTTCGAATTTTTTCTATAGAAAAATATTTCGAATTTTTTCTATAGAAAAATATTTCGAATTTTTTCTATAGAAAAATATTTCGAATTTTTTCTATAGAAAAATATTTCGAATTTTTTCTATAGAAAAATATTTCGAATTTTTTCTATAGAAAAATATTTCGAATTTTTTCTATAGAAAAATATTTCGAATTTTTTCTATAGAAAAATATTTCGAATTTTTTCTGTAGAAAAATATTTCGAATTTTTTCTATAGAAAAATATTTCGAATTTTTTCTATAGAAAAATATTTCGAATTTTTTCTATAGAAAAATATTTCGAATTTTTTCTATAGAAAAATATTTCGAATTTTTTCTATAGAAAAATATTTCGAATTTTTTCTATAGAAAAATATTTCGAATTTTTTCTATAGAAAAATATTTCGAATTTTTTCTATAGAAAAATATTTCGAATTTTTTCTATAGAAAAATATTTCGAATTTTTTCTATAGAAAAATATTTCGAATTTTTTCTATAGAAAAATATTTCGAATTTTTTCTATAGAAAAATATTTCGAATTTTTTCTATAGAAAAATATTTCGAATTTATTAAATATTTCGAAGTTTTTCTATAGAAAATATTTCGAATTTATTGAATATTTCGAATTTTTTTTATAGAAAATATCTTGAATTTTTCCATAGAAAATAGTTCGAAAATTTTTTCCGGAAAATATTTCAAATTATTCCACAGAAAATAGTTCGAAAATTTTTTTCCCGAAAATATTTCGAATTTTTCTACAGAAAATATTTCGAATTTTTCTATAGAAAATATTTCGAATTTAAAAGGAACAACCAAAGTAGAATATTTTAGAAACGTGTACCATTTTGTACATTTCATTTAGTTACATACACAATCACACAGTACCTGTGTGTAAAAAGATTTAGTATTCTCATTCTCTTTTGAAAATTAAATCTTAAACTTTTACGCGCTTCAACTCACCTAATATTGGTCCGAATGCAAAGGAAAAGATTGAATTGAATATCAGTTGTAATCCAGAGGCAGCTGGTAAGCGATTCAATGGCACATAACTGGGTATAATTAATGGTGAAAAAATTGTACGAAATCCTTTACCGAAACCAATCAATATAAATACAGCCAATACGACATTATAAGAATCGGTTAGGGTAACAATCAAACGTCCCACAGAGATGGCAATAATACCAAATGCAAATAAAACACGATTATCCAATTTCACCTTTTCCAAGGCAAATGGAGCCAAAAATCGTACCGAAATATCCATGCCACCCAACAATGACATGGCCAAAGATATTTGTTTATCCGAATAGCCAAAACTGTTTAATATAAACGGTGTTAATACAGAGAAATTCATTTCACCAAACATCATAATTGTCATGCCCAAGGCAAGATTAACAAAGGTTAGATCCCTTAATAGATCCAAATCGAAGAATTTCACAATTTTTTGAGTGAAAGACATTTTGCTTTTAATGCGTTCATCTTCTTCCAAAGCAGCTTGCAGATTAGCTGCTTCAAACTTTTTCTGCTCATCGGTGAGTTTTTGTAGCAGGGCCTTTTCTTCGGCACAAGTACAGTGAAACTCATCAGCTCCTGCCTTCGAGTAAATACTCGCTTTACTGGCATAACGTTCGGCATCCTCTTTTTCTCTGTTAAAATAATTGGGTTTATACAAAGAAGCTTCATCAAGATTTTCCTCTTGGCCATTTTCACCGCCATCACGTTTCGAATACTGACGTTTTAGAATTTTCGAAGGTCTATAACGAGCACATTTTTCCGAAGCCAAAGATATTTTAGAGCCATACCAACCGTCATTAGCTCTGGCCAACATAGGTGTAGCTGGTTCGGTAATTTCATAGCCTGGTCTTTCGGGATCATCATCATTAAAAAGATATTGAGAGGAGAAAATACTGCGCTTGCCTTTACGTTGATATTGGCAGTATTTACATTCGAATTCAATTTCATCATTTTTAACTGCTACAGCTGCATTTGTTATAGTGTTACCATTAGCTTCGACAATTTTTTCCTTTTCTGGCTTACGAACATGCCACAAAACAGGCTGAAAGGTTAGGGCACATAAAAAAGAATTAAGAGCTAGAGCAGCGTAAACTAAAATTGAACCTTGGGCACCATAGTAAGACATTAAAAACGTAGACAAATGAGGAAATATAATGGGACCCAAGCCAGTTATGGTCCAAGAGAAACCTGTGGCTTTACGTCGTTTATTTTTGAAATAGGTATTAACCGCCAAAGCGGAAGCTGCCATGCAGAGTCCCAAGCCAATTCCTGCAATTAAAAGAGGAAACTTTTATATAAAATTATTTTCAATAAAGCTAAACAAAACTGACCATAAATACTGGAAAAGCAAACCACGTACTGCCAAAATTGCACAGAAAATGCGGAAAGAAAAATGCCCACAAATCCAAGAAGACTGCCCGCCAATGCTACCTGTCTAAAAGTAAACCTTCTAAACATGGCTCCATTGACAAGACCAGTCAAAGATGATATTGCCATGACTACATTTACAATAGTGGTGGTCTGTTTGGCATCAAAACCTAAAGTTTTCATGCGTTCTCTGTAGATGAGACCATACTGTTGCAGGGCGGGAAATAAGGACAGCTGCAAACAACAACAGTATTCTTGAAATTCGTTCTAAGTTAATGTGATGGCATTAATAAAACTTACATTACTTAAGCCGGCGGCTAAACATACCACCCAACCCCAACCGCCGTCGGGTGCCACAAAATCTGGTCCCAAATCACTTTTATCTCTCCGTTTCTTTTTGGGCTTTGTGGTCTGCTTGTAGACTGCTGTTTTATTTTTGTCTGTTAGTTCTGCCTTTTCCATAGTCATGTCTGTTGTAGTCATTCTTGGATATTTATTCTTATTTTCTTCACAATTTAAATTTATGTGTCTGTCTGTCCGTGTTCTTGGCCTTACTTGTGAATTGTTTGTTCGTTACGTTACGCTTCAATTGTTGCAACTGCCGACTGCTGCTGTACTCATTTGTTTTGGTCTGCAAGAAAAACAAAATAAAAATTCCATTGTTAGTTTATTTTCGATCTTAATGGTCTCATCTCGTCATGTAGTGGCAATAATGATAAAATGTAATAAAAAATTAAACAAATTTCAAACTTCGTTAGTCAGCCATTCAATGTTTAACGTTGCATATTGATGTGATCAAGTGATCATTTTATTTACTTGTTCTTTTAAATGTGCTGCCTGGATGAAAGTGTGATATTTAGTTGTGTGTCTTTTTCATTTGTTGCTTAAAGAAAAACACCCCAACATTACAGAGTCGTGATATTAATAGTGTTTTATTGTTGTTATCACTTATGTCTGTATTTCCATCTTGTATAACAAGATTATTTAAAAATTCTACTTTACAAAGTAAATATTTTCTTACGCTGATGTATTAATTATAAATCTTATTGAGGTTTCACTATTAAATACAGAATAGGAAATACGGATTATTATTCATCTTATTTGCAAATAACGAAGATAAATGATTATTTTTAAATCAGCATACATTCACACATCTTTGTTGAGTTTTACTAGGGCTGATCTTGAAATCTATATAGCAGCGCAAACAATAGAAAATTTATTTATATTTTTTTACTCCTTTAAGTTCTTGTATGTAAGTACTCTATTTTAAATATAGTGAAAAGAGATACTTATATTTTATGCAAAAACTTTTAAGTTTTAACAATCTTCTATTTAACTAAGTTCTATAAGTTTTATTTTTTAAATTTTTAAGTTTAAAAAAAAAAAACGAAGACTGATTAAGCCGGTGATCTGGTTCTTCGAAAATGTTGTGTAATAAATTGTATTGAGCCTCTTGCAACACATGCAATTATATTTTATTTTCTGAGTTATTTATTTCTCTTAATTTTAGATATAGTGATATTCCAACAACCAGGTTTTTTTTTTAAATTTCGGTTTTAAATAAAAGAAAGCAAAAAAAAAAAAAAAACCAAAAACCAATTAACAAAAACGCACAGTTAAATCAGAAAAACGTAAAAAAATAGATGCACTTTGTTTTCAGCATATATCTAAGGATCAAGATTAAATATACTTTATGTGGTCGGAAATCAATACTGTAGAATTCACAAACAAAATGGCAAAAGTATATACCCTTTCCACCTGTGTAGAGTATATAACAACGAATTGACAAGAAAACATTGTTAGTTGAAAGAAAAGGAGTGTTCGAAATTCGGTACATAAAATCAAAGGTATGCATAATATCAATTTTATACCACAATTTAATAAAATAGTATTATGTTTTGAACTAAAAGCAATATTTTTTAGCTTTACTAAGCTAAAATACTTATTTTTATGAATAACTTTACACAATTCCAAACACAATTATATTTCTATTTTAAATAATTTTCTTAGTTACTAACAGTAGAATGACCTTTTAGGTAAAAGAGGTGCATTTTAGATTAAATTAATTAAATAAATAAAATCCATTTTTATTTATTCAAAATTTTTTTAACTACTTTAAATGAGTAATTTTATTTAAAAAAATTGTAATTCCACACAAAAGAGTACAATTAAAATAAATAAAGAACATAAAAATTAACTATTTTATTAAGAAATCTGTTTAATATATTATCAGTATGCTTTTCGTTTTTATCCCGTTTGTTTTAGCTTTTAAATTTTATTTTCCTTTCATAATCGACTTAAAAAAAGAAGGAGATTATCAATTCGACTTAATGTGGCTTTTTTATGTTTGTGCCTGCAAAATTTATTCATTTCTAAACCGATTTTAAAAATTTTTTGGAATATGATAGATTATGCTTACAGATTGGTCCCGTTTTAAGAAGAGCTCTTAATCGTTAAAATTAAAGGGTGTCCCCATGCAACATATATGTTTTTAAGTGTATTATGAACCGTAAAGCGCACTTATTTAAAATTAAAAAATGCCTTTAAATATAACCCCCAATAGCAAAAAGTAATACAAAAATAATCTTAAAATTAAAGGGTGTCGCCAAAGGTGATGTAAATTGACTTATATGCACCTTCCTTTTGAACCGTTAACGACAAACGCTTAAAAGTTGGACAGGATGTCGATTACTATGCGTAATAATAAGTAAAAGCATTCAAATTTATAAATTAAAGGGTGTCCCAATAGTTAATATAATTTGATGTACGTGGTCAAATTTTTGAAGCGATAGACAGCATAAATTTACAAAGAACATATATTGCTTATTCCGCTATAACAACAACTATAAATTTGAAATCAGTAATTAAAGGGTGTTCCCGTATTTGAAGTAAATTGACCTATATGGCCCTATCGTTTGAACTGTTATATACAAACACTTGAAAATTAAACAGAATTTCCACTACTTTGTCTGATAAATTAGAAGTATCAATATTTAAAATTATAAATTATATGACCAAACTGTTGAACAGTTGCACAGTGGTCGGAGCTGTATAGAGTCGGCGGCCAAAAATATTTCCAATATAGGTATCATCGTGAAACTTCATGCACGGCTTTATAAATATGTCAGAATGAGTTAGTGATAAATTGGGAATGGTTTAGGACCCATAGCAGTTTTAAAACTGCTTATTAATAACGCCCCCTTAAGTGAAAACTGACTTCAAAATTATTCTAACAATTCAAAAACTGATTTTATTAAAATTGATTTCTCCTTGCATGGTAACCTTCGTTGACCTGTTATAAAAGGATCCGAAGTTAAAAGTAAACGGTTAAACAAATCGGTATTTGTTGAAATGCGTGAAATTTTGCGCGTGTGCTTAAGTCGAAATTTCTTTATATCTTTGTTTCTGGATTCTGCAGCTTCTTCGGAGAGCTCTCCACTTGATACCAGCGCATGTTTAATAACATCTGAAGAATGAATTAAAATTTTATGGACTGTGGGGGGAAGATAGTACCACGAATATTTATTAGTCAGCTGCTTAGCAGTGCCCAGCGCGTATTTCCTAAATTTTTCGATATTAATATTATACCCTGCAGACAAAGCTTGCAATAATATTGCACATCTTTCAATTACTTCTTTATCAATGCCTGTTATTTCTGCAGACAAGTCAGCATCTTTAAAGAAAAGTCGTGCAGTATTTCCATCATTGGAAGATCCACTCCCTCCAGTTTTTGGCTTGTCGACTATTAGTCCCATTTTTTCTCGGAATTGTAGTTGAATATTCTGTTTTCTTTTAAGATATTCTGCTTTTCCTTCTAGGGACCTAATTTGCCATGTTTTTTGTTGAAGCCTATACGATATATGAAGAAAATACTCAAAAAATCTTATGTATGCGTGCAAAGGTGTCCAAATTCATAGTGATCTATTTTAACTTCTTTTTGCAGGCATTTTGCAATATCGTTCATTTCGGTGGGTTTTGCATTACATGTGTAGCATTTTGCAGATGAAGTTTGAGTTAAGGCATTACATACTTTACCATCTACCATTGTCGTCTTCTGATCAATTTTGAATTTTGTGGGAGATAACTGTTCAATTTTCTTCTTGAAATACGTCTCTTCGTCGATGGCCAATTGAGCTGTCTCCTTTTTAAATTGGAACTTGATAGGACGGCAATAGCGGACGGACGATGGGCGAGGACTTTTCCAAATTATTTTGGTAATTTGAGCGTCATCTGCTTTTGTTACAACTTGAAGCGGGACATATGACGTAACAAATATGTTGCTATCATCCAAACTATTATTTGCAACTTTCTGTTTATACTCGCTGTGTCCCGAACTGCCATCAAACCCCCATTTTCCTATTAATGTAAGGCCGTTTACAGAGTCATCCAAAACTTCTTTAATAACATCTCTCTGTAGTTCTAATATCCGAGTAGCGGTATGGTCTAATATACTTTGAAGTTCAACTTCAGCGTGAGATTCGCTTACTATTATTTTGTTTGGGTAACTTTTCTTTTTTTCTTTCAAAATGTTATCGTAGCAAGGTAAAAAATGACAATTAAGTTTACTGTTTATAAAGCTTCTTATTGTCAAATATTGATGTTTTGTTAAATCTGCTTCAGTTATAAGCGATATAACTTCACTAACATTTGCTTTCAAAAGTGATATATTATTTTTTAAGCTAGCAAATCGCAAATCATCAGCAGCAGAGACATCGATTTCAGCTATTTCTGCTATTCGTCGTCGCTTTGTCCTGCTTGAACACTCTCCGAAACTTAATCTAGGACGTCTCCGTTCTTCATTCAAGTTAGATATTTCTGAGTTTAATAAAATCGACTCCATTTGGGCCAGCCAATCTGAATATCTATTTTGAAGTCTTATTTTTATGCGATGGCATTTTTTCCAAAACTCTGATACTATTTGAAATTATAATGTAAAATGTTTCTAATTGACTTTCTTCGTATGTGTAGCCCTCATTTCTAATGTAGCTTTTCACAATATCCTTCACTTTCCTAGCTTTTTCAGTATTTCCACCTTTTTCTAAAAGCCAAATGTCAAAAATATATGAGCGCGAAATTGTGCAAGTATAACGTGAGTCTATTGGAAAAACAATTAATAACAAGGAAAAAATTAGGCAAAAATAAAATTAAAAGTCCGTAAAAAACCAACACATTTCTTTGCATGCATAGCAATAACAGAGTAGCACGAACGAACACAAATTGACAAAACACCACAAAAAAAATTCAAAGTTGGACATAAAAACAAAGAGGTCGGTTTGGTCTGTAGGATGTAATAAAAAAACGGGCAAAAAGGAACAGCTAACATTGCCTATTTTTTATTCTTGGAGTATTAAGCAATAAACAAAAAAAAACATCGTTGGAGATTTCAGGGGGGAACTCAACTAAAACTCCAGTTGAAATGTATATACATGATTTAACTAGAATGACCAATGACACTACAAATATATTAATTATATAATAAATCCACAATAAGCAAAACGCATTGTAATTATTTTAAAACTTAGTTAATACCTTTATATTCAATATTCATGCTGATTTTTTTTAACACAAATGCTTTTTCTTTTGTTGTAATTAATTAAAAGTTACACTTTTTTTCACTTTTTCACACTGCAAAAACCAAACGTTAACTTGCTCTCTTTTTGAAGCTGTTCTTAAAGACTACAGTTAGAATAAAACAAAAACAACTACAGATTTTAAAACCTTGTTTTTATAAGAAACAGTGATGCCACATTTGGTGAAAAATTTTTGGCTTTTATTTTTTTATTTTTGGCCAATGGGATCGACCACTGTGAGTTGTAGAGAAAGTTGATTGAAAGTTGAACAGAACGTTTATTTCTAAGTTTGACATTACAAGCAGCAAACTTGAAATTAGAAATTTAAGGGTGTCCCTATAACTGATGTTATTTAACCTATATGACCCTATCTTTGAGCCGTTACAAACTCTTGAAAATAAGACAGACTATTCATTACTATATCAAGTATAATAACAACTATAAATATTTAAAAATAGAAATTAAAGGGTGCCCTAATGGTTGGTATTTGATGTATATGGCCAATCTTTAGAATAGTTATAGACTAATGCATAAAATTTAAACGAATCTTGTTTTACTGTGTCATCAATTAAAAGTGTAAAAAATAAAGTGTGACCACATAACTGCTGAACTTTTTTGATAATCTGCAATCATATTTTGTTCTACGACATATTAAAAATCCTGACGCAATATTTCTCAAATATAATATAATTAATGTATAATTACCCATCCTAAGGAAATATGATTTTAAGTTTGTCTGCTTTGAAGTCGGTTTTTTTAAGAATTATTTTAAGTAATTTTTTGAGTTGCTGACTGTATATTAAATTAATAAAATAAATACAATCAATTTTTAATTATTTAACGATTTTAAAATAAGTAGTTTTATTTAAAAAAATTGTACTTCCACACAAACAAGTATAACTAAAAAAAAAAAGAACGTAAAAATTTACTATTTTTTAATAAACCGTTTTTAACCAATTAGTTTTGTAATTTTTAAAGTTTTTTAGATAATAATAAACAAAGTTATTTTCTTTCTTTAAATATATATTTGAGCTCATTTTACAAAACAGTAGTTTCAGATTTTATACCTCTATAATCAGTTTTTAAAATGCTCCTCTATCTAAAACTAATTTTAAAACAGCATTAACAGACTGAGCTATTGCAATGTTTCAAAGCATGAGATTTTAAATTTTAAACATTGTTTTCAGTAAAAGGATATTCAAAACTCAATGTTTCCAAGCATTGCTTCTACATGAAAACCTTTACTTAAACTGGTTTCCTTTTTCTTAGATAATCCTTCTGGTTTCAGGCTAACATCATTTCCATTTGAAAATTACTCAACTTTATTAAAAAATTTTATTCGATGCTGCCGTCAATTATTTGTTATAGACTATTCATATTTACTAACTTGGTATGTTAAATAGATGATGTTTACCTGCATATACTGCGTAAGGTAGATAAATGCCCAGAATTCTAATAAAGGATATAAAGATCCAAAAACTCCTTTACATGTAATTGGTGTCTAGATTTTTCCTGTTTTCTTTAGAAATGAACCAAAAAAGATTTTGATTTTTTTTTAATAAATTTATGTGCTGTTTATGTATTACAAAATAAAAAATTGTATAGAACACAAATTTTCCAGATGACTTGATCGCTTGTTTTACAAAAACAGCACATGAGAAATAGAATTTTTTTTTTTTGAGAAACTTATTAATTTTCTTCAAAATTCTTGTAGGTTTTAAAGGGCTTAATTTATAATATTTCAAAGCTGAGGAGGTCTGCGTAATGCCACTTGACCCGATCTCTTCTTTTTGCAATCAAGAGCATATACAGCAATAAATGTGCTGTTTCTAAGTTTTCGTTATTTGAAAGTAGTTATTGGTGGTTATTAAGATTGAAGGGATATAAACCGAAGAAAAAGTTTTTCAAGGATTCTACAATGACTGAAAGCAATTTTCCTCGCTTTTGCTGCTTAACAAAAAAGCTCTGTTTGCTAGATTTAAAGTTCTGTAAAAGTTTGCAAAACTCTTTTTTCTAATTCGCTATTTTTATGTTTGTTAAAACAAGCAAAAGAATTATTTTGGATTTTTAAATTAAAACACTGAACTTATTTTCCAGCAAATATTCCCTAGGAAAATGTAATGAAATTTAAAAATCGAATTTTTTTTAATAAATTATTATTTCAATAGTAACCATAAAACTGATATTTGCTAAAAATGAGCCTCCACATTTTAGTTTCTGATTTTTCAAACAGAATTAAACAGAATTGCATGCATGCAATTTTAGCTCGACTCGGCATTCAAATAATTAAGTTTCACTTTTGTTTTTTTTGTCTTTATCTTGTTACTTGCACTATTCATACTTACAAATGTTTTTTCAGTTCGAACGCTTAAACAATGAAGTACTAAGTACACACCCACAAACAATATTGAAACAATCAGACTATCTGTTAAAATAAATTTATTGCCATTTGACGAACTTCGTTCAATCGAATTCGCTATGCATAAAAACTTAGGCAATAAATATTTCATGAGGTCGGAAATGCATATTGTACAAATTTTATAAATACTTTTTTTAAACAATGCTGATATTTACAGCTTTTTTCAAAGAAATTATTGAAAATGAAGGTTTCCCTTTAAAATAGTACAGATTTTTCAACAAAATCATCTATCGACCCTGTTACGGATACACATCCATAACTCTCATACACACGAGTTTTACTTAGTTTTTATATTATTTTGACATATTTATGTATTTATATTTATTTATGGTATCACATTTGGCTGATATTTTATTTATAGTGTTAGGCAAATAAAGACATTCTCCTTCCGAAAGATCGAACTCATTCTTCAGAACAAATTTTAAGAGTTAAGGATTAATTCGAATGATTTATTTCCAGAACATTGATGACGTTTCAAAAGGGTTTGCTTTTTCAAAAAAGACAAATTTTTCAACCAGGTGGTGGAACTGCATTGAGTACGTTTAGTTATTTTTAATATTTAATTATTTCAAAATCTCTTATGTTTTAAGGAGGTCGTTAATAATATTTTATAGCTCTAGAGGTCTGGGCAATGTCACTCGCTTCGTTCTCTTCTTTTTTAAATCAAGAGTCGTTTAGAACAGTAAATTTGCTGTTTCTGAGCTTTCTAAATCGAAAGCAGTTAGTGGTGTTCTTAGTTGTTATTAATACTTCAAGGGAAATAGCCGAAGGAACAACTTTTTTTAAAGGTAACCAAATAAAAAAAATATTACGGCCCGGCCATAACAGTGCACTACTGCCCCAAAAATTGTTAGCACTCTATAAAAAAATCCATTGTCATGTAATTTGGATAAGGTTTTTGCCCAGAATTGAAAGGTTGGATTTTAGAAAGCGTAAAAGCAATGTTTCTCGTTTCATTAAGTTAACAAAAAAGGCCTGTTTTCTAGATTTTAAGTTCCATAAAATATTTACAAAAATATCTTTTCTTATCTGCTATATTCATGTTAATTATAAAAAGCGGAAGAATTATTTTGAATCTGTAAGGTCAACCAAAATCAAGGTCAATAAAAAGAAAAATTAATTATTTTATTTATATTAATATTTGCTAAACTGGGCTTCCACATTTTAGTTTCTGATTCTTTAATATTTTCCTTAATGTCTTCAAACACGCTTAACAGAATAGCATGCATGCAATTTTAACTCGACAGTTGATCAAAGATCATCAATTATTTGCACTTCATGCTGACTCGGCATTAAAATAAAAATTAAATATTACAAATATTGTTTTTTTTGTGTATCTCATTGCTTGCACTATTCATACTTATTTATAAAAAATTTTTCAATATCAATGCTTAAACAATCAAGTGCTAGAGGCACACACCCACAAACTATAGCAAAATAATTTCACTCAATGTTTGATAGTATAACAACAACAACAAAACAACATCATTAAAGGTTTGATGTGGCTTTATTCTCCTCTATACACTGCCGATATTTTATAATGAAAATGATGATGTTTAAATTATTTTAACATTTCAGATAACTATTTGTTGATCGTTAACAGTTTGTCATAAATTGCTTTTGATTGTGATAGTGTGGTTGGTTTGCTTGTTTTTTCTTAACTTTTGTTATAGTGTCTGTGTCACCATTTCTGTCGCTGTGACAACTTTTGCTAACACTTTTTATTTCTAGACACATTTCTCTTTAAAACGACAATAGCGACTAAAAAATATTTCATCATTTATAGAAAAATAAGGTGTGCCATAATTATTACAAATTGATGTTCAATCATAAATATTTTTTTTATGTTTTAATATTGGCTGTCGTACTTTGCAGCCATCAAATGCAGATCAATCAAAGCGCACTGGCTGAAAAGAATATTAACATGCCGATAATTAATTTAATCAAAGTGTGTGTGTGGGTAACCACTATAGAAAATTCAAAGCAAGAACAGCAAAGGAGATAAAATAATATGGAAACTTTTAAATTATTTTAAGTTTTAAATTATAAAATATAAATTGTAAAATACGATTTATATTGCCGTCACAATATTTTTTAATAAGAAACAAAATGTAAGAAGAGAAAAAAATTCTTAAGTGAATGTTTTGATGTCAAATTTCACAAAAAACGATATTTATTGAGCAAATTGAAGGGCCCACTGCATTATATTTTCACAGCGTTCAAAATTGCACTAACCAGCAAATTTTAACTGACAATGAAATTTAGTTTGCTTTACTAGTATATTACTGAAAAACTTCTTTATGATCTTAGTGATAGTAAATTTTCACTGATGTTAAATATCACTGGAATTAAAGTTTTATTACTATTAAATTTTTACCGATTGTTGGGAAAAATATCAGTAATCAATAAATTTTACTAAAATTTTATTTGCATTACCAGCAATAATTTTTCCATTTTTTACCTGCGCTCAAAATGTGCATGTAAATTACTGAAAAAGACTTTGCATAAACGTAAATTTTCCAAAGAAACCAGGAAAACTTAGAAACCAGCAGAATGGAATGCAACATTTTCTTAATCCCTGCATCCATTATCAGCATTTTTTTCTATGACTTTTAAAATGGTTTGTAAAAATTTATTAGTAATAAAACTTAAATCGCAGAATCAGCATGTTTTGCTGAAATTTAATTTGAACTGCAAAATGCTCATCTGTAAAAAAAAACACAAAAACTGCTGAGAAATATACAGAAATACCGAAAATACATGTCTGCCTATTAAAATGTAATAAAATAAGTTTATTTTTTGCTCCTAAAGTAAAAAATATTACGTTTGAGAAAATCAGTCTTAATAGAAAATATGAACGTCTCTTTTTGGTTGCTGCACAAAATCGTATCAATTTTTTCTTTATTTTATTTTGCTAAAATTTTAATAAATAATAAAAACTCGTATAATTTTTGGCAGGAATAATAAAGCCGTAAAAGAAATTGTGCGAAATTTTAGTCTTTAAACTAAATATAATAAATCCGAAAATAAATTATCACAATTAAATTCAAATATATAAAATTCTTAATTATACACCATACGCTTTAAAAAATTTATATTACTCACTCACAATTAATTTGTTTTTCTATTTTAGTTGAAAACAAAACAATAAATTATATAAACATGAAAAAAAACTAAATCTTTTTTTGGACTAAACACTGAAGATTTCAGTGAGGCGTCTCATTTTACGTGCGAACTGTCTGTTACTAGAATTAAGGAAAATATATATTTAGTGTCAGAATGTTTGTTTTTATTTATTTTAATAGCCAGAAAAACTCAAATATTAAAATGAATTTAAATATAGCAAAGGAATTTTCCAAGCAATTTAATGGAGCTAAACGTTAAGCAGCAAAAAGAAGACGAATCAGTAAGAAAATGATTACTAAAATAGAAGCATTGTCAATCTTTCACACTAACATTCGGAATAATTAAGCATGCATAACAACTGACTCCTCGCGCTATGCGCGCTTATTTTAGAAAGTAGAAATAATTCCTTTAAAAAAAGCACAGATAATCAAATACAAATAGAATTTTTCTTTGTTTTTAATTAGATTTATAAATGTAATATAGTTATCGTCTATATTTCAAGAGTTTTTCGCGTTTTTAAATATTGAATCTTTTAAAATCGTAAGTCCAGTTAATTTAAAATATTTGACAATATTTTAAAAAAGTTACCGTAAATTTTTGTTAACTGGCTTAAGGCAGAATTAGTCTTTACTTTTCGTTCCGTGACCAATCAGCTGACAGTATTTGTTAAATGGAAAATATGTATTTGTGGTTTTGTTATTACTTTGATGTTCTGTTCTATTCTGTTCCGTTCGAATCAGTAGAAAATAGAATTCAACGTTAAAATACTTGGAAGTTGTTTGGTGTGTGAGTGCAAAATTGTAAACATACAATTTTTGCCATTGTAATTGTAGTTTATATTTTATTGTGTTGTGTATTGTGCTTTCTTTGTTTATTCTAAACAGCTGATATGTTGTTACAGAAAAACTAAGTCCCAATTCGCACGATGCAAGTATTTAAGCTGAGCTGATTTGGTTGTAGGCAACGGGGTGAGGTAAAATTAAATGAGTACAGACTTGCTTGTACTTGCAATTCGCTTTGCTTCCATATTCGTAAAACAAAAAACACAGATGTGTGTGCGTACATTCATGCAAAAATCTGAACAATTTAAGCAATAAGACTTGTACTGTGCGAACGCTAATGAAAGTTCAAAGAAGAAAATGAAAATAAGCAGTCTTATTTTCTTGCATCGTGCGAATTGGGACTAATTACAATAGTTTAAAAGCAGAAAGGCACGGAACAGAACAGCACCAGAAAGTTAAGACTAATGGGGCCTTTAGAAAAGATTGGACTTATGTCTTTACTAGATACATATGTGTTTTTAAATTGAAAGTTGTAAAAATGACGCATCATTTTTTGTGAGTCCTTTTCCTTTAGGAGAAAAAATTCTTGATGATCTGAGAAATCCTGCCTTCTGCTTAAAAATATTCCCCTCAAAATTGACGTATTGCTTAGCGAAAATTCGATTTTATCCCGTATGTTCTAAAATCCCAAAGCTAAGATTCAAAAAAGCCCGATATGAGCTTAGTTTTTCTATAAATTTTCATGATCCTAAGGCTAGATATAGAGTTCAAAACTTTAGTTCGGTGATTTTCATGTATGATTTGAGAATCTCAGGTGTAATTTTTCTATATTGCGATTTTTCACTTTTTTACTCAAGTTGATAAAGAAATATTATCCGAACGAACTAATCTTTACAAAACCTTTACATACATAAAATTGAAATATATTCTTAAACTTTTTATTCATTCCATCAAAAACTTTCACCTTGTTAATAATTTTTTTTTTAAATATATTTTTCAAGCCACTCCTGTCTTCTTTATAAATGCCTCCGCCTTATTTTCCGTTTTTAGAACATGTAGCCTAAATGACCCAACGGCCAGCAGACCGAACGCCATACAACCAACCATTGTGTTTGATTTTTTGTTTGAACATGGCTTGTTTGAATTGTTTTTTAATCTTCGTATGATAATTTTCGCACATGATTTGAATACTAATGATATTGTCAATAAATATTGTTTGGCATTCAATTGCCGTACACATGCATATTTGTGTTATCGCATGTATAAAAGAGAAATATCAAAAAGTCTGTTTCGAGCCTTTTTCAGTCTTTAACAATCCATTATAATTTTGATTAGACGATACTTAATGTAACAACTAGTTGAGTGCTTCTTCGTTCAAATGTTGTTGCTTTATTGAAATATTGCAATATTATGTTTTAACAATTTAGTTTTTATGATTCTTGTTGTAATATATATAAATTTTTTTTTTAATTTCAATATCCTCTTGTGGCCAAGTTGTTAAGTTTACGAACTTGATCTAAATTACTTATAAATATTACTTACTCAAGACAAGCAGTGCGTTTTAAGTTTTACTGCATATCAACTGACAGCTAAATAACCGGTAATTTATTTTAAGCTTTTTTGTTTACACTGGAAAAAAAAAGAAACTCAATTGGGGGAAAATTATCAAATAACAATAATAATGACTCTGCCACAAATGATCACTTAAGAGTTAATTTTTTAATTTATTTATTGCGGAAGCTAAGTGTTTTTCGTGATAACTATAAAAAGAAAGAATGAAAATTTAGAAAACTATTTTCGACTAAATCGTTTTAAAAGAAACTTTATGCAAATTTTAAGCAAGTTGAAGTTTAAAGATTCATAGAGAAGAAACCAAATCATTAACAAATCACTCGCAGTGAAATAAAAGATAAATCGAAGTTGCTTTAGAGTGGCTTTTTATGATAACGGTAAAATTTTTATCTGATAAAATTTAAAAATCTAAGCAAATTTATATTTACCGTAATGTATTTAACTTGTTGACATACCATCATACCCGTGTACGAGGGTATTTGTCAGCAGCGCTGGATTGATTTAAAAAAAAATGTTTGATATTAAAATTCTCTCTCATCAAACCGCTTTCACGTGCAAAGTTTGACCGTTTAATAGCCGTTTTAAGAAGAAAACCTATATATGAATTCTCCTTTAAGTACATTGATGCATTTAAATTAATAAAAAAAAGAATTTCTTCAAACAGAGTAGTCAAGTAATGCTGTTATCTGTTAAAAAAAATAGTAAAATAATCTCAAAAAATTAAAAACACAACGATAAAAAAACACTTATTGAACACTTATTTATTAGTAAATTTGCTATTAGATGCTGCAATAAACCCGACTTTAAAACAAAACTCATCAAATATAAAATTAATTTAAAACCTTCTTACGTTTAATAAAAAAATCAAACCATAAGTGCAAAATTTACCTTCAATAGCGGGTCAAAGGTTAAACCCATTCATATCAAAATTACGTCTTTTATGGTGCATCTTTAGGGTTTATTTTATATACTTGTCCATAGTTACATATAAACTCCATTTGCAGCGCTATTATAGTTCAGAAGATAAAGCCATAAATGCCAATGTCATGTAAAGAGCACCCTTTAAATAATTACTTTATATTGTTAGTACTTGTTGCTTATGCTATTATAACAATACCTTTATAGCCTCCTTTGAATTTTAATTGTCTGTATACGATGGTTTAAAGATAGCGCCAAAGCTAAGTTTCATACTTGGACATCCTGAAAAAAGTCCTCCTCCACACATTCAGATTTTGTTTCTTCAATTTCAGCCTGAATTGCTTAAATTTGCTTATTCTATTCATCTCTCCTTTTTCCCCACAAACTCAAGAGTTTCGCAACAATAGTTCCAAAGTGTGGACAGGGACTAATACAAAATTTATTTATTAAAATTTTTTACTATAGTGGCCGAAGAAACAGACATTAATTGTGAATTTTAAAGCACTCTATATGATCTTTAAAAATCAATGTCGATGTTGTTGTTTGTGTATAATTTCAGTTTTATTTCAGTTTTTATTTTATTAAGGTATATCTGAAGTCTACACCTTCTGATTTACAGCAACGATTTTCAGAATAAAAATGCGCTCAGTTATGAGTACATTTCCAGGTGCGGTCGAATTTTTAAATAGTCGATTCAATTTTTAAAACAGACAAACTTAAAATCATGTTTTTTAAAACGAGGTTACTTGCAAATTTTTGCTGTCAGTCCATAACGATTCAAAAGCCTGGCTACATACATCAAGTTACATAAACTATTGAGATACCTTTCAATTTTCAAACCCAAAGTTTATAATTATTGTTATGGAAGACCTCTTATTGTTATACCCTTCACCACAAAAAGTATAAAAAGGGTATATCTAAGTTGGTCATCCGTTTGTAGTTTCTACAATATCCATTTTTGACCCCATAAAGTATATACATTCTGAATCCTTATGCATTGCGAATTCGATTGAGCGATGTCCATCTGTCTGTCCGTGTTAGTGTTAAAATCAACTATGCCAAGGCACTAGATGAGCTAGAGAAAATTTAAATACGGTAATTGATCAGACGTAGTTTCAAAAGAGTTGCTGCTTGCCTTAAAATTTTTCCATATAACTTGGAACAATGAAGTAACTCCAATAAAAAAACAAATATATGGAGCGCTAGAGAATTAAAAAATAAGAAAAAACATGAAGTGAAAATATTGGTGCTCGCTCTTATTTGCGAGTCAATATGGGTATCATTTAAAAGCTTTTGAAGAGATCTTTCAGGATCAGCGGCTTCAAGCTTATTTTATGCAGTGGCTTCATAATTAAGTAACATAAAAAAGAATTTGACATCATTTAATAGCAAATGTTCTTGTTTAACAAACAAAATGAATAAGTTATTGCAAAAATCTACTAAAACTAAACTAAAAAAACAAGAAATACTCAAGTTTTTCATCACAAAGCTTATTTTATGCAGAGACATTCTATAACTAAAGCTTAGAAACGGTAACTAAGTGATTTAATATTGAGGGTGGCTGCCCTTATTGTCTATGACAGATCTGAGGCGGTTTGGCATAGATGCGACCAGTTTTTGTGTTGTTTGAAAATTTGTGTTTTCTTATGTTACTTTCTAATATCGACCATAAATTTTCTATGACATTAAGGTCGGGTTACTGTGGTGGTGGATTCATCAAATGTGGACAGTTGGCTCATTTTCTCTGCACTCTCTAATAAGTTACCCTATAAGATATTAAGGTACCTATATTTGCCATTGTTGTTTCAATAAATGTCAAATTTCGAGTACCAGCAGTCGACAAACAGACCCAAACCATAACACTTCGACCACCATGTTTCACTGTTGCTCTTAGGGTTTCTTTTTTAAGCTCCGTATTTGATTTCTTCCAAACATAAGACATGCCATCTGAACCGATTATGCCAAATTTTGACCCACCGGCAAAGATAGCCGTGTTCCAAAATTCTAAATCCTTTGTAACATGTTCTTTGCCGAAACTTAATCTACAGAGTTTGTTTTTCGCGTTGATTAAAGTCTTTTTAAATGTAGATTTTTTCAGGAAATGATTTTTGTTTAATTAGCCTGACCTGACCTGGTGCAAAATACTTTATTAATTTATTGCTAGTTTTGTTTTAGTAAGGATTTAAAATGAAAAATTTACTTTATAAAAAAAGCTGTGAGCCACTGTATATCGTGCTTGTTTTTTTCTTATTTTTTAATTCTCTGTAACCCCAATACTTGGTTTTTTAATTGAAGTTACTGAACTAGATTTACATTTATGGTAAAGTGAACATAAGATTTGGCATAGCCGAATATAGCACTCCAATTCGTTTTAAACTTCCACCGCCATATACTCGAATTATTGGTGCACCCTTTAATATATAAAATTAGATATTGGAAGTTTTTATTATAACTATCATAGTAATCGACACTTTGTTCAATTTTCAAGCGTTTGTCTATAACGGCTCACCTTTAATTTTTGGGTTTATTTTTGTGTTACTTTTTGCTATTAGAATTTATACGCAGTTTTTTATTTTTAAGGTGATGCCCTTTACGGTTCATGATACACGTTAAAAACATGTATGTTTTATGGAAACACACTTTAATCTTTAATATTATAAATTGTTTTTAAAACGGAAGCATAAAATTTTAAATAAAAAAATATATAATCTGTTCAGAAATGACTAAGTTCTTCGGGCTCTCTTCTCCTTTTTTCTCGAATTCGGTTAATAATATTAAATCAGAGATACGCAACGACTGGCCCCGCCTGTAGTATAACGTGATTGTTTCCACATTGTTCAAGGTTAAAAGAAAAATAATTAACTAAAACCTCTTTAAAACGTATTTTTAAGGTCAGCGCAGAAAAATTGAAATTTACAGAAATCGTTTTCTTTTAAATACAATAATAATGTTCTGTTACTAATTTTCCACTAAATATAAATTTTCTGCTTTATAATTTATAATACTTTTACTAGTTTAAATTCTTTAAGCATGACTAGGCTTAGATTACCCAAGATTTTTTTGTTTGATTAAGTTGTAGTATGTTTAGCTGTAATTTAGAAATCGTTCTAAGCAAAAGGTTGAATGGCAAAGTGATCTATTAAGCGATTTAGCTCTCTTAAATCGTTACCAAAAACTGAACATTTTAATTTTTTTAAGATCGATCTGTGTGTTTTAGACAAGAGTAGAACATCAACTTTACTAAAATTCAAATAACAGTGTATTCCGATTTCAAAAAATACTTCCTAATAAAATTAATTTATTTTATTTTAATTATAACAATATTGCAGAAATTTATACTTTCTTAAACTATTGTAAATTTCAAAAATTTCAGGCTTAAGCTACAAATTTTCCAAGACATTTTTATATATTATTTGTTTCACAATATTCAAATATTAAATTCTAATAACATTAAGACTTATAAATACCGCTAAAGCCACAAGTGTTAATAAAAAACACAAAATTTAGTTTTAAAACACAATGATTTTTGTTTTTAGAACTACAGCAATTTATCTATAAATCCTAAATTAAAAAAAAAAAATTTTAAGTGTATTTGATTGCATCTTCTTATTATCACATAATTTACAAACTTACATATGTACACGTATGTATTTACTACATATATTATAATTGTCTTAATTTTTTCTCCTACTTCATGTTTGACATGATTCATTAACATTTCAGAGTCTTCGTTTCAGTTGTAGGACATTTTTCTTGCGGGTTTTTCTTCTACGCAAAAATGGATGAGAAGATTATTTTATCGGAACACGGGTGACAACATATTTATGCCCTGTCCATTTATTTATTTTTGCAGTCTAGTAATTATAAACACTAATCTAATGCATAAAACATATTTTACAAATAAATCCTGGTAGCTTAAGAATAAAACAGCTTTAAACTTGTTTTAAAATCTGTTGTTTTTGTTGTTGTTGTAATTTTTAAATTTCATAGCTGACTGGTCTTGGTAGAAAATAAACGCCCTCGTGTGTTTGTCTTTAATTTATGCCTCAATAGATTGTAGACAAGAAACAGGCGATCAATGAAACTGTGTGTAGACAAACAATGCTGATAATCTGTTGGCGAAATTGCAAAAGTTAGTCGGTCGATCGGTCGGTCAGGTTATGTTGCTGGTTTGGAAAGAAAGCTGAAACGATTAATATAGTTGCTGTTTCATTTGTCTGTTGGTTCCTGTCTGTCCTTAGGCTGCTGCGGGTATTGCTGAAACCACATCGTTAACCGCAAATAATATTTTGTTGCAGTTAAGGCTTGTCGAAGTCAAACATAAAGCGTCCAACATTGAAATGTTAGAAACCAACAAAAAACGTAAATTGTATTTTTTGTTCTTCGGGATTACCTTTGCAGTTTTTGTAACACACATATTAATAAAAACCAGCATAAACATGTGTTGAGAGAACAGTGGAAAAAATGCATCAAGTTTTAAAGTAATAAAAACAAATTTTGTTAACTTGACAATATTTCGACTTGATCTAAAAACTTTAATAGGAAAAACATGGACAAAACTCGTTTTATCCTTAAATCGTATGAAAAAGACAAATTGATTTAATGTATAAGAGAGCTAAAAATATTCCACAAAGAGTTTTTTAGTATGCAAATGCAACTCCGTTGAATGGCAGTTACGAGAAAAAATTTAATTTTACAGGATATTGCAAACTTATGTTTAGGATCAGACTTGAGATAAACTTTAATAGCATCATTGCTAATTGAGTCGTTTAGTTTGAAAGTCGCAGTAGTCACTTAAAAAAAATGTTAACAGCTGCTACAGTGTTATCTTGACTGAAGTTTTTTTTGAGCAAAAATAAGCATCCTGAGATAATAAGTGCAAGTACGTCCTCTTGGAATTTAGCATCAATGTGTATTAACTCAGAAGCACTTTTTTTTTTTCATTGAAGTTAATTTCGCAGACAAACTGTGCAATTTATTCTCCTGAACTTAAGTTGTATCAAACTTCAGCCTACATTTTGTCTGACCCAGAACTGTATTGACGATTGTGGGACCCTTTGCTTAAAAAAAAAAAAAATATTTAAACCTTACTTTTCATACCAAATTGAAGTTACTCACACATATGACTCGCAAGTAAACTCGACTAAACAGCGCATATAACTAAAAATAATATAGCAGTGATTAACAAGAAAACTGCCTCATTAGGACGTCCTTAATATGTTTATTGCAGAATTCGATGACTTAATTACACATGCATTACACCGAAAATAATTTTTCTCTCTATTAAAAGTTTTATTTGTTTTCAGTTTGAAATTTAATAAAAATTTTAATTAATTTAATTATTTCTTTTGTTTGTTTGTTCTTTATTTATCATATATTATTGCTTCAACTAAATATTTTTTAATTAAATATTAAAATAAATAAAAATGTAATTAAGCTTTTCTGTGTAGGTTATGAATTGAACAATAATTTTTGTACTGTTTTTTACAAAATATTTGTTCAATGAAACAAAATTGGCATTAACCATTAATTGATTGATTACCCTTAATATGTCATGCAAATTATTTTAGTATTAAAAAAATAAAAATTACGACAATATTTGCCAACAACATAAGTTTTAGCAAAGAGATTAAATTTCTGAAGGAATTAAGTGAAATTAGGTCATTGACCCTGATTGTACTGATTATGAAATTGTATAATCCCTTAAACGTATCATGTTGCTTTGAGCAAAAATTAATATATCCATTTTTTATTATATCTATCCACGTGGAATTGTATCTCTCCCACTGTTTGGTTGCATGTTTAAATGATATCAATGAACTTTGTCATAGCGAGCCATAAATTGTAAGATCTTGTGTCATTAAGCAAGTAAATAAAACGGGATTTCTAACCATATTATCTTGTGTTAATGGAGGGTTTGATATTATTACAATTTTTCTTTTCTTTTTTTAGATTTTTATTATTCGAACTAACAAGCCAAACAACATTTGTTTCAATCAAGAGAGAATATAGAAACAATTACGCCAAATGGACAAATGTCTAAACAAACATGCTAACAAGCGAGTCAACAAGTCAGACAGACAAACAAACAAGGAACTACTAGAATCAAACTTCCATAAAAATAAAACTAGAAAATTGCACAGTGTGTTTAATAGCGTTGAAAATATAAACAAAACGCAAGCAAAAACTTAAACTTGTGCCCGGCGTTTAATTGTTATGAGACAAAACAGTTGTAGTTTTTATTATTTTTTATAAAAACGGTTGATTGCGTTTATTCTATCGCTTGACTGTGTGTTTGCTATTCTTTTCATTTTTTGTTGTTGTTGGCGTTGATGTTGCAACGTCAGATTCTAGTTTCTATATCATTTAGTAGAATTTTTTTTTTTTTGCAAGTAATGCTGAACCATTAACAACAAAAATATTTATATGTTTTAAAATAAATTTTAACACTAATTGTTACTACAGCATACATATAAACTGTTGCTTTGTTAATGCATTTTTGTTGTTGTTTATTTTCTCTCATAATGGCCAGTGGTGTGTGTTAATTGTAAACCCCACAAAGTAGAATTTTTGTTAGTGTTTCAAGTTTCGTTTTTCCCGATAATTTTTAGGAATACAAATTTTTTTAATTAACTAATAATTAGACCAATAAAAATTTCCTGTATTAATGAAAATAAAAATAAAATATTCTTCACATCATATTTTCATATAAAATAAAAAAGTTTTAAATTTTTGATTTCCTAACTTGAGAGACAGACAACGAAAACATCAAAAGAAAGCTATTTTTTAACTATAGTGGAGAATTAGTTAAACTGCCTCAGGCTGTGTTCAACATCTATTAAAGCAATTAAATTTTGTGAATAAGAATATGTGGACTATTCATAATCAATCAATATTAATTTGGTTAGATGGAGTTAAAAAAAATTTAAAGCTGTTCTTCTTCTTATTGAATATCTCGAAATAACTTGTTTGAAATATTTAAAGGTCATCAATTTGTTTAAATTTTTTCCTTTATAGTCAACTATTGTTTAAGTAGTTTGTGTTCTTGTTTTTATTTTAGTTTAAGAAAAACTTAAAACTTTTAATTCTTGTTTTTATAAAATTTATTTATTTTTAAAATCGGGTAAATTTTTACCACTTTTGAGAATATGAATTAAAATTTAAAATATTGAACAAATATAGTTTTTCTTGAAAAAAAAATTTTTTGATAAATTTTCATAATTATCTTCAAAGAAATACTGCAAATTTCGAATTGTTTCATGTACAACTATGTCCCGCATAGATATTTTGTGCTAATCAACTTTCTAAAGAAAGTTTAAACAAATCGGCATTGTTTAACACTTGCCACATATTTTTTTATGTTTATTAAATGTTTTTAATGACATTTTTTTATTTTCCATTAACTCTCTGCAATAAAAAAATATTACTGAAAAGTATTTGCTATAAAAAATTGAATTTTTTACTTTTATTTATTTAAATTAAATTTTCTTATTGCAATTACAATTCGTTTTTTAAGTTTATGATTATGGCTGGAAAGCCGGATATTTAAGTATTTCACTGGTCGCTTAAGCCGTATTATCAGGAAATCTTAATTAAAACTTTTAAAGAGTAAAAAAACATTTTTTTAATGTATAAAAATTTCATAGACAACATGAGAATTGTTTTTGAGTAAAGTTTCTAACTTAAACTGCCAACAAACAAACCAAGTTTTTATTTGATCTTGCATTCCACAATATGGAAGTTACTTGTACAAAATTTTAAGAACTTGCTATTACGGTTCCCTGGATAAACGTTTTACTTTGTATGGGAACTGCCCCGCCCGCTTTTTATACATTAAACCACTATTTCGCTAGAATATGCATGCTAATAAGAAAGTTTCTTAAGGAAAAATTTAGAGTTCTACGTGTTATAATTTTTGGATTCACGATGGTTATATTTTTACGTTGTATGGAATGTACAACACCCACTGTTTCAATTCAAAAAATCTTTTCTTCAGCTTTGCATATAGCAGCGGAGTTACTTCTGCAAAAGCTCAAAATATTAATTATTTACTTTGCCCATTTTTCCAATCCAGCCAAATGTTTTGTAAAAATTTCATAAAGATCGGTTCACAGAGGTACTTTTTATCTATAAATGGATTTTTTTTCAAGATAAAATTCTTTTCAGAAAGTGTCTTGCGAATAATTTTATTGGGAGTTTATAAAATTTTGTCTTCAGAAGAAACCCTAAAAACAAGTTTAATTCTATGAACTTGTGAATTTTGTTATAGAATTTCAGTCATTATCATACGAAAAAAGGCAAAAAATAGTTACAAAATTTAATACGCGGCATATCCGAATCGTTTGCTCTCTATTATAGGTTTAGGTCAAACAGAAATACGAATTCCAAAAAAAAAAAAAAAAAAAAAAATCTTAATTTTTATTATTTAGGGTTATCTTAAATAATCTAAATTTTTATTCAATACCGTTATCTTTAATATGACACAACTTAAAGTTTGCACTGTTATTTTTTGCCCTGAACATTTGTATATTTAATTTTTAAGCCAGAATTAATTTGTAAAAAAAAATCCTAAAATTAAGTATTAGCGAATTTTCGCTTTGAATACCAAACTGATAAAACATAACAAATTTATGTTAATTATAAACTGGTTTGTAGAAATATTTCAAAGACTTAAATCACCAAAGATTCAAAATAATTATTAACAAGAACTGTTTTGATATCTATTTTATGATCATGTAAAGTCTTTACAAAACTCTGAAATGCTGTTATTTTAATATAACTACATTCAGCGTTTTGTGTTTTAAGCAATCAACACTCACAACAACGCAAATAATCCCTGTAAGAAGTTTTAAGTGATCGCTAAGACTAAAGCGTAACTAGAAATGATGTCATGCTTTACATTATTATACAACTGTTTTTAGCACAAAGCGACGAAAATGAAATATTTTGGAAAAAAAAAATTCTCTATTTCGAAAAGGCTTTCAACCGATTGAAACTAAATTGCACATGTTTCAGAAGAGTATAAGAACTTTAGGTTTGAGCTTAAGCTTTCTTTGGAGCAGCGTATTAAGAACTCGAAATATATGAGGCTTCAGACGAGCTCTTCAAAATTACGTATAAATCGTAAAGTTATTGTCTATTAAATTTTTGATAGCACGTTTAAAGAAAATTATTAATAATGCGAATAATCGAGCAATAACTAAATTATAAACCTTTACACGGGCAATTTTATATTCAATCGACTGACAACTTATATACCCTTCACCGTCTACGTAAATCTAGTTTAGTAAAGTAGCTCCTTTCCTTTATTGCGGTGACAGAGAATTAAAAATAAGAAAAAAACATTGAGTAGTTTATATAATTTTACATAAAAATGAAACCAGATCTTAATGGGTTAAGCATTTTTTATTTTTAGTATTTATTTAAAGATGTCTTCAAAATCTTTAAAATGGTACCCATGTTGACATTTTAAGAAAATTCAAAATTTCAGAGCCCCGTAACAATAACAATATGGGCGAGCGCAAATTTTTTCACTTGATATTTTTTTTCTTGCTTTTAATTCTCTAACGCCCTATATATTTATTTTCTTGATAGGAGTTACTTTATTGTTCCAATTGACATGAAAAAATTAGAGACAGGCGTGGTGTTTTGCCTGCTGCCTCGAATGACATGGACCGATCGTGCTGATTTCCAATAGCACCTCTTTCGAAACTATGTCTAATCGAATGAAATACTTATTTTTTTCTAGCACATCTAGTGCCACGGCAAACTTGATTTCAATACTAACACGGACAGACGGACAGATGGACAGACGGACATCGCTCAATCGACTTCGCTATGTATAAGAATTCAGAGAATTTATACTTTATGGGGCCGGAAATGGATATTGTAGAAATTACACACAGAATGACAAACTTAGTCATACCCTTTTTCCACTTTTTGTGGTGAAGGGTATAAAAACAAAAATCATTCAAACAATCAATTATATTTTCTATTGAAAAATATCGCATAAAACTCAAGTATTAATTCTTTTAAATATATGTATTCAAATTAAGTTTTTTTATTCGGATAATATATTTATAGATATGTTAATTGTGAATGTTAATACTATGGTATTGTCTATTTCGTTGGCAACTCGATTAGAATTCAAAATATCTGTTTACCGCTTTGTCTAGTGTGCAAAGGAACACTAATGTTTTTATGTTTAAATAATAACTTTTTTTGTTATACACACTCACCCATTTAAACTATTAGGAATACAACTGTTCTGGCTAAATTTGAAATAATAAATGTTGATTAAAATAGAATTGTATCAAGTTGCTTAAACTGAGTTTTTAATTCAAATGTATGCAAACAAATTAATTGCAAAAAAGATGGAAGAGAGAAGCATATAAATTTTTTTTTGTTGTGATAGAAATTTTAGAAACTTAATTGGGTTGAAAAATAGGAAAAACTGTAACACAAAAACATTTTTACTGGCTTTGTAATACAAAATGTTTTAAAAATATTTTTATTTACCGATGTTACTAAACCAAAATACTTTCGCCAACTAACGTGAAAATAAATAGTAGTAACTTAATCAAGTGATGTTTAAAGATCTGTAATATAGTAACTTCATTTTTCCCACAAAATGTGGTTTACACTTGGGATAAGATCTGGGTTTTAAATCAAAAATTAATTTTTTTACGTGCAGTCCGAAAATTAGTATCATTGCAATACCATGATATTAATGATGAGTGATTTTTTTGAAAAATCTCATCAAAATAATCTCATGAATTGATCTGTCAATTGCATGCACACAATTTTAAATAAATGCTCTTAATTTTTTTTTACTAAAGTTAATCCCAGTTGTGTAGACATTGAGAGGTTTTAGGCATTGTTTACATTTTTCTCGTTGTTGTATTTTTCCTTTGCAAAAAAGTTTATATGTTCAAGTGAATTCTTTTATTAATATTCAGCTTTTATTTGCCGTTAAAAACTTTTATTAAAAAAAACTGTTATTAATTTTTTTTGTATATAAAATGTTTTGCATGAACAAAAATAAAATAAGAACAATTTTACAAAATTTCACGAATAACAAAATAAAAATAAAAAATGAGAAAACATTACCCTGTGCTTTAATTATTTTACTTTTAAAAATAATAAAAAACAAAATAAAACTGTTTCAGATTTAAGAATAAATTAACTTAAATTGAATGACACTTGTTTAGTTCACACTAGACAAATATTTGACGAAATTAGTGTAGCAAATATTTATAGAGTAAAGAATTTTTCTTCCTAAAATAAAAAAAACAATTTGCTATAAATAATCAAAAAAAAAAAATAATAATAATAATAACGATTTGGGAAACGAAGTTGCGCTTGTTTTGTCAATTATTTTTCTAGTCTAAACTAAGCGTCAAATAGCTCGTTGCTGGATGCTAATTTAAATAATGAGCCACTTGAACTTTAGAACTCTCAAATAAACGCTTTCTTTGCATTTTTACAAATGACATTTGACGAAAAGTTTTGTTAAGTACATTAAACTTAACCACCCATGATTACTATCAATTTCAAAAAGTAGTCATAGCAGAGAAGGCACATGTTATTAATAAACAAAACCACCTATTTCAAATTAAATAAATGTTTACATTTCATCAATCAGTTACATTTTAATCAACACTTTGTTATCGTTCTGTGGCAACCAAAGAAAAATTTAAGATTCCATACCAAAAAACTTTCTCTTTTAAACATTATTTTATCACCAATAATAATTTATAAAAATTTCAAGAAGTCATTATATTCCAAGGAAAATTTTAGACATAAAAAAGTAATTTGATAAGCAAAGTAACGATACATTTTTTATCATATGGAACAAATCTTAGCAATTAAGATATTAACTTTCCAAAATGTATTTACGACCAATATTTGGGCTTAGTTAGGATTTTTTTAAGTGTATTTATTTGCATTTTTTAGTTTTTTTTTTATGAAATATTAAACCCCATGTCCCTGCTGTCAATGTTTCTTTATACGATTTCTCCCACTTGAAACAGTTTAACTTATACAATCATCTAAATGCTAAAACAAAACACACTCCCTTCAGTTAGAGACAGATGAATTTTGTCAAATACTTTTCACAGACAAACAAAATCATTTACCAAAATACCACCGAATTAATTATAGAAAACAAAAACAACAAACATACAAAAATAAAATTTCGTTGTTTTTAAAGGGAAAAATTTTAAATGTCTTTTGTGTTAACGGAGACAAGCTGACATTTGAAGTGGTCTGGGATTAAGTTGCAAGTTCTAAAGAATCTTAGGTTCACAGTACGTGATAAATTTTATATTTCACTGATACTTGAACATGACCAGGAGAGAAAAAAAAGTAAAGCGAAAAAAAACACAATATCATAAAACGAAATATGACAAATGAAAAAGTATTAAATAAATCAACAACTTGCGTTGAACAAGACCATTATTGAAATAAAAAAAAAAAATTAAGTGTCATTTTAATGCGTTAAGAAAATTTATAATTTTTTAAAAATGTAAATAAATAAAAGAGAATTAAATATTTGTTGGCTTCTAGGCTTAAGACTGGCTGGCAACAATACCTTTTGCCTGCCTGTTTTGTTTCCAAACAAACACTGACACCGCCAACTTTAGACAGTACATATGAATGTGACCAAACGTGCCTCAGGCCTAAAGGCTTTTTATTAAAATTCATTTTAAGTAATTACCACATGTACACATGTATGTGGCAAAAATAAAGAATACAATTAACGAATACTTTAGTGTGCTCGGCACAGCTCGGTACAGCTTAACTTTGTTTTTGTTTGTTTTCTGTTGCATTCTGTTATTTATTAAATAAAATTCATATTTAATATTTATTATAGATTCAAAACCACACTTTTACACTTTAATTGTTGTTTTAATTTAAATATCGTTGTGATCTTTTCAAGCCTATGACTATCAGTTGTCTATAATTATAAGCGATTAAATACATATTTGCCTCACAATAAATTGATAAGAGCTTATTGTACAAAAAAAAATATAAACACAAATGTTTATGACATTTCCTAGTTCCATGGCGATTTATTTAATGCAGCTTTTTTTCCCAGAGATTATAACAAAGAAACTAAAACCCATATTTATTGCAGGTATAATTTTTCTTAATTTGCATGCAACACAAAATTAAAATATCTTTTCATAACAAAACGTCGAAGGTTTTTGCTAAGAGTAAATTAAAAAACTAAAAGCAGACATCTGTGGCTTTGAACTTATAAATGAATCTTTTTTTCTATTTTAAATACTATAATTCCAGTTTTCAGCTTAAAAAAAGTAAAACTTTTGACATTTTTATAATTGCATTTTTCTCATTTTTGACAACCGCGTTGGTGGCTTAAAGTAATTGAAGTGAAACTAAAGCTTTAAGCCAATTCTGTATGCTTTAATAACTTTCTAGCTTGAAGGAGCTAGTGTGATATGAAGTAGAGCTAAAAAATTCTGAAATCAATTAAAGAAAATAAATTTTGGTTTTATATCTGGTTTAACGGTATTATGGGGGCTTAGCTGATGTATCATCATCGGGACCAGGAAGGATCACTTTCTTTTTGAGGTGTGGTGGGTGGTTCACTGCCACACACTCTGTTATTGTGACTCAATGGCTTAAGCGCACAGCTTGGATAACAGACCTCGCTGGCAAGTTCCTTCCTGCTTCTCTTAGTTTTCTGTATCTCTCATTTTTATCATTTCCTCTACGTCCTATCTATCTTTCGTTCTTCTTTTCTTTTTCTTCTTTTTTTTTTTTCTTATTATAAAGGTAACACAAAGACTCCAACAAGTGGACCCAATATTTGTTTTGCTTAAAGACATCAATATTTGTTTTGCTCAAACACTGATACACTAAAAAATGCTGATTTTTAAACTAAAACAAGTTATAATTAAAAAACCACAAACCACATTTTGAGTGTTTTTATTTTAATTGTATTCTAAGTTGTACATTCCGCTGAACAGCGGACGTTTGCTATTTTGTTTGCAAAAAATCCTAAAAAAAAAATGCCTTGGAATATTTTTATTTTACATACGCTTTAGAAGTTATCTTTTTTATTTAGATGTTTGTTTCCAGACTTTCTGAAAAATACAAATGAGTGAAATAATATTCAGATTTACAGAAAAACATGTGGAATATCTCTGAAACTATGTTTATCCCTCGTAGTTTATTAAAGCTTTTAGCAGAAATACTTCAAATATGAACGTTTAAGACTTATATCACTGACACGAAAGCTTGCCCTAAGCGAAGAATATACAAAAAGTATTCAGGAATATGTATTGCATAAAAATAACTCATGTACTGTTTTTGTATTACAGATGATCAACTCGTCTAGAAAATTTATTTGGAAATAACTCAAAAAACTAAAGGTGCCGTCAGATTAGCCAAATATTTGACCCAAAAAGCATAACGACTATTTTTACAAATGTTAATTCAATCTTTCCTGACACGTATCACTACAGACAATGATTTATAATATAATAAATTTGATATCTTACCTTTTATATTGATTAGAATTTCATACATTTTTTTAATAAGTATTTGAGAAGGACAAACAATTTTCCATTATTTAGTAGTTACGTCTTTCTGGTGAAATATTATGCTAATTTGACCGTTGCTTAAGCGACTTTTATAAAAAAAATTTACACGGGGTATTTGATTGTAATGCAGAAACAGCATATTAAAATTTAAACTACTTTGTTTCCAATTTAGTTTCATAATTTTACCAATATACTTATTTACATTACAGAATTTTCCGATATTTTTAAAAATTCTCAATGTATTGGGGATTAATTAAATACTGATCGGGAATCTAGGAACATTAAGGTTTTTGAAAAACGAGAATTTTTTTTAATTTTAAGGTTAAATATTTAAGAGTAAGAGTGCTATATTCGGTTGTGCCGTCTCCTATATACTCTTCACCATCTAGGTAAATCTAATTTAGTGAAGTAATTCCAATTAAAAAATCAAATATTGGGGTGACAGAGAGTTAAAAAATAAAAGAAACGAATCAAATATTGGGGTGACAGAGAATTAAAAAATAAAAGAAACAAATATTTAAGTACTACATTTATATAATTTTACATCAAAATTTCATCGGCTCTAATTTCGTATTTCCTTAAAGATCTTTTCAAAACTTCAAAATGATACCCATATTGATATTTTTTCTTAATGATGTTTTTTCTTATTTCTCTATCGCTCCATGTATTCGTTTTTTATTGGAGTTATTTTATTGTTCGAAATGATCAAAGGACATGGACCGATCATTTCCACTAAAAGTTAAAAAAGAGTATAAATAAGTTTGTAATTTCTACAATATCCATTTCTGACTCCATAAAGTATAAATACTCTGATTTCTTATGCATTACGAAGTCGATTGAGCGATGTCCGTCTGTCTGTCCGTGTTAGTGTTGAAATAAACTTTGCCAAGGCACTAGATCAGCTAGAGAAAATTTAAATACGCCAACCGATCAGACATAGTTTCGAAAGAGTTGCTATTGAAAATCTCCAAGATCGGACCATGTCCATCGACGCAGCGGGCAAAACACAACGCCTACCTCTATTTTTTCGATATCTTTGAAACAATGAAGTAACTCCAATTAAAAAAACAAATATAAGAGGCGATAGAGAAAAAATTGGCGCTCGCCCATATTTCCCGGGTTACGGGCCTCTGAATTTTTCAAATTTGTTAAAAATATAATAATAGGTATTATTGGAAAGCTTTTGAAAAGATTAGAAAGTGCTAAATTTTTTTAAATGCTTAACACGGTGACATTTATGTAAAATTTTATTTAGTACTTAGTTTTTTGTCCTTATTTTTTAATTTTCTGTCACCCTAATATTGTGTTTTTATAGTGGCTTTTATACTACATTTACACTAAACTACATTTACATACCTGGTAAAGGGTATATAAGATTCGGCATAGCCGAATATAACGCTCTTACTTGTTTCTTTTATATTAAAACGTTTTTCAAACTTGTAGGCAGAGGATTAAATTCAAAATTTGACCTAAATAAATATGTCCACAAGTAATAACAGCTAAAGTCGAGCTAGGAACAAATTGAGTTATTGCTAATATTATACTTCTAACACTCAAAACTGTAATGCAAGTTAAATTTATCTTTGTAGCTTAAAAACTGAGTATTTTTTACCTTTAAATCCAAACAGCTAAAGTCGATATTCCCTTAATATTAAAATTAAAAATGCTGTTGAAAGCTTCCAAAAAACGAGTTAAGCTGTTATTGCTTGTGACCACGGATATGCTGTTTCTAGATTGTTCTTAAATAAAAAATAATATTGACTTCGTAAAAAACTCGAAACAAAAACTTTTATTAATTCCATTCTCAACACTGTAAACATGACTAAAACCAATTTTTTTAATTAATGTCAAGTGTTTTGTTTAAAATGGTCACTTAATTAGGCACAGACATATTATATCAATAAAATGAGCATTCAAGACGAGTATAACCTTTAATATATAATAAATCTTTTTGTATCTTTATACTTCAATCACTATATTTTTATATTTTTTTAAGAATCGAACCTACTCGTGCTATCGAAAAAGCGAGGTAAACGGATATTTTTAGAGAACAGAAATGTTGTAATATGGAGTGCAGCTGAGCAGTTTTTTTTGCTCCTCCAGACTTTACAGATTGGACCAGAAATTACTCTTTTGCCTTAAAAAACAATTCTTCTGCAGTATTTGAAGTTGTATAGAATATCATTACGATGACGTTAATTAGATTTTGATCGCATTGCAAATTTAGAAAAATTAATTAAGGCGTATAAATTATACTTTGATTTAAGTTTAATTCCTCTTTAAGATTGCTTATCTTGATTGGGGTTTTTTTATACATAATCGTTTTTGATATTCTCATAAATTATTTGTCATAAAAAGCAATAAAATAAAAATTGAAAATTCTTCTGACCTAAATATAATTGATTAAATGAGTTTTATAATCAATGAACGAAGCAAAACGTATACAAAATAAACACTTTGAACTTTTCTTGCGCGATTCTTTATTTTGTTAGTGTGAGTGAGAAGACGATTGTAGAAGGTTACGTTGGAGTGTATTTAGACAGGGAAAGCTTAATTTGCATAGAAATAAGTTTATTAAGTGGAGAGGACAGGGACCGATGCACAGAACTTCGTGAGCTTTCACATTGATTTGGTTTTGTCATTCGCAAGATCAAACACATAAAAGAATAAACAAAAAATTACGTTTTTAAACTTAAACTTATTTCTCTAAACAATGAAAACAAATTTATGAAGTAAATTTTGATTAGTTTCATGTTCTTTTAAATTACTTTTCGTTTTGTTTTTCATTATTTTAGCAAAAGCAAAATGTTAGCAACCAAAGCAGAAATTGCAGAAAGGAAATTTCTACGTATAAACGCGAATGTAATTTCAAAGAGAATTCAATTGAATCGTGGAGGCGACTCTCTATTTTAAATCTATTTTATTTATCCTTTATTATTTATGTTTTTGTTTAGTGAAAAAATTTTCAACATTGAACTATTTTTTTCAATAACGTCTTTATCAATATAAATTAGGAAATATATATTTTTTGGCCAAATACAAATAACCTTTAATTTTGTAAAATACAGCGATAATTTCTTATCTAATAAAAGCTAAACAATATAAATACAAACATTTTGATAACATCTGTCTTTTATTTTGACAACAAATAATTAAAATTAATGTTTGGTTTTTTTAATAATATTGTTGATTCGATGGTCAAGTTGAAAAATTTTGATTAAAAAAACGATAAAATATTCTAAATTGTGGAGTTTTATTGTTTTGTACATGAGACAAATTTATATTTTTAGTATTATTTTTTTTTTTTGGGTTATATTTAGTTTCTAAGAAATTTTGAATTCGATTATTATGCCTGCGTAAATTGATAGTCCAAAATTGATTTATCTACTATTTGTGTTGCAAGTAACTTCCTGCTACAATTTACTAAGATTTGTTGTACTTTGAAACTAGCTTAAGGTTTTATCTAAATAATGTTGAAAACCAAAAAGTGTAAAATACAAAGATTAATTTAAAAAATGTATTTAAAAAATTTATTTAAATACATTTATTTAATAGGACCAGCACTCATAGAACCCCTACTAATGCAACATATTGTGCCAGAGCTAGGAATAAAGGTTGTGGTAGGGCGGAGGGAAATATTCGCCTCAAAAACAAATTTGCTCTTAATGCCTAGGTGCCTTGATCCAAATAAACTTATAGTAATTAGAAAAGGTTAATAAGTAAATTAATAATTAAGTCATGTTTTGAAAAAAATAGAATTTTGTTGACGTATTCGTGTAACCACAGCATTTTTATCCAGTGGACAACTGATAGTCGATACACCGTTACCTTATTTATAAAAATTGAAAGAATATTAATTATCAAAATACTTTAAAAATTTATTGATATTTCGATATAACATTTCCACACGCAAGAAAATTTATTTTTAAATCGTTTAGTGCCAACTTATGTTAATCCTGTTTTAAATCTAAACGGAATATTCGAAATTAAATTTTGAAGACAGCAATTTTAACGCATGTTTTTGGTATTTTTAAATGATATACTTAGAGCTTAATGTGTTCCTGATATCCTGATATCGGGAGGTTTTTAGAGTCAAAAGTATGTAGATACATTTATGAAAATTCTACTACAAAGCTTCATAAAATTAGACATAATCCCTCCTTCTTATATAGATTCAGGATGTATGAGAAGGATATAAGCCCAGCCACATTATGTGTGTCGTCAGCAAAAATTGGCTTTATTTTTATTCTTGTTAAAGCGGATGAACTGCGGTTTAAAATAAATGAAAAATTGAGCCAGTGACGCTGCCTGAGGGATTACCGCTTCCTCTTTTTATGATATATAAAGAAAGAGAGTCTTTTAGTTTTATAACTTCTCTGCAAAAAAATGTGTTCAGAAAGAAAATACTCTAATTCATATAGGACGTTTTCCTCGTCAACATCAAAGCCCGTTTTTGAAGTAAAGGTTATAAACGACAGTATTTTATGTTTTATATTTTTTAATCGAATTTTACGATCGCAATTTACTAGCGGCAATATTGCGCTTACACATTCAAGTAATTTCCTGTTAGTTTCCTTTCCACAATAAAGCAATTTTCAATGTAATAGACATCTCGAAAAATTCTTTATTGTTTTCACAAGAAAGTAAAAATTCATTTCCGAAATATCGTCAAAGCGAAAAATGCAGAAACTGCTTTAGTTGTTGAACTAAAAAAAAAAAATTTGGAAAATAAAAGGCCTGTACGATCAAGGGTTTATATCCTATAAAACTTGATATGAACGCCATAAGTAAATTAGTTTTTTTTTACTTTTGCCTGCATTCATATTTTCTAATAGTTCAGACTTACCAAAAATATAACATGCACAATTTATAAAAACAACAAAATGCAGAAATTTTTGTTGTTTTGTTGTTTCTAATGTCTTGATGAATATTTAATGAAAAAATATTGCGCTTGACTTTCTCAAAAAATTTACATATTTACGCCCAAGGCGCATCTACTGAAAATCACGTGGTTTCTGTATTAAAGTACATCCATATGGCTGTTTCATTATTGGTGCATTTTGTTTTTATTTTGTTTAGAGACTGTAGCATAGGAATTATAATTTATTTTGTGATTAACACTGATGATATTAAATGTTCTCTAATCAATTTTATATTAAAATTTTTTTACTAAATAAGTTAATCATACAATAAATATTAATTAATTGAATTTGGATATTTTATTATCTAATCATATTGTAAGAGTGCACTTGAGTGTTAGTAAAAAACGCTATTTAAAGACCTTGTAAAAACCAACATTTTTTAGTGTTAATTTTAATTTTAAATGTCACTGAAAAATTACTAAATGAAATCTGTCCTTGATAATCGGGTCTTGCCGAATTTAGAATTTTTTTGTTTTTGTTTGCCCCGATCAAGATTTGAACCGTGAATATTATAAATGAAATAAAATTTACTTTTTCAGCTTTAGGTTCGTCTTGTTCATTTGTTTTTGCTTCGTACTAACCATCGGTATGGCCACTAGATGCAATTTATATTTTTAATCATTCGTATTTGTTTGCTCAGAACATTGTAGAGTTTCAGAGAGAGCATCGAAGAAATGCTTTGAGTTATGTGTGGACTTCGTCTATACAATTTAATACTGATTAGTTGGTTAAATGTATGATGTTTACAATTTACACAACCTAAGGCAGATAGATGCGAAAAATGCTGATGAAGGATGTAGCAATCCCGAAAATGCTGCATTACATTCTGCCAGTGTCTAATTTTTCTTGTTTTCTTTGTAAAACGTCCGCATATATTTGTAAGTAATTTTTCTTTCTAAAATTTTTTAGAATTCAAATTAAAAATAAATCAATTATTTGCTTTTAGCAATGAAATTTACACTTTTTTGGCGCAATAATTTCTTTAAATAAAATAAATCGAAGCGCAGTCTATCAAATTTGTTTAACAATAATCTGATATTTTTATACCCTTCACTACAAAAAGAAGAAAAAGGGTATATCTAAATTTGTCATTCCGTTTGTATTTTCTAAAATATCCATTTCTAGATTTACCTTCATGTTTAAGAGTATATCGGATACGGCATAGCCTTATATTGCTCTCTTACTTGTTTTTGTGTGTGTTTGTTTTGTTTGTATGTTTAATATCACTGTGTGCCTTAAGTGCGGCATTTACAAAAATAAGAAGTAATTTTCTTTATTCATCTTGGCAAATTTGGCTTAAATTTTTATCAAGCGTAACATTTTCGCAACTATTTTCTTTATTTTTTCAGACTTCACCAACAATACTTTTGGTCACTTAAGCTTAGTGTGTATCCAATTTTGTTTATTACGTTTTTTTCGTCTATATCACATCTTTGTCGCCTAAAATTTCTGTCTTAACACATGTAAGCTTTTTTGCACTTTATTCGCTGTAGACGAAACCTCCACATCGAGTTTTGGGAGAATATGTCATTAACTTTTTTTTAACCATTTAAATTTCCATACATTATTTTCTACAAACAATTCATACTTTGATATTTTTTAATAACACAGGCAGCAAATAGATTTTTCTTATTACAAATGTTTGTGTGTATGTGTGTATATGGAAAATTTTCAAGCAAGCCAGGTAATACTAGACATTAAAATTTAATTGACTTAAATAATGCTGTGATTTAGAGACAAATTGAACGTATAGGTATTTGAAATAATATCTAATATCTTTGTGTTTGTGTATGTATATATGTACGTTTAAATGGTTAGATTCACTTTATCATATTTTAAAAACAAACCTTAAATGTTTGCATGTTTTATTAACAGCTGAATTTTTTTTAAATAAATATTTATCTACTACCGAAATAAAAAAGCTTCCGTTTACTAAAAGCTTATCATATGTTGAATAATATAAATTAAAATGTATTAATTAGAATTTTATAACAGTATGATGGCTGCTGTAGAAAAGAGAGTAAGGGGTAATAATTATATCCTAAAAATAAATAATTACAAATCAAAATAATATAAGCCACCAAACAGCTAGACAACTACTTTAAAGCACTTGCACGAAAATAGGAATATAAAAAATGTTTGAAAGTATTCGCTAAAAGTCAATTCAACTCGTTTAAAGAATTTTGTTTACAATTAAAATAACTGTGGTAAAGCTAAAAAAAAACTGTCGTCATGATAATTGTACATTTTTTCACAATTCCAGGAATTTAATTACTTATTTAATCGTCTACAGCCATAAATTTTGGTTGGGTGAATCACACAAAACTACATTTTTAATAAAGGAAATTTACATCTTTGGATTGTGCAAACAATACCATTTCATTTATTAAAATAGCTTGTGTCAAATAATTTTTATAAAGTGTTCAACGTTATTTAATTTGTTTTTATTGTCATCGAAAGAAATGGAAAGAGTTAAACAAGCCTTTTTATCAGGCTTTTAATAACGTTTAATAGCTTTCATTTTTCATTTAAATTTTAAAAGTTTTTCTTTAAAATCCTACCATGTATCGGCAACTTGGAAAGTGTAAAGTTGTTTATTAGCAAAAAAAATAGTTATTCCATAGAAAAAACCACAAATAACATTTTTTTTTTCATTGAATCCCACATACCTTTTTTTATTGCCCACTTTAGACACTGTGTCAAAGATTTAATTAAAAATTCGCATCACTAAAGCAAAGTATAATACTTTCTCATCTGATTTTTTTTAAGTAGAAAGGCCCTACGCACATAACTGAAAACTTACAGGAGAAGATAAAAACTTTATAGAAGCATAACAGAAATGTGATATTTAAAATACAAATGCTTGTAACATCGTTATATTTCTTACTATTTAAATAAACTTTCGTATGAAGTGTATTGGAGTTACGAAAAAGCTCTAGTGAATAAAAAGTTAAGGCCTTTCTACAAGAGATCCACGATATACACTAACCTTGTGTTACTTAAGAATTTGCCTGATTTGCTTATGGCAAAAAATTACAGTTTAAATTTTTTGAACGCCTTGTTTCAATTTTTTCAGTTCAAATTTTCTAGGCAAATTAAAAAAAGATGTAAAAAATCTAAACTGGTTATTAAAAAAAACTTAATCCTTCTTTAAATACAGGAAATATAGAGAACGGTCAGTGGTTTACAAATCTATTCATTTAAAAAATAATTCAGTAGGTATGAAGAAGAAGAACCATACAGCTTTACTAGAGATGTCGAAATTAGTTTCCAAGGTAACTACTACATGGGGCGGTGTGTTTTAAGTCATAAGAAACTAAGGCAGAAATTTGGTACTGTCGATTACAAAATAAAGCAAAAAACGACAGTGGTCTAACAGGCTAGATATACTGCAAAAGCTGTATTATCTTCTAAAGTTAAAGTCAAAGCCTAATAATGTTGTAAAGTTTGGGAAAAATTGTAATAAATCTTTCATACAAACTGAACTCCAAAACTTATTTCTGACCTCAAAATTTTTTCACAGTATTCACAAACTTTCGACGTGATATTTTTTTCATTTATTCGAGTTGTTAAAAAAATTTAGTTTTATTTTTTGCCATTTAACATTAAATGGCATTTTAAAATTCGTAACACAACACTTGTGCTGTTCTTATGCATTTTTACCCAAATTTTTTCTTATTAAAAAACGAATTTAATTCAATGTGATTTTTTAAACATATTCAGAAAATTTTATTAAATATTTATAATTTGCCAATTGATATTTTTGCAATATTCAATAGATTTTTATTTCTTTTCTTACAAAATATTAAACAGGATTTAAGCAGCTTTTTGATTTAAGAAGTAAATGACCCACTTTTATATTTAAAAAACACTTTAACATTTTTCAATTAAGTTTATTGATCAGATTAAAAAACTTAAATTTTTTTAGAAGAATTTTATCAGCACCATGAAAAAATAATTGTGAGAACGATGACATTTAATTTTTATTTCTTATTAATATTTGCTTAACTTACTATCACAGATTTATTTCCAAAAATACACTTGTTTTATATTTTTTTATTTCTACACTTTTAAACAAACAAAACTAATGATTGATGAATTTTTTTCTACTTTATTTTATTCAACTTGAATATTTAATTTATACTCTCTAGACTTTTTACTCTCTTAGTTATGTTTTTTTTTAATTTTTTGTTAATCAAAAATCATATAGTTGTTTTAATTGTTTATAATTTATTAATCTTCACATGGTGAAATAACTCTATTTGAAAACTGCCCGTTTGTTGTCGACTGTTTAACGTACGGCGCTTGACTTAACCAGACGCTCTGTTTGTTTGTTCACTTTATAGAATTTCAATAATGAATTGTATTGAAATTCAAACTGCCTCTTGCTTCGTCGCCCGAAAAAAAAGACTAACAAAACACATTTACAGCAACAAAGCGAAGCAATAGCCACACGACAGTGGTGGCGTTATGCACCAAAAGGTTTTCTACGTTTTGTGTAAAGCAAAAATTACCTCTTTTTTTAGTTCATGCTGTGCGTCATTAACGCACATGTTACTCAGAGATGAGAAATATGAAAAACAACTAGAATTATAATCTCAATTTACTCGAAATGCTCTTTTTTTAATGTTAAAACCAATACATCTGTTGATATAAATCGAATTAAGAATCAATTTTTTTAAACTTGAAAAAATAATAAATAATAATTACTTTAATAAGGACTGAGACTAGCTAAGATAGTGTAATAAGCTCTTTTGTAAGTGTGTGTGTGTTCTGAACCTTAAAAAATAAGATTAAGAATTTTACCATTTCCAAAATTTTTTTTTTGTAAGCTGATTTACGATGCATTTTTTTCTTGTTTTTGAAAGTAAAATACCTTAAATGGTACTTTTTATACTGAAAAGTTAATTTTTTTAAGTTATTTTTTTATTTAAAAAAAAATGCTCTAGCTTAAAATTTAAAAAGTGTTCCTTAACGATTAATTGATAATTAATGCAGCTTAAATTATCATATTTTGGAATATCTAAATTTATTAAAAAACTATAATTTTGTTTTATAATTTTTACAACCTTTTTTGTATTTCTTGTTAATTTTTATAGAAAACAGGAAAAGTTTTCTTTTAAAATTAAATTTTTTTTAAGAAAATAAGATATAAAACCAGACATGAACTTAAGCCATATTAATATTAAAATTTTTTATAACGCTAAAATAAGTGCACTAAAAATAGGCTTCTTTAACTTAAAGTGTATGTTTTATGTAAAAGGTACTTTTTCTTTGAATGAACTTTTAAATTCAATGTTGAACTTTGTATGGGGTATTTATTTTTAGACAATAAATATTTTATAATAATACGATACATTAAATATATTTTATATAATAATTGAAAAATTAAATACGAATTAAAAAGTTTAAATAAATAATTTCCTAAAAATTACTTTTTATTAAGAATATACTTTTGTTTAAAATATACTTTTATTAAAAAAGATATGATATATTTTTATGTTCTTTTTATTGCAAGCAAGAAATTGAGTACTTTTTGTTTGAAATGTACTCGTTTTGTTAACGGTTTTTTGAAAAAAAATATATTATTTTAGTACTATTTTTTTAAGTAAAAGCTACTTTTTATATAAAAGGTATTTATTCATAATCCAGATTTACACTATGAAATTTTGTGATGCATTTTTTTAGCTCTCTATATAAGTTGCAGCGATATGCGTTATTTAAAAATTAAATAAACATAAGCAGCAGTAACATCCTCAAAAAATGCAATTAATATTATACTGCTTACACCACTTGTTTCATAAACAAAAAAAAAAAAATCCATACAAGTTTCATAAGATATTTATAAGATATTTTTTATTTAAGAGATATTTTTCTAGGAATTACTATTTTAAAATTCACTTTCCACCTAAAATATACTTTTTTAAAATAATTTTTGTTTAAAAGTTACATTGAATTCAAAACGAATTTTTGTTATAAAAACATTCTTTTATTTAAAAAATATTTCTTATTTTCAGATATTTCTTTATTTGAAAAGCTCTTTTATATAAAACAGTTCATTTAAAAGAAATATTTTATAGATAAAGAATCATGTTTACAATTTAATTTTGAGATTCGTAGTCAGTGGAAGCAATAAATAAGATCATTGGTAATAGTTAATTTTTTTGCAAAAAAAAAAAGGGAAAACCATAACAGTGTTGAAATTTAATCTGCATTGTTTGAATTAATGACAATTTAAAAAAAATTAACTTTTTATAGCAGAACCTTTAACAAAAATAATTACTTAACAAATAAACCGCTACCCGTTGTAGATAAATCTATATTTGAAAATAAGAACAATTATTAATTTTAAGGGAGATGGGTTTAAAATTTGATGTCTAAGATCTACAGTCAACTAACACCCTTGTAGAGTCTTATTTTTTCTGAGAATTTTAAAACATATACTCGTATGTATATTTCACGAAGTTTCTGTGATAAAAATGCAATTAAAAAAATACTTTACTATACTTTAAGTAACTTACTTTTATAGTGTACACAGACAAAGAGTGACATTTATTAATGACAAAGCTTTGAAACCGTTTAAGCATTAGTCAATGGTAATGAGTTCGTTTTTCAACTGATCTATTGATGAAATAAAACAGTAACGGGCTCATTTTTGTACATGAAATATTTTTTAATATTTAATGAAATCGTCAATAAGTCAGTCATCTAATTAATAACTCCCATTTATAGGAAAATATATATAAAAAAGTTTTGAAAGTTTTTTTAGGCTGCATTTTTGTTAAAGACGAAAAGGAAACTAAAAATCATGGGACCTAATTTTAAAAATAAGAAAGTGTCTAATGTAACGAACATTTAGTAACTCCGTTAATAACGTTTATTGAATTTCATTTTAATCCGCTGATATGAAGGCCTGAAGAAGCCATTTAAAATTTTTGAGAAATTGTCTAACGGTTTAGAAAGAAGTTCTCCCAGTAAAAAGATGTTTGGCTTAAGTCACAACAATATCTCGAAAAACATCTAAAGAAGTTTAAACTAGAAACTTTGCCAAAACCATTATTTTTTCAAGCAGGAGTCTTAAGTGAACCATTTGAAATAAACGGGACTTGAAACAAATTTTGTAATTAGCTTCTTTGAAAGTTTTTTAAAACTGACTTTTAAGAAGGTCTCTTTACTTAAAAGATTTAAAGAAAATACAACAACTTTAATACATCTTTTTAATATTTAATTTAATATTAAGATATTGATAAATCTATATAATTATTAGATAAGAAGATTTTTTGTTCTACCATTTACGATTACATTATTCAATCGATATCGTTGAAAACTTGACCATTTTAAAATATCCTTTTGCAGATGTACATCATCTTCTTTTCATTCAGTATTTTGGAAGAATTTAAATTTGACACTAAAACATTAGCAAATAAATCACAATTCATGTGCATACCTACCCAGCAAACATTTAAATGATGATGTTTTTATAATTTTGAAAAACTATTTTGTTTATAATATTGACTCATACAGTTCAATGGAATGAGTCGACCACAGGCCACCCTAGTATTTATTATTTTTTTATTTTATTTTCCTAAAACGGTTGTTATAAACATTTTTTCATTGTCTAACTGTTGTAAGCCAGCTAATCCTGTTTATGGTGGGAAAATCCTTAAATTTATTTTCTTTTAATAATCCTGCTTCTTCAGCAGATAACAGATACAAGAATACTAAACAGCATGGTTAATTTGGGTTGCCAGCAATTTGTTTACCGACAGGTAACAAATGATTTAACACGTGTGTTGTTTGTATGTTTGTCATATATACAGCAGTGAATAGAAGGGGCATGTTTTCGGTAAATTTGTAAAGATTTTTTTCTATTACATTATTTGAATGGCGCCTTTTAAAAATGTATTCGTTTGGACAACAAGATTCTGTTTCCACAACTTCCTAATAGAGCACCAGATGTACTTGAAATACAAGTTGTAAGTTAATTGCAATTTCTTTTACAAAATTTTTCAATTTTTTATTGCCCAAACTTGCAATTCAGATGTGGTACTTTTTTTACTTTGTTACTGGGATTAAATTCTTTTTTATCAATGAGATATTTTAAAGTCATTCTATATAAATAGTTTTATTTTACAAATTAATATAATTTCCACTGAATGTAACTTTCGTTTTCTTTTATTTTTTAAAAACGTTATTGTTTTTTCTTTATCAACAAATACTCTTTTAATTTTTTTTTTAATTCCATGACTTTTAAATAAACGATAACAGCAAGTTGTGTATTTCCACTATATAATCCACTATATTTATAGTTTCTTCATCACTTTTCTTTAAGGTATATAATCGGGATCGTTATAGGCATTTAACTTGTTCATGTGTCCGTGCTAACGATGCAATATATATTTAGAGGACCCCAGATATTGCGGATAAGTTTATGGTACAGTGATTAACCAGATGTTTTTTCCGATATGTTGTTATTGGAAATTAACAATGCCGTTCTGTTAATGGCGTAAAAACCTCTATTTTCTTCGCAATATTTTTATGTTCTTTTCGTTTATTTTTTTGCTACGAAAAATTTGAAACCAAAAAAATATTCAACTAAATTTTTTAAAATATGAAAATTTCATACATAACATTGAGGAGAAAAACAGTAAACACGAAAACCGTTATTGCATCTAGAAATTTCATTTTTTTTTTTAATTTTTCAATTTTACAAAATTTAATACCAAAAATATTAGAATTTTTATAAAATTTGAAAACATTATAAATTACTGCGCTTTCACTAGAATTTGATAAGATCTATCCGAAGTTATAAACAAAACAAAATATAAAAGTTTTTTTTAACAAAAATTTAAAAAACAAATAAAAACGTTATAACTTGACTGTTGATACAAAAGCTGTGTTTATCTGCTCAAAAAATAATTAATTTTTAATTATGTATTAGTTTGAAAATAATATTCAGTACTTTGGTTGGATCTTTAGAATAAATTTCTTCGCACGAACAAAAAATTTGACTCGAATAACATACTCGTAGAAAGGTTACTTTTGCAATAACAGTGGAACTTTCGATATGTTTATTTCAAACTCTAATAAAAGCTAGAAATTCGCTAAGTAAAATGAACTGTGAGAAAAAAGGACTAACTAAAATTCATTAAAGTTTTAAGACTTATTGAATTTGTCCCATTTAATTCAATAAGCAAAAATTTAATTGTTTTAAAAATTTGTTAATTAAGTTATTAAACAAAAACAGACTTTTCTTTTTTAAAAGAAAACATTTAATTCAAATGAAAAGCAACTCATATTTTATTCTCCAATTTTTGTAGCTTCATAAATGTACTTGCTTGATTATCTTCTCTTATTCATATTTTTACCAATTACATTATTGGCGACTTTTAAATTGTACATAAATTTAATAATATTTTTTGATTACTGTTGTAAATTAAACAAACATATTACGTAATTGTTTGTATTTTACTGAATCTATTGAATAACCAATTGAAAATCATGTTGATAAGATTATTAAGTACCTTCAAATCTATTAACAATTTGAAAATAAAAGTTAAAAAATGTATCTCTTCAAAATTTGAAGGATTTTTTTAAATTAAACTAGCATGAACCTGTTTCTCTTCTTTTAAATTCTTAAACATATTGTAAAGTTATTATTTTTGTGTTAAGTAACTGTAAATCATTTTCAAGCAAATGTATTTAAGTTATAACAAACAAAATTGTTATCATTAATTTGTCGAATACGTCATCGCTATTTGTTGGTAATTATGAAATAAAAAATATAATTAAGGGCTCACGATGTGTTTACTATAGATAAAAAGTTAAATGTTTTAAACAACTCGTTGTTTTGCGAACGCTATGTTGTTCTCAATTTGCCAGTGAGTAATGGGCGTCAGTGATTTGCATTTATTTAAAATTCTAATTTTTCAAATCATTTAGTAAATTTCTTTCTAATCGTATTTGAGCTTTTGTGTCTTTGGCTTTTCGAATTTTAAAATATTTTTTTTAATTAATATTGGTAATTCTGCCGAAAAATATCGACAAATTAAGGAATGTAACTAAGATATTTGTATAATGAAATACTATTATTTAAATAATAAAATAATCGCTTTAATATCTTAAATACGTGGTTAGTTGATAATGGATCAAAAAAAAGTTCCTGGGATAAGGTTGCTCCATCAGCAGATTACTATGTGACACATACGTCCCTATACTAATTTATTGAGAAAAATATCTGAAATAAATTCAATATGTAAAAGGAAGACCGCCCACTTATGCTACAACGCTTTATTTTCGCTCACCTTTCCATAGGCAAGAAGTTATTCTGCCAATTCAAGTTTTTCTCAAAAAAAAAAAAAAAATAATCGAACCAAATTTGACAAGCTCTTTAACGAGTTCTTAGATTTTCTTTCAGGATCATAAAAAGATGAGAATGCAATTGCTTTAGGGCATGAAACTTCAATAGCGTCTTCTTTCTTGTTAGTCATTTAAACGTTTACTATGGTATTACTGTAACAATTGCTAATTAATAAAACCTCTTTTTTATTTTACCATTTGCACAACAGAACCACTATTATTAATATTGAGCTATCAAAATTTATCCTAAATCTATACTCTGCGCTAAGTTGATAGTAGTAAAAAGCGATCACAACATATAAGGGCTAAAAGACTTGAGAGCGTGGAGCACAGTTTTGTTACAACTCGTTAGCAAAGAGTGCCAGCGCATACAACTGATTTTTTTACAATTTTAAATAAATCCTGGTCTCGTTTTATGGGTTTCATTGGTTTGTATTACTTCAAAAAATATCTACCCTTAAACTTTCCCATAGCCTCATCAGTTTACTGTAAGACGCAGTAAGTCCTACAATTTTTTATGTGAAGGCTTTTCTGGGTCATTAATATATAGCTTGAAGGACAAAAATGGAAACTGCTCCCGATTTATACAATATTTTATTACTGTATTTCCCAAAGATAAAATTTGTGACCAGTACATGTGCGCGTGTGGTAAATGGCTATAAGACATGAACAAGTAAACACCGGCAACAATCATCATTTCATTAAGATCAGTAGCCTGCACTGGCAGTTTTGCTTTTTTGTTACCAATAAGTTTCTTATTCGTATTTTGAATATTTATGTTAAATACTTCAATTCTTTTATTTGTGCTTTTGAGAAAATTTCAAGACCTTTTGAATTCTTATCAATTTTTGCACAAATAACTGGCTGTTCAAGACAGGAAATTGTTTTTCGAGGAAAAAATTTATATTGCTGTTGTTTTTTAACACATTGCTGATTTGCTTCTCCTGTATCTCTGAAGAAATCTGTTCTTATGTTCGAAATCAGAGTTCTCTTCAGACGAGATATCAGCGTCATTGAAGTAAGTGGGGTCAAGAATACTTACACCACCGAAGTGACTGCAACTAAGTAAGTGTATTCCAAAAGGCTTCCAATGTCATCGACATCAAATAACCTCTGGCGTTTCCTCTTTGAATGAAATATTTAAGACATATGTGGCCCAGTGAAATTTACTGTTGGGATACGTATGACCCAGATTCATATTGCTAACTAAACTAGCACGTGCCACAATCAACTACTAAGACTTAAAGACTGTTTATGCACAAATTCAAAGAATAACGTAAGTAATACTACACAAACTACGAATTATTATTTATGGGAAATGCAATCTTTACCTTCTAACAGTATTTAAAAAAATATAAAAATGAGATAGTTCTATCTCGAAGAGAAAAAAAAATGTAATGATAGTAAAGAAAATGAGGATTTTTATTATCAAGTCTGTGATGTACAGCGTTTTCAGGTCTCTAACTTGGCTACAAATATATAATTGTTTTGCAATATTCAAGTCAAACACTGGGAAGTTTTAGAAACTTCGACATTTCTATAAATGGTAAAAAAATAACGTTCGACTTCTTTAGTATGTTATAAACAGTCGACACGTGACACTTGAGTAATAGAAATGACATGTTGGAGAACAAAGTCCCTGTAATTACTAAAAACGTAATATATGTTAATACATATTGCCAAAATAAATATATTGAAAGCATTAATTACTAAATAAGAAATTTTCTCAATATTAAGGTTATTTTATTTCGTATTTTAAAATTTATAATCTTAATTAAAAAAGGAAAAAATTTTAGATTGTAAGTAGTCGTCATATTTTTCAAGAGCAATGGCAGGTATATCATAAAAATAGATTTTAAGTAATTTCAGTCAGGCTTAATTTATTTACTTATTTATATGATTGTTATGCTTTAGTTTTAATTGGGAAAGTCTTGTTTAAGTTATGCGTTAAAAAAAAGCTTTTTATTTTTAAAAATTAATAATAACTCTTGATTCAATTTTATTTTAGGGAAAAAATTGCGATTAGAAAGAACAATTAGAACTAATTTTTTTTATCAAATTATTAGTTAAACTGTTACAATATTATAACAAATAAATTAAATTATTGATTAAAAATAAAAAATGCATTTCGTGACAATGCCAAAGGTTTGTTACAAAATTTACAGGACGAGTTACAGTGAGAGCAGCGAAGAATGCTATGTGTTGTGTGTGGAATTCGTCTAACCAAGTTTATATTGATTGATTATAAATACTCCTCTCATTTACAAGGTTAGTTGGTTGTATAGATGATGTTAACAATGTACTTTATGTACTTAAGGTAGATAAATACGAAGAATGCTGACGAAGAATGAAGCGATTCAGAAAAGGCAGCAACATTCTGTAGGTGTCCAATTTTTCCTGTTTCGCATACATTTGTAAATAAATTTTCTTTTTTCTTCCAAAATTGTAGAAAGTAAAAAAAATTGAACTAAGCCGAAATAAAAATAATTAATTTGCTATAATAATTGGAATTGTTAAGACGATAATACCTACGATTAGGGTTAGAGAGATGAAGTAAAATATCTGTAGCCTGTAACCGTCCGTAAAGTATCAAAATAAGTTAAAAAATTTTGAATAAAGTTTATAAAAAATTGGATTTTAAGCTTAAATACAAAATGTATTGTTAATCAGCAAAGAGGTTAACGGAAATTATATTTTTTTCAACAGTTAATGAGATCTTTTGTTAATATTTTTTATCAACTATTCTGGTATTTTGAACACTTACCTTTTACTAATTACAAAAGATATTATTTACACTCGTTAAAACTTTACAAATATTTTAAAATAGTAAAATAATTATCAAACAGCCAACAGTCATTGGCGTAGCTAGACTTCTCTGGGGGGTGTTTAGCTTACCCTTGAATTTTTTATTTGCTATTACATGACACAATTTTTCTCTTTGTTTGAGCATTGTAATTCTAATATTTATTTTTCTCCAAAAAGATTATTAAGTTACGCTAATGATTTTAACAAAATCATTTAGATTTAGCTACTGTGAATATTTGCGCTATTTATTTGCTCATTCATTAAAAATCTTGTACGTGTTTAAATATGTCATATATATCTCAAGACTTTATTTTATTTATCAATACAAGTATTGAATTTATTTAATTTAATGGTACATTGGAGTACGCATTCTTTTATCGATTTTTTGTTAAATTTAATACTACATACATATTTATTTGTACTTCGATTATTTATGAATGACTTGACAAAACTGAAAGAAAAAACTAATTGCAAAAAACAAAAAAAATTAATTGATAAGAGAATAAACATATTTTATATAAACTCACGCTTATGATCAGCGTTGTCAACTCAGTGCTTTTAGCACAGTTGCATTTTAAAATATTTGATGCGAACATTTTTCAAGTAAGTGCTTTTTTCCACTGAAGAATTCATAAAAGTTTTTGAAAAAAAGAGCTATTTTTTTATTTTGATTCTTTTTGAAACTGACAGTGCTGTTTATGATGATACAATTGTTTTAAGTTTTCGCATTACTGTAGTTGGTTATTTCTACGTAAGAATAAGATACAAAATGTATCACATGTGGCATACGTTTATGAAAAATTAGTGTTTCCATTTTCTACACGTATTTTTGTTATTTTTTTTAAATATATTTCTTTCTTAAAAATTCAGAGTTTAAAACAGCGTTTTCATAATTATTCTGCTTGTGTTTCATACTATCTAAATTTTACAACTGGTCGAAAGTTGAATTATTGATTTAACTACTGTTTGTTTTCTATTTACAAAAAATGAGTACAAACTTTTGAGAAAATTATTTTCACAATTTTGTTTAATTTTTTGTTTATTTATTTATTAGTATTACTATTTAAGTCGTTTATTTTGAAAGTGTCATAAGTCACATTGCTTTTAAGCTGATAAGCATATTTAAAAGGTTGTGCTCCCAAGGTTTTAAAAGTATTCAAACAAAATCTCCAGGAGACTTACTCACACTTCTATCTTAGGAAAATTAATTAATAAAATCTAAACATCTTTCTTTTATTATTTTTTTTTGCAAAAGTGACTTATGCCACTTTCAAAATAAACGGCTCACTTATATACCCTTAATTGTAATCTCTATAATATCCATTTCCGACCCCATGAAGTGTATATATTCTGAGTTGTTATGTATAGTAAAGTCGATCGAGCGATGTCCGTCTGTCTGTCTGTCCGTACTTGTTCGTATACAAATTAACTTAACAAAGCACTGGATAAGCTGGAGAAAATTTAAATACGCAAACCGATCAGACATTGAAAATTATCAAGATCGGTGCTTATCCTTAGAGGCAGTGGCTAAAACATCACTCCGGCCTCTAATGTTTCCAGGACTATTGTGGCAAATTAAGTTTAAAAAATTAACTTCAAATAAAAAAACAAAAAAACAACTATATGGGGCAATGGAGAATTAAAAGCTATCCGGTTAAGATATTGGCGCTAGCCCATATTATCTGAGTTATGGGCCTCTGAAAATTATTATTGTAAATATGGGTATCATATTAAAGTTTTTAAAGAGATGTTTAAGAAAATACCAAAACTCATTAGAAGCCGATAACATTTTTTGATGTAAAACTACATATAATACTTATTTTTGTCTTATTTTTAATTTTCTGATCTGTCACTTTACTAAATTAGATATAACCACCAGGTGGTTGTTGTTTATGTGAAAAAATTAGTGAGCATTTACCTAATAAAACAACCTTTACATTTACTAAGTTGGGATAACAATCCTAAGCAAAATTTACAATTTTTGAAAAGAAAAACTTAATGGTTTGCTAGAATTCTTATGCCAATTTAAATTATTTAATGAAAAATCTCCAGTAAATGGTAAATGTGGTTACACATATTTGATGAAGGTTATATTAGATTTTTGTTTGTTTTATATTAAATGAAGGCTGATCGTGTTAGAGCATATGGCGGATCAGCAGAACTTATGAAACGTAATCAAGACTATTTATTGTGCGATTTTTGTGAAGATTAATTATCTGTTTTGAAGATGCTTAGTTATTTCTCGATTTATAGCTCTTAAAAATGTTCTATATCTAAGTGACAAGACAGCGACTTCTTGAAATCACTAGGACCCCTTAGCAGTTGGTGATTAAAACGTGAAACATAAATTTTGGGGCAGACGACTTTTCAAAATAAAGTTGAACGTGATCTCGAGTGGGCAACAAAACTACTGACCAACTGATCGGCAAAAACTAACCTGATATTATTGATTTTGGCGTTCAACGAGGTTTTAGCAGAGGAGTTGTATTAGAATTATCTTGAGATCATATATCAACTATTGCAAGGTTATGGAACGTACAAAGAAACATGGTATCCAGGGGAAGACATTTACATAAATTGACTTAATTTTAAAATGCCTGAGAACTCGTTGCTTAAAATTCGTACGACTGAGAACGACTGAAAATGAAAACGTATTCATATTTAATTTTGATGAAAATGTAAAACTAGCTGCCTAGACCAATTCAGCCCAACAACAACATAACAAGATTAATTCTGCTAATGTAAAACGTCTCTTGGCTAAGAAAAATGACTATTGAAATGATCTCCTCAATTTTAAAGTCATCTAAAAGAATGCACAAAGATGATTACATTACTAAACTCAGCAAATTTTATTAACAAACCACGTTACATTTCAAATTTCATAATTCCCTCTTGTATTTACTTCATTTTGTAATCGAGTTTTTTCTTAATCAAAATAGTACTCAATCTTTTAATTCTGTACTATTGACCTGATAATTCTAATATTAATAAAATTAGATGCCTTTAAAATTAAATAAGTGTTCATTAATGATAAATTTACTATTTCCTCTTTCATAAAAGTAATTAAAGTGTTTTTAAACTTAATATTAAAAATCGAACTCTTAATTCCAGACATTCTGTCAAGACCAAGTTTTCACCCTCCTTAAAAAAATGGGACACCACTTGAACTTCAACATAACAAAAAAAAAAAAAAAAAAATAATAATAATAATAAAACGCTTCAAAAGCAATAGATACAACAACTGCGTGTTTGTAACAAACGCAAGGTGAAGTTTGTAGCCATAATTTCTCATCTTTAAAATGCATTGTACATTTAATAATATTTATTCTTCTTAATTAATTCAAGTAATAAATTCAATTCATTATTTATTTTGTTTTTTTATATCTATTCTCGTTTTAATTGCTTTAATAGAAATGTTTGTTAGAATATAAAATTTATGTACATACAACAATATTTTCATATGGCTGTGTTTGGCGGTTCATAATCAATTAATTTCAATTAAACTGCTGCTGCACTTTGTAAGCGATCAATTTCAACACTGCACGCACTCAAATTCTGATAGAACAGAAGTGTATATAGTCACATATACATGTTTTCTGTGTATCTTTCATGCCTGTTGCAGACGGCTCAAGCCATTCATTTACACTTAAGTGATTTCAATATTTAATAAAACTAAAATTTTCAAAAAGTTACAATTTTTCTCATTTTATTTTTATTTATTATTCTTCAATTTGGGTGGTTGATTTTATTTATGTTATGGCTGAACAATTTTTCCAATTTGTTTTACAGGGAAAACAAAAATTTATTTTTTCATTCATCAATAGTTTTTGGCTATTGAATTGAAGTCATGAAAAGTTTTTCTGTCTCGTAAATTGTAAAAGAAACTCGTACATATATAAAATCGTTTTGTATCAATTTGTTATTACAACAAATTTATTTAAATAATTTAATCGCTTAAATGAACACAATACAATAAGCATTCAACACTTAAGGCACTGATCAGTTCTTTAGAAATTATCAATTTCTTTTTATTTGTCGGTAGACTTGGCTCCGAGAATCCATGTTCAGTAAAGGAGTGTATTCGTTTAAAATTTTATTATTCCTAAATATATCCACCTGATTGTGTATAATATAAATAAAAATAGTTATGTAATTATATATGTAAATAAATACTTACTTAGAAGACGCAAATGGGAGTTAAAGCAAAAACACTGAAATTGTATGTCGTGTTAATTTATTCGTACATGTTACCCTCAGAATCTGGCCAAGCGATTACGATGAAATTTGCTTTCATAGATAAGCCAAACCGAATAATCATTAACCATGCTCTTTATAGATAAATAGTTAAGCTGATCCTTATGATATAGCGCTGATCCTTATGATAAGTCTTACAAAGTCTTAAAAATATCCGCTTTGTACGAAAACTAATTTTTGTTTCCCGAAGAAGATCACTCACAGGAAAATGGATATAACTTTAATAAGAAATGACAAATGGCAACAAAATGCTTACCAGTTGCTTTAAAAAACGAGTTTCTATTTGGAAAACAGCGAATAAGAAATTTTACCTTTTTGCTCAATAGCAAAAACACTTCGCTGTCTGATTATCATTTGTTCCTCCGCTACAGATGTAAATTATATTAATTTGGTTTCATGTCGATACGGCCGAACTTCACAGTGCTTAAAACACAGTTCGAATACAATGTCCCTACAAGCCCCCCTATCGTAAGGAAAAAGTCCAAACCATGCATTTGATCATGAATTTTCAATTGGTTTGAAACGGAGCCTATCTATAACTGGTACCGATCCCTGCGCCCCAGACACAGATGCAATCAACTCCACATCGAGCTTGCGCTCTACTCGCAATTCGGGTCCGCACCACAGCTATCACAAAGCTTCCCAAGGCAAGTTTACTCCCGTGGTAACAAATTTTGTTCTTCATTTTTTAATCGATACTGCAAAACTTGACTGCAACACAATTACTAAACTCTGTAACTCGATAAAAGACCTCAATAAGGTTCTATGTTCCATAATATAATAATAGTTAAACCATTTTTTTAAATTAATCTAAGTCCTGATAATTAACAAAAGGATGATTTTTTTATGAAATAAATATTAAATGCCATTTATATGAAGGTAAATTTATGAGTAGGAAAAAAACCTCTAACTTAAAAACCACTTCCTAAAAAAATAGAAAAATACAAATAATATTTTAATAAATAACAATAGATTCTTTCAGATATCTGTTCCCAATAGAAATAATGTGAATAATTAAATATGTAAATACTTTTTTGTTTATTGTTTATTCATTCGTGTTTGTTTTTTCTATTGCATTTATTAACTTTAAGTTGCATTGCAATGTGTGTGCCTTTTTAACGTTTTGAACGAAAATGTTGAATGAGCTCTTCTGTTTTATGAGAGTGCATGTCTTGCATTTAAAATAACATTTCGTTCTAACTCCTAATAGGTGATTGCAAAAGTCATTACAACTTGTATTTATTAATGTGGCTTGCTATTAATTTTTAATAAAGTGGTTTACAACTTATTTTAAACAAAATTATGTAAAAAATATTGTTGCTGTATGGGTTGTGTTTTTATTTTTTATAGCAAATGTTAACCGCCACAGCTGAAAAATATTTATTTAAATGTTTCCTGTTTAACAAATATTTCTATTGCAGTTGTACGTTATACATAAGTAATATTTTTTTTAACGCAGCCTAAAAGTAGGCAACGGTTAAATTAAAATAGTCGACAGTAACTACTTAACAGTTGGATTATGAACTTTGTTTCATTCAACGTTACCATTTGCTTGGTTTTTCCTTTCTTGCAAATCATTTCAATTCTTAAAATGGGATGTTGAAGAAATTTATGAAGCATTTTCTAGTTTTTTTTAGTTATAAAAGCAAAATTAAAATATTTGATATTAGCAGAATTAGGTAGTTAATATTTGAAATATATATTGTTAAGTGGTATTAATTCACCTAAATACTATGATCAATATTCTATGACATTTAACTTTTGGGCGAAACCACATTTAAAACAAAAATGGCAAACAAAGATAAATACTTCTGTTAAATAAAGTCGCAGCATAAAAATAATATACTCTGGACTAACAGAACTTTCAAAATAAATAAAAGATGTAAAACAACAACAACATCATCACTTACCTGCTCCTGAATACTTAAACATTACAATTTCTTTCACTTTCCTATAACTACAATTAGCTTTATTCCTTCTGCTTGTAATAAATTCTATTAAATTACAATTTTGCGTTTTTTTCCTCTTTTTTATAATAGTTGCTGTTATTATACTGTCTTAAACCCAAAATACTACAGCTTCATTACTATTTTTGTTCTTTCTATGAAGGCCTGTAGAGAATAAACAAGTAAGAGTGCTATTTTCGGCTATGTTGAATCTTACATACCCTTTACCATACATGTTAACATAGTTTAGTAAATTAACTCTAACAAAAAAAAAAAATTGAGGTAAATTAAAAAAAGAATAAATAATTAAGCGCTAAATATAATTTTACATAAAAATATCATCGACTACACTTTTAAAAACTTTTAGTATTTCCTGAAAGATCTCTTCAAAAACTTTTAAATGATCACCATATTGATCTTACTTTTCTGAGAAAAGTTTATTTCTCTATCGCGCCACATGATTTTTTGTGATTAGAGTTACTTCACTAACTACATTTGTTACAAATGATATAGAAAAATTAAAGGTGAGCATGGTATTTTTCCCGCTGCTTCGAAGGACATAGACAGATCTTGCTGCAAAATTTTCGAAATTGTGTGTGGTTTATTGGCGTATTTAAATTTTCTATTCTATCTAGTACCTTGGTAAGGTTAATTTTAAGCTTAACCGCTTCAGACGCTTATTCGACTTCGATACCAGAACGAAGATTTTACCTTAATTTTAAAGATTTTTTTTGCCAAAATTAAGATTTTATTGATTTAATGACACCTAATACTACATATTCTTGTTAAAATTTACTAAACATATTTACTTATAAAAAACAATTTTATTGTTAATTAATATCCTAAAACAAAATTTATATTACTGCCGCTAATGGATATATATGTGAATAATAACGTTTACCGTTCATATAATTGTAAAAACTAATATTTCCGATAAAAAGTGAATTAAATGAATTCATTGATAGTTGCATTGCCTTTTACAGTGAAGTCTGTAAACAAATAATATAACGATTTGACTTTAATGACGCAACTTTAAAAAAGCTTTCTTATATCGACTCTTAAAATGTTATTAATAAAAGTTTCTTCAATAATAAGTCTAATACAACTTTTTCTAAATTTTATCAGTCAGTCAGTGAGATACAAAATTTAGATGACGAATAGAGAAAACTCTGCCAAATGAATTTAATAAATATTTTAAGAATTTAGAAAATGTTACAGTGAAAGAGTTTTGACACACAATGTCAAATAATTCTAGAGCGAATAGTAAGTTAATGTTTCTAACTTTATCGAAGTTTGCAATAAATTGGATATGTCTCCCTTGTTCATCTGCAAACGTTGAACAGATATTTTCAAAAGTAAAAATAAATTAAAAATGTTGAAGATTTTTTTTTCCTAAATTAAAATTTTTTTCGATAAATGAAGATTTTTCTATGAAAATGATTGTTGTAGAAATTACGAACGGAATCACAAACTTAAACATGCCCTTTTTTAACATCTTCTGCAAAATGTTGTTGCTTTAACCAGAAGTTTAAAAAGATTAAATTTTTTAATAATTTAAAAATTATTAAATAAAGATAATTATTAATTTTAATTAATTAATTACTAAAAAAGGATTAAACTCGTTTAAAAATCGTAAAAATACTTTGAATTCTATTTAAAGTACCAAATGATGATAGAGGGATAAATTTAATTCGGCTTCCTTTTGCGTAGTGAACTATTTTTGACATCAACGTGGTGCTCTACAACGGCGAAAATGAGCGAATTCGCCATTGCGACCACCTAGTAATTATTTCGCCATGGGAGTTCACATTAAAATCGCTGAGATAATAATAATTTAAAAAAAATGATTTTAATTATGTAAAATTTTAAAAATAAAATTATACAACAAATGAAAAATTAAATATATTATAAAATAGTGGAATATTACAAGAAAAAACTGAAGCAGAAATAAATAAATATTTTAAGATTTAAAATTATTATTCGAACTATTTTATTATTATAAACAAATGAATTATTTATATACGGCCTAGGTTGGCAAATATGTTAATTTCTAGATTTATTTTAACATAATAAATGTGATATCTTGCTTGTTTTATTAAATAGGATTTTATATTTCTTAACAAGTCCCTACAAGAAGTCTGGCTCGAGGTATAGCTGAAACCAGTCCCCCGGTGTGCAGGCACTGAATCAGGATAGACAAGACGCGGGTCATTGTCGAAGGTCTTACCAGTGCCCTTAAAATACTGGCGCAACGGGAACCGGTGGCCCATACAGAAAGCCGCCCATATCTGTAGCCGGTTATTGGTGAGGTCCCTTCGGGGTAGACGTAGTGGCTGTCGGTTAAAGTTTAGTGTCCGCAGGGACGGTGCGGTGCTAAACGAATGTGCTGTTGCATATTCAACAGAGGAGTTGGAAAGTCTCCAACCCTCAAGCAAGGGGAAGGACATGGTCCTGCAAGCCATGTTCTTGAAATTGCAGCTCTGTTGGCTACGCCTAGCAGAGGCGCTAGTTGACGCTTTGTTTTTCACTCAGTGGTAAGACCACCGTCGGGTTAGGGCTTTGCAGTCAGGTACCGACGTTTATCTTAATCAAGTAATTTCTTAATAAGTATTTGACAAGGACAAAAAATAGTACGCCTTTTTGGTCAAATATTTGATTAAATCAATCTGAACGCTCCTTTAGAATTTAAGCTTCTCGTCTTTTATAAATTAAAAAATTGTTACTCTCTGTGTAGGATATTTTTAAATTTTTTTTATTAATTTGACTTATTTTTATAAATAAAAATTAAATTTTTTTCTCTTAAAACTTATATTGAAATATTTTACATAATACATTATTTTACGATAACAATTATGGTAGAAAAAAATAAGAACGGATAAAACTAAAATGCGTAACATATTTGTCAAATTGTTTACAAAAAAATAAATAAATAAAAATAAATAATAAACTTTAAAAGGAAACTGCCCTTGTTAAGCAACTCTTTCAAGAATACGGGAGTACAGCCACAACTGGTTGTATTTGGAAACTACAAGAACAAATTGTTTGTCAGCTTCGAAAGCAATTTTATAGCAGTTTTTTTTATTGAGTTTATGGATTTAGTATTTTAATCAAATTAATAAATTTTAATTCACAGTGGTATTTTTTTTTCTTTCTTTTAAGAATTGTAAAATTTGTTTACAAAATATAATTTCGACTTTAGTAGTGATGTAAAACCTGTATGTATGTACTGCTAAGTATTTTTCATTACACTTTTAACATCCTGAAACACTCGAAATGTTATTTTAAACATAAAATTGTGGATTTAACGCAAGTGCATACAGATTTTTTTAAATAAAATAAACAAAAATTTATATGTGTTATTGATTTAGTTTCAAACTTAACAATTTAAAAACAAAATTATTATAAAATGTTAATCCTCATTTAACGTCTTCAGTAACTGGTTTAGATTTATTTCTATATTTTTGTATAAATGCTTCTAACGTCCAAGCTAAAATAGCCAGCAAACATAAGACATTAAGAAAGTTTAAGGCGAAAGCATAATTTGTGTTGTCACGAATGAGACCTGAAAAGAAATATAAAATGTGTATGTTATAAAACTTAATAAAAATAATTGCTAAAAATAATAAAAATTTACCAATTAGAGGACCAAATGCCAGAGAGAATAAACCAGACATTAAAAGCTGTAAACCAGCTGCAGCTGGTAGCCTTTTCAGTGGCACATAACCGGGAATAATTAAAGACCAAAATACTGTACGGAAGGCCTTATTTAAGCCCAACCATATAAATATACCAGTCATAACATAGAAGTCTCTGGTAAATGATAAGAAGACGCGCCCAACGCACATACCCAAAATGCCCAAAATAAAGAAGGCTTTGTTGCTCAAATTGATTTTGGCAGTTATTAGTGGTATGAGAAAACGTATAATCAAATCGAAAGTGCCCAGCAAAGACATAGCCAGAGCAATTTGATGCTTCTCGAAACCAAAATCAGACAATATGAAGGGTGTTAAAATGGCAAAATTAATTTCAACAAAATTGATGAGAGTCAAACCCATGGCCAAATTGACATAAGTAAAATCACGCAATAAATCCAAATCAAAAAATATGACCACTTTCATGTACCAGGGCAATTTTTTACGTCTTTCATTCTCCTCTTCAACAAAATTGTTTTGTTGGAATTTCTCGTTTTCCTCTTCTTTCAAAAGCTGATTTTGTTCTTTATTTTGTTCCTGTTTGCTAGGATTATCACATTCTTCACCTTCAGGTTCTACCTCCTCCTTAATACTATGACTTGTAGAAAAACTTCGTCCTCTAGCCGCATAATTATAACTCTTAATGCTCTCTCCATTATTCAAACTTTTCAGTTCTGTTAGTTGTGTACTTTCCTGGGTCTTTTCCCAAGATCCCAATCTATTTCTGTTTGAGCCAGAGTTAAGTGAAGTTTTCGAACCAAACCAGCCGTCATTGGCACGTGGTAATACTGGCGTTTCGGGTTCAACTGGTTGAGTTATTATATGGTCATCATCTTTAAATGATGAAAGTCTTTTACAATCTTCCGCACCCCTGGCTCGTTTCTTAACATGCCATTTTACCGGCTGATATATTAAAGAACATGCTACGGTATTTAAGGAAAGACCAGCAAAGAATAATACTGTGCCCTCCACCCCTAAATAGTCCAATAGAAAAGTGGCTATATAGGGTAAGAAAATTGGTCCCAAACCAGCAACACCAAACTGATAGGCTGTGGCAGTACGTCTTCTTTCTTTAAAATAAGTATTTACAGCTAATGACGATGCTGATACAGTTAGGCCGCGACCAAATCCTGCAACAGAAATTGGAATTTGAAAAAAATTCTTTCTTTTATAATCCAAAAAGAAAAATTAACTTACCATAACAGCATGAAAATGACAGACAATACAATAAAAATGTATCTGCAAAGGCACATGCAAAGAGACCAATGAATGTTAAGAATGAACCAAATAGAGCCACCTGACGAAAGGAAAACCTTCGAAATAAGGGACCATTCAAAAGACCTGTAACATAAAAAAAATCAAGGTCTTATTAAATGTGAAAAAAATACAACTGAATGGGGTATAAAACGAACTTTTTAGTCAAAATGGGTTTTCATTTTTAAATGCAAAAAAAAATTATAGAATCAGTAAGCACATATGTAAAAATAATTTATAATTAATTAATTTTACTATTTTAACAGTATTTTAACCTTCAAATTCTTGCTTGCAAGTCATTGTTTTTGGGGATTTTGTTCGGTTCAGACTATTATAAAATTAATATGCTCCGCTTTTAAGACTTTAATAATCCAATCGGTATATCGAAAGCGTTAGCGATTTCCTTCCCATATATAGGTACAGCCACACAGTACCACGAACATGCTGATATCCTATGTAGACTATGTAAAACTTCAAAAAGTTAAAATTTCTTTAAGTTTAGGGCTATCACCAAAGACATTAAGCCTATTATTATGCCGAATTCGTAAAGAAGGTTTTCATAGTGTTTAGTAATTTTTGCTGCGAGTGCGTTTTCAAAAAAACAGCTTGCATTGTTCTGTATTTGTAACTTACACGCCGTCTTGACGAGCCATTAATTGTTACACATGACATGCCGTCTTGACGAGACATTGATTTGTTCAACCATTGAACAATTTCATGTGCGTTTTCGATGTCATGTTCTTGTTCAAACAGCGTTGTCAAAACATTTGTTCGAACAACAAAATTCATAGTTTTTTTTTCATAATTGCTAAATATTATTACTAACAGATTATAAAACTTAAAAACAAATAAAAACAAAATAATTATTGTCAATAGCTGTAAATCAAAACAAAATCTTACAACTATCCCCAATTTAACAGTGTCCCAAAACAACAAATCTAGAGCAAAAGAAAATTTACTATACGATGTAAAATTTAGCAGGCGTTCGAGCCAAGTACTTAAATTTATATTTCTCTTAAATTCGTTTGGCCTAATATCCAGCTAGAATGTCAAAATACCGCTATGGGCGACGTCTGCTTATAATAGATAAAAACTTTCTAAAAAAATTTTAAATCTAATGACTTAATGTGAGATATTGTTCAGTAAATTTATACATTGTAGAAATTTATGTTAATAACAAAACATTAAAAATCTAAAAAAAAACAAAAATAATGTTCATAAAAAATTTATGACGATAAGATAAGCTCGACCTTACGGTTAAAGTAGCTTTTATGAACTTTTTTAAAAATAGTTTAGAAAACTAAGAAAAAATACCGTTAATAAGAACAATAAGAATATTTTGCAAAAATACACTTTACTTCTTTTAAGTTAGGTTTAGGTTTAAAAATTTTTTTAAAAAACATTTAAAAAGTAACTTCTGCTTAAAAATATTCCTTAAACATTGAAATTAAAAAAAAAAATTCTCAAGTTTTTTTTAAGAAGTCAAAAAAAAGTATCTAAAAATTACCTTTTAGTACGCATTTATATTAGACACTTTATAAAATGTACCTTTAAGAAAAAGTTCCCTAAAAAGATACTCTACAAATAATATTAATCTAAAAGTTGTTTACTAAAAATTTATTTGAAACGAAACTTTCTTAATTATTTTATTATTTTATGAAATTAAAAATAATAATTACCTGTTATAGCAGATACGGCTATTTGTATGTTGATAATGGAAGTCAACTGTGAACTCGATATACCTAAATTGGTCATATGATCGCGAAAAACAATACCAAATTGTTGACCCATAGCAAATGTTACTAACTACGATTTAAAAAGGTTTTTTATTTTGGTTTATTACAAAATACTTTTTATAGTACTTACAATATTTACACCACTAGCTATGGCCACCAGCCAACCCCAACCGCCATCTGGAGCTATAAAATCTTCACCCAAATCACTTTTGTCTCTTCTTTTCTTTTTTACCGGTTTCGTTTTAATTCCATTTTTATTGTAATTGGTGTTATAATCGGATATTATAAGTTTAGACAAATTTTCAGCATCTGTTTGTTTTTTTGTATGGCTGTCATCCCCATTTGTGGCCACTTTAGTACCATTGGTTGCTGTTACTCTATCTCCCATACTGTAGTTGTCTGTAAATTCCCATTACTCGCCGCTCGAAAATTAATCTACAAATGAACTGCAGTTAATTATTCATAATTTATTATGCAATTTTCTTGCTTTAATATTATTAATACGAGTCGTTAATATTAATGAAATAAAATTATTTTATTTTTCAAAGCCTTCAGCTTTAATTAATGCAAGAACAAATTACAATATAATCAGCGAATAATATTTAAAAACGATAATTGCAAGATGTCTAAACTGGCAATGTTCTATATAAAGAAAAAAGTCTGCAAAAATTCATACAGGGTTTTTATTTACATATTTTTTTGATAAAGATTTCTATTATGCAGAAATTTCAAGCTTTTAATTGCAAGCTGATTTAGGACATTTTTTGCATGAAAGAATTTTTTGTCTAATAAAAGATTTTTATTACAACTTTTATTACTTTTAAATGATCTTTTAGACAGCATCAATAGACATTAATTAATTTTTGAGTGATTATAAGAAATATCTTAAAAAGACGTGCGATTAAATGTACGTACTTTTGCTAAATAGCAAATTACCGATTTATTTAAGACGGTTCAATGGTGAGTGTTAGAGATTAATGACAAAATATTTTAACTTATTATTAAATTAAATATTTGAGAAATTTTATTTATTAACATTTTTCGCTATATTTTTTCATTTTTTGTTATATTTTTTCCCTTCATAGCTTTTTTAAGCACTAAAATCGATTTATTTGGGATTGAAAAAAGCTACATAATATGATTTTCGAAAAATAAATGCTTCGTGTCAGAGTCGAGACATCCATTGTTTTCAATACCTCCGAAAAAACATATGATGGAGATATGAATATTCAATTTTAACGAACCAATGTCGAATTTTAAACTGCATCTCATTTAACTTGCAACCACAAATCAGAGGTTCGTTTAAGCGATTGCGACGAAAAGCACCATACTCTACAAAAAATATGATATCTAATTATATTTGTTCCGAAAAGGGAATACATAAATTTTTCATTCCGTTTGTTATTTCTACAATATCTACTTACGAAGCCATAAAGTTTATATTAATCTGAGCTCATATGCATAGCGAAGTCAATTAAGCAAAGTCCGTCTGTCTTTCCGTGTTCGTGTTGCAATCAACATTACCAAGATTAGCTAAAACAAATTTAAATGCGCCAATCGATCAGACATAATTTCATATATATTTCGAAATTATATTAAAAATCAGCAAGATCGGTTCATGCCTTTCGAGGCAGCGGGCAAAATACCACGCCTGCCTTTAATTTTTCTATATATTTTTTTCAACTTTAATTTGTATTTCTGCAGGTGGTTGTTTTACTACCCAGCAAAAATTAGACATTACCTTCAAAAGTACTTGCCATATAATGACTTACTTTTGTGAGTGCCAAATTTTGTTCCTCGCTTACAGAACACATAACATTAGTTCGCAAATAAAGGAAAAGAAATTGAACTAGATCTTTAAGTTAAAAAAGAATACCTTAAAGCATGTACTAATGATAATTATTATTTCCTGCAATAATCAATGTAATTAATTCACAGTACTTAATTATAAAAGTTTCATGCCTTGTTAAAATCATTAGGTTGGTAATCCAGTTGGGAAGTCCTTCCACCAAAAATGCTTAATTCCACACTCGATAACCTTTTTTTAAATTTTTCGCTGGGTACTTGTTCACTTACTTTTCGTTTACTTTATGGTAAGAAAATATTTATTATGCCGATTTATAAGTGCATGTGGTTATACGTGTATGGTAAAAAGTATAAAAGATTCGGCATAGTCGAATATAGCACTTTTACTTGTCTTTTTTAAGTTTATTGTTTTAATTTTTTTTAAATATTGTTGTTTTTTTAATAGGACCAGCACTCAGGAGATGACCTTTACTTACAGAACATTTTGTGCTAGAAGTTGGAAATTAGGTTTCAGGAAGAAAGATACAGCAGTGCTTGTCGACATTTAACTTGAATCTTTGCACACTGAAAGTGACAGAAAAGCTCTCTGTAGGGAGTTTATACCACTTATGAACTGTTCGGCGTAGTGCGAACGTGAAGAACGTGTTGCGCATACAAAATTGCGGTTTTTAGGAACAAATTCACTGATTTCATAAGAGCACATTTCATCGTTTTAACAATAAAACTGTGAAACCATCCCTCATTGAGTTAATAGATGAGCTTCTTTGCTCTCTCCTATATAAGGCCGAGTAACTTCAAATTAGTTTTTTAAGCGCCGTTCCTTACATGACAGTTGTATTCTTTTTTTCGGCCTGATAAAAGTGACATTGGTAGCAAGGACACCAGAGGAAGTGAAGTATCTGTTGTGAAAAAGCTCGCAGTACTGGGTTTTGTATTAAGCAATTATTTTAAATTTTAGATTCCACTGATATTTGCACAGCAATATCTCTGATATTCAGACGAATTAGTATTGTGCTCAGTCCAATCGCGCTAATATTATCGGCTAAAACCAGAAAAAAAGTCCTGAAGTGTTATTGCCTTATAAAGCTTTTGTTTTTGATTATTAAAAAGTGACTGAATGTAATATGTGAATAACCTAAATCGCTTTCACTTTAAATAAAAAAAAGAAAGCAAAGCCTTCATTTTTACTTATACCGATACATTATGAGTAATAGCACACAAAATTTGCAAAGCTAGCTAAACAGAGTACATATCAGATTGGGTGTTCACTCAATACTACAACTTGATGAAAAAACTTTTAATACTTCCGGACCATTAAGATAGAAAGTTTTCAAATTTGTAATAATAAAGTGTGCAACAAGGGATAAGTTTCAGAAATGGAGACACGAAGATGTTGCCAATCAAAAAATGTCCATAAAAATATTATGTGATCAAAAGCACAAACAACAACTTCAAGGATGATAAGAAGAGTTTTCGAAACTATTTGATATATTTTTAATTGCTACACAAAAGTTAATCATTTTGAAAAAACAAACATTACAATATATCAAGTAAATAAAATATATAAGAATTGTAGCTTATTTATAGTAAAATAATTTTATATACGTCGTTATCTAAAAATTTTATTAGTTTCAAACATTTTTTTAAGTATGAAAATAGATAAAAGTGAACGTGTTACAGTACTTATTGCTGGTAATATAAACTGAATAATTAGTACGTTTGTCTAATTGCCAAATGATGACTTTAGTTGTGGAGATAAAATTTGTAGAGGCTTTATGTAATTCAACGACATTAAAAGTCTTCACATAAAGTCTGAACCAAAAAATTTAAACCCTTAAAACCCTTTTTAAAATAAGTTAAGGATGAAGAATATATTCTGTGGAAGTATTTATAGCTTTCTCTTACATAACGAACAAAATTAGCAATTTAAATTAATTATCTAGCGACTTAATTCGGGTATTTTAAACATTTCGAGTTTATGTTACTGCAACAAAGATTAATGAGGAGAGATAGAATTAGAGTAGTGGTAGATATTGTTTTAATGCCACATATATCGTGAGTCACAATAATTGTCTACGTCATTTTTATTTGATCGGTTGCAGGTGTTCCGAAATTAAAGTTTAAAGTCAGATATACTATAAGAGAAAAATTTTTAGTGTACGGCATGTAACGAATGTTATTAAATTCTATTAATTACTAGCAGCACCCACGATTTCTTCTGCATATCATTTTTAATTTTCTTAAAATTCTATTAAGGAGAAATGTGTTTTTAAAATATTTATTTTAAAGTACTGGAGACCGTGTTAAAAGTTTTCCACCTTCAAAAATAAAATGTGCTAAAAACTGTTTTAGTAACATTATACTTTTAACGTTTTGGTGCTTTTACATCTTAATCTTTATTTTCTTAACGAAGTGATTTAATTTTAATTTTTTTCGTGATACGAACACAGACACAAAAAATTTCAAAAATTAGTGTTTTGTATTCCATATCGACTATTATCTACTCTACCAAAATTTTCAAAAATTATTTTATGTACATAATTGACCCCGTCAAAGACTATTTTTATTTGAATATGGCGAGTTTTAAAGAATATTGTTTATTACAAGAGCATAAAAAAAAACAAATTACTCATCCCAAAATTTGCAGAAATTTACACATCTTTAGCTGCAACTACTACTCCATTTGTTTTCAAATATCCTACCGACTAAATGGAACATAATGTCATAATTATATTTAAAAAAAAATTGATACCAACCTATAGACTAACAAAAGCCACGAATAGTGCCATGAAATTGCGCATATGAGAAACAGGAATGCTTATTTAGTTGCGTATTACTAGTTATTCCCTGTGCGCTTTGCTACCCCAATAAAAACAATCGTACCACGACCAGTCTTCCAAGCTAGTTTTTATTTGATTATGCACATTAATTTTGAACTTGCAACAGGTTTCTGTCATTTGGACCTTTTGAATTAGAACTTATCTCTATTTAAAACATCCATAAAATCGCTTTTTCCCCCTTTTTTCCTTTTACGCTTATCTGGGTTCTAGCCTTGTTAACAGACATTGTGTTGTGGACCTCATAAATGAGGATTAATCTATTTTTCTAATTTTATTAAAATCGATTTAGTTTTTTAATCCGTTCGGAGGCAAAAAATCCTCCCCTTCTAATCCGCTATTTGCAAACATAAATACCCTGAGAAAAAATATCTACCCGTGTTTTAAATTTCATTAAAATCGGTTTAGTGCTTTAGTAATGATTGAGGCGCCAACAAATTAACAAACAAATAAACAAACAAACTTACAAAGAGATTCATAATATCTATTATATCATGTTAGCTATCAGATCATATCAGGTTTCTTCCGTTGTAAGGCCGATTGCATACTGTTTATGAAAGCTTTTAAGGAACATTTAATAATCGGTAAATTTCTGGAGTTTTATATCCACCATATACAACCGGCGTTACCGTTTCTCGACTAAATTCGCAACTCAATTTATATTGGACTTTTTATTAGACTTTCTTTAACTCAGCTCATTTTTTATTTTTTCTTTTCTTGTCCACAGAAACAAATTTTGTTGTCAACGCATTGCAAATTTCCTTATTCTTAAAAAAAGCCGTCAATATGGCAAATATCGATATAGGCTGAAATTGTTGTCATAATATAGAAATTCCATCTATATGTCTTAAAAGGTAAAAAAGTTTGGCCATATACAAAAGACCGCACAAACTATTAGGGCACTCCCTAATATCAAAATTTAAAATTTTTTTCTTACGTTCTAGCGGACTTAGCAATACAGTTTCTTTTTTAATTTCAACCGTCTCTCTAGAACTTTTCAACAATTTGGTCACATGCGTCAAATTACATAAAATGTTGCAACATCCTTTCATTTATAATCTAATAAATTTATAATTCTTATTATTCCACACAAAGTAGTGGACATTCTGTGAATTTCACCAATTATTGGAATATCCTCTAATTTCTAAATTAAAGTTTTATACTTGTTGTTATAGTATTCCTAGTCTACAGGAGTACCTAAGTTTGGCCACATACATCAAACTGCATCAAATATTGGGACGCCCTTTAATTTTCATATTCAAATGTTTTGTTGTTAAAGCTAATTTAGCAATGCTCTTTGTAAAATTCAACCGCCTGTCTACAACTGCTTAAAAGTATGGCATATACGAGAAAGTAAATAGATTATTGGGATACCCTGTAGTTTATAATTTTTAAAATTTATACGTCTTATTATAACGATCATAGTTTTCAACATTCTGGCTAGTTTCTAGCGTTTGTTTACGACGGTTTACAAGATAGCCCAATATAGGTCAATTTGCATCACCTGTGGCGCACCCTTTAATTTTTATATTACTTTGTGCTATTGGGTGCTGTAGTGATACGCAGTTTTTTTTTTATATTGAAGTGGTTAAAAAGCAATCAAGTTTTTCTTCAGTGACAACTTTATATATATATATATATATATATATATATATATATATATATATATATATATATATATATATATATATATATATATATATGTATATTTATTTATTTATTTATTTATTTATTTATTTATATTTATATTTTTTTTGCAACATTAGAAACATTAAGTATAAAAAATTTTCAATAATTTATTTGCTTTCTACAGTGTTTGCTTATTAATACATCAACAAAAAAGAGAAACTAAAAACGAAATACAAAATAAAACTACTGATCTGCTATCACATTCAGAAGAAACCATTGAGTCCGAGGCGGAAAGTAACAACAACGTTACATATTCATTCAATAAAAGCAATATCTCACGTTATTATTCCAAAACATGTGATTTTAAGTTCAAATAAATCTAGGTTCCTCTAAAAGAAAACACAAAACCATAATAAGCCGTATATCTTCTAAACTCTGAAAGATAAATAATATATTTTAAGGCTTGATCAGTGCTATCGTCTGGAGCAGAAAAAAGAAAGGTTTTAATTTCTTAAAGTATCGCAGCGCAGATTGTAAAGTTTAAGAATTAAAACTTGAACTTCAAGGCATCCATACCAATAAAACTTTTTTTACTATTTAAAAGTTTGAAAATAGTTACCTGAGGCGGTACAAGTTTTTTTTCCAAATATAAGTCCTGATTAAAAAAATTATGATTTTCTTGACTAAAAGCAACATATGAAATGTTTAGCCAAAAGCATAATGATACTTGTCGAAAGTAATGCCATACTGCAAGTTTCCCATTAAATAATTTAAATAAAAATCGGCATACTATTATAAAATTTTTCTGTTAAAAAAATCTTTCTTTCTGAAATTTTAAAGTTTTGTATTTTTTTTTTTATAAACAACAACCCCCTGCAGGAATACAAACGAAAGTTAAACAAAAAAAAAATAAGCTTAGAGGCATGTGTGGTGTTTTAGCCACTGCCTCAAGGGACATGGACCGATCTAGCTGATTTTTAATAGCAAAATTTTCAAAACTATGTCTGATCGATTGGCGTTTTTAAATTTTCTCTTGCTCAGCTAGTGCTTTGGAAAATTTGAGGAACAGACGGACATAGCTCAATAGACTTCGCTATGCATAAAAACTCTGTATATTTATACTTTATGGCGTCGGATGAGGATATTGTTGAAGTTGCAAACAGAATAATAAACTTAGAAGGGTGTAATAACGCACATATTTACTGTATATTTAAATTAATAAAACAAAAAACATTAAGCGTTTATGTGTTTTAGGTACAGAAACTTGCGGTCTGTAAATATTTAATTTTTGAAGCAAATTTTTTAACCACAACTGTATTTGAGAACACGTGTTCGCTATACAAAAAAAAACAATTACTCTAAAATAAGTGGAATAACTTCTAGAATCTATATATTCCACACTGCAATATGTCATATAATAATTATAGATTAAATAACAAAAATAAAACAACTGCCATTACAAGGACTTTTATAAAAAATTTTATCTTTTGGAGGCAACTTTAAAAGTAAAATGAGCTTTGCTTATGCTGGTGCTCGGTCAGAAAGTATTAAAGATATCACAATTGCAGGTTTGTTTTAAAGTTCTTCTAATCTTAGAGCTTTCTAGAATATAATCTGTGTCAGTTTTTATGTCACTCACTGTAGTGGTTGAAAATATTTTGATTTTTTACTCACATGTACACAATTTTTCTTTATTTCAGCACAATATTTGTTGTAATTATTATTTCGTATTTTATTAATAGCAATTTTGATAATTTGTCCTATTATCTCTTTTTTAGAAGTCACCGAAGGCTGTTATCAATTTTTGCATGAAGAAATAAATAATTGATTCAGAAAATATAACAAAATATGTATAATTTGATAAAAATAATTTTGCTTTTGTTCAAATTATGACAAAACGGAACTGATACTGAAGTTTTCCAGTCACTTGCGAAATGACAAGATAAATTTACCAACAAATAAAAAATATTCAATAAAACCACTAAAATAGAAAAGATCTACACAAATTTATTTTTAACACATCAGCATATTTTAACTAAATATTTTTTATTAAAACAGTTTAAATTGTTACACTACTTTTGTTATAATAAATTTTTAATTTACAATTTTAAAACTTTTTTTTTCTTGGCAAACGTTTACAAGCACGTTAAGATTTAAAAACAAGTCGTTATTTTAAAAATCATACCACTTCTCTGTTTTGTATACGAATGCCAACTACTAGTTGTGGTGGACTCTCAGCTAAAGACGTGTAAATTATAAATTTCGCATTAGGCATATGTATAAAACAACAATTTATTGATAACGTTTATCAACAAAAAAAAAATTATTTGAATTAAATTAATACTTGTACTCTCTCTTCCATGAAATAACACAGAAAAAGCAGCAGCTATTTTCCACCACATGTTACTCTTATTTTAAGTTAAATACGCAATTTTTTTTTTTCTTTTTTGCTGTAGACTCTTCGCTGTTTTTAAATATTTTGTGCAAATTTGACGACTAAATTGATATGATTTGAATCAAACGAATCTAATTATAGACTAAATAGCAAATAATTTTAAGAAAATTAAAAATTTTTATATGTTTTTAAATTGTCATTTGAAGAATAACTGTGTGAACATAATTGAGACGAGAAATGAAATTAAACTAAAATTTAAAAAAAAAAATTACAAAAATATTTCTTAAAAAAATATATTAGTTTCTAAACATCTGACGTCATCAGGCTTAGTAGTATGTTTATGGACTTGGATTGTTTTGAAACGGCCTAGTTCCGTTTCTTGCTACTCTGAACGATTCAGTTTTTTCCTAAGGTTGCTTATTTATCGTTCATCATTCCGACCAAATTCTACTTAATATTGAAAATAAAAAATATAATTTTTTATTTAAAAATTCTGTTAAATGAAATACATCATTTCTTATCGGAATATTGTTTTTTGCAAGTGACACAAATATTTCAAAAACTTCAATAGATCTAATTGGTTATAGTTCCTGGCTATTCGTCGTCATTCATTTTCGGACAAAAGCAAAAAAATGAACGAAACGAAAGGAAATATCTAGTTTTCTTTTATCTTACGATTCGATTCGGTCAAAACGATTCACCAAAGGGAATGATTTTCCCGACTCAATATTAATTTTTTAACAGAAATCAATACGGTTCAAAATTTTCTTAAGGCCTTTGTTTCTCCTTCTGGAATAGGCTTTTCTACATTTTGGAGAGCACTTTACCATGTTTAAATTATAAATTTTAGTTAAAATATGCAAATTTATTATTCTGTTTATACAAATATGATGGCTTTCATATTTTATAAAATGTTATTGCTTGTTTAAATAAAAGGTCTGTTCGTTGTTTTTTTTTTTTCAAAAGAAGTAAATACTTTATAAAATTTAAATTGGCAATGTAAAAAAATTTAAAATTATAAATTATCTTAATCTATACAAATTTCGCTGGTGTTTTAGTTTATTTTTAAAAGTTGCTATTTTCTTTTTTTCTGCTTTTTACAAACAAAGACATTTTAAGCGATTAAACTTTGCAGTATTTCTCTATAATTTAATTAAAAAAATTTTGTTTATTTTTATTTTTTCTTTTTTTTATTAATTTCTATCTCCAAAAATATATTTTTCTTAATAGTTTTTATTAGCAGCAAATCTGAAAAAGGCAAATAATCGCTTATTAAACTCTCACCTTCCTTTCTCAATTGGTGCTTTCAAGATCAGCTAATCTTGGCTAATTCGATGAAATTATATGCAAAATAGTAAAAGCTTTGTGTTAGCGAACGCGGCTATTGTAACATAATTCGAATTTAATTATTTTATTACTGTTTCCTTTAAAAAAAAATTACGTTCGCTATTCGTCATTTAGAATCCAAAGTACAAACAAAAAAAGATAAATTTGCAAGTCTTGAATCTTAATCGGCAGATACGTTTTATGTTTACGCTACGGAAAAGAATATCTCAAAATTGTAAAAAGGAGGTTTGAAAATATTTAAAATTTTTAATAATTTTTAACTATACAAGTTTACAAGTTTACTTTTTTGGGATTCTTTTTAACTCTATTTTATTAAACATATTTAAAATTAATATTTGGATTAATCGTATAAAATTTAATATTAATAAAATTAAATTAAAAATTTATTTGTAACTTTTTGAAATTCTCAATTCAAAGTAGACGAAATTCTTACTGTAGTGAGCAAATTAAAATTTCTCATTTCGCTCTCATTTTTTCTCTTCTTTTTAATTATTTGCACTCTTTATTATTTGTTTATATATAAACTATTAACTTTTGATTTTATGTTTTAATTTAGTGGAATATTTTATGGTTACAAAGATTAATTCGTATTTTTTTTAAATATTTTTGTTGTTTGTTTATGGTTTTAAAAACTTTGGACATAATAAATTCGAATAAAGATAAAAGTATAATATGGCATTAAAGTAAACTATACGGAGTAGAAAAAATAATAAATATAAACCTAAATGATGGCTCAAAAGTTATGAGGTGTTGGATGTGACTATTTTAGGTCACTTTGACGATTCTACAAATATCAATTATTGACGTTTGATGATTCTTTTTTAATATTCCACAAGTCTTGACGATTTTCTTGCGAGTATACGCGGAGGTTTCATTACTAGAGGTTAGTGTTTGACTATTTATTTTTACTTATACATAGGTAGTGTTATGATCCTAACAGAACTGTTTCTACTTTATGAATATTCGGTGTGTAATTTGTGTGTGCTTAGTGCATTGATCACATTTCCGTTTGTTGGCGACAATTAATAATGAAGTGATGTCAATACAATAAGACATGTAAACAAAAAATGGAAAGAACAATGCAAATTTAAAATAATATTATGTTTTTTTATTAAGAGATTTATTTTTTTATTTAAAGTTTTAGGTGTATTTTATATAATTTATTTTATTATTAAAGGCTTGTTCAGTGTATAAGCGCTTTTCAAGAATACCTTGCATAGTAGTGCTTGGATCAGTACGGTTTCTCTATAATAAGGGTTTGAAATTTCAAAAAAAAAATTGTTCTCGGAGGAAAATATGCTAAAAAATAATAAAACAAAATTTTCAAAATATTTTTTTAAAATGTTCTAACATAAAAAAAAACATAATTTTAGTACTGGTTCGCCCAATCTAACAATTTTTTCAAGTGCTTGAGATCGCTCTCATGTTAAAGTATTATACTACCTCGATACCCCCGTATGTTCTCGATTATAGCTTGAATTTTATTAGTGAGAATTTTCCTTTTAAATTTACAATTGATCCCACTGTGCTTGGCATAACACAATCTCAAATCATTAAGGAGTAACCACCATACTTCACTGTTTCTTGCTCTAGAATGAGTCAAGCTTCTTTGGCCTTTTCCCAACATCAAGCTGAATTTGATTTACATACTTGGAAATAATAATAACTTCTTATTTTAAAACAGCACTAAGAGCTCTCCTAAACAGCTTGACACTAAAACAATAAACGGAAGCAATTTTTGTCCATTTACAAAAAACAACGGAAAAAATGTAAAAAGAACAACACATCTCGAATTGCTCGTGCCAGATGTATTGCAGTGCCATTAAAGACATTGTTCTTTTAAAGCTTATTTTAAAAGCCTTAAGTGATAAAAACTATTAAGTTTACTTATTCGATCTGTTTGTTGTTAAGTTCCAAATAAAAAATTATTCTAAATTTAATTTTTTTTATTGCGCCAATATTTCGATACAAACTTTAAGTAGCATCATCAGGGCTTAATTTTCTAAAAATAGAATATAATACAAACAACAAAACGAAAGGTTAAATGTATTAAGTTATAACAATTTTAATAATAAAGTATGTTGTTGAAAAGAACACTGTGAATCACCTCTTATTTTCTTGAACAATAGAAATAAATTTTTTTTATTTTTTATTTTTTTTTTTGTTTTTTTTTTTTATTATTTACTATTTATTTATTTATTTATTTTTTTTTTTTTTTTCAAAGGTATTAATTATGAAATTGCTACAATTCTAACAATAAAATATTTTTAAGCACATAAACTTAAATTGGAAGCGGAAAAATTTCTTAGATTCTTATCTTTGCTAACTGCAGATAATAAATCGTTTAGAAGAAAAACAAAAATAATTTTTTGCGATAAAAAACTTCAAAAAAATAATAGATTTGTACACACCTTCCAATAAGAAATACAATGCCTACACGTACAAAGTATAACAATACCAACTGAGTGAATGATTTAAATCATAAGAGTATTATGAATTTGAAATTAAATAACTGTTACATTGTTGTGAATGCCATGTGCTTGAATTGTATGTAATTAGAACTAGCGATAAAAAGATAAATTGACAACTTCTAATCACCAAATTAAATTCAAAGTGTGGAAAGGCAGGTTAAAAGAGGAGCCAACATCGAAATTAAAGATTTTAGTTGGCCTCCGTATACAACTAATTATTATTTTATCTATATCTCTTGTACTGCTCGAACACGTTCAGACAATCAACCGTCGTTCTTTTCACAGTTTACAATTTTTTCCAACTTTATTTTCAATTTTACTGACTCATCATTGTTGTGCAATTGATACATGTTCAGATGCTTTGTCTTTAAAGGTTTAATACCCAAAGGTTAAAAATGCACCTTATTGTTTTCGCTACAATGTCTGTTCGTCTGTCGCAACCTTCTATCTTTGAAACTGTAATAGTTGCAATCTTGAAATGTTTACAAAAGGTTTATTACTTATAGCTCCTACAACAAAACCATCAAAAATTAAAGGGTGTTCCGAAAGAGATGTAACATTCATACAAATATTGTTTTTCTTTAAACTGTGATAGACAGACACTTCAAATTTACGCTGAGTATGTTAAACTATATCCGCTATAGCAATTAAAAAAATTAATTAAAAAGTGTGTCAATAGTGATATGATTTTTTCGCAATAGGCAAACGCTTTAGGCCTTTGTATATTAACGTCCATTGTAAGAAAAAGTACAAAAAATTAAAAATAAAACTAAAACATAAAGGGTGTTCCTATAGTGACCTCATTCTAGCCTATATGGTTTTGGATTTTATACCGCAGAATTTCCATATTTACAGAATGCGAATATGTCCGCTATTAAAATAAGTGGGAACACTAAATTTCAAAATTTAAGCGTGTTAGTGATTTTCACTTAAACCGTTGTAGACAAACACCTTAAATTTTCAACAGCTTCTAAAAAAATTACGTAGTCAAAAATTGAAAGGTGGCCTTTACATTGCACAGAACTCTTCGTCAAATTCACGCTTGGCGGGTTAATTTAAATATATTTTTTCTACTATTTTCAATTTTTGCTTTAATATGATCCAAGTGTGAATTGGACTCGCATTCAAAGGGTTCCGGACAAAGCCAATACTTTGGTTTAAAATATGAAATGTTTCTTATTAAAAGGACGTTGCATACTTTTTCCAGCAAACCATATGAATCAGAAGGGGAACTTTACTTTCTCATTTCTTGGAGTTTTTACGTTAATTAAGAGTACAAAAAATTATCAGTTATCTTACAGAGTTCCAAATTTATTTAAAAAAAGATGTTTTTCTTTATGGCATCGTTTCGTTTTAAAAAAGGTGGTTTTTATTTTGTTGTATTTATGATACAGAAATAATAATAAAAAAATAACCATTTACACACTTTTCTACCTCTTTCTGCATATTTCATCTTGTCCTTAGCTCTTTGAAAGAATTCTTACTGCATGCGCTAAACAAAATATCTATAATTGTAAATACCTCATTTCTTGGAACAAATATTTTAAATTTCTTTTTATAATGAACGTTATACCCACAGAAAACACGCGGACTGATCTTTACAGAAAATGTTCCTTCCCAGAATTATTGGGATGTAATATCGTCAGTGATTTTTTGTTTTTGCTTTACGCCAAGTTTTCTTAAAGTCAATTTCAGTTATTTTTTAACCATAAATTATAAGTACTAGTGTTTTGATAAAAAAAATCATGTTCTATAAAAGTAATAAATTATATAACAATAGGTGTTAAATCTGAATCGAAGCTGCACACAACTAAGTGTCACTTCTGCGTGAGTAATTGTAAGGAATGTTTAGAAAAAGCTCTGTAGGTTGTTTCTTTTATGGGCCTTGTTTCGGAGTACTAATTAAATGGTCGGCTCGGTTACTTATAAATGTTTATATTAAATTTAGACTGTAGATTAAATAAAATGAATTTGGATTGGATCTTATTTATACACTTTTTATGTAAAATCATGCATTAATAGCTAATTTCTAATTACACACTGTGTTACAATATTTCAAGTCAACCGTAAAAACCTTTTTGTTTTGCTATTAAAAAACTTTTTTTTTTATCATTTAAATTTAAGCTGTTTATTTTAAAAGTGGCATAAGCCACTTATTCAAACAAATAAAAATAAAGAAATTAAACGGTTAAGAGCTGCTACGATTTTATATTGACCGAATTTTTCATTGGAGAATAAGTATCCTGAGATAGAAATGCAAGTAGGACATCTCAAAATTTAGCCTCAATACTTTTAAAACATTTGAAACACAATCATTTAAATTTGTGTATCAGCTTAAAAGCAAAGGGACTTATGCCACTTTCAAAATAAACGGCTCATTTTGAATTGAATTAAATTTTTAATAAATTTTCCATACAAAACAAAATCTATTTGGAAAATAGATTTTGAACCAATTTAGGCGATTAAGTTTTTTATGAAACAAGTTGTGTGACAGTTTTGTTTGTTGAGAAGAAGTGTAGAGAAACAAGCAGGGTAAACAAATGATTTTTGATATTTGTATACATTTCGTGCAGAGATTTCATTAGAAGTTCATAAGGTTATTTGTGATTTATACAAAAAAAAAACTCCAATAACAAACATCAAATCAAAAGCATCATCATCTGAACATAATAGAAAAACCTTTAAAAATTGAGTAAGTAAAAATATAAGATTGTTACAGTTTAACGGATAAAAGGATATAAAGAAGGAAAGAAAAATTCCTCAAGGAATATACTAAAAGAACTAAAACATCACCTTTTTCAAAATCTTTTTTCTTTTTTTTAACTAAAATATCTTCTTATCTTTTTAATATCTTAAAAAATAACTATTGCTAAATTTATGTTCGATTGAATGACAATAAAATTTTTATATATTAACAGTTGAACAATCAGCCCAAGGTATATTTATTTTACTAGGTAAAAACAACGTGGCATTTTATTGTTGCTTTGTGAGTGGAAATGTCAAAAATAGAAAGACAAAATAAAAGATAATTGCTCTAAAAACAAACGCTCTCTTTGTTCTGCATATGCTTGTTGTTTGTGTTTTTTTTTATAATTCTTAAACAAAAGTTGTAAAATATAAACAACTTTTGACATATCCAACTACAAAGCGGCTGGGCGGACGACACTACCTAGTAAAATAAATGTACTTTGAATCGGGCCCCTAATATTAAAATTGATTGTACAACTTGATCAAATTGTTAAATAAACGTCAAAAATTTGTAATTTTTTATTATTTTTATACTTTTATTTCTACTTTTGTTTTTAATTTGTAAGTCGTAGAGAAATAATTTTTAATAATAAAAAAATAACATACAAAAGTGAACCGATAACAGATGAATGCATTTGCTCATACGGCCTGCTGCCTTTTCTTAATTTTCGAAGTCAAAATTTATTGCCTGTGCATTGGAACTGTTCGACAAGTTCAATTCGCTTTAAATTTTACTTGAAACATAATTTCCAGATGAAAAAAAATCATTCGTTTTATGGAAACATTAATTTTAATCATCTTAAGTAATGGACTAATGAAAACATTTAAGTCCTTTAGTAGTTTTTGTTGTCTTGGTTTTGATTCAAACATTAAATTCCATATCATTTTCGTTTATCACTCTTACTTTGTTTTCACGCACACACACATACATACATTTTTATATATAACTAAGAATATAAACATAAGTAGATTATTTTTATAAACTTAAAGTGCAATGCCGCTTGTGGGTTCGTGTGAATAAAATTTTTGTCAGTTAAATTCCTAAGCAATACCTTCCATACTTTTAGGAGGCTTGTAAATTAAGGAGAAATGGCTATATAACATCGTGTGTGACGCAATATATATGTATTTGTTCTTATAAGGAAAATAATAAACCAACAGTAATTAAATTATCACGTACACACATATTTTACAGCATACATACATACATTTTTATTGTAATACATTTTAATGAGAATTCGCTAAAGGCGCACAGCTAGATATTTTTAAAAAGTAACTGGAAAAACTCTGCAGACGATTAAAACAATTTTAATAAAAATTTTCCAAAGCTACAAAGGAAGTGTATATTGAATCAAGGGACAGCCGCCGAAAGCCTTCAAAGTTTGTCACCTTCGGAATCCAAGAAAAATAAATGTGTGTCAGAGTTTTTTATTTTTAAGGAGATTTTAAAATGTTTCATCTATAGAATTCGCTAAATAAAATCTAAAAGTCTCTATACAAATTCCATAAAATAATGTTTTGTAGCTCATAATATTTTTTGACTCATGAGGTGACCAACTTAAAAGGCTTATTGCGGCTCAGCCCATAATGGTAAGGTATCTACTAGACCTCTTCTAATGCTAATTTGCAAATTTTTTAGATTTCTTTAAAAATCTCCCACTGTTTTACTTTCAAACACAGCAGGAGATTTGATTTTCAATATTCTTAAGAAGTATTTTGTAAAAATTTAAGAACACAATAGAGGTGAAGGCGTATCTTTTTCCAGAAAGTATATGCCATCCTCAATGATTAGAAAAAAACTATTAGCTGTGCTGGTGTTGGCTGTGTGAAATGAAAATATTTTTTTTTAAAGGAGCTACCACACCATATGAGTCTACCCCGCTCATTTCTATCATCACAATAATACATACAAAATTTTAAACTTACATACCTACACATAGGGCGTGACACTTTCCATACAAGAATAAGAAAATAAAAGAGGTAGAATCCTTAAACTTTTAGTACGTTTCTAATCAGTGTTGCTTTCTAGAAGTGTACCCAATTTTATAATAGCCAGAAAGGTAACGATGGGCGTGACACATTTAACACAAGTAAGGTTTTTGTTGATTTCTGATATTTCTATTGTAAGAATTTCTTTAATAATTATCCTTGTGTTTTGAGTACAGTTACCAGCTTCTGTTAGGTCAATCGTACATTTTATTAAGCAGCCTCAAAAAGAAGCGCAAATTAGAAATCAAGCAAGTTTTAATAATCCGAAATATAACGTGACTCTTATCGACTGTCAATAAAAACTAGTAAAAATACGTTATTAGCTGATAATTTTTAACAACTAATTGAAATTTGTTGTTGCAATATAAAGGTAACTAATATTTTGTACTTTGCTGTTATCATAATTAAATAAACCAACACGTGCTTGTGTTTGTGTATTTTTGAATGCTTATGTTTGCAACAGCTGATTTATTTGTAAATAAACATTTAACTAAAAATCAATAAATCCAGAAAAATTGAGTTTTTGAGAGCAAAAAATTACTATAGTGAGCAACAATAGTCATAGAGAGAGAGAGAGAGGAAGTTGATTGAGTGTTTTTTTTTTTACCAAAGAAAAACAAAATAGTAAAAATAATAAAATTAAAAATATTAAATAATATTTATTGCAAGTAAAACAGAAAAATAAATAAATGTGTGTGTGATTTTCTTTCTACAATTAACACGGTTGACTGTGGATAACAGCTGGGGGTACATGAACATTGAAAAAGAAAGCAAATACTTATTGAAGATTTACATATTTACTTTATGCTCATTTAATTGTTTGTGTCTCACTTTCAATGCAGTTTTCACATAATAAAAAAATCTTAGAGAGCGAACTTCTTGCAGTAGTTTCTGTATTTCAACATTTATACATTTTTAATAAGGAGTATTGGTATGTGTAGGTGCTTTTGTTTAATAAGTAAAATAAAAAAAGAGTATATTCGTCATTATTTGCTAATGTTTGGCAGATGGTCACTACAAATTTCTATTCAGTATTTAGAAACGCGTTGAAAGAGCCTAACAACAGGTGGTCTAGTTAATTTTGTTGTTAATGCTTTGTTTGTTGCTTTTAAATATATTTTGCGTAAGAAATTATAATTGCTAAAAATTATTTAGAAAAAAGTGAACGCAGTTAAACAAGAATACCAAAAAGATCCAAATAATTTTTATTCCAAAAAGGAAAAGACACGTTCAAAAATTTAAAAAAAGTACTTAGATTAATTAAAATCAATATATTTATTACCTATCAGGTGTTAATTAGTGCATTTCAAAAGTTCATTGCCTTTTCTAATAAATAATTTCTTGACATTGATTTGTTGTAATATGTTTAAAATAGTATGTATGTATGTAAAAGTGAAAATTGCCTGTTTTTTTATTACTTTATAATTAGTGTTGCCAGAAGTTGAAAATAATAGGTTTTATCTTTTAGGTGGAATAATCTCCAACATAATTTTTCATTACTAACGATTCTTATTTTAAAAAATTTTTATCGTTAAATAAGAAATCGCTTTACAAAAATTAATTGCGGACTTACATTACTCTATTATTATAAAAGCTTATTTGAATATTATTTTATATGCCACTCTTGTATCATAGTGTCTTTTGTTGAGTTTTCATGTCTCAGAGGAATTCATTTCAACGCATTTTTTTAGCATGTATTCATTACATTGTCATTTTAAAGTTTTATATTGAAATATTATTTCAAAAGTAAGACAGTAAAATTAGTCAGTATATCTATACATTAAATAAACAAGGTAATTTCTGTACATGAGATGTTTTTTATTTTTTTTTAAATTGTAATGTTGGTGTAGAAAGTAATTGATGCGGAATACAAGGCACCTATTCTTGGAATTTTTGTCTGTCTGTTTGTGTTAGCATCTCGTGAGAACTGATGGATGGATTTGAATTAAATTTTGTGAAAAGGTCCCTTAGAATCTGCCTATGTTCGCACCACGTAAAACAAATGGGCCTCAGTTTTTTAAGTAAATTAATATGGTTAATGCTTAAAAAATAAATTGATTTATGATCTTCGATTTTTAATCAAAACAAAATTATTGTTAAAGCATTGAAATAAAATTTGAGCTACTAGCAGTTTTGCCAACAATATGTCAATATGTCCATACATATGGAATAATGTTGTTGAAATTTAATTATTAATTTTTTACGATTTTTTTATTGTACGGAAAACTCTATTCTAATATTAAGGTTATTGAGCGTTCACCATAAAACTAAAAACAATATTTGTGACGATCAACAAAAAAACAATCAGACATTGCTTTATACCTGAACGGGGTATTTAATGCATGCATGTTTTACGTCATGTCTTCATATTGAAAAATAAATAAATCATGTGACAAATTTTTGCATCTTTACGACATAGTCACGAAAAGCGTGATATTTTTCCAAAAGGCACTTAAAATTGTTTAAAGTAGTGTAAGTCTTGAAAGCCTCTCGGCAAACAACTTAAATTAAATTAATAATAGTTAAAAATTACGAAAATCTTTAAACTTATGTGGCATAGAAGTGTGGTATTATCGTCACCATTAGACTAATATAGCTACCATAGGCAAACTAGAAGGCTAAGCTTATTTCAAGAGCTGATTACACAATATAATCAAGTCTATTGGTATAATTTTTTGAGAATTCAGAAAAAAAGCCCAATCGTTTCGTGAAATATTTGCCTAAGTTTATTTTTTCCTCCAGATTTAAAGCTGGTCTTTATGTTGACTAGCTACAAACACTTTAATTTTAATGTATTGGTAAATTTTTTTTTTATATTCCCATAATTTGAGCCTGGAAACTCAACAAAAACATCTAATAGTTTCACATCATAGGTTTTACTTGACGTTATTCCTTTACCATTTAACATTTCAATCACCTTGAAAAAAAAATCATTTCTTTCATTTATCAACTCAGGTTCATGTAAAGTAAAATTCTTTATGTCAAGTTTACAATATAAGGAATCAGAGCTGTTACGTCGCTATCCAAACAATGCAATTTTTTTGCACAGGTCTTTACTTTATAGCAGAGAAGGAAGAATGGAAAGGTATTCGAACTAGCAATTTTAATTTGTTTTGACATTCATTATTTTAAACAAAAATATAATCTAAGCAATCACTTAAGGTATCAATATTTTAATGTAGAGATAAAACAAATTTCAAGAAAGTAAAATGAATATGTAGGTCGGGATTAAATTAATTTGATGTAATCAGCAGTAAAGAGAGATAGAGAATTCCTAAAGCGTTAGATATTTAGACGGTAAAATACTCATCAGTAAAATACTTATCAAAAAAAATTCATTTGAAATGTTTTTTAATTTAACTTTAATCTGGCATCACTCATTGTGTTTATTTTACTCTTTAACAGTTTCACTCAGTACTTAAACTGTTTCTATAATTGCACTCACATAGATATAAATTTCTCATTGGGCTTTGTTTTGTTTTTTATATCGGTTTTATATATGTATACATTTATGTGTGTGTGTGTATATGGAAGAATGAGCAATTTTAATGTGTGTATAGGATTTTTTACCATTTGTGGATTGTGCGGATCACATCAGCTGGTTGTTTGCCTGGTTTACTAACTGGAAGTGCCAGTCTTATTTGGAAACAAGACTGACTCACAAGTTGTAATCTGTCACAATATAAAATAAATTTAGAAGAAAGTGGAAGAACAAACAAAAATTATATATAAGGGATTTTTTTTTTTAATTAAAAAAAAAGAGATCTTAACGAAACAATAAAAAACAAAAAAGTGTTAAGAAAAATTTTATTTATCGAAAAAAAATTTACATGGTGCTATAAAAACGCTTTGTTCCAAAATCAAAACTTAAAGAAAAATTATTTAAAAAATTATTTTAAAATTAAGCAAAATATTTCTTCAGAAAATATAAATATATTTTGCAACCACAAACAAGAAAATTCTTGTGAAATTGGAATGGAAATATTAACAAAAGAACTTTTATTAATTAAAAATACTATAACAAGAATAACAAAACTTTCCGTACAGAATTTAAAGATCAATATAAGTTTATAGCAGTAAAATAAAAATAATTAAAATTAAAAAAAGTGACATCACCGACATCAACTCTCTTAATAATTTTGTTACATTTAGCCGGAATTTTTTTTATAAACAGTTTTATTTCGAACTGAAATTTAATTAATTTATTTCGTTTATAGTTTAAGAGAAATTTCAAGGCCAAGCGTTTGCAAATATTATACACTCCACTACGAAATTACATTAACTTACACAACGGAAGTAAAATTGGAATTAGAAACAAATGTACAACAAAGCGACAAATATTCATTATTGAAAGCCTTAACTCGATCATAATAAAAAGCTATAACTAAATAAAGCAAAAATGTTTAACAGATGAAATAGAAATTAAAAAAAATGAAATAATTTAATTTATACCTAGAATAGAACGTGGAAGTTTTAAAATTAGTTTATTATTTTTACAACAAAGTATTTTATTACCAAAGCTAATTTTTACGTGCCAAATTTTAACGAAATATTATTAAATAAATATTTGCCAATATGAAACCTCAAACGAGAAAAGTTGCCCCCGATGGCGGCTGGGGATGGGTGGCTTGTTTTGGTGTCAGTTTAGTAAATGTAAGTAAAACTTTGTTCTATTTATTTAACTTTTCTAGTATGTATATGTATGTGATACTTTGACTTGAAAACATTTATAAGAGGTTCGCATTGTATATTTTTGTTTTTGTGAAGTTTTAATTGTAAACATTAGGGGCGGTACTTTTATTTACTTTAGAGATGTTAAAGATTTTTTATCCAACAAAAGAATACAAGTTAACCGCTATTTATTTATTCTAAAGTTTTGTTTTTTGCTTTAAAGTGCCTATAATGCAATTATTTAGCGTAGCTTGTTTGAGCAAGTGGCAACTCTGAAATTTAGCTGCTATCACATACATGTGTTTATTTTGATTATTAAAAATGAAGCGCTTTAGGAAAAAATAACGTTTATTACAAAAATGTGAAAAGTTAAGCTGAAACTGATCACAAGCTTCTAAGAACTTCAAGGCGAAAAAGTGGATCACTTAAGGATAGAAAAATTCCTTAGCATCAACGAAGTTCCTGTGACCTTAACTGGACAGCATGGATGTGCACGACATGTGGTTTTAACAAGACGATGCTTCCTACCATACCTCGCATGAAAAAAACCCGATTTCCAGAACAAATTATCTCAAGAGGTTTTATTATCAGCTGGCCACCATTATAATGCGACTTAATACATTGCGATTTTTTCTTAAGGTTGTTGTGAAATATAGGGTTTATACAAAGAAAACAAAAATAATTCCTCAGGTAAAATCCGACATCAAACTCATTATCGGTGAGATACAGTCGCACCTCTGGGAAAAAACCATGAAAAATTTCATAAAAGAAGTAATGGCCTGCCATCCGAATCGGTGGAGTCATTTAACGAATACTCTATTCCGTAAATGAAAATGTGACCTTTTAGAGAAAACTATAAAAAAATTTTTTTTTATATATATGTAGCTATGCTTTCTTTGATTTTTTATATACAAATATACTTTATTTGCAAGAAACACTTTTAGCTGCATTTACATACAAGCGACATACATACAACCTTCTGGCATTTTAAATAAATTTGGTAAAATTAAAATATTTATTTCGGTAATTTACAAACAATAAAGTCATCATCAAGTCATCTCTAACATTTAGTGTAATTTTGTGGGTAATTTTTATTACATAAAATATAATCAGATTAAAATTCTTTTCTTATTTATAAAGCACTAGGTCAGGTTTAAAAAAATTTTTTTTTTATTTTTTCAATATTTCGCCATACCGTTGGGTGGCATCTTCAGGAAACAGGAAACAAAATTATTAAAATTATAAACAATTAAAAAACTTAACATGAACCACCTTAATCATTTCCCTTTTAGGCTTAATTTCAAGTTTCATTTTGTTTTTGTAGAATTACTATTGATGTTTTTTCTTTGTTTTTTGCTGTGATCATGCTTTCAAAACGTGATACAATAATTCCTTTTCTGCCTCCATGAACACACATTGTTCATTTATGTAGCTTTTGGAATATAAATTCTTGACTGCAAAATTTCCACTCAATGTTTTGTTTCGCCATTTACTCAAACTTCTTTTTTGTTTTGTTTTATTATTCAATACTCTTTCTTTATTAAAAAAACCAGCAACAAAAATTATTTTTTTGAAAAGAATCGATAAAAAAAATGTAGGAACTTCTTAAAATATTAAATAAAATAAAATGATCACCACATGATACAAGCAACAATAACAGCAAATATTTAAGCCCGTACAAAAAGAAACCAGGCAGAGAAATGTTTCCTGCCAATCACTTGTTGTTAGTGTTGTTAACCATACAGACTTGTTTTCGGTAATTATGCACCGTATTTAGGCACACAAATATCATCCATACAAAATGAACAAAATTATTTTTGTTTGCAGACAAAAGGCAACGTTTTGATTTGTTTATTATATCTTTTACCACAAAAAGGAGAAAATGGTATAAGTTAATTTGTCATTCCGTTTTAAATTATTATAATATCTATTTCCGACCCCATAAAATGTACATATTCTAACTTCTTATGCATAGCCAAGTCGATTGAGCGATGTCCGTCTGTCCGCCCGTATAAGTGTTGAAATCAAGTTTGCCAAGGCACTGGATCAGTAAGAAAAAAATTTAAATATGCCATCGATCAGACATAGTGTCGAAAGAGGTGCTATTGAAAATCAGCAAGATCGGTTCGTGTCCTTTAACCCAGCGGGCAAACCAGCTCGCCTACCTCTAATTTTTCTATTTCATTTGGAACAATGAAGTAACTCCAATCAAAAAAAAAAAAAAAAAAAAAAAGAAAAAAAAACTAACGTATGGAGCGATAGAGGATCAAAAAATAAGAAGAAAAAAACACCAAGTGAAAAAATTGGCGCTCGCCCATATTATCCGTGTTACGAATGTAGAAGAATGTAAAATTTAAATAAATTTTTAGTTAAGCCAATGAAATCAGAAGCCACCTCAAACTGATATTATTAAATGTAATTTCTTTTATTTGCGAAGATTTTATCAAGATTAACTTTAGCACCTGCCATAATGACCTAACCTAACGGTGGTCTTACTACTGAGTGAAATACATTACGTGGACTTGCCCAATTTACTGGCGTAGCACAACGAAGTTGCAAATCTAAGAACCTGGTTTGCTGGGACATGAAAAAAGCATGAGAGTTTGGAGACCATCAAACTCCGTCTCTATAAAATGCAACAGCACATTCTATCGGTATCGCACTATTCTTGCCAATACCGACCTTAACCACAGCCACTACATTTACACCACAGGGGCCATACCAAAAACCGGTCACAGAGAGGGGCGGCTCTTTGTGGGGCTACTGGCTCCAGTGGTATCAGACCTTAAGGCACTGGTCAGGCCTTCGACAGACCAAAAAGAAAAAATTTTATTCAACACAGTTGGGGACTGGTTCCCTTTATACCCCAAAGGCATTGCGTTAGAAGCTAATACATTATCGTCCCCGACAAACAGAACCCCCGGGGAAGAATTTAAAAAGATATATTTTTAATTTAAACAGCATGGCAGGGTTTTCAGCAAGAGCAGGTAACCTTTTGTTTAAAATTTAAAGCCGGCTACATGATCGATCCATAATTATTTGAAAACTACAAGCCACTGATAACTAATTTATTTTTGTTCCAATTGAATTGAATTGTTCCAATTGAATTGAATTGAGGCTGCTGTAGTCGAAGTGGTAAACACGTTGGCCCCTGCGGTAACCAAAAATAAAAAAATGTTTTTTTCTGTTTAATGGTATAAATACATATTCAGAATTAACATTAAACATGCAGCCTCCCTCGTCGGTACTTCTTAATAGCATATTCACCTGTCTTATCTCTCATCTATCCCTTTCCTAAAGAATTATTGCCTGAAGTGCTACTTCTCTTAAAAAAAAATCGCAGTGGACGGAATGTGGTTCCCGCACAACGACGATACTTGCCATGCAGTCATTAAATCCATCGAGGTACCTTTGTCTCCTACATACTTGACGTGAAAATATACCGCTAGACCTTCTGGTAATAATTTTTAAATTGCACTTCAAATGCATTACTCGAATTCAGCCGACTTTGTATGTAAAAAAACCTTTTCGGGCAACTAATTGATCTCATACTTCATACATACTTTGTTTTATTCCATTTTAACCTGACCTATTTGGAAATCGATGTTATTCATATTGAGTGTTTTTCGTAATAATGGTTGCGGTAATTCTCGTATCCAAGTCCCTGCTGATGTAACGAAACTGCGTAAACAAATGTGTTTTTGTCTTAATAACTCGTAGATATTAGGAGTGGAAACGTTTTAAAACTCTAGTTGCTTTCATCGCTTTATTCACTTGTTTTTTGTAATAAATGCATATTTATAGAATCGTATAATTAAACATAGGACTAAAAATTTACACCATTATTCTTTCATTTTAAGTCCTTGAAAACATCCCCTATTCTCAATGAAATATAGAAGTCATTTGACAAAATTAGTGAAAGAATATTTTAATGCGAGGAAATATTTTGTATTGGCAATTTTTGGGAAGAAACGCAAAGCAAAAATATTTCAGATGCCTTCAAACGTTAGTACACTTCTAAGTTTGACGTAATAATTATGATCATCTGAAATTATAAACCGACTACGAAAGACACACATAATTATATATTATTTGTAAAACTAACAACTCACATCTAAAAGCAGGTCGTGTAAAAGTAGCTTAAGAAAATATTGAAATTTAAAAATTTTTTAAATCAAATAACATTTAATTTATTTTTATTTATTTAGACCCAAGAATTTTATTATTTCCATGTATTTAAAACCAGAAAATGTGTGCTTTTTTATACCTGCTTTTAATTCTCAATTTACCATCTCTGTTGATATAAATAAGCAAAACATTTGTGTCATTTCATACCTTCACAGGTAGTTAGTTTTATTCTTTATACATATTTATACATACATATGAATGTATGTATGTATGTATGCACAAAGGGTTTAATTGTTTATATGTCTGAAATTATTGAAAAAAAATCGAAAGTCTGGTATTATAACTCATCGTCAATCTCAAGTATTTTGATTTTGTTCTTTTATTGATAAATATGACAGGCAGACAGATAGCCAATTTATGATAATTGATATTGAATGAAAAATTAAGTAAGTGTAAATAATTCCAGTACAGATATTAAAAGTAGAGCTTTCAATTTATAAAGTGTAAGTGTTTTAAATAAAAAAATCTTGACTTTATTTAGTTTTACTATTACGAAATATTATACTTTCAAGAATTACAGTGCAAGCAAAAAATAAACAAACATTGCAACTGAGTGATTTTATTACAGACTTAATTACACCTGATAGCAGCTTAGCAAGCTAAAATAAATAAATAAATACATTTGAAAAATATTTTTTAATGAAGAAAATTCTGTTTATTTTTATGATTTTTCATTGCTGTAGGTTGAAAATCTGGGATCATAAAGTTTTTCTTTTTTAATTTAGAAGCCTAATTTAAAAAATAATATTTATTTACCAATCAAGGCAATAATATTTTTTATTTTTTATACCTGTCTTCAGACAAGTTTTTCTACTTCGCATTAGGCTAAGCCCAGTTTTTCTTTAAACCTCAGCAACAAAATATTTGCATACATTTTTCGGCTGAGTTCTGATTTGTAATAATGCGGACACACCATTTTCTATAAAAACTAAGCATTTAGGATATAGCCTGTACTCATGCAGTAATTTATTTCAAAGAATTTGGGTTTTTAAAAAAAGTTTTTGTGGCTTGGTCTTGATATAGTTTTTATTGAATGCATTGTTGCAAAATTTTATAAATAGATTTAACGAGAATTGTAAAGAATCGATACATTAAAACCACTACAAAATCTGATCATGTGTATTTCGTAAATATATCACGAAATCATTTATTGTTAGAAAATTAACATATGAACGACATTAAGAACGTTCAAAATTATAATATTAAATGATTCAAAGTAAATTTCCTATTTATTTATAATGGCCATTTGTTTTTATTGCCTTCAACGCATCTGAAAAAGGGTAAATCTAAGTTTGTCATTCATTTCCGACCTCTTAATATGTGTGTGTGAAGATAAGATTTAAGCATTTTAGCTCTGCCACAAACATTTTTACTTAACAGAGCTCTGTTACAAAGATAACATAGCCCTGTTAAGGAATAAAAATTAGGTTTATGCATTTTAACTATAATTTTTATGGAAATAACAAAAGATGGCAAAACCAAAATGAATAGGATATGTTTGCGAGGTATCCCTCTGTAGTTATCCATACTTGAAATTATTAACAGCGCGATGTGGAACGGGATTTTGGGCATTTTAACATTTTAAAATTTAAGTTTCTCTAAGGGATGAGAAATTTATTAAATATGTATATATCTTATACGAGTAAAATAAGGCACAAAGGCCCGTTGTTACAAGTTGTCAATAGCAAACACCACGCCTGGCACTAATTTATCATTTATATCATTTAGAACAATGAAATAACTTCGACAAAAAAAAAATAAATTAATTAAAAAAACAAATACATGGGGTGATAGAAAATTAAAAAATAAGAAATAAACATTAAGTTAAAATATTGGCGCTTGCCCAGATTTTCCGAGTTATGCACCTCTGAAATTTTCAACAAAAGTTCGATTATCAATATGGTCAAAATGGGTATCATTTAAAAGCTTTTGAAAATATCTATCGGGAAATACTAAAATTTTTTCAAAATGCTTAACCCATTAAGAGCCGATGACATTTTTATGTAAAATTATTTTTTTTTTGTTTTCTTCTTCTTTAGTTTCCTGCTACTTCAATATTTGTTTTTTTATAGGAGCTACCTCACATAATAGAAGGGTGAAGGGTACTTAATTAATTTTATTTTATTTCATGTATTGTACGTAGACCTACTATAAGGTCAAAATAGAATATTATAATTTTTTGTTTTTTTAATTACTTAAACGTACAATAAAATTTACCAAAAATTATTACTTTGTTATTAATAGATGGCTCTCGAGCCACAGAAACAAAAATGTTATTAAATAATGAAAATCAACATTGAATGAACCGATTAGTGGTGATAGTGATATTCTAATGAATGAAATATATTGCTGCGAAGAAAGCATAATCATATGGCCATTTCGCTACTGCTCATATAGCTCATCAGTAAATTTTACCAAAATTTTGTATATAAAATTTAGGAAATTAAGGCCACAAACTTAACTGATTAACTGTTCAACCAACAAAACAAAAACAAAAGACAAAAACTCAAAAAATATTTTATAAAAAATACTATAAGGAAAAATAATTTCTTTTTAGCGAGCTTTTACAGAATATAATATTTAATTTCCATATTTAAGTTTATATGTGCCTACATTTTTATAAATGTATGTCATATTTTATTCCTACAATACATTTAATGATGTGAATTCTTAATTATATCGCAAAGTCGTGAAGAATTGACAAATTAATTTGCAATTATTTTTTTATGATAATGCAAAAACTCACTTCGGAATATCACTATTAATTAAACATTAGTTTATGTAAATGGAAGCGTGTTCTTTTATTTAACTAAAGACCTACAAACTGTCATTAAATACAGCTGTTATAGCTGCCACCTTAGATCGCATCAACTTAGGTGGCAACATTTTTTATGCAAATATATTAAATATTAAAATTCATAAGTATTTTACTTAATACATATTGTGCTATTTAACTATTTCATTAAAAATGAATGCATTATTTATAAACAATATATTATAATTATTGTACACACCAAGTTAATTTTGCTGACATTGAAATTGCTGACACAAAATTTTTTGAGCAGTTCTGAAAAAAGAGAATTGTAGCAAATTCAACTAAAAAGTCATTTTGTTTTTTTTTTCACATATGGATCCAAATGCGTTTGTATTTATATACAATCATTCACACATACCCCTTTAAGATTACCCTGCAAGCAATTTCTAACGTAAAAGCATAGTGGCTTTTTACATCATGTCGTTGAAATGCATCGAATGCGATAAAGAATTCTGATATAATTAGTATATTTAAGTGGAACGAAATGTGCAACTACAATAACATAATTAAAGAGAAAAAATTTAGCATCCTTAAGAAAGACTAAAATCAATTATGCTGGTAGTGTCAAATATGTTTGTGTTTAAAGATACCTTTTAAAGGTATCGAATAGATAACTTCTGAAATAACGAATTTCTATTTAATAAAAATGAAAAGCGTTAATTTTAGCATAATAGAAAATCCTTAAAACAGTAAGCCTTAATTTTATTTTCTAATTACTCAAGCAAAAGGTCAGTTTTTAATATTAAAATATTGTTATTTTTTTTTTCAATATTTTACCACAACCGTTGCATCTTCAGGAAGCAGGAAACAAAATTATTTAAATTATGTTTTTTAAAATATAAATTTTAATTTATTGTGAAAGTAAAAACAGTAATATTTAGTAAGCTTTAATTCTTTAAATAAATCATGCTCCTACAACATACTCCAGAATATGGTGATAGCAGTTGTAAATTCATATTCGCTGTAAGTAAGTTCTTATGAGGGTTCTTGTCCCAGCTTTAAAAATGGAAAGGCTACTGTATCAGATTCTAGTATAATTTAGTGATGATTAAGAAGTAAGCGGCGAAAAGCTCATTAATTTGTCTTTCACAATCATCTGCAGGATTACAAACGAAAGTTGAAAAAAATATATGGAAATATTAGAGGCAGGCATGGTGTTTTACCTGCTGCCTCGAAGGACATAGACCGATCTTGCTGATTTTCAGTGGCAAAATTTTCAAAACTATATATGATCGATTAGCGAATTTATATTTTCTCTAGCACATCTAGTGGCTTTGCAAGGTTAATTTCAAAACGAAAACGAATGGTGGGAGGGACATCGCTTAATCGACTTCACTATGCATAAGAACTCAAAATACACATTATAAGGTCGGAAATGAATACTGTAGAAATTACAAACGGATAAATAAACTTAGAAACACTATTTTCCACCTGTGCTGAAGGGTATAAAGAGCGACTTCTATTAAAAAATACTCTGCAAAATGTTAGCTGGGATATACACTGTATATTACGTCTTATTGAATCAAACAATTGTATAAGTATGTATTTGACTAAATATGTTAATAAATGTACAAGTGTTAATAAAAAACAATCAAAAAATGTGCTCTGCTAGACGCTTTGCCAAAAAAAAATTGTTTACGTTTAAAAGTAATTATGTCATAAAATATGTCGTCTGTATGTCATGACTGAAGAAATACAAGCAAAAAACTAATGTCGACTTATTTAGAATACATTGCGGTAGACAAATATCGAGTTTTATTTTACTTCATAAATATTTCATAAAAAGACTCGTTGAATATTATTAATAATAATTAATTATTTCTTGAAACCCTTACTAACTGTCTTTCATTTCTGTATTTAAAATTAATTTGCCAGGTTTGGCGATTTTAGGAGTTATAATGAAAGATCTTTTGACGATTTGACAATTTTTAAACATCATATTTCTTTCATACACTTTAGTGAAATGATAACAACCAACACAACTGTTTCCAGAACGATCTCAGTCTTTGCTATTGTTTACGCATTTATGACCAATAAATGTTGTTTGTAAAAAGAACAGTTGTATTTTATTCTTGATCTGAAGGAAATTATCCAGCAGGAAATGAACGACCTAATACATACACGATATTGCACTTTGCCACTTACAACAATTTTATATTGAACAGTGTTGCCGTTGCAGAATAAAATGTATTTTTTAGCAAACATTAAATTACAGCTTATGAAATATTATGGAATAAAAACTGTTTCAAAGACAAGGCAAAATTTGTATCAAATTTGTTGTAAAAACTTAATGGGTTTTAAGGAATTTTAGTAGTTTTGAAAATAAAAAGTTCGACTACGCTGTTAACAAAAGTTTTGGTCATGAAAAAGTTCTTAAGATAAAAGCTTCTTTGCAATCAAAGTTGCATTTAAGACTGTATCTTTCTTGGTTGGTGGCCTTTAGGCGGAGTGTTGGACTACTGAATAATAACGTTTTTACTTCAGCGCGAATATTATTTTAAGGCATTAAAAAAGGTATGTGATTTTATACTCGTATCTATAAAATTAATTAAATAGTATTATCCAAAAGGGAAGATCACAGGGTACGAACACAGTCAAATATGCACATTAATCTACCGAGTTATCCTTTCATTTCCTAAACTAAAGAAAAATTACAATTTAAAAATAAATTTTTGTTAATTTCTTTAATTCTATTGCAAAGTTATTTATTAAACATTTTATTGCTCCGAGTTCGAGCGTTGCTGAACAAAGTCCTTAAAGTCCTTATGTTCTTATTACTTTCCATTTCCGATACCTTTCTCTTTAAATTAAAAAAATTAAAATGCATTTGTTTAAAAGGGTGGCAGTCATAACGTCCAAGGAATAATGTCCATTAACTTAGGGACATAACACAAATATTATAGGTAAATTTTATGTAAAAAAGATGTAACGTTTTTATTAATTGGCTTGCAGAAAATCTTTTGTGATCAAAGCCGGAGTTGGTTATACAATAGAAGAGAAAGCCTTCCTCTCAACCGAAGGCCATTTATACAGAAAATCTTTGGTAAGCGAAGCCATCATTGTTTTAAGTGTGAACATTATGACACTTTCATAAGTGACGCTATATCTATATTAAAAACGACGCAATTTCCGTGGACACTGCGACATGCCATCTTTGAAAGCCCCTTTTAACATGTTAAAGAGTTGTTTTTTTTATTGAAAAGCAAAGTTATAGTAATTCTAAACTTTTTATCATTAACAAAGCGTTCATTTGCTTATAAAGGTTTGCGGCATGCAATTCCAGCAAACATTATTTTTTTATAATGGTTTTTAAGAATTTCCTACCAGAAAGGCCTTTCTACTCCATATCTAACAAATCTTTTTGCTATTTTTTCTTATCATATCTTTTAATAAAACTTTGTTTGCTTATATTTATTTATTGGTTTGTTTAATTACATTTCACACAGAAAATCACATCGTAAAAACAAATACAAGCGCAGCTATTTCAATGGTTTTAAAATCGTATTCTTTCTTCTTTGTTTTCACTTTCTGCTTAGGAATTTATTTTAATGACAATATGCCACCAGATAGAATAAGAACACTTAGTCAATATTAAATTTAGCATACGAGGTCAGATTAAAAACTTATTTTGCAAAATAAAATAAATAAAAACAGTTCTGCAGTAAGAATACAGTTCAGGGTTCTATTTAAAAAAATGGGAAATGGTAACAGATTCTTAAGAAAAGTTTTGTTTCACATTAACTTTTTTAATAAAAATTGTTATCAATTGTTACTAGATACGCACAAAAAAATATCGAATGCTACATAACTTTGTAGTACATATTTTGTAAACCTCGACTGTCAAATTCAAAACTAAACAAAATTTTTATTAAAGTCTATTTTCTTAATACAGACTTTTTTTTAAAATTAGAATGTCTAAACCACAAACGCAAATAGTGTTAAGAGTTTTACTCGAATAGTTAGTAAAAACAAGAAAAACGGCTTTTTTTAAAGTCATAAAATGGTGCAAAACATTTTTTGTTGAAAGTTGAAGAAGTTGCTAAAAACCTTATTTGACATGCATATAAAATATTTTTTAAGCAACACAGAGACTTAAGATTTCAATGTTGATAAGAAATAAATCCGCAAAGTGTGAGTTTTTCCGTACCATGTGTGGCTCATCCTTTAATTGGTTACAGTGGACATAGTAAAACATAATTTAGGTAGATTTAAAATAAGGCCCTGTGGAAATCACATAAATATTGGAATACCTTTTAATTTTTATTTTTTATACTTGTTTTTAGCTACTTAACAATACATACGCAATGTAAGTTTATAATCTTAGCGTATTACTGATCAAAAAAATTAAGACATGTATAGCATTTTACAAACATCCTTTAATATCCAATTTTATGGTTTAAAGTTTAGATTTTATCGAATTGTACACACTCTTTGTGAGTTTTAAATGTCTTCCTAATATGAATGGAAATCTAAAACTTTATAAGTAAAAATCACGTCTAAATTTGGACAACTTTTAATTTAAAGTTTTATTTTTTCTACTTACTGTAAAAGTGTTATGTTCGGGTATACAAAATCTTATATACCCTTCACAACAAATGTAAATACATATGTACATATAGATCAGCATAAGACATTCTTTCCTACAAATTAATTTTTATGTTCCAAAATCGTCAAAAATTCCAATCTTTGCTTAGGATTGATGTTCCATTAACTTTTGTTTGTATTTCTGCAGGTGGTTGTATGTACTACTGAATTCTACTTAATAGTAAATAGTCTTTACTACTTAGTAATACTTATTACTAAATAGTGAAGACAACCATCTTCAGGAATATAAACGGAAGTAGAAGAAAAGATATAGAATAATTCTTGCAAAAAACCCGACTTCCAAATAGATTTTAGCTATCTGTCTACACCGATTTATGCTTATTGTTATAGCGGATTTAGATGTGCGTAAAAACAAATATGTCAAGGTAAATATGTTTTATGTAGCATGCGATACATTTTTCCCTCCTACATACAGTACAAATTGTATGGTAAATTCAGATCTTTATTAACAAATACAATTACATCGACAAATTTTACGATTTCAGAGAAACAAATCTATTGGGAAATCAAGGGCACATAAAAAGCTATTAAACTACGGAAAATTGACTGAGTGCAATTTTCTTATGTACAATGAGTTTTGTGAAGGATTTTGTTACTGTGTCTGAACCCCTCAATCTCGGATAATCATATCTATTGGGAAATCAGAGCAAATACAGAGTAACAGAGTTACTATGAGGCTGCTGTAGTCAAAGTGATAAACACGTTGACCACAAACCTGATAAGCCAGGGTTCAACCCCTGCGACTAACAAAGCATAAAATGTTTTTTCTGTTTAATGGTATAAATATTGAACATAAAGCCTCCTTCGTCGGTACTTCTTCATAGCATTACGCCGGCGAAGTAAAATAACTAAATATATCTATCTTTCTCTTTTCATCTCACATCTTACTTTTGCTACTGCTCACATAGCTCATAACTCTCAAGAGTCTCATTTAAACAATTTGGCTTTTGATATAGGACTTTTAAGTTTTACATACAAAATATTCATGCCGAGAAAGAAGTGTCTTTGAAGTTCAAGCCGACTTCTAGGTTCCTTCATTTGACCCTTAACATTCGTTTAAGGAATTTAATTTGAATTATGTACACTTGCTAAAAAAACATATATCGTGTTTTTACTGAATATTTAGCTTAATCAAACATTTATGTTCAGGATTAACTTATTGATTTTCTACAAAGTATTCCTGAAAAATTATTTAATATAATATCGACTTAAGTTAAATAATTAAAATCTTAATAAAATTTTAAATAAAAATAACCAAAAAAAAAAAGAAATTAATATATTCTTCAATATAAGTTTATTATTGACCGGTTTCTTTTTGAACACAAAAAAAAAAAACAATACAATAATATATTCTACCTCTATTAATATTTTATAGATACTGCTTTTATCATAAAAAAATAAATTAATAACATGTAGCTAATTTTATTGTGCTATTTACTTTTTTATTCAGTTTTATTTAAGACACAACCAAACAATTTACTGTCACGTGATTTGTTTAAAATATTTTTTTAATAACACTGTTCGTCAGAGAAATGCTCCTTTAAAAAAAAATATAATGGCCATGTGGGGGTTTGATGTGATTAACAAACATCACAATTCAGTTTTTAAAGACAATCACCTGCATAAGATTCGGCTTAGACAAATATATATGTATTACTCTTTCTTGTTTAAAATTAATTTTTAAACTAAATTAACATTAAAAGTTAAAAAAACCTTTAACTTTTTATATAGTAATTGCTGCTTTATTCACTGTGGCAGCAATATTTGATTCTGTGAGTTAAGAAGTATTTAGGCGGAGTGATATACCATAATCGGTGCAAATTGTGTCTATATTAACAGACAGAAAATGATTAATGATAAAGTACTCCAAAAACATGTTTTACAAAGCAATTGTACGTATTGTTAACAAATTGCTATTGATACGTAAAAACTACATGAGTATGTACTTATTTGTATATTTTTCTTTCATAATAAAATACATGGTTAAACAATATTTGATATATTTATTTATTTTTTTTGTTCTAATCAAAACTAGAAATAGTAAAAACGAATCAAAAGATTAAAGAAAAAAAATAAACATAAAATAAATTGTAAGACGTTGGAAAAAAGTAATCAGCAAGGTGATGAATGCCGGACATGATAATGATAATTTTATATTTATTAATCAAACAAAAAACAAGTGCAACAATTACATTGATTTTATTTAAATTTTATTTTTAAACAAACTTAAATAACAAATTTACTTTCAATTTTAATTCAAGGAAAGTTTCTTTATTTTAAGATTTGCCGGGTTTAAAAAAAAATACTTTCGTATTTTTATTTCTACTTATATTTTCATACACTAAAGTAGTTTCTTAATTTATAATTTAAAATTTTCTCAGCAGCTAAACCTACTGTTTAGTTTACTTTTTCTTACGTCTGCTGCAAGTGACTTACATTTTATTTTGCATCTTATAAATTGAAGCTACATGTTTTGGAATATTGTTATAAGAACCAATTATTGATTAAATTTTATTTATTTGATTAGAACATTTAATTAGTGGTCTAAATAAAGAATTATAAGTGGCATGTAATAGCTTTCGATTTAAGTCAACACATCCCATTTATATATCAATTAACTTGTATCGCATCACGAAGTTGTTTTGGTTCATGTTTTGCTTTAATATTAAGCAATCTTTATTGTTTCGTTTCCAGCATTTCAAGTGCTATGATATTTACGTCGAAGCACATATTAGTTGAGGAATAGATAAGGAATTCTTACTGTGATTGTGACTGTGACTTAACAAACAACATTCAAAACACCTCAAGGACACGGTAATGAATTATTCCCGTTTAGACTTTATTTATTGTCTAAAACGAATTTTAACGAAATAAGTTCAATGGGTCTTTTTAATATAAACACATGCTTATCTGGTACCACTGCATAGTTCTTCTTTTAATGTTCTTCTTCCAGCATGTAAAAGCATTGTTTAGACTTCGTAGTATAACAAACATAATGACAAATTGTACTTGTGTATAGTGGCCTGAGAATCATAAAAGGGGAAAGAATAGCAATATCTTATGTGTGTTACAGAACGAGTATTTAGAGCTAACTTTGTATGTTCAAGTCCATAAAAGATATTACGAAAAGACCGACTAAAACACTTAAGACAAATCGTTTTACATGAATTAGATTTGAATTTTATTGGCGCTAGTTCTAGTTTTTATACAAATTTTTATCATTTATTCCTTAGAACATTTTTAAAAAGGTTGTATACATACACACCTTCATAAAAAACTAAAAATGTAATTCTAGTTTGAAGAGTCATTATTTTAATTAAATTTGTTTAATAAAAAATTTATTTAAAAATTACATGGACTTCGCAGATCAAGACAGAAAAACTGCAAACAGTTTTGCTACCTTAATTTAGTTTTTATTTATTTGTTTATTTACATGATATAAATAAAACTAGTGTGATGACATAATGTAAATTGGTTATCATTCGTTAAAACTAAAAAGAAATATTAATAAAAAGTTAATTTGAAGAAATTAAATTGACATACACTTCTGATCCAGGAATCGAATTTCAATAAGTATTTCTAAATTTTTTAACTTGAACGTTGGCTATCGTTCAAATAAGAGGTTGAGTATAGAATGTTTTTTTACTCTATTGGAAGATTATTTAGGGACAGACTACTAAAATTTATAGAGTATTCAGTTGAATAAACGGTAAACACTACAATTACACTACAATTAAATTTCAATTTAACTTTTTGATTAAAAAACAAATCGACTTATTTCTGCCAATTGCCCATATTTTTACATTTCTTTGCTGGACATATTTTTTGGCTACTATCGCACACACACAAATAAAAAAAATATAAGAATTGCCGGTGTAAGCATTTTCTATCGAAAAATTCACCACATTGTCACTTCACGGCGTTGAAATGTGTCGCAGATAACATCAAGTTCTGATCTAAATAGTATCCCCAGTCAGGAAGAAACGTGCAACTACTCGTACATTAATACGGAAAATGTAACATAATATTAAGGGTTAATTTAGAAAGCTAGAAATTAAGAAAATTCTGACCTTAAAAATATTTTGTGTTTAAATTTGTTAATATAAATCTACTTAGAGTTACATATATCTTTTTATTTTATTTTGTCAATTTCATCAATTTATTTTTTGTAATTTTTCTTAACATTTTCACACGCATTTAACATAACCGAACACTGCACACGTCAAACTAAATGACATTAGTGTTTTTGTTTATCCGTTACATTATATAATTCACTCTTAGTGAAGTCGAAGTTATGACCTATAAAAGATCAATATGCGCTGCCCATGCAATTTGTTTTTGTAAATTTTTGAGCAATGAACTTCTTATCATGGTGCATGGACCCATAGATCATGGGGACATGCCAGCGTACTGGAGATCACGGACGTAATTCCTGATCTTGTTGATTATTGTACTTCAAAACCTTCTTCGACCTGACGGAAGGCTCGTCTCGAGCCCTCTGCGTGTGCACGGATGGCTTCAAGAGAGGGATGAGAGTTGGAGGTGGAGGTGGAGTCTATATTGAGGAATTTGGAATAAGAATGTGTTTTAGACTCTTAGATGACTGCAATATTTTACAGGCGGAAATTTCTGCTGTTAGAAGGGCGGCGTGCTGATTAAGGTACTATAACATATCCAATAAGGATATCTTTTTCTGTGTCGATAGCAAAGCAGTGATTATGTCCCTTAGAGGTGTGCTCACATCTAAACTTGTCTCTGAATGCCATGTATCCCTTTGAGGGATGGCGGAGGTTTCAACAGTCACCCTTAAATGGGTGAGGGGAAATGGGACCGACTTGGGCAACCATGTTGCCGATGAACTAGCAAAGAAAGAGACAGCGCTTGAAGAAGGTATCATTGACACCTTTTGTGGTCTAACGAGTCGACATGCTCAACAGCATGAACGATATGCTCAACAGCATGAACAATCTGGACCGGGGCAGGGCAGCTGCGCTACTACAGTTACTGCGATGTCGATTGCGCGACTTGGTGGCTGTGGTTACTGGGTAGTGCGTATTTGGAGCCCATGCTAGTAGAATGGGTCTTCCATTTATGATTTCTGTAAAAGTTGTCAGGGCGAGGAGGAGAAAGTGGAAAATCTTTACTGGCCCACTGCCAGACATTGCGTCTCAGTCAATTGGATAGGCGCACTCTTTGGCCAGCTGGCCCTATACAACGGAATCCTTCTCTGCTTCTTTCACGGATCTTCTCTGGACCTTTATTCCCGCGGTTCTTTCTTTCCCTCATCTTCCATTTCTTTTTCTATGTTTCCTTTTCTCCTTCCCTTCTGAAATCAGGAAACACAAAGAAACCAATTAAGGGACCCAAGTGGGCCTTGGCAACACGGCTGCCGGCCTTACCTAACCTAACTTATTATCATCTGGTAGTTGAGAAAAAGTTACTCTTAATATAACGAATTTAAGCGAAAGTTTGTTTGTATTAATTGAACGGGTCTTTTTGTGCATTTAAGTTCTGGTAGAGACGAAATAGTGATTTTAATTTGACAATAATGTATTTTGTTTTTTAAAATTGAGTTTTTATCGAAAGAAGGAACGAAGAAGTGACTTCTATCTAAAAATGTTTTGTAGAATGGTGGCTGGGACAAGACACAGTTGTTTATCGATGTTAAAACAAAAAATTATTAAAACCTGCTAGACATGACTATATAATTTCAATTGAAGTTGATAGAGTTGTAGAAATCTTAATACAATATCAACTTTTTCACGGTCTTTAAATAGTTTATCTGTATTAGATAACCTATTCCACCTTGAACTTCGGTTCTGAATGTTGGTTTTTGCACCTTTAGTACTCCCATTATAATTCAAAAGTGTATCTGTCATATTATTCCACCAGGATATTTGTCCCCATCTTCTTTCAGGTACTCCGTTAGATTATGTTTCAGTCTTCTAAAGTTTTCTAACCTAATGGGTGCATACTTAGCTTACTTTTGGCTGCTCGTTTTTTAAGCTCTACAAATTACAAGTTGATTAAAATATTTTTAATTCTGATTCTATCCTTTCTGATTTTCTTTTTACTGTACGGAGGTATTTCATTCCTGTAGCCTGTACTCGGCTTTTCGTTAACTAGATGTGGGTCCAAGATTTGCAACTGTGTTGTACACCAATAATTGTGTTTTCGTTGATACTCTTTATTTTTCTATAAAATTCAATGAGAGCGAGGTTGATCCATTTTTAAACCCGTGTTTTTGTCTGACCATATCCGTCACAATCATATTTAAATTGTGTTGAGTCTATCAAAAGGAAAATGTCGTTGGCTTATTCCAGCAATTATTATGTTTAAATATATAATAAAAAAAACATTTTTTTATAAAAGAATTTAATTTTTTGATGAACATTAATTTTTTATTCATTTATATATGTAGTTTTAAACGCATTAAATTTTTTTTGTTGAAAAAATGAAATGTATCCAAGTTCTTAAGCATTCATATCAACTATGAGAATTGAAGGCAATGCCTTTGCAATTTATTATTTATTTATTTATTTATTTACTTAAAATACATATACATAAAAATGAGTAATTTCCCTAACACTTCAATGACTTATTAAACAGATTGTTTTTAATTTATGAAAAATATTAAGATATGCAAAAAAATTGAATTGTATATGTGATAAGAAATCAATACATTTTTACAATTTTTGCAAAAGTTTAACTTCAAAAATATGTAAACCACAACCTACCGCATAAAAATTCAGGTTTTAAGCTTTGAAAAACATGTTTTAACTAGCAAATATTTTTTTGTTTCCTTAAAATAAATGCTTTTATTTAATTAAAAAGAAAAACTGTTACCTCTTGTGTTTTGCAATATTTTTATTTATATAGGAACCTCGAAACCAAATTTGTTTCAATTTGAATGTCATGAGATTTTATAAAAAACCAGCAACCTTCCAAAAGTTGCTCATAAATTATTTGCTAAGTTATTCCCAAGTCTGGACTTAAACAATCATATCATATTTGTCGTTTCTGTTGTTAACACTTAAGTTTATTTAACTTTAAAAACGAAATGTGTTTTGCTGAACATGTGACTAACGCGTGTACACATATGGCGTGCTCACACATGGAAAAATATTAGTAAGAACTAATAAAAATTCAATTAATGTTTAAGGTATCATAAAAAGAATACTTGATGACGAACATAATCTACACGTACAGCAAATTAAATCAATACAATAACAAAGTTGTATAAATCATACATACATTTAACAGTCCATCTTATATTTTTTATCAATTTTTTCTTTATCGAGTTAAGGCAAATTTCATAAGTACTTAAAATAACTAAAATTGTTTGGTTCGTCAAAACAAAAGACCCAAAAATTTTTCATGGAACCTAAATCCCAGCTCTGCGGTGACCACTGTATAACCTCAAATTCTTGGTGGCCAGTTTATTCTTATAAACAAAGAAATAAATAAGTGTTTATACCTAATTCCATTGAGTAGATAAGATAAATAACTACCCTTCCTCTCAAGAAGATGATACATGGCGCTAGATGGGACTACATCTTAATCTTGCATGTCAAACTTGGAATCTCATGCCTTGTTTTGCTTGCTGCCATTAATATTAGTTAAATAATAAGAAAAAATTGTCAGAAATTAGGGACCTTAGTCGAAATAAAAATAGAACAGATTTTGCGGTCTTGTAGATATTTTTGAACCTCATTATATACCTACACACTGACTTACGACTGAACATTCTGCTTTATACTTACAGTGTGTATAGTAAAGTATAAGATTTTACTATGTGTGTTCGAATTTGTTATAATTGTTGAGCTACATTGAAAATTTGTCATTAAAAATGTGATTTCTATCTCGTGATTCGGAATAATTTTACGATTTTATTTTTTAAAGTGAATAATTAATTCCTGGTTCGATTTCAAAAGAATTTTTTTTATTTTAAAACAATTTGTTGAATATATGTATATAATCGGATATTCGAAGAGAATAGAAAATGGGCGGGTGATCAGCTGTTGTTTGATAAATTCTGTACGAAATACTATCCGCTTGCATTATTTCAGAGGGTTTTAAAAATGTTGCCAGAAACATTTCATATGATTTTCTCAATAAAAACAGAACACTGCTTTTGCAACTTTTTTTCAATATTTTATATACGTATAAAAAACCTAAACAGCATAACAGGTTTTATGTATAGACAATGAAGAACAAAAATTGTTTAATTTATTTCTTTAAAAAAATTGTTTACTTATTCCATTCCAAGTGTAGTCTGTGCTAAAAAACAAATTAGTAAACCACAGCGTTATAATCGGTCATGCTTACAAACTTCGCCATTTTTTTTTACTGTTTTTATCTAAAACAGGTTTTCCTTTTGTTTTTTTCCTCTTGTAAATCATTTGGCTTTTATTTTCATTTATTGGCGTTTAAAAGTTCAAGAACCGACTCAAATAGCAAAAATAACAACAAGATAAAACAAACTGCTTGTTGCTGAGTAGTGTTTTGTTCCGATGTACTTAAATGTGTTTTCATCTTGTGCACATTTGCTGTTATTAATTTATTTACAGACTAACTGACTGAATGACTTACTAAACCGAACGCCAACTAGTTTGTAATTGTGTTTTAGATGTTACTCTTACTAGATGACTTTAATCACGTGACGTAAACTCTACAAGAAGACAAAGCACAATTTTTGTAACAGATGCAAAATATAGCAAAAATATGTATGTCAGTCTTTATTAGGTGGATGAAAATGTAATTTCCTTTGGGATTATGATAACGGCTACAGAATAATTATAATTGAAACATATATTTAAATAAGCAGAAGTCAGATTTATTATTATTTATTAAGACAAAGAAATATATCTGTTATTAAGGCAGTTACATCAAAAAACATTCTGCCGACGGCAGTCTTAAGAGGTAATCCAAATAACAAGATCAACAGAACTAAAGATACAATCTCCGGAATAGCAAGTTTTTGGGATTGCCAGTCTTCGAACGTAAGTTTTAGTCTAGATAATATGGATACTGCTTTAGTATTATTCTTAGTAGAGTTGATCAAATCAGCGGTAGCTAAGCGACCTAATTTGCACGTAGGTCTGCTTTGCCTACATACTTGTGGAAAATAAAAATAGGAAGCCCATGCAAGGGAATAATTAATTAGATGAAATAATTAGCTGACAATTTCATTAGCATTAAGGGATATATAATGCTAATGATTTTTTAATGAAAATAACGGTAATGCCTTTTAAAAAAGAGGTTTAATTGATAATAAGTTAAAACACCATTGACTGTTGATTGAATAGTTTTAAAGCATTACAATTAATAAACGCACTCCGTGGTTATGTACACTAAATAAACACTTTACAGTATGGTAGAGCAAATAAAGATTCATCTACAAAAGGGTTAAGGTCTATTTTTTTACGCATAGTTCTCCTTGAAGGCTCTGCTATCATAAATTAATTTTTCATAACAACTGAAAAATAAATTTTTCTTAAAGCAATACCAATGAAATTTCAAAGGTAATGACAAAATTCCAAGTGTGACGTAACCACGTTTCGTTATATATAGACTAATAGAATAAAGCGTTGCTTTATCTTAAGGCTTTTCAGTGTTTTTGTCTTAATTCTACCAACATCTAGTTAGTTAGCAATTAAAAATGAGTTATGATCTCAAACAAATTTTAAAATGCTTAGACAGAATCAGTGATTACAAAATATGATTTTTAGGAGCTAAAATTTTTATATCTTTTATAATTGCTTATTTGGCATTTTGATTGCTTAAGCGGCACTACATCATTATGTTTTTCCGAAATTACTGTATTAAGTTATTTATTTATTTCAGTATTGTACGGATCTTTAAATCACGATTATTTAACGGAATAAGAAAATTAAATAACACTTACAGATAATGACCTAACGTGATAAATTTTGGAATCAGGTACCTCAATATTAAGCAGTGAAAAAATTTTGCCCCATTTTTTTTTAATTTCAAATAAATTTGCTATTTTAAATTTGAAGAACTCATTATTACGTTATATGCATGAAGCAAAAATAAATCATGGCTGTGTTTTGTGATGTTTTATTTGTTGCTTTTATTTTTCATTATTAGCAGTATACAGTGGATAAGAAAAAATAAAATCTTTTTTTTTGTAAATTTTTATTTTTACTTTACTGTTGGGACAAAAATCTTTAGTTTTTTTATTTTTGTGAAAAGTTTTCTGAAAACCCTAGAAAGCAGTAGAAAATTGGCCATCAATAGCTGTTTTCAGCCGTAGTAACCAATAAAGGTGAATTTAGCGATTCTAATTGGTATTATATCACGATTTGATTTAGGTTTAGTTAATTTAATTTTCTTTTTTTTTTAGCTAAACTACAAAAAAAATTTTTAAGAGAAGAATTTTTTAAAGAAAGAGGTGATCACAATTATTTAGGTTAGCTAATAAATCTTTTGCACAGTTTAGCGTAAATGCATCCATCGTGAAAATGTAACTGTAAATTTTGTCTGTTTGACAATTGCCATTTAAGGCAACCCCTCACTCTTTTTAAAAGGCATAAGCCAGCCTGACGAAAGATGTACATGTGTACCAAATACATTTTACAAAAGACATAGAGCAATCCAGGGAAGACTAAAGAAGACTCTTGTCTAGATATACATTCCGAGACAAAAGCTAGGAATGGCATTCAATTATTTTGTTATTCAAACAATAAAATAAAATAATTTTATTTAAACAATTTTTTTTTTGTTGATGTGAGCGATTTAGAAACATTTTGTAATAACAACCACCACACTTTCTCGATTTGATAACGAAATCATAAAATTTTTCTCAGGAAATTTTTCCGGTAGATTCGGATATCTTCGCAATTAAATTTAGCAAATATTTGTAAGACCTTTAATTTTATTAACAAGTTTTTGAAAACTGATGGACTTGTCATTTCGAAGGAATCCATTAAAGATGTTGAATATGTGAAACATCTAGCACCAACTGAAATGTGCAGTAATCATTAAAAAATATTTTTTTTTTTAATTTTCTTTTTAATTTTATATCACCTTTCTAGTGATGACATAAAAATTAGTGGAAGGTATAACTCAAAAAAAATAAAGCTATTGCAAGATATAACTTTTTGTTTTTGGGCCAGCGAAATTTTTTATAATTATAAGCTACTTTCTTTAATATCCCAAAATTAATTAATGAATCTAGTTTAAAACAAGTAAGAGTTATTGGGCTACGTATAACAACACTTACATATAAATGGGCATAAGAAATTCTTTCCTACTATAAAGTTCTTCTGTTAAAGAAAAATGTCAAAAGTTGTAAGTTTCGCTTACAGTTGTTGCCAGCGAGTATAATTGTGGTGCATAATAATGGTTCTCTTTACTGCAGGTGATTGTCTTTACTACTAGCTGGCATCACCTTAACTAAAACTAACAATTTCAAGTATTGCTGTTGCTGGTAATTAGACGGAAGTTGATAAAAAACTATATATAAAAACTTAGAGGCAGACGTGTTGTCCTGCCCGCTGCCTTGAAAGACAAGGACCGTTTACTGCTTTTCTATAGCAAAATTTTCGAAACTATTGTCTTATCGATTGGCGTATTTGAAATTCTCGAGATCTCATAGATCTACCCTTTTCTATTTGTAGTAAAGGGTAAAAAAAAATATTTTCTTATAAGAAATAATTTTTTCACTTGAATAATAGCGGTAATAAAAAAGTATGCATGTGTGCTCAATATTGATATGTGTGAATGTTCGAAGAGTACAACTGAAACGACTCTTTTGAAGGCAGAAAAGTACATATCGCGAATAATTGTGTCATTCTTTGTTAGTTTGCTAACATTTGTATTGGATTGCTCCTTATTTTTCTATTTATTGTCCAAAGTTTGTAAGATCAATTTGTTTAGAAATTATTGGCTGACTGTTTTGTTTGCTTTGTAGTGAGTCACATGATGATCACGCGCCTGGTAACTAGATCCAATTGACAATATTCAAACAGTTTATCGTTGTATTTTCTGTTTGGATGCCTTTAGATGCACAATGCAATATAAATGAATATTTATGTTTACATTTTAATCAACGTTAATTAAAAAATGTCAACTTTTCGTTTAATTATTAAAACAGTCATGCGTATGTTCTTAAAATGAATAAAAGAAAAGAGAAATTATTAGGTCTCTTCAGGTACTTTAAAAACTAGCAACGGGAGAATAAAATAAAAACTTTTAAAAATATTTTCTCAAGTGCAAAAAAGTAAATGAACGATTAACTAGCGAAAATAAGCAATAAGTCAATTATTGTGGCGTTGTAAATGAAGCTCTAAACACATAGAAGACAGCAGGCAGCAGACAGCAAACTGTCAAAAATAAAATACATGTGTTTATATGAAAACGATTGTTTTGACGACATGACAGCAGTACGACTACACGACAGCATTTGCTGCTGCTGCCAACTTAGGCTATTTTCTATTTTGACGGGCAGCAATAAACAAATATAGTATTGCCATTGTACATATAAATTGGAAAAATAATAACAAAAACTTTTTTTAATACTAAACGTAAAAAAAAACATTAAAAAACATTAAACAAAAATACAATAAGGAAATACATTTATGTCTTTTTATAGTTTTTCGTGATATTATTACATTTTTTATCAAAAACTTTAATTTTATTGATTATAAAATATATATGCGGCATCCCTGAAATTTTAATTGCTAAAATACACAGCTGTTCATTTTTAATTTCATAGTATTATGTTTTTCGTTTGAGTTAATTTTTCCATATTTTATTTCGTTTTATGTGTGTGAAGATAAATACGTATGTAAATAGCAGAGGCACAAAGCATTTTTTTCAAAGTTAATTTTCTCAAATCCCAAAATTATTTCAGATATTGGACTGATAAGGTCTTATTAAGGACCCTTCAGACTAACATGTGTATATGGTGTAAATTTTGCAAAATGAGTGTTTTATTTTAACTCAATTTAAATGCTTTTGTAAGCAATTCTTAGATATCAAACTGTTATAGTTCTGTAATATACCCCTTGGAGCAACATTTCCGTAAATTATATATATTCGGACTTGTGTTTTTTACTAAAATTATCCTCCTGAATAAAGGAAGCCAAAAACATAACGACTGTTAAGTGGTTAACAGAACACTGTTAACTGTAAAAACGGCAATGTTAAAAAAAATGGTTTGTGCCTCTGCTTTTTAAATACGTATTTATCTTCACACACATTTTCGTTTTTCGTTTTAAGATAATGGTAAAGAACCTATTTGTTTGATTTTTTGTCGTTATTTTTAATACGTTTGTAAATGTTGCAGAGGAATAGTATGGACACATTAGCTGATTATTACGTTGTTGCTGCCTTCAAAATAATTATGAAGCTGACTTCAAAGCAGTATTTGAAGTTGGCAGCATTTGAAGCCGTGAAGTTGTGAAGTCTGCTGTCGTCTATGTGTTTAGAGCTTGATGCGTAAAACAAAAAGCCGTACGATCTGACCATTAAATAGTACAATTTTTAAATGTAATGTAGTAAATAAATATAAATAAATAATAATATAAATATTAGACCACTGAAAGTTTAACGTGTCAAGGACAATAAAAAATTAATATAATACTCTGAGAAACCAAATTAGAAAATATGTACATAAAATGTTTCACATTTTTAATTATTGGGCTATTTTCAAAAGCTTTAAAAATAAAAACAAAATATTTACATTAAAAATAACCTTAACTTCATACATAAAAATTGTACTATTCTTATTAAATAAAATTGTACCGAAAAAGGGTAATTGCATTGAATTTTTTATTACTGTCTTGTTTACTTTCAATTCTTAAAAAAACAAAAACACTTGCAAGGCTATGAGATTATAAACCAAATTTCTTTTTGTTTTAAACTTTTGTATTATACGAGTATACTCTCATATCTTATTTCAACAAATTTTTTCTCTCTCTCTCTTTTTGCAACTTTTTCGAGCAAGTGAACTCTTTCTACTAACAATTTTTAGTTACTGAACAGACCTAATGTTGAGTTCATGGTATCGAAAATAGTGTATTGCCATATTTGCTGATTTTTTTGTAATAACTATCATTTGATTTTGATTGACGATTTTTGCTCCAAAAGTGCCGATTTTCTCAATAAACTTCTAAAACACTATAAAATTGTTTGCTTTAGTATAAAATATCACTAGAATACTCGTTAATGAGTTCGTTGTTCCTTGGAAAATTGTATTCTTAATACTGAAAGTGATGTAAGTCAAAATAAAAAAAATTAGTGTATCAATTCCACATTGCTTTAAACTAAATTAGTTCTATTTTGCTACTGCTCATATAGCTTTTTAGTTTTGAATACAAAATTTGGGTAAAATCCACTAATGAGCTATATGAGCAGTAGCGAAATAGCCATATGGATATGCTTTTACTGCAGCAATACATTTTGTTTTGTAGTTTTTAATAATTAATATTTTATCAGAATATCATGAAATATTTGTATTTGATGGAATAAAGACAAAGTAAATTAATATTAAAAAATTCCAAATAATAAATTTTCATCTTAATTAGTTTAATGTGATTTTCATGATATTTTATAAAAAAACCATTTATATAAATACCTAAGGTGCCTTAGACGAAATGTTTTTTACACATGACTTGTATATCAAAGTAGTCATTTTTACATATGGCCTAAAATTTTACGTTTAACGTACATGCAAATTATTTCTGACGTAACCTACAAAGTAAATTCTTGTTTTTGTGCAGCTCTGTTAATGCTCATAAAGTGTCAACTCTATTCTACTTTCATTGATTTTAGTGCTTTTTGATTTGTCATATTTTTTACACATGTATTTAAAACACAAGGAATGTTTTAAATGGTTTTTACGATACATATGTTATACATATGGTTGGGAAATCCGGCAAGTCATATGTAAAAACAATTCGTCTAAATATACCTTTAAAACTTAGCAAACTTATAAATTAAGGTTTTAAGTTATAAAAATAACATAATAGTGAAATGACAGTTGAATTTGAATTGAGATAAATGAAAATTAAAAATGTAGAATTACTTATCTATCTGTTCTTAACATCAATATTATTTAATCAATCTGCTAAGCAAACGTCTAACGAAGCAGAATTAATTGATCAAAATTAATAGAAATATAAGACTTTTTCCACTATACGAGTATACAAACAATAGACCAATAACGGAATAAGAAAAATTTTTGGTAAAACGGTTATTTGTATTTATTTTGCGTTATTTTATACCTACATGTGCACTATGGGCGAAATTGCGATTTTAGCGGCAAAAAGTCAATTTTTCTACTTGAAATTTTCACATTTATTTCTTTTGATACTGTTTAATACCCTACATATTGATAAGAAAAACCTAAAAAATGTTCACTGTTAGCAACTCTGTTTATGTACAAACAGCTGTTAATGTTTACATATTTTTTACCACGTGTTAATACAAGTAAAGCAGAAAAAAATTTATATAATTAAAAACTGTTTTTTTATGATAATATATTCTTGTAAAAAACTTTGTAAATATGAATTGTAATACTCGAGGTGAGTATTTTTACTATATATGTACAAGTATAGTTTGCTAAATATTTGTCTTTTGTACTTATTTTGGTGGTTTTTTGTGTGTATATTCTTGTGTAATTCTGAATAGTTTAATCGTTATTCGTGGAGTAAAACTAAAAATGTCATGAAGTGTCATTGAATCTACTTGCATGAACAAATTATTAAAATTTCTGTAAAAATACTCATGTTTAAAAAATTTAAATATTCTAATTTTGGTTGAAAAACAAGAGGAATGTTTTGAATTACTTCAAAGGTAAAATTCATATAGGTAAATTAATATGTACTAAAGCTAGTAACGTATCTAATTTTATGAAATTAAAATGGGATAAACAATCCAGATGAGAAAGCATTTAGAAAATATAATAAGGAATGGTTGGGTCTAGAAACAATTTTTGTAATACCAAAAAATTTTAAAGTTATCGGGCGATCCAAAATGAGTTATGATGATAGCTGCGAAAGAAACAAAAGGAGATTAGTTTCCGTATTAGCTTTTTAGCAAGGAGACAATGCCCAATTATTAGTTCATGCTGCCTTCATATCTGCCAAAAAAAAAAAACCCACGCAATGGAAATGAATTTTGTCTTACAACAAGTTTCTATATATCCAAATCGGCCAGTTCTTAGTACTAGCTAGTTTTGTAAGAAAATGGATTAACTAAAAAGTAGTACTTAAATATGCGGCAATTCAACATAAAACATAAATTAAAATAAAAACGAAAAATAATTAAGCCCTATATATATCTTTTAAGAATATATATCTATTATTTTGTTAGTTAGATAAATCAATAAGCATTTTCAACTTCTTTGAAATTATAAGTTAATAAAATAAAAAATAAATTAATTTCTTGGTAGTATTCAATATTTGTTTGATAGTGGGCGTGGATTGCCCATGTTTTCTAAAAAAAAACATTTTTTTTTCAGTAGAAGTCCGTATACATTTAATGAAGTGAGCTTTTTAGTAAGTTCTTTGCCGACAATTTGGGTTTGGGATATAGGCAAAGGGGGGCATGTACTGCTCCTTTTTTCTCAAGTTTTTTTTTTTTGTCATTAGAAGTCCGTATAACCATTTTGGTAAAGTTAGCTTGCCAGGAAGTACTTTTTGCTACTACTTTGAAAAAATGAGGGCGTGGCCCGCCCATTTTTTCGTAAATCGATTTTTTATCATTAGAAATCTACACACTAAATTTGGTGAAACTAGCTTGTCGGGAAGTATTTTATGCCGCTAAAATCGCGATTTCGGCCATAGTGCTATGTTTTAAAAATTATTTAATACTGAATTGTTATGTTTTATTTATTTTATTTCTTTATTATATTTAGAATATGTATTTTTTTACGATATTTTTAAATTAACTTGCGGATTTTTTAAATATGCCGATTTCTTATCAAAATTATCTGGCATCCAGACTATTAACGATTTAATTATAAAAGGAACTGACAAAACGTCAAACTAAGTAACAAAACAAATTTTAACATAATTTCTTCCAATGAACCTCAAGAAAAATAATATAAAGAAGGTTGCAATGGTTCTCTGGAACATTGGCGATTCTAACCTTTTTTGAAAGTACTTTTTAAGCTTCAGTTGTTAAGTATGTAACTTGTGAATTATAACAAATGGTACTTGTTGCACTGTACAAGTTCTATCTCAGCTCAAAATTTACCTCTTTGGAATCCTTAATTCTTAAAAATAAGTCTTTTCTTAGTAAAATTTTACAGTTTTTTGTCAAATGGTTAAGAAAACACACTTTTTGATTTTTATTTTTAACACGCATGTGTATAAATTATTTAACACGAGTTTCGAATAATTTTACATTATAATATTTACCTTTAAGTTTGATTAATAATATTTACATTTATTTTTAACAACAAATTTTATGTTAATTATAATTTTATACAAATAATATCCCATTTTATTTATTTATTTTTTATGAATGACAAAAGTTGGCGTTAAATACTTCGTTTTGTTGTTATTAAATGCTATTTAGCATAGCGTGTTCCTATCACATTTTTATCACAATTGAATTAATTTCTTAATATGTAATTCTGAACAAATATGGTTCTCTCCAACTAGATCTGATAAGGTTTATCTCAAATTTAACTTAAACATTTGAACGTCTTAAATTCACAATTTTCTTTTACATTGAAAGAAAGTTCTTTAGTGCTCATTTCTTCGATTCAACCCGTTTATAAGAGCCATAATAAAAAACGCTTATTTAAGAGATAAATTATATTTTTATACTTTGATATTTACTTAAATACATTATTTTATTTACTTTAAAATTTCCGTAATATTTGCTAATTGAATCACAAGAAAATGATTTGTTATTTGTTAAATACAAAATCTTTTTAAATCAAGGAAACAATTTTCTAAGTTTTTGCAATATAAAGTAAATTTGTTTAACTCGTTTGAACAGCACTAAAATAGAAGCAAATCTGATAATTAATACACAAAAACTTTTAAAAAGCAATTCTGATAAATAAACTAACTGCAGCAATGTTTGCTTAAAAAAATTTTATAAATAAAAATAAAATTGAACTAAATTATTGAAAAATAACATAGTAACAGCTTAGTTTAGTAAAGTCAAAATACCTACACAAATAAGCTGACTGCTTGTTGGGTTGTCATTTTCCCCTCGTAATCTTTTTTAAGGACTTGAAAAATATTATTTCTAGATAATTGAAAAAGTAGCTGGGCGTCAAATGAATTAAAAAGCGTCTATGACATCCAGTTTAACTGTTCTAATGGAAATTATAATTTTCATATTTTTTTTTCGTTTTCAAAATAGCCAATATGGATAATTTCATTTACAAACATCACAAAAATATGTGGTTATAACCTTAACAAGCGATTTATATATTTTTCCAGTGGTAGATTCATTCAAAAAATTCAGATTTGTAAAAGAAATCAATTTAGAGTTGCCTTACTTCTGAGCACAACGGCAGCAGCCCTACCGTCATTGGCCTTTTTTTACTCAATTGAAATTCAAAATTAAATCACTGCACTTACCATGCGGTATGCCGACACCTCAGCTAGTCCTTGCCGGTCGCTCAAATTATTATCGCAAATTTCCAAATTAAATTCTACTGCCGATGTTATAACACTTCTCTGATTTAATAATTAAAAATTAAAACACGGGAATATTAAATTAAATTAATTAAACTTTAAAATTATTATGCTGCTTTCCCGACATTGATTATTGGAGGTGAAAGCACGTCTCGATGGCCATTTCGCTACCACTTACTCAGCTTTTTAGGAAACTTCTCACAATTATTTTAAATGAACAACAACAAAAACTACAATAATCAATTTTGATTTTACATTTCTTTATCTACTTCATACGTGTGACTTTTTTCGGCTCTTTTTTACACAGTTTTAAAGAAATTGAAAAATAAAATTAATTCGCAGGCACCTGCATTAATTTATTAATTAAAAATTAAAACACGGGAATATTAAATTAATTTAATTATTTGAAGTTTTAAAATTTAATGAAAAAATCAGGCTCTTGTCCCCACTTTGACGAATGGTGTAATAAAAAGCCCCCGTTTATAAACAAAAATCCTTAATTTTGTCCTAAAAAACAATTTGAAATATGTCAGTAATTGTAGTTTTTTGAACTGAATGATATAAGAATCTGTAGTTACTGAAATTATGTAATTTTTAATTTTTTTTCTTACAAATTCAAAATTCTAGATTTTATCGTTAATAAAATAAAAAACCAGATTTTTTGATTGTTGCAGAGAAATAAATTTTTATTTAAAACACGAAATTCATATGAAAAACAAATTTTGAATATTTCGTTAGATAAAAACCATTTATTTCTACCTCACGATGTTCCTATGACTTCGTTCGCGTGTCATTTAAAATTTTCTTAAAATTCAAGTTTAGGAAAATGGGTTTTTAAATATTAATTGTAGAGATCTGTAAACAGTGTTTAAAATATTCCATGTATAAAAATAATATGTGCTGCCAACTGTTTTAGTACAATTGGATGACTTCACATTTGTATCTCTATTTTCTGTGCGAAATAACTTATTTTTACGAAACAAGAAGTATTCCTGTTCTCTATTTTACTCGATATTAAAACGTTCGGAGTTTCCAAAGCATTGTTGTTATAAATGAATTTTTAAAACAACAATTATTTGACATTTTCGAATGTTTTGATTTCGAGTGAATTAGAGAACAGGGGTGTATATTTGAACGAAGGTTCTAGGGGACATTCACACAAATAAGATCAAGAGATTTTACTAGAACTCTTCTAAGAGTCTCTGTTTAGTGTCTTATAAGATTTTTAAACTTCATATTGACTTCTCCTTTTAACACCAATATTTTTTTGCACTTTTTTTACAACTGAATAAATATTTTCGTTTAGAACTTGAGAACATTATGTCAATATTTAATTGGCCTTTGTAAAATAAAAAAGCCGCAAAAACACTTATATTTGTGTGATAATTTAATTAATAATTGAAATATTGCATGTTGCTAAAATATATTCAAACTTAACCAGAAATTACAAACGCTGAGTATTAATATTCTCCTTGCTAAATTAAAATGCAATGAACATCATTAAAGCTTGCATTCGCGTTGTGAGTTTGTTAGCGTTTAATTAAAAAGACACATTTATTTGTTTAATATAATAAAAAATTAATAAAATATTACACAACGCTATATAAAAAACGTTTTTTAGTAAAATGTTTGTATATCAAAAAAAAAAAAAAATAAAAAAAAAATAAATGTAACAGCATGAGTAAAAGAGAGAAGTATTTCTTGAGACAATAATGTGTTTATGCTATTTAAAAATATTTCAAAAATAACAAAAGCTTAATAGCATTACTTCGGGCAAGCTCATCCTAAGCAATGAATCACAATTCACTTTGGTGTCTTCCTTAATCGTCAAACATATATATTCTAATATTGCGAAATTTTAAGCTCTAAATGTCTTTGGATTATTATTCTTGGAATCGAAAGGTTATCAAGTAATAACTTTTACAGTTAATAAATATCGCAACATGATAACATTTATCTTTTTGCTTAAAGATTATGATGTGTGGTTTAATGTCGACGGCTTGTTATTTGAAAAATGACGATGTCACATGCGATACAGCCTGTGAAAAAATTAAATTAAAGCGCCAGTCATATTCATGTACAAATTTCAGACACATTTACCCAAAGTGGTCAACGGAATTATAAATTTTTCTTATCTTCACACATTGCACAAAATCTTTTAGATTGGTGTAGAAAACATTCGGTTCATCTCATGTACTATAAATGGAAAATTCTTTCTTTTGCACAAAGTCTACCGTTTTAACAGCCGAAATTGAACATACTCCTCATCAAATTATTAATGGTCCTGTACAACATTAACCCTATAAAAATTAGAAATAGGCTTTTCTGAAACTAATTATTTTTAAGTAAAATCTCGACATTCTCATAGACTTGTTTCTGTAAGCCCAACAGAGTTTTCGATCAAAAGCTTGGCTGTATACAACTAAACTAATAAAATTTACAACAAAATTTTAAGCACGCATAGTAAAACAGTGATTACTATGAGGAAAGCACATCCATTTGGTCAATTTACTACTGCTTACATAGCTCATCAGTGTTTTTATGCCCTTCACCACAAAAAGTAGGAAAAGGGTATGACTAACTTTGTCATTAGGTTTGTAATTTCTACAACATCCATTTTGGACCTGACTTCTTATGCATAGCGAAGTAGACTGAGCGATGTCCATCTGTCGCAAGTGTTTATGTTTAATCAAGTTTGCCAAGGCACTAGATAAGATAGAAAAAAATTAAATACGCCAATAAATCAGACATGGTGTCAAAAGAGGTGGAAATCAGCAAGATCAATCCTTCGATGCAGCAGGCAAAACACAACGCCTACCTCTAATTTTTCTATATATTTTGGAACAATGAAGTAACTTCAATAAAAAAATGGAGCGCTAGAGAAACAAAAAATTAGACAAAAAAAAATACATTAAGTGAAAAAATTGGCACTCGCTCTTATTTTCCGAGTTAGGGGCCTCTGAAATTTTCAATTTTTTTTAAATATCAATATGGGTATCATTTTAAAGCTTTTGAAGAGATCTTTAAGGAAGTACTAAAATTTTTTAAAAATGCTAAAACAGTTTAATGCTGATGGCGTTTTTATGTAAAATAATATATCGCTCCTAATTTAAATAATTTTTTTTTCTTGTTTTTTTAATCTCTATCACCCCAATATTTTGTTTTTTGACTGTAGTTACTTCACTAAACTAAATTTACATATATGGCGAAGGGTATTATGTGATCAAGTTTAACGTTAGTACCTGGCTGCGAAGCCCTAACCTGACAGTGGTCTTACCACTGAGTGAAATACAAAGCATCGACTAGCGCCCCCCTACCTGGGCTCAGCCAACAGAGTTGTAATTTCAAGAATATGGCTTGCAGGTCCATGTCCTTCCCCTTGCTTGAGGGTTGGAAACTTTCCAACTCCTCTGTTGAATATGCAACAGCACATTCATTTAGCACCGCACCTTCCCTGCGGAAACTTAACTTAAACCGACAGCCAACACGTGTAACCCGAAAGGACCAATAACCGGCTACAGAGATGGGCGACTCTCTGTATGGGTCACCGGTTCCCGGCGTGCCAGTCTCTTAAAAGGCACTGGTAAGCTCTTCGACAAGTACCCGACTTGTCTATCCAGATTCAGTGCCTGCACACCGGGGGACTGATTCCCCCTGTACCCCGAGTGTACTGTTTGTGCCTAGGTTAGAATCAGCCAGACTTCTTGTAGTACCCCCGGGGGATAGTGAAGGGTATATAAGATTAAACTGAAAACTTTGCATAGTCGTTGTTTACTCAAATTTTGTTTGAAAACTGCGTATTAGCAATTTGTACTGTTGCCAGCCTGTCTTAATGAATACGTTATTGATCGTTAAAAAGTAGTTAATTACAAGATTGTTAAAATGCGGGATTTTTTGTTATTCTTGTACAGAAAATTGTGTGATAGGAGTAAAAAAAGGAAGAATATAAAGATGTGCAGGCATGATTTTTATAACTTATAATATGAGTGTTTGTTTTTACAATTATTTTACTGTCGTTGCAATTTAATTTAAATAATTATTTAATCTATTGCTAAAAAAATGTTTGCTGCAACTGAAAAATACAATAAACTTCGGTCAAGTGCAGTTTGTGAAAATTGCAGTTTTTTGCACATATAAGCGTGGAATTAGATAAGTCGAACCTCGGATAAGCACGCAAATGTCGCTTTAAATTATATTTGCATAATTGCGCAAACGACACAATAAAATAATTGATATTATTGCCTAAAGTTGTAAGTCTTGCAATTTATTAAAATAAAACTCTTGGTTAATTGCATTTTCTTTTAGGTTGATAGTAAAATATTTGGCGTAAATTTTATTCTCTGTTTTTTGTGTTTGAGTTTTTTTTATTAAAAATAATAACATTATTTTTTATTTTCAATATTTCGCTATTCCATTGGATAACATCCTCAGGAAATAAAAAACAAAACTAAATAAAAAATAAAATAAAAACTGTTATACATCAATTAAATTTTTTACTTCCTCACTGTAATATGCTAACCCATGGAGTAGTTATTATAATTGAAAAAAGGACTTAGGCTAAAAATCAAAACAGTAAGTTACACACATTTAATATCTTTCGTTTGTCTGCAATATATTTTAATTAAAAATATAAATCGAAGCTTTTTGCTTATCTCGAAAAGAATAATTATTAAATTAAAAAAGTTAGCTTTAAACTGATATAGAATTTAGAACTTTAGAATAAGCAATTAGAAATAATGAGGCGAAGTCTATTGGTGCAAGGCCTACAAATTCCATCCTAGGCCTCGTCCAAAAAATATGAAAATCTGCTTTTCCTTTTTTTTGGTATTCAAGGATCCCATATTATTAAGGCATATTCATGAACAGAACAAACTAATGTAGAGGGTAGAAAGTAGTTTAGTTTAATGTTTCATAAAATAAAGAGCATTTGTAGTTTTATTAAAGGGTAATATAATGGCGAATATTAATCCTGTGATTGTGAACTTTAAGCAGTGCAACTCCAGCAACGTTAGAGCTAGAAATCTATTAATTCTGAATGACGGCATACTCGCACATGATTACATTATATTTTTAAAGTAAATAAGTTAAATAAGCGGAGAACGCATATAAAGTGGATCATCTAAGCAAAAATTTACTGACTGACTGACTTTATTTTTATTGGGTAACTGCACTCCCTAATAAAACAAATCTTGATCAAGCAGTATATTTAGCACAGATTTTGTTAGTCCATCAAACAGCTGATAAAAAAACTAAAAAATTAAACATTCATGAAATAATGTGCAAACGTTAAATAAGAATTCATAAACCTTAAAGAGATTCAAAAGTCTTATTTATTTTACATATTCAATATTCTTCTTTTATATAAAATATAAGTTCTTCGCAAGTCACTAGAAAGTCATTAAAAATAGTAAAAAATTTTGTTTAACAGTTAATTTTTATACCCTTCATCACAAAAAGTGATAAAAGGGTAGTTTTGTCATTCCGTTTGTAATTTTTACAATATCCATATACGACCACATAAAGTCTATATATTTTGCATAGCGAAGTCGATTGAGCGATGTTCATCGGTCTGTCCGTGTTAGTGTTGAAATCAACTTAGCCAAGGCACTAGATGAGCTAGGGAAAATTTAAATACTTCAAACGATTGTACATAGTTTCGAAAACTCTGGTATTGAAAATCAGCAATATCAGGCGATGCCCTATAAGGCAGCGGGCAAAACACCATGCCTGCCTCTTAATTTTCCACACCATTTAAAACAATGCAGTAGCTCCAATAAACAAAAAAAAAAAAAACAAAAATATGAGACGATAGAGAATTAAAAATAAGAAAAAAAAACATCAACTGAAAAAATAGGCGTTCGCCCATATTTTCCGAGTTATGGGCCTCTGAAATTTTTAACAAAACGTTTGAAGAGACATATATTTCTGGAAATACTAAAATTTTTTTAAATGTTTAACCTATAAAGAGCCGATGACATTTTTATGTAAAATTGTATATGGCACTTATTTTTTTTTCTTATTTTTTAATTCTCTATCACCCCAGTATTTGATTTTTTGATAGGAGTTACTTCACAAAACTAAACTTCTACTTATTTATTCTCAAGTCTTCTTCTCCTTTAAAAAATAGAAGCAGCATTCGTAAAGCATCAAATTAATTAGTTACTAATTTCATTAACCAGCAAAAAAAAATTTAACTTTTGTTTTGTTTTTTTTAGTTGGCTACACGTTCAATAGAACCTTCCTTCGGTTTATTGTTCGGTGATTTGTTACGTGATCTCGATGTTGGTACCACTGGTGCGGCTGTGATAATTAGTACGTTAGATGTGTGTATGAATTTTTCGGGTCTTTTTGTAGGACCACTGCTGAAAGAGTTTTCTTATCGTAAAGTAGCCATTGCTGGATCATTATTATGTGGACTGGGCTTAGCTTGTACAAGTTCGGCGACCAGTATGGCCCACATTATAAGTACATATGGTGTTATTAATGGCATTGGCGTTGGTTTAGCAACTTCTGCGGCATTTGTGGCATTAAATCATCATTATATAAGTTCTTCGCAAGTCACTAGAAAGTCATTAAAAATAGTAAAAAATTTTGTTTAACAGTTAATTTTTATACCCTTCATCACAAAAAGTGATAAAAGGGTAGTTTTGTCATTCCGTTTGTAATTTTTACAATATCCATATACGACCACATAAAGTCTATATATTTTGCATAGCGAAGTCGATTGAGCGATGTTCATCGGTCTGTCCGTGTTAGTGTTGAAATCAACTTAGCCAAGGCACTAGATGAGCTAGGGAAAATTTAAATACTTCAAACGATTGTACATAGTTTCGAAAACTCTGGTATTGAAAATCAGCAATATCAGGCGATGCCCTATAAGGCAGCGGGCAAAACACCATGCCTGCCTCTTAATTTTCCACACCATTTAAAACAATGCAGTAGCTCCAATAAACAAAAAAAAAAAAACAAAAATATGAGACGATAGAGAATTAAAAATAAGAAAAAAAAACATCAACTGAAAAAATAGGCGCTCGCCCATATTTTCCGAGTTATGGGCCTCTGAAATTTTTAACAAAACGTTTGAAGAGACATATATTTCTGGAAATACTAAAATTTTTTTAAATGTTTAACCTATAAAGAGCCGATGACATTTTTATGTAAAATTGTATATGGCACTTATTTTTTTTTCTTATTTTTTAATTCTCTATCACCCCAGTATTTGATTTTTTGATAGGAGTTACTTCACAAAACTAAACTTCTACTTATTTATTCTCAAGTCTTCTTCTCCTTTAAAAAATAGAAGCAGCATTCGTAAAGCATCAAATTAATTAGTTACTAATTTCATTAACCAGCAAAAAAAAATTTAACTTTTGTTTTGTTTTTTTTAGTTGGCTACACGTTCAATAGAACCTTCCTTCGGTTTATTGTTCGGTGATTTGTTACGTGATCTCGATGTTGGTACCACTGGTGCGGCTGTGATAATTAGTACGTTAGATGTGTGTATGAATTTTTCGGGTCTTTTTGTAGGACCACTGCTGAAAGAGTTTTCTTATCGTAAAGTAGCCATTGCTGGATCATTATTATGTGGACTGGGCTTAGCTTGTACAAGTTCGGCGACCAGTATGGCCCACATTATAAGTACATATGGTGTTATTAATGGCATTGGCGTTGGTTTAGCAACTTCTGCGGCATTTGTGGCATTAAATCATCATTATATAAGTTCTTCGCAAGTCACTAGAAAGTCATTAAAAATAGTAAAAAATTTTGTTTAACAGTTAATTTTTATACCCTTCATCACAAAAAGTGATAAAAGGGTAGTTTTGTCATTCCGTTTGTAATTTTTACAATATCCATATACGACCACATAAAGTCTATATATTTTGCATAGCGAAGTCGATTTAGCGATGTTCATCGGTCTGTCCGTGTTAGTGTTGAAATCAACTTAGCCAAGGCACTAGATGAGCTAGAGAAAATTTAAATACTTCAAACGATTGTACATAGTTTCGAAAACTCTGGTATTGAAAATCAGCAATATCAGGCGATGCCCTATAAGGCAGCGGGCAAAACACCATGCCTGCCTCTTAATTTTCCACACCATTTAAAACAATGCAGTAGCTCCAATAAACAAAAAAAAAAAAACAAAAATATGAGACGATAGAGAATTAAAAATAAGAAAAAAAAACATCAACTGAAAAAATAGGCGCTCGCCCATATTTTCCGAGTTATGGGCCTCTGAAATTTTTAACAAAACGTTTGAAGAGACATATATTTCTGGAAATACTAAAATTTTTTTAAATGTTTAACCTATAAAGAGCCGATGACATTTTTATGTAAAATTGTATATGGCACTTATTTTTTTTTTTTTCTTATTTTTTAATTCTCTATCACCCCAGTATTTGATTTTTTGATAGGAGTTACTTCACAAAACTAAACTTCTACTTATTTATTCTCAAGTCTTCTTCTCCTTTAAAAAATAGAAGCAGCATTCGTAAAGCATCAAATTAATTAGTTACTAATTTCATTAACCAGCAAAAAAAAATTTAACTTTTGTTTTGTTTTTTTTAGTTGGCTACACGTTCAATAGAACCTTCCTTCGGTTTATTGTTCGGTGATTTGTTACGTGATCTCGATGTTGGTACCACTGGTGCGGCTGTGATAATTAGTACGTTAGATGTGTGTATGAATTTTTCGGGTCTTTTTGTAGGACCACTGCTGAAAGAGTTTTCTTATCGTAAAGTAGCCATTGCTGGATCATTATTATGTGGACTGGGCTTAGCTTGTACAAGTTCGGCGACCAGTATGGCCCACATTATAAGTACATATGGTGTTATTAATGGCATTGGCGTTGGTTTAGCAACTTCTGCGGCATTTGTGGCATTAAATCATTATTTTAAACATAAACGCGGCCAGGCTGTGGGTTTGTCGATGGCTGGCACTGCAATAGGTATGTTGATAATGCCACAGCTGGTTAGAGTTCTTTTAGAAAACTTTAGTTTTCGTGGAGCTGTATTATTGTTAGCTGGGGTAGCTCTTAATGCTATGGTAGGCTCTGTGTTGCTGCAGCCTGCCAAATGGCACATGAAAGATGAAAAAATCGATGAGGAAATGATGGTTATCGCTGCTACAGCTCCACCAGAATTTAAAGTTATCCAGGAGGACGGCACCGAAGAAGATGCCTTGCCCGAAATGAATACTTTGCTGTTTAACAAACACAATCACCAAAAGCAACAGATGAGAAAGAATTTTTCCGAAATGAACATGGATACCATGGTGGGCTCTAGACTAGGTTTGCCCAAGAGGCCAACCTTTCCTCGTATAATGTCATTGGCTGGTGTTCAAACAGCTGCCAACGGTTATGCCTCGAATAGCGATGTTAATATGACCTTAAGAAATCGCAAACATTCAGTCACCTCCAATTTGTCCTACATGGATTTCACTGGCTCCATTTTACAAGTTCACATGAACGTTGGAGACGATGAGTTTGAACAAAATGATCGTGAGCTAAAGAGAGTTAGCACAGCGACAGGAGGGTTTGGTACCGCTCATTGTGATTCTTTTATAAAAATGCACCCTACAGAACTTGATAAGACCAACGATATTCCAGTCGACAAAGCAGCTGAAAAGAAGCCTGGCTTCTGGACAAGATTTGCCGATCTAATGGATGTTGATTTATTAAAGGATAAACTTTTCCTTAATATACTTTTTGGATTATCGATATTTTATGTAGCCGAAATGAATTTCAAAATGGTGACACCCTTCTTCTTTGCCAATTTAGGCTATAGTAAAGCAGATGTTGCATTCTGTTTATCTATAACGGCAATAACAGATATTGCAGCTCGTATTGTATTGCCGCCAATATTCGATCGAACAAATATTAAAAAACGTACAGTGTTTTTGATATCTATAATATTTGTGGCTATAACAAGATCAAGTAAGTAAAACCTGATAAATTTTTTTTATTTATTTATTTTAATTTGAATCTGAATGATTTAACTTTCATGATCAAAATTTTCACATTTTTTAACATATGTATGTATGTATGTAATTAAAATCGATCTTTTAAATTTCCTTTAAAGTTATGGCCGAACAAACAGAATGGAACCAACTTATGTTGTGGCTGTCAATCTGTGGTTTCTTCAGAGGTTCGGCACTCAGTAACTTTACGCTGACAGTTTCGGAGTACTGTTCTCTGGAGAAACTACCTTCAGCCTTTGGTTGGCATTTAGTTGGTAAAGCAGTATTTGTTATATGTTTTGGTCCTTTGATCGGTAAGTCAAATCTCTCTTTGTTGTATAACACATTTTTAGTAAAACTTCATTTGCGTTTTTCATTATTTGTATTCAGGTCTTATACGTGATGTAACCAATAGTTATCCGATTTGTATTCATGCTCAAAGCTTTTGTATTGCATTGTGTTGTATGGCCTGGAGTATTGAGTATTTAATTGAATACTTGCAACTAAAAAAGGATAAAAAGGAGACCGCTGCAGTATCTAATAATCCAGAAGTTAACTGCAAACAGTAGAATATTTTGTTTTCATCTTTTTATAAATAATAATAGCCATTTACATTAGAACAATTTAAAATTTCATATATCATATTAATCACATACACATTTACAGAAAATAAAATAATCGCAAAAGTTGTTTAATTCTATACAACACAGAGACGAGTATTGTTTTTTTTTAACAACAAATCCCAAATATCAAATCACAATTTATTTTATATAAAACTTCGTTAATGTGTTAACGGAATATATTTTTTAAATGTTTTAATGTACCCATTTGTTGTAATGTTTACGTACATATGTAGGTAGTTAGTTACTAATAAATTTAATAAAAAGAACTTGCATGTGATAGTTCAAAAATTTAACTTTTCAAACAAAAAAGTTATATATGACATAAAAACAGAAAATATAAAGTTACAATATTTATTACAAAATGTAAAACACATTTTATTTTATAAATTATTAACTCGATTACAATAGAACACTATCGACATCTTTGTAATGCTGAAATACTTATCATATATTTGGATATACATTATGTATGTTCGACTAACAGTTCTTATGACTTTGTATTTTTTTTTAATATTATTTGTGACAAATAAACAATAATTAAAACTATTTAATTTATAAACTAAATTTTTGCCAGTACACGTACTTATACAAAAAATAATAATAATAATAAATAATCAAATATAGAATGTTGGCCGCTGTTGCCAGTTCCTTTAATAGTAACTATTAACTTGTAAATTTATTTACTTTTAATAAGTAATAACAACAACAGTTATCATAATTTAGATTTAATACAAAAAACTAAAAATTAAAAGTAAAACAATCATTTGATTTTATTTTAATTATATAAAGCTAAATCTAAATTAAAATATAAATTAATTTTAAGAAAATATAGGCTGTAACTTAACGAAAAATGACATGTCTTTTGATTTAATTAAATTATAATTAAATATTGAAAATTGACAGTCAAACCAACATAATGCATACATATAGTTATCAAACATAAGCTGAAATATTGAAAAATATGTGTCTTAACCGATTTTTCGTACAATTAATTTTACAACTGTTAAGTTTACAAATAGTATTCCTATAAAATAAACTTAAAAAAATAGTAACCTAAAATTTAATTTAGAGGACAACTTTCTACATTCGACTTTGTGAATTTTCCATAGAATTTAAAAGAAATTTTTGATCGAACTCGAATGTAGTAAGTTGCCACCAGATGTTTTCATGTGTTATAAAAAAGGGAGTTCTGTCTATCCTTTTACTTTTTTTTCATTTTTTTAGTTAGTAAATGATAATTACAGAAAAATAACTCATGAGAAAGCATTACATTGTTAAAACATAATTAACATCATTTCTAAGTCGAACATTGTTTCCGAAGTATCTCTGTGCCTGTAAATATAAAATAAATACTTATTAAAAACCAAGGCTAAATATCATACGAAATCATACGATCAGGGTTACCGTTAGGATTTTTTGAAAATTCTCTCCAAAGGTCGTTTTATAAAAATAAATTCGCACAAAAAAGCCGTTTGAGAAAAAAAAATTCGCAAATCTCTTTTTAGCATTGTAATTAATAAAGATCATAACAAAACAAAAAAAATAATAATAATTGAAGCAAAACAAAACAAAAAGCTCATTACAGAATCCTTTTTTATCATATATCATATATTATACAGTGGCATTATACACACACACATGCATCTATACATATTTTCATGTATACTAACAGCTTACTTAATTGTTATAAATTTGGTTGTCGTATGCTATTTTTAATTTATAATTCACTGGAAATTAAATATTTTTTGTGAGAAACTTTACAAAAAAAGTAGAAAGTTCTAAAAAATAAAAAAGTTGTAAGAGTCGGTGACAAAAAAAGTCTCACAAAAAGTCGCAGACCGCTAAAAAAAAGGGTAAAATTGCGGCTCTCTCTCTGCATACGAATTATTCAAAAGAAAATGTGATGGAATTTTGTCTTAAAAAAAGTCATTTTTCAAAGAATTTAATATACTTTGAATGTTAAAAAACAATTATAAAATAAACATTTGTTACTTATTATTGATGTTTTTTAACTCTAATAACCATACAAACACATACTCATCTATAGCTCAATCAATAAATATTCAACATTGTGTATTTTAATGTAAAACAATATGACAATTTAATCCTGTCAAACATTATAAATAATTGTAAGGCAGACAAACAGTTCCTCTGATCCAAAGTAAACACTTCTTTTACTTTTTCTTTAATGGCCTTATATTGTTATAATTAAAACTTAAAAAAAGGCGTAAACACAAATTATTACAATGCAACTAAAATTCATACTTGAGTATATGATAAAATGGAATTTATATAAAGTACTTATGTACGTGTAATTATATTATCAAGATGTCACAAGATAAATCTAATATTATCTTTGGAGACTCTGAAAATTTTTTTAAACTCAAAAGGAAACTAAAGTTAAAAAGCTATTCACCAATTTGCTAAAGAATTTGACATATATCTGAATAAACCACCGTCTTTTCGCAAAACTCACCCAGCTTGGGTAAATATTTCCGATCATTTCATAGAAACATCAATGCCTCCAAAATCTTCTAATAACGTAGAAATACATACATAAACAGCTGCATCTTGAAATTTATAATAAATGGAAAGAAAAAAGTTTACATTTTGGTACTGCGATGGCTCGAAATCAGAACACGGAAATGGTTTTGCAATCGTTGATGAACGTGGTCTTACACTTAAAAAAGTTATTTTGCCTAACTATACGTCAATTTTTACATCCGAAGTTACTGCTATAGAAGAGGCATTAAAAACAAAATTTCCCAAGAAAAAATTAGTGATATGTTCTGACAGTTTATCTTCAGTAAGTGCACTTAAAAATACTAACTGCGGTGAACCATTAATAGTCAGAGTCCAGGAATTGTTAATAAAACAAAAAAATATAAAACTCCTTTATACCCCAGGTCACACAGGAATTTCTGGCAATAAATTTGCGGATAAGATGGCTAAAGAAGCAGTTTTGTCCCCAACAATAAGCTACAACAACAAACACTACAATCAGCTTCACTTTCCCCTAATGATATTATAAACTGGTCAATCCAAACTACAAAAAAATGGAGTATTCAAAAAAAATGCCAAAATATTAATAAAAAATCTTAGCTCCTCTCAGACTTGGACATTGTAAACTAACGCACCATTTTTAAAAAAAGGAAAACCAACCTCTATGCCCTAACTGCAGAAATCTTCTCACAATGTCACATCTGGTATCCTGCTTCAACAACAGAGCTCTTCCTAAGAGTCTGTTAGACTCAATAAAATCACTAGACTTTGATTCTATTAAGAAACATCTACCTTTTGAAATTCTAAAATCCCTTTAAATACTACACTTTTGTTTCTAATCCACTATCTTTGAACGAGTATATAAGTTTTGTATATAAACTTTCTTATTTTTGCAATTAAAATTATACTAATGTAAGGACGAAGGCCGCTGCAGCCAGTGCCATAATGTATAAATATTAATATGTAAATTTATTTGCTATTAGTAGATAAAAATAAATAAATAAAGAGAAAATATATGTATGTATGTCAAATAAGGGATTTTAATATAACCAAAAATTTGCCCTGTGGCTAAAAGTCGACTACATTTTTTATTTAAAAATTTTCAATATTTTTAGATGTTCCGAATAAATTTGTATTTTTTGCATGTGTATGGAGCAATTTAAATAAGATAAAGACGTTTCACTTAAGCTCGACAATATCTACAAATAGGTGAAAGAATAAACAAAATCGATTAAAAAGCAGGAAAAGAAGGGTCTAAAAATTTTGTCTTTACCAGCGTCTAATTTTTCTTGTTTTCTTTGGAAAGCGTCCGCATACATTTGAAAAATACATTTTTTTATAGAAATTATATTTTTTTAAATTAACCAAAGCATAAAAAGTAAATTTTAATTGATTTATGAAAATCCACGGTTTAGCTCCTACATAGAAAAATAAGGTAAATTATTTTTGCCTTTTTAGGTAAAACAATAGTTTGAAATATGCAGTTTTGCATTAAAAACTGAACTTCAACAGAAAAAAATATTATTAGATAAAAAAATTTATACCAAAACTGTGAAATGTGAATCGCTCATCTTTTAATTATTCGCTACTTTTTTCACACAAAAAAAAAAAAATAATAATAAGATGAAATTTTATTGAATTCAAATGAATATAATAAAAATAATTTGCAATTCATTTTCAATTCAAATGAGTTTATCAAATGAACTACAATTCGTTTCCAATCCAGAAGAATTTTAAATAGTGAGTTCTTATTTATTTTAAATTCATTTGAATTGAATTAATTCAAATGAGTTATAAAAACTAAATAGCTATTTAAAACCAACTCATTTCAATTGATTTTTTTTTAATATTTAGGAAGCATCACTATTGTTTAGTTACACAATTAATTTTTTATGTAAAAGACAGCAAGCAAGCATTACTCTCGTTTTATATTTCGCCTGGTATAGTCATCACGGATCCAAGGCAAGGATTTTCAATGTTTGTACTGAATGTTTAATTTTATTAGGAGAAGTTTTTATTTGTCTTTCTGCCTAGATATGATCTTAAATTTGATTGATTACAACTTATATTTGATCTCATTCATTTGAATTAGAATTCAATGTTCTTATTTATTTCATTGACTTAAAAATCAGTTTAAATCAAACGAATTAGAAATGAATTGCAATTCTTTTTAACAAATTTTTTTGAATTGAAAACGAATTGCAGCTCATTCTCATTTAAATTCAATTAAATTGGAAGAGAATTTAAATTCATTTCTGCCTAATTAATATTTCACTCAATTCTTTTTTTGTTGTGAAAAATTTTTTTTCTAGATTTAGCTACATAGTTTGTAACAAATTAAGTTAAAAAATGAATGATTCATTAATAATTCTAATTTAATATATATTAAAAATCTTTTTGTTAAATTGTTTGTGGATGCGACAATCACGGCTAAGCCACGAAACCGATTTGAGTGAAATTTGCAACACAGGTAGATATTTGTCGCCAAGATAAAATAGGTTAATTGTAATGTCATTAGCGGACCAGGACCATTTACAGGAATTATTTTATTCTAATTGAGTTCAAATTTTAAGCTGCTATTAATTTGTATTTAGCGATTAATAACTGTTTATAGGCTTTTCTGTTTGCTCTTACATTAAATATGCTAACAGACTTTAATATTTTCATAGTTAATCGATTTAATAATGACATTTCTTAGGTCTTTATTTAAAGATCTGCTTTTTCGATGTTTTCAGAGGAAAAATAAGTAAGAAGAAAAAAGTCACTTTAATGTTATAGAATTTATAGGGCAACTATAATATGGCATTACTGTATCACACAATAAAATATTCAGTACTTTGTAACCAAAGACTTTATTTTCTGCAATCAACAAATACAACGGTCATTTTAAACTTTATTAAAACCATTATGAGTTTCTTCTAAACAATACCTGATAACTGAAGTAAAATTCTGTGTTGAAGTATTATTAAGATGGGTGACAGTAAATTGTGTGAAGTTTCTTATAAGGTAATGTGTCTTATAAATAAAAATCGTTGGTTTTTAATAAAAAAGATAAGATGCTGCTTTATTCAAGAGAAGTTTATAGAATACCGAATAATGCAATGAGTTTTTCTTAAAAAGGTTGCCAGCTAAAAAACCAAAACATTATTACGGAATGATGCCAGATCAATACACAACAATTCTTCCCTCACTTACGGCGAGAATAGCTTCCTGGGTCTTCGAGTTCGGGTCGACCTACGTAACGGCATTAGTTTCTCTGATTCCGTCATTGTCTGGTCGTTATGATTGCCTTAAGGATCGACTTCATCATTTGATACATTATGTTTACGTTGTTCTGCATTTATGTCATCTTCTTCCTGAAGGGTAAATCCTATGAAATTCGGCTGCAGTGGGGAACGTTCGCTTGACGGTGGTGAGTCATAGTCTGCTAATATGTCCTGTTGGGGTGTTGGACTGGTAATTAAATCGTTATTGCTCGCTCGAAGCAGCGTGTGTCTATTCGCGTCCCTCCTTTTAGAAATGGTCCCTCTTACTTTTACATATTGGCTCGTTCCTGAACAAATTAGACTCCGAATTCACATTACCTCTGATTAGGTCGATGTGGCATTTGACACGTTTACCCTTGTAAAGGAGTTTGTAGTGTAAATCTCCGAGACGATTTAAAATTAACCCCGGCAGCCATTTGGAGTTGTGTGTATTGTTTGACAAGAAATACACATTTTGCATTGGTGCGAGCGATCGGAACGAAGGATTTAAGTTGATATACTGCTTGTCAAACACTTCTGAAGGTAAATCTTGTGGTAAAAGTAAATTTAAATGTGTACGCAAAACGCGCCCATAAATAAAATAGCTGGAGGTTTACCTGTTGTAGCGTGGGGAGCAATTCTATACTAACGAAGAAATAAATTCAGATGTTTTTGAAGAGTGTTTTTATTTGCTCCTGCTGACTTCATGGCGTTCTTGATTGTCTGCACTGATCTCTCTGCCTGACCATTAGTAGCTGGATGATAGGGTGTTGTAAATTTATGATATTTAACCCCAACGTAAGGAAGAAATTCTTTAAACTACGCTGATGCGAAACATGTTCCATTGTCTGTTACTACTGTAACAGGCACTCCATAAGCAGCAAACAATTCGTCCAGGATATTAATTGTGGCAGTAGATGTGCTACTAGACGTTAATGTCATCTCAATCCACTTACTATACGCATCGGTTATTACAAGCAACATTGACCCTAAAAAAGGCCCCGCATAATCCACATGAATTCGCTCCCATGCTCCTTTCGGGTAATGCCAATGATGATCTCGAAACTCCTAGCAACTTCTTCAATATCTTTATCGATGCCTGGCTAATACACGAAAGATCTAGCTATACCCTTCATTTTAACCATGCCTAAATAATCAGAGTGTAGATCTTGCAAAATTTTTTGTCGAAGCTTTTCCGAAATAACCACTCTGCGTTCAAATGTCAAACAGTTGCCGGCTATTCTGTAGTTGATTTCTGGCGATTTGTAACCATGTGATTGCAACGCTTTGCCGCTTTCGAGAATTCTAATAATTGCTCCCAATTTTTTATCTTTCCTAATTTCAGCAGTTATTTTCACCGAGCTCGTCGGAAGTTGCTCAATTTGCTTAACTATGAAAATGTCAAAATCGTCTAGTTCAGATAATTGTATCACTTGGTTAATAACCTCACTTTTCACGGCTCTTGAACAATAATCTGCGTTTGCATTTGCTTTTGTAGTCTTAAACATTATATCGAAATCGAAATTACCTAAAAAATCTGCATAGTTGGCCATGCGGCTGATACATAACACAGAAAGTGATTTATGGGGATCCAAAATTTGTGAAAGTGGTTTGTGGTCGGTAATAACAGTAAAGTGCCTCGCGTACAAATACATGAAAAACTTTTGCACTGCCCATACAATGGCGAGAGCCTCCTTGTCGATTTGAGGATATTTCTGCTCCGTACCACTTAACGTCCGACTTGCATATGCAATCGGTTTCTCACGGCCATCCGGTAGACGATGGGACAACGCAGCGCCTAACCCCACTTGGCTTGCATCCGTAGCAAGGAGGAATGGCAGTTCGGGGTCGTAAGTAACTAAGACTCTAGTCGATATTAACTGGTTTCTAATATCGCCATAAGCCCTTTCTGCTTCCGCTGTCCACTTTTAATTTTTTTTTTTTTTTGTGAGTACATCTCTCAAGGGTCTACTGCGAGTAGACAAGTTGGGTATGAATGACCCGTAGTAATTAGCTTTGCCTAAAAACAGTTGTAATTCTTCATGCGAAGTAGGCCTGGGAGCATCTTTTACTGCCTGTACGTGCTTGTCGGATTTATGAATTCCGATACTATCAATTTTATGGCTCAAAAATTCCACAGCTGGTGCCGCAAATACACATTTTGAGCGGTTTAACTTTAAGCCCTTTTCTCGGAGACGGTTCAGAGTTGTTTCTAATACCGGTAATAGTTTTTCAAAATTTTCAGCATATATTAAAATATCGTCGAAAAAATTACAAACGTTAGGTATACTTTGTACCACTGATTCCAAATTGCTGGTATGTTTGGTGCACCGTAGACAGCTCGCGTCGGTCGAATCAGTCCATGAGTTGGGGTGTTTAGTGTAAGGACATGTGCTAAATCATCACTGACACGACAAAATGACAAAATAGTTTTGCCCCGTTCATCTTATTAAAATTGTATTCTGGCTTAGGAATAGGATGTTCATCCACGATTAACCTAGGGTTAACAGTTGGTTTGTAATTTCCCGTTATCCGGATTTTGCCATCCTTTTTCGAAACAACGTGGGTAGTTGATGCCCACTCAGAAATTTAACCCTTGTGTAAAATCCGGAAGCAATTTTCTTATCTATCTCAGCTGCGTAGGCGTCCCTCAACGCTAATGGAATCTCTCTAGCCTTTGCGAAAACTGGCATTGCATCATGTCTTAAGTGCAGTTTAATCGGTGGCATATCTAGCTTCCCAGCAGACTTGCTGAAAATATTTTCAAAATTAAAAAGAACACCCTGCAGTGCCTGTGCTTTACATGGCGATAAATGTGGCCTATCCATTTTAATTGACTTTACTGGCTCCGACGGAGAAAACAACTTTTTGAAGTCAATTTCGTTGACAAATTGCTGAATCCATTCCCTATTAAATAATGCGTCGTACTCACCATGGACAACCTATAAATTGAGTTTTCCCTCTACTCTACTCTACCGATAAGACTTATTGTATGTCCGGTGTAGCTGGCAAATTTCCTGCTGGTAGGCAGTACATTAAATTTCCTGATTACTCATCTTAGTGATGACTTTCTTATTATTCCGCATGGGGAACCTGAGTCTAACTCCATCATCACCTTTTTTCCATTTAATAGGACCTCTATCATGTGTTTATTCAATTTGCAACTGTCCACTTTATTCAATCTTTGCACCAGCTCCGAGTCACTTTCCCCATCATTCACCGCGATTTTAGCCGTTCTTAACTTACACACTTTACTAAATTTTATTTCCACAGCTGTTTTGTGAGACACCTCTAATCTTTGAGCTATTTCGTATGCCTCCTTGAACAAGGCTGGCTCCTTTGCGATAATCTCGTCACAAATACTACTTGACTCCAACCCAAAAAGCATTTGTTCCGTGAGCATTCGGTCTAAAGAGTTACCATAATTGCAGTGTGCTGCAGCTTGTCTCAAACGTAACGAAAACTCTGCCACGCTTTCCCCTTTTCTTGCACGATCTGACGAAATTTAACACTTTCTGCATACTGGTTTCTTTTCTTATCAAAATGATTGACTAAGGTCTTTTTAATTTCATCGTACGTGAGGTCTTCAGGAACTCTTGGACTGACCAATATTTTGAGAGCGTTATTTAATTCAGCACCCATATGGACAAGTATATAACTTTTATATTCTGCCTCTGGAATTCGGCTTAATTGAAGTGACCATTCGTATCGAGTATAATAGTCTTGGACGGACGTATATTCTGCTGATTTATAACCTGAAATGGAAACAGGTGGTGTTGCGACTCTTGCAGCTACATTCTGCTGTGCGCCATTTGCAGTTGCCGCCTGCACCGCCTGAGAAGTAGACTGTTGTATGGCGTCTGCCAGCAATTGTGACAGGGCGCTTAAATCACTTGCTTCTAAAGGCATTTGTTTTTCTTCTTTTCAGGATCCCACTTCTGACACCACTAATGTGTCTTATAAATAAAAATCGTTGGTTTTTAATAAAAAAAGATAAGCTGCTGCTTTATTCAAAAGAACTTTCTAGAATACCGAATAATACAAGGTTGCCAGCTAAAAAAAACCCAAACATTAATACGGAATGATGCCAGATCAATACACAACATAAGGTAATGTTGGTATATGAAGTTGCGGAATTAAATTCCTTTAAAATAAAATTATCGAGCGTGATTTCTGTATTTGTATTTCTTTGGCCACAGAATTGATAGTTTTTATTGATATGTGACGCCTCTTCTGAAATTTTTAAAAGGTTATCTCCGAAATTACTCTTTGGATCACAAAATAAATTAAACAAGGCTTTAATATATTTAATAGTGTATAGAAAGCTCATAGGATTTGATCCAAGCAACGTCGGTTCAATAAGCTAGTATAAACATCTATAAGCCAAATAGTTATTTATAAAAATTCTCAATTTTTCGGAAACCTGTTTAATATGTTATCAGCAAAACTGCAAATAAATCATTCATTTTTTATTTAAATTCGTTACGAATTAGCTTTATTTTAAATTAATTCTTTTCATAACAAAAAAGAATTGAATGAAATTTAAATTAATTCAAAATAATTAGGCAAAAGTAAATTTCAATTTGTTTCCATCAAATAAATTTGTCAAATGAATTGCAATTTCTTTCCAATTCAAATAATTTGGTAAGAGTGAATTACGATTCATTTCTAATTCAAATTAATTTTTTAAAAAGAGTAGCAATTTATTTCAAATTCGTTTAAATTTAATTGATTTTGAATTCATTCAAGTGATATAGCACAAGGAGTTGCAGTTCAAATGAATAAAATCAAAATTGAGTTGTGATCAACCAAATTCAAGACCAAATCTAGAGGGAATGTAAACTGGAAATTTGTTCTACCAAAATAAAAATATTCAGTGCAAATATTGAAAAACCTTGAAAATATGGTGTTTGGAGTAAATTTTTCAAGAAGATTATACTTTTATTACGCTAAAAGGCAAATTAAAAATATTTGAAATTTAAAATTTTGGGATCTATACCCCCCAACGACATAGTTGTTGGTAATACATTAAAACTGAATTTTCCCATTTTAATAGGGTTTTCGCCGATACCTAATAATTTAATATATATTCTGCCGCTAGCTGACAATTGTGCCCATAATTATGAAAGTAGTCTCAGTCATATATTTCTTGTTTCGAAATATTTAATGAATAAATTTAGTTGGTGTGAAAATAACTGGTAAATTCAGATTTTTTTTAATTTTGACTTAGATCACTTTCATAACTATGGGCACAACTATGAATTTTTTGTCTTTAAATTATTCTAGGTGATATACAAAACGAAAGTAATGCTTGCTGGTTATTTACTTACAAAATCAATTTAAATTTCAGTCAATTCAATTTAAATGAGTTGGTAATGAATAGCAAAATATTTTTTTTAATTCATTTAAATTAATTAAAAATCAATTGTTGTCAATGTCAATGTTGTCAATTTCGGGATGGTAAATAATACTTTTTCAATACTCCGATGCAAAAATATTTAATATTTAATGATTGAGTTATTAAATAGCTAAATAAAATTGCTAAATTTTTATGATTATTAGAGTTAAAAACTAGTATCAAACATATATGTGGTTATTGTTTTCAAATATTTAAAGTGCACTTATTCCTTTGAAATTTGTTTTATTTGTTGAGAGCCAGCATGTTTTTGCCTTCACATATAGGAGCCCGCAGAGGTTATTTGGTGATCGTTAATCTTATGCAAAAATGGCATACACCTACTTATCATCATTTCCTCACAGAAAAATATAAAGTACTTAACGGTATCTTACAGCTCTCCAGCTGAATAATTGACACTTAGGAGTTTAATTGTTATAGCAGCTTTTGTAAAATTCGTTATTTACATTTAAATGCTTTACCACAATGAAAAGTACATGTACGTTTGACTATAGGATTGTCATTCTGATTGTTATCTTAATATATAATAGATGTGTATGTCCATATGTAGGATTTTGTATTTGTGAAGAATTTGTCACAGCCAAATATGCAGTCATTTTACTTTTTTCTTTATATTGTTTTTGATAACTTTTCGTCTATTTTGCTTTTATTTCATTTTTTTTTTTTTTTTTTTTGTATATTTATCTTATTTTGTGGTATTTTCGTGATAAAAGATTTTGAAGTCAAAAATTTTAATACCTTCCCAGCGGAAAAATTAAAATTTATTGCGTGACCACTGTTCTAGTACCATTATAGCGGTTAAAATGGGTGCTTTCACATTTGTATCTCTAGTTTCCTAAGCCTTTATTTTAACTAAGACTCTAAGGGACCTCCTAATAAAATTTTATTCAAATTCATTCAGCAGTTTTTACGTGAGGTGAACACAGACAGACAACATTAAAATTTTCAAAAAATATTTCATGTACAAAAATGATACCGTTACGGTTTTATTATATGTATAGATTACAAACAAGAGTACAAGATAGCAATTTTGTAATAAGCTAGTAACACTGCTAAAAAACATATGTTATTAATATATAAGGAGGTGGCAACGTCATACTTTTATTTACAAATAAATAACTTTTAGTTTGGTTTTTCCTAGAGCATGTTTTGTGTGAAAAATAATGAATTTTGAACGAGTTTCTGAAAAAACACACATCATAAACAATCAGGCATGTACTGACACTAGCAGCAGCCTTCTTGCTAAATTTAATTTCTTAAAAAAAATCATTCGACTAAAAAACGGACGCCTAGGGATTATTTCAATCTAATGGATATTTCAATCCAAAGGATAATTATTACAAACAAATAACACAAAGCGACAAATGTAACTTCTATTAGTGATGTTGCATTTAGCATATTTAAAGAAAAAGATTACCTCGTAAGATCACGACGTAAGTAATCGATCGATCGATATCGAAAACTGTAATTTGGCTTAAGTGGTTTAAAAGTATATTTGTTTATTTTGTTATACACATTAGAAACGCAGATTGTTCAATTAAAATAATCGTTAATTAAAATAAATCTATTAAGGTACCTTAACACTTAAATATTTAATAAGCACCGAATATTCATTTAAGAATTTAAAATTAAAATAACCGCATATTTTACTTAATCACCGACCATACATTTAACCGCACTAATACCAATATAAATATTTTCGAATAACAAGTAGAACACAAAGTTTTTTGTAAAAATAAAAACAAAAAACAATTTAATTTTTATTTGTGTATAACTTAATTGCTGTTTTAAAGTTTATTTTAAGTGAATTAACAAATTCACTTCAGTATTTGCTTGCCTTTTAAAATCGCCAAATTTTTTGCGATTGTGTACTACCGAACACCGATTTCAACTCCCATCGCAAGTTTTAAGCGGTTTAAAAATGTCAGAACATGCCAGAATATTTACTGTTTGAAAGCAGCATACACATATTTGTATGCGTTTTTAAATTTTGTATGTTGTCCAACATGCATACAAAATTTGTTTTTTGATAGGAGCTACTATACTAAACTAGATTTACTTACATGGTAAAGGGTATATAAGATTCGGCATAGCCGAATTTAGCACTCTTACTGTTTGGCTTTTTTCTCAAAAAATCGTCAAAAATGTCATTGTATTAAAAAAAAAACGTCAAAATAGCGTCATAGATTAAATTCTATAATTTAGGAATGTGTTAAGATATTTTATATGAAAGACGTCTTTAATTACACATAAAACAAGTCAAGCCCTTTATCAGACAATAAGCCGTATAAAATACATTTAAAATTTTATAAATAATACATGTGTAAGTAAATGTATGCACATTGACAATAAATTAGTGTTAAGGTACGGGCAGATTAGTCAAATCTTGTCTAAAAAGGCGTAAGCACTAAATTAAGGAAAACAATTTTTGTTCGTTTCAAATACCTATTAGTAAATATATTTACTTTACTTTTCCTTTTCAATATAAAAGGTAAGATATCACATTTATTGTATTGTAAATCGTACTTTGTAATTATACGAGTCAGAAAAGATTCAATAAACATTTGTAAAAAAGTGGTTATCCCTTTTCTGTTTTTTATTTGGCTAATCTGACCGTACCTTTAACTCATAATTTGATATTATCTATATTCATAAATTATCTGCTTGATGTTTTAATTAAACTTTTGTTAATGTCTACATCAAAACATTCTGAGGAAATATTATTCAAATAGTTCTTAGCAAATAAAATTTCTTCGATTGTTTTCGTCTTCAAGGAACTTCGAATTTTAATCTTATTTAAATCGTCAAGTTGAAGCATCCTAAAAATAAAAATTGTCAATCGTCAAAGTGTAATTTTTGTAGAATAAAAACGTCAAAATGACGTAAAATCGTCACATCTAACACCCCTGCTCTTACTCGTTTTACATACAATCAATCCCAAGTATCGTACACCAATCGCGTCTTTGAATCACCTACACGAACTTCAAATATTTTTTTAATGTATGCTTTTTCATACACGAAACATATTCTTTCTTGCCAAACAAGTGTTCGGGTAACAAGTAAATATTAAAAACAATACAAACATATGTATATGTTGGGTAATGTACAAAATTAAGAAACACGCATATTGATATGTAAAAAATATGTGCATGTTTCTTTGAGCTGCGCTTGTTAACATTTATGTACGAGTTTTGTATACACTACTTTGACTATTTATTATCTTTCAATTCCTATTGACTAATATTTCCCGCAGGGTTGTTTCTGTTTGAGAGCCTATCACCTATCTAAATTTATTTCTCATTGAGCGAAAAGAGAAAGTAATTACATTTTTTTATGAATTTAACAATTTATCAGAAGTTAAATATTTTTTTAATCTTATGTATTTGTCATTTACGAAGAAATATGCGTTTTGTTTTTGTTTAATAAATAAATAAGATTTTTAATTGTTTTTATAACAACAAGAAAATGAATAATAATAATGAATATGAATATGAATGAATATAAATATCAATAATAATGGAAATGAATAATAATAAAATACTTTTTCAGGGCTTTTAAGATCTACTTATGTTTATGTAAGTATGCAATATTTTCTTCTTTACATAAAATACTTCCACCACTTCCCTTAAGAGTACTTGGGGGTTATGCTTTTCTTCAATTTGTCATTTTTAACGCTCCCAAGTTTTTACTCTCAACAGGTTTTATGTCTGGTGGTCATAGTTTTAGCTGTGTGGTCTGTGACAAAAAAACATTTTATCACTTGATTAATACACAAAACCCCTTGCATCCGTGTATACTGTGTATTGTTCAGTTAAAATACAATAGTGTATGCTTGTTGTTGGAAATTTTCATATAAAATTTCAATACACCAATACACTTTTATTTTGCATGTTTTTGAAAAGTTGTATTGGTAATCGGGTTATCAACTATATGTGAATTCCATATCGCATTGAGAAGAAGAAAATAAACAAAAGACATTTGTATTGTTGCTGTTAAAAATTTGTTAACAAAAAAAAAAAAAAAAGAATAAATGGATAGCATATCAAAAGTATAGTTTTTGCATTAAAAATTTTAAATTTTGCTTTTTTCAGTCCTATTGTTCATTTTACTTCCTGAAAACCTTCTTCTGAATACTTATTTTCGTTTTCTTATTTGCTTTTTGACGTTTAATATACAAAAAGGAATTGATACAATAATACACTGCGTGTTCACAAGCACATAAACAGAAAGTGTATTCAATACAAAATACACCATACAAGATTTTGTGAATTAAGCAAATATTTTAGAGAATGTTAACGAATGTCAACCTCATATAAAATCTATAATAAAATTACGCTTACTACCTCTTCAAACTTCCACTATTCTTTGATTTTTGCTTCTTTAAAATAAAACTAAAACCCGACAGTATCTTTAAATGGGCAAAATAATGAGCAAAATCGGCTGAAAACAAAGGAGAAAAAGGGTTCCAAAGTTATTATTTTCCTATTATAGGTATATAATTCTTTAACAATTATCCCTGTTAATAAATTTTTTGGTTGATTAATTGTGAATATCGTTTAACTACACTAAATTTAGAAAACATACAAGAATATGAAATATGTATTTTGAAAAAGATAATTAGAATATTTCATTAAAGTAAAGTAGCAAAATTTAAACAAATTGTGTTACCTTTTTTTGATTATCTTCATATAATTTTTTACCTCATACTAACTGTGACTGATTAGACTTGTTTATAGTAGCTAGCTGTAGATCTAATGTATAAGGTGTTATAAATAGACGTTATCTATTTTATCTTTTAACACCCAGTCAGCAAACAAAAGATGCTAATGCAAAGTTCCATCATTTAGTTTGGAAAAAATAAAAACTTTTCAAATCTTCATTCTCATTTGAGCCGTAAAAGTGTTAGAGAAAAGTTGAAACATTAAATTATTAAAAATGAAACCAAAAAATCGTTTAGAACCACCAGACGGAGGTTGGGGTATTCTAGTGTGTATAGGAATGGCTATGTCATTTGTATGTGCTCACATTTAAATAAAATAATTATAATATAATAATTAAAGTTATTAAATTATATTTGCAGATTAGCCCTTTAGCTGCCTTGCCATCATTTGGTTTGGTTTTTGGTGATTTCCTAAAGAACTTGGGAGCCGAAACAAGTGCAATTAGTTTCATAACTAGTGCATTTTTCTGCTCATTAAGTTTTGCTGGCTTGTTTTCGGGATCTTTATTTAATCGTTTCGGCTTGCGTACGGTCGGTTTGTTTGGAGGCTTTTCTTATTTTGTAGGTTGCCTTCTGCAGATATTTGTCAACTCTACCATTACGCTTTTATTAGCCTTTAGTCTTTTACAAGGCATTGGTTTTGGGCTTATGGTGCCTACCGCCTTTACCACTTTTAATAATTATTTTATTAAAAATCGTGTGATGTGGATGAGTTTTGCCCAGACATTAATTGGTATTGGCTCAATGTTTTATCCTGTGTTAATGCAAAAACTATTGGAATTGTATGGTTTTAGAGGATGCTTAATAGTCTTAGCGGCCATAAATTCTCATGCTGTATTGGGTATGTTACTAATGCAACCTGTTGAGTGGCATATGCGTAAAGTAGTTATTAAAGATGAAGAAATAACCGATAATATTAATGGCTTAAGACTTACGAACATAGAAGGTGAAAAAATATATTCGGAAATTGATACCAGACCTGAAGAAGAAGCTTTAAATGTTAGTAATGCCCACCAAGATTATGCAAACCATCTTTCGCCTCTAATGTATAGCAGAAAAGGTTCGCAGAAACTATCACGCGAAGTGTTTGAGAGAATTTCCAGTCGTTGTTCTAGTATAACAAGCCTAGGAAATTGGACAGGACCAATAGTTGTAACAGATGCATCACCAGAAATGGCAAACATTATTGGGTCTCGTAGAGCTTCCAACACAATAAGCGTTCAAGATACTCAAACATATGACAAAGCTGAACGCTCATTATGTCAAATTGTTGTCGATTTTTTAGATTTGACTCTTTTAAAGAAGCCCATCTATGTGAACATAGTTTTGGGTATATCGTTTGCTTTGTACTCGGATATAGCCTTCTTTACATTGCAACCATTGTATATGTTTGAAATAGGATTTAATAAGGTAAGTTAAAAATATTTTGACACCTAACATCGCAGAAAGTACTTTGTTTTTTTTTCATACTTCTAGCCTGACACTGCTAATGTTATTGCAATAGGTGCTGCAGCAGATTTAGGTTCTCGTATTATTTTAGCACTTTTGGCGGTGTTCATACAAATGCCTTCAAGATATATATATTTGGCTGGATCATTCTTTACATTCATAGCAAGATTTGGTAAGTTATGTTTATGTTAAAATAAAAGTATTGAACTATGAGTTTCTAAAAATATTTTTTTTAATACATTCATCATGTTAAAGGTAGAAATGCATTTTTTTAATGTAATTTTTATCTTACTCTGTAATACTGATATCTAAAACATACCAGTCATAAAACTTAATCCATAACAGTTAATATAATTTTTTTAAGGTTTCGTCATCTATTGTTGTTCTTTTAAAACAAATTAAATTGTTGCGTTGAAAAACAAAGTTTTATTTAATGTTATAAATCAAAACTTAGTTCATTTATTTTATTTTTTTTTTAGTATTTCTCAATGCTTTTGATTTCAAAAGTATGTCAATTATAACTGCTGTCATGGGATTTTTACGAACATGGGTACATGTGCCGCTGCCATTAATATTTGCTGAATACTTACCAAAGGAAAGGTTAGCTTTTATTAGAGCTTTAAATAATTATTCAGTTTTGATTTGAATTGAATACTTAATTTTGAATTCTCGTTACAGCAAAAAAGATTTACATGAAATTTGATTCAGTACAAACAATTTAGGCAGAAATGAATTCAATTCGTTTAGAATTCAAATGAATTTGTACAATGAGTTACAATTCACTTTCTATTTAACTAAAATTATTAAAGTGAATTGCAATTAAGTTTCAATTTGTTGCAATTAAATTGTTTTTGGATTCATTCAAGAGACTTCAAACAACAAATCACAATTCAATCAATTCAAGAGCAGTTTAAGGGGGAAAAATTAAAATTTCCTCTACCAAACTCAAAATATTCAATGATCAAGGATCAAAGAAAACACAGAGATGCTTACTGTATATTTACTTAAAAATCAATTCAAATTGCAATCAATTCAGTTCAAAAGAGTTAGTTATGAATGATTAATAATTAATTAGTACTTATAAGTTATTTGAATTAATTCAAAATCAATTAAATTCATTTGAATTTTAATTAATTCTCTTTGACAAATTCTTTTGAATTAGAAACGAGTTCCAATTAATTTGACAAATTCATTTAATTTACAAATTAATTGCAATTCATTTTAACCAGATTTATTTGAATTAACTAAAATTTTTTTAATTCATTTTTTTTGCGTGTAAAAAGAATTAATTCAAAATCTTTTAATTCAGTTAATGAATGATTTTCGAACTAATTAAAAAATGAATGATTCATTTACAGTTCTGGATTTTATGTATTGTGTAGTTAAATTAAATTGAGATTAAATTTGTTTTTTTAATTTTTATTTTAGATTTGCTACTGGATATGGTTTATTTATGTTTCTACAGGGTAATATTATGTTTGCCATAAGCCCTATGGTTGGTTATATACGTGATAAGACACAAGACTATGTACTAACCTTTCATTGTATAAATTTGTTTATGGGCTTGTGCGCATTTCCTTGGATTCTTGAAATTATATGTGTTAATTTTCGTAGACGCACAAAATTTAATACGTCTGCCATTACTTCATCAAATTAGTTTTAACGTTCAAGCATCCTTTTTAAATAATATGTACACATTAATACTTAATTTTGTTTTAAATAAAAGTTAACAACCATTTAGAACTTTTTTATACTACGCTGTTTGTAATTCTTGTTGTCCATGGTAACTGTTATACGTTGACAATTTGATATAACAGCTGTGATTGCTTGCAAATGTCAACAAATCAATTTTGTTTTAGAAGACGTATTTATTTCTTAGTAGATTATTTTCTATTTTAATGTTTTTTCAACAAATAAAAGTTGTTTTGTTAGGCATTGTTAGCTTATTACGACGTGCATTATGCTGTTTTTCCCGCAAACGTAAGCGTAGTTACTCCGAACCCATGACAAATGTAGTAGTACAACCAAATTTGTCGTCGCAACGGTCATCAAATTCAGTGGTAGGTTTTAATATAAAAACGGCTATAATTTCATATATATATATATATTTAATATAAATATAATATTAAGACTACTGAGAGAGATTGGAACTCCTGGGATGATAGTCCTCGAACAGTTGAAGAACATATCGAGCAGTATCGTCAGAAAATTGCCAAACCTCCCACACCTCAAGCACAACAGCAGGAACCAGACTTTTTCAAAGTAATTTTTAAGTTAATAAATTTAACATTAAATTTATAATGTCTATTATCAGGAATTGACTCCAGTTATAAAACCTCAACCTAAATATTATTTAGATGATGATACCCAAATTCAAACCAAATTTTCTCGCTTGCAGGCAAAAACAGATGTTCCCATTGCATTAAATGTAGGTTTTTTCTGTTTTTTTTTTTTTTTTTGTGTTGTATTCATAACTTTCTTACAGGCTGAATTGGAAGATTGGGTTGACGAACACTCAGGTGATTGGGAAGAAATGGATACAGAGCAGGCAAAGCAACTTATTCGGGAAAAACGTCGAGAACTGCGCACTATGAGGCAAAAAGGATCTAACCAATCCCCGCATGCGGTAAACTATTTACAGACTAGTGGAATTTATGAAACTCAAGTTACCTCCTAGTATTGGGATAATTTTTAGTTAAGTTCTACTTTTCTGTATTGTTTTTCGTCATTATATATGATATATGTTGGTATGGTGTAGCTTCTTTCCTGCGTGCTATTTATAGGATTTTTGTTTTTTTTTTTCGTTTACACAAAAAAGAGGAATTGGATATTATTATTATATTAAATAAACATGGACTTGATATAAGTTCCCAAATTATCGAAAAAATATTAGTAAATAAATATTAATAAGGAATTTTTTTGTATTTGCTGTACAATCTTAGATGTCCTTAAACTAGAGAAGGTTCTATAACTTCTAGGACCCATTAAATAACATTTCAATACATTATTACCTATTTTAATTTAATTATTATAAATTAATAAACTGTTATAATACAGCTTAATTACAAATACATATTTCAATTTTAAAATTGTATAGTAAAAGAAAAATTATTTTAATTTTAGTCCCAGCCAGGGGTTGAACCGGTGATCATTATAAATCAATTAAAATTTTACTTTTTCGGCTTTGGTTCATTTTTAATTTAACTTTTATTAAGAAAAATTATTTTTCAAATGTACGCGGACGTTTTCCAAAGAAAAATTAGACGCTGGCAGAATGTAATGCTGCATTTGAAGATGGATTTGGCGGTCCTGAAAATGCAGCATTACATTCTGCCAGCGTCTAATTTTTCTTGTTTTCTTTGGAAAACGTCCGCGTTCATTTGAAAAATAATTTTTCTTAATAAAAGTTAAATTAAAAATGAACCAAAGCCGAAAAAGTAAAATTTTAATTGGTAAAAGAAAAATTTATAAATGTTTGTTTAAATTAAAAAAACGGGTAAAATTAAAGCAAGCAAAAATGTAACAGTAATTTTAAGTCTATGAATTCGTCTAACAGCTATTAAGTTGCTTAGACTATGTTCACACGCAACCTAAAGCTTTTTTTTTTGTTCTCTTTCTGTTCACCGTCGGATTCAATTAGGTCTTATTTTTCATACTTTTTATTCACGTCACAGCAGATGCTGCTCCAGTGTTATGCTGATTGTTTAGTAAATTCCTATGATGAAAAATTGTTTAAGAAAGTCTTTATATTGCTGTAATTCCAAGTTGGGAAAATAGTACTTGCGACTTCAAAGGATAAAGAACTGTTTTTAAAACAGCTTCTAAGATCACAGGGTTTGACCTATGTTCACAAAGTAGCTGTTGCTTTAAATTGTAGGCAGCTACTTGCGAAGTATAAGTTTTTCAACAGAAAATCCGTAGTTAATAAAATTCAATATTCTTAAATGAATTTATTAAAACTTTTATTAGGAATGAAAAAAGTCTTTATGAATTGGGTTTCACGATTTGCTACTTTAGCAAAGTATTAAAGTAGAAAATGACATAATGCCTCAATACACAGGCAGTCACTTTTGATGGATACAAAACAGTCTTCTTAAGAAAGCGAATAGCTCCTCGAGTACCATCTTACAAACACATTAAAACCAAATTTGCTCATCCCCGTGTTCATCAGTATCATCGCTAAACACAGAGTGCTTATCCTCGTCAGTGTACTTCCTGCATTGGCCAATCAAACATAAATCTATTTCCGCCTCAGGTGGCAATACCTGATTATAATAAATACACGGTAGGGTTATAATTTTAAAGAAGCGAAAACTGTTGGAAATTGCTGTAACATATATAGTTCGATTTTTCATGATTTATACTATATGGATATGGTTACATAGTTTGAAATAAACTATTAAAAAAAAACTGTTGCATATATTTATGCTAGCAAATCAATTTTCAAACTTCCGCTTAACATAATGACAAATTTATTTTGTATTTCTAATTTTATATTCGATAACTATGCAATAAAAACTGTGGTTGAACAAAACTGTTACAATGTTATGTTTCAATGCTTGACTAAACATTGTTATACGACATGTAACTCTATAAATGCATTGACATTTATCAACGGGTGCAACAGTAAAGAAAACAAGTTTAATAGCGATGAAAGCTAAAGAAATAATATTAACATTTTGTTGTCTTAATTTGGCTTACGCAAGACCTCAGTTTCAATGGTCGGTGAATAGTTTTTGGAAAGATGCAAAGCCAGGAGAGCTTTTAAGATCCTTGGATGCTATTACTTCGACTGCACAGCATTTAACACAAGAAGCTGCGCACATAGAAGATGAAGATATTAAAAACTCATTTCCCAAACAAAGTGCAAATAATTTTCGTTTAAAGAAACAAATAGACGAGGTGTTGCCCGGAAGCTTGGAGGAAAAAATGCCTTATGATTACGACAAAGCTTACGAGGAGTTCGTTAAAAAATATTTTGAAGATTCCGTAACGGATGCTTTTTCTGCTAGTGATAGTACTGAACATATGCAACATGAGTCAGAGGACAGCAGCGACCAAGAAATGTTTTCTGGCGAAGATCACGAACCTGTAAGGGAGGGCAGCAAGACTTCAGTAAAACTAGAAAAATGTAAAAGTATTGTAAGGGATCAACAAAATTGTTTGGTTTGTAAAAATTCTAACAATAGAGAATCCTCCGAAATCTGTTCCTACAAAAAAGAAATCAAACCAACAGGTTATGAATTTAAAAAGAAAAACAATTACCGCAAATATCGTACAACACCCAAAAAGAAAACAAATGAAGGTTTTTCTGAACATATGTCGAAGGCAAGGGCAAATACTTTATTAAAAAAACATAAGAAAAGCAAGAAAAATATACAAATCTAGTTTGTCAAACAATCCAAGAGTGAGAAAATCAGTTAATCCACCATTCTTTTTTCAATCAAAAACAAATAACACCACTCGTCTGTAGGAGAAATCGGCTAAAACAATGAAACATAATTTTGTTTAAAAAAGTTTATGTATTTTTATTAACCATAATTTTTACACGCAATGCAAATACAGAAACTTATTAATTTTTGATTATTTAAAATAATAAAATAATTATTCAAACTTAAATTAATTAAACAGAATCTTAAAATTATGATTATAAAAATAAAATTCGTTACTGCTATTCCAAGGTATTCATTCCTAATACATTTTTCACTTTTAATTATTATTGCACATTACACTTTTGCGTATTTTATTGAAACACTTGTATCTCTAAATGTTGTCTTCAAATTCATTTACATACAAAAACAAATTCCAATGGCACTATGGCTTTTTAAAGCATTTAAGTTAAAAAACAAAAAATTAGCATAAGCTAAATTTAGAGTTTTGTTTAATCAAGAAAATCGCATTACTAACTTTTGTTATACTAAAAAAATGAAAAATCTAGCATCCATAGCTTTAGCTAAGAATTTTAAGAAGATTTTTAATAAAAAACAAAATTCTGTTGATTTGTACTTTAGTCAGTTTTTTTTAATATTTTTGTTTTTGTGTTATTTTACAAGTTTCGAACTATCGATTAATAAAATGTTGATTTTGATTAAGCAATAAATATGTTTAAATAAAATTTTTACAGTGTAAAAAATTCATTTTAATAGGCTTTTAAAAAGTAAGCAGAATAGAAAGTAGAAGAGTAATTTGAAAAAATTTTATCTAAATTTAAAGTCACAGAATCACATATAAATTTTCTTGATTAAACAAAAATGATTTAATTAATTAAAAAATCGCGAATTGAATTCGTATATCAATCGGTCATTAAGTAATGTGCGTCAAAATAGTAAAAAAAATTGAATTGCTAATTTGTGCTGAACTTTACCTTTTCTATTTTGAAAACTGTAAATGTGGAAAAGGAACTGTTTCCATATTTATTCATACCCTTATATATATGCAAATTTTAAAATTTTATTTTAATTATTTTTTAATATTATTTTTAAGTAAAATGTTTTCATATTAAAAATATATTTCATTTTATGTAAATGCATTTAACTTTATACTTTTTATTTGTTTCTTCATTATTCAAAATTTCATATATGTATGTATAGTACATGTTACAATCTTATATTTGATAATGGATTTTCCATAAGCTTAACCTGTATTTATAAAATAAGGTTGTTTATTTTTGTCTGCTGCTGTCTATGTAAAAAGCATAAAAATAATTTCCAACAAAATAGTTACTTTAAAATAAAAATAAAACATATATAAAAAAAAACATGTTCAGTAATGTTAAGTTATCATCATAAAACATTTTATGAATTAAAAGCTTATAAAAAAACATTATATAAATATAAATACATAATTACTTAATTGGCGTTTGTGTTTTATATTTATTTGCAAGCAAATAAATGTTGAATTTGTTAAAAAAAATATGATAATATTCTGGAAATTCTAACTTTTAGTTCTTATCAATTCACAATCATCCAATAAATGATATATGGTTGTATTAACTCTTTGTTTTTGTGGTGGTGGTAGTCATTTAAATAATTTGTGGTTTATATTATTATTTGGCATATTAGTTGCTGTTGTTAATATTATTTCGATTTTCCACACTATCCATATTCGGTATATAATCCAAGGCCATCATACAGGCAAATACTGTCATAACCATTTTGGGTTTCACCTCTGTAATATCCTCGGGCAAAGCATAGACACGTGCACCAATCTTTCGGGCCATTGATATTGCGTATTTAGCATTTGCCAAATTGTCCTTTAATGGTAAAAACATAAATTTATATAAGTAAACATTTTCTAATTAACTAATTAAATAACTAATTTTTTTTAAATAAGAAAGTCCGTGTTAAAAATTGGGCTATGTAAAATCCCGACTATACAAATTATTCAACAAAGGAAATACAAAGGAAATTTAAAGAAAAAATTAAGATACAATCTATCTATACTATCAAGACCATAAAATAAATAATTTACCTGTGCAATCTTGCAACATTCATATAACAAAAACAATTACCTCTTCTGTTCCACTTGTTTTCACTAGTTCATAATTTATGCTGCCAGCCTTAAGGGCATCAACTAAATCAATAACTATTTTAGCATCGGCGATTGCAGGATCGTTGAAGTTCTTTAAAGATGATTCTTTACCAGCCTCCGATAATTTATTGTTAACCCATTGTACGATTTCCTTTTCCACAATTGGATTACCAGAATTGGCCAAGCGAGAAAGAATGGAAAGAGTATAGGCACGCATTAGTTGCCAAATCAAAGCTAAAAAACACATTAAAATTATAAAAAATTTACTAATCTGCTGCAGAACTTCGTAAAGTAAAAGAAAACAACTTACCTAACGTCAGCGTAGCATTACCATCGTTTAAATCTTGACCTGCAATACCAACTAATGAGAATTTTAATTGTTTTCCCAATTCTACTGCATAATTGCAGTTTTCTAGTTTTTCCATAAATTTACGTAACGGAGTAAAACGTTTATGTACACGATTCCAGTTAACAATACCGGGTCTAATGATATCGAACAATTGAAAAATAACCAAACCATCGGCTAAATCAGAATACAACCAATTAACATGGGGGCTTACACCCATAGAGTTCATCCAATTACGATAAGCTATAAAGTTTAAGTGTCATGTTATTTGCATTTTATTTAATTTTTACAGTACTAACTTTTCTCTTCGCGTGTCTCCTCGATTGCCTGAAGACCTTCCACTTGTTCTGGTTTATCCAAACCGGGATGATTGTTAAACAGATTAGCAACAAAAGCCAAATTCAACTTGTAGACTCCATTGACTACGTCCTGTGGTGTCAAGAAGCTGCGACAGTTTAATTTGGCTGCCTGTTGCAGCATGATTTCGGCTCGAGATGTTAAGTCGCCTTCGCGCAAAGCATCCAGATTAACATCTGCATCATTGCCAGCAATTTGTTTCAACAAATGTGAGTAAATTTCAGAATCCACAATGTCTGATTGAAAATTGGTGCAACGACGCTGTATGCCAGCTCGTTCTAAATGGTGATTAACCCAACGTAGTAATATCGCTTCTGGCGATAGTTTCATTAAGTCTTCAAGACGCTCGTCGTCAAATAAAAGCCCAGCTAAGCCAGGACAACTGTCCAATGTGATGTGACTAAAGAGACCAATACGGATAATTTGCCACAACAAACCTAATACCAAATGTGGTTTGCCTTTGGCCAAATCATGAGCATCAATATTTACAATATTACAGCCTATAGCCTGCGATGATACTAAAGCCAACGTCAAGTTTTCAAATTCACGATAAACTGTAAGGTTTTTTTTATTGATCGCTCTTTCATCGATCGTGTCTGGGCAGGAATGGTTTATAATTTTGCATAACAGAATGCCATCTTTAATAGATTGGTACAAACGTTTGCCTTCGTTATCAATGGGCAGTAGGTGTTTTAAGTCTAAATCATGTCCCAAATTAGAGTTAATCCAATCTGAAAAGGCCAATTGTTCTTCCAGACGTACGGAATGTGTGGTGCCTTCTGAAGAGATACTCGACATTCCCCCTAACGTTTCAAGATTTTCTTTTTTGGAAACTACGGTTTTAAAGGTACTCGCCACATCTTTCGACTTCAGGTCCAAACAAAGATTTTCAAACTCTTCCAAATTTAATTTGCCCTGGTGTGAAGTACGTTGTTTGTTTTGGAATTCTTCGATCATTTCACGAACCTGATATCCGGGCAATTTGAAACCGACTTGATCAAGAGCTTCTTTAAGCTCACTGAGATCTATGAAACCATCTTTGTTGGCATCAATCTGGAAATTGTATAAATAAATAAACACAGCAGAGTTAGTGAACAAAAGTGGAACTTCATTTTAAATTATTTATATTAAATAAGTATTTTTTTTTTTTTTGCATAAATTACAGATCAATTTAGTCATGTATATGTAAATGTATTTAAGAAAAAATATTTACAAATGACTCATAACACAACAAAATTGTATTCACACAAACATGTTCGAAGATTATTAAATATTAAGGAATTTTTACCACTACTTTTAACTATTAAAAACACATATTTAATGAACAGGTTTTAAAATTCAAGAAAACCACATTTAAATATAGTAAATATAATTGAATATTATAAATAAAATCATTAAGAAATACAACTGTTAAAGAAAATTCTTTCCTGTTTTTAAAAGCACTACTGCGTTTTTCATTATTAAAACAAATTAAATTAGGAAATAATAAAGCGTATTGATCAACAGCTTTACTATTCAAGCAAAACAAATAAATAGTTTTTAAGAATTGCCGACTCGTATTTTTTATTATTTTAGCTACTTTTTTAAAAGATTTATTTTATTAACTGACAATGTTTGCTTAAGTTCATTTTTCAATTAAGATGTGTTTATTTTTCTAAATTACTTTCGCCATTTTTTTTTTTTTTTTTTTTTTTTTTTTTTTTTTGAAGAAAAAATTATATATTATGATTTTGCAAAAACATTAAAAAAACAAAAAAGATTTACAAGCACAATTCAATTAATTTAAGACGCCTTTGTTGAAATTTTTCATTTACGTAAATAACAAAAAAAGAATTCGCTTATTTTAAGAAAATGTTTTAAATGAAAGATTGAAGCTTATGAAGATGAATGTCAAATAACTCTTTCGACTAAAACAGTTTTTTATATTTTTTTTACGATAAAGGCGCAGGTTATGGATAAAGGATGTAATCTGTTATTGAAAATAGAATTATGTCAATTTTTGTTTTTGTCTTGTGCTTTTCACTCTGTGGTTCTAACTAGTTTTTCGATTTTGTCAACCAAACCCTTTTAACTCAACTGCTATTACTCTCCTCCCTAACAAGGGCACCGATGAGGATTGGACCACGATTTCTTTGCCTGTTATAATGCCCAGTCGCCTGCACCTTTTCACGCACCGTATCTACACAAAAATTGTTTTCGTTTTCTAATCGCAACTCCTAGATGCTTAACTGCTGTTTGTCATTTATTCACCTCTGAAACCACTTATTCTCTTTATAGTCAAGAAGTCTGTTCACCAGACAAGCGGCTGCTCAGCCCTTTTTAGAAAACATAATTTGTCTTGTTTATATCTAAGACACAATCCAAGACTATTTACCGTTTATAATTTAATTTTCCCAGCTAATCGCTGTTCTTTCAAATTGGATTTCAATAAAGTACATCGGACAAAGCGTAAAGACTCGGTCACCAAAAAGACGTAACCACAAAAATTTTAAAATCCCACTCAATATAAAAGATAAGATAGCACATTTATTATTTTATAAATAGCCATTCGCATTGATACTTGTCAGGACAGATTAAAAAAAAAAAAATTTAAAATAGCGGTTACGTTTTTTTTTGGTAAAATATATGACTAATCTAACTGCACCTTAAGTCAATAATTTTTCTGAACTTTTTTTGATGCAAAAGTGGTGGTTAAATATCCCGATATAACAAACCCCTTAATAGCTGCCCTACCAGAACATTGGTCGTCATTTTACCGTCATTGTTGATTAAAATGCCTTTCGTTGTGTAGAATAAAGTTTCTAGAAACGTGACAGAAAGTGACAAAGTTTTTTGTTAAAAAACTTAATAGAAATTCAGCCTAATCATTAAAACAGATTTAATTGGAAAGCATTTAATAAACTGCATTGTGATGTTTGATATCTATATATGCAACCCAAAAATGTTTAGTCTACTAAAACGCCGTTCTAAATAATATTGTTGTAAATGTGTTAGTACAAAATTCTGTATGTATTAGTTTCGCTCAATAATTTCTTGATGGGTGGGCTCAAGAACAAACTTATGCCGCTTTCAAATAAACGTCTCAATTATCTTTATTAATTTTTAAAGTAGCATTTTGACGAAGTTAAATTGATTTTTTTTATTAGAACTAACAAAAATTCAGTTGGTAGAACTTTCAGTATTTTATACAAGATTTATTTATTCTGTAGATGAAAATATGGAAGGGTAAGAGCATATAAAATGCATTTAAGCAAATTATTTATTTACATATTTTTTATTACCAAAGATTTTACCTTTGACATTTCAAATTTAAATTAATTTTCTCTAATCTTTTCTTATAAACTTATGTTTTAGAAAGAACCTTTGTTTTATATTTTTTATTATCATTCAAAAGAAATTTTCTACTTTCATAATTAGGATTTTCGCCTCACACTATTCTGCAGATCGTTGAGAACTATGAGCTCTTGGCACAAGTTAATAAGTGCTAAGCATGTTCTACAGCTGACTGCGTATACCAAACAAAACTCGATACAACTGCTGCAGAGCTGCACAAATTTGCTGCACTTACGAACGTGCCCTATAATAAAAGTTAATTTTGCTTACTAATAGTTTTTTTTTTTCATATGAATAATCGTAAATTTGTCATTTAACATTTTTTGTTTTTTATATCAGCAGAGTCTGGTTTATTTTAAAAACGTTTTAAAATTATATGATGAAAATTGATTGCTCATTTCTGGTTAACATAACAAATTTCAACATTTCGCTGCTTTTATGCTTTATTTTTTGTTAATTGTCATATTTAAATGTAGTGATTTAATACAAAATGCTGTTACTTTACTCAGTTTTCTATTTCTTTCATATCAATAACAACACAATATTTTTTATCAATTAATTGAATTGAAGATAAGATATAAAAAAAATATTTCATACTTTACGTATTTTAAATATTAATTATAATTTAAATATTTCAAATCGATGATTGGTCATAAGTTAACATCTATTCAATTGTAAAATTTTATCACTCAGACGTATGTACATAATTGTATGTTTAAAGTTTTCATTTTGATGAAATAAATATGCTAATTTAGCAAAATTACTGAATAATAAATAATACTAAGTTTTTTATTTGCAATACGTATTAAAAAGATACAGTTTCTAAATTTCCCACGCTGTGTTAATTTGTTTGGCAAAAGTTTTGTATTTTGTTAACTTGCTTTATTCATGTATTTGAGATTTATGTATTATGTTGACAATTTGCGCTATTGGTGACACCTTATTATGATTCTTCAAAACGGCCAAAATTGAACACTGTAAATTCATTCATTTTCAGAGTAAAAAAAAGAACTTTGAAAAGACCAGGCTTCACTTCCTTGTCATAATTTATCATAAAATAACTTGAACCCTTAATTAATGTTTTCTTAAAATTCTTAACGTAAATTTTCATAATTGAATAGTATCCATATCTAATAAAATGTTTAGAAAATACACATAAGTAGATAGGAAAATTGGCAATTTTATCTTAATTTTAAGAACATTTTGAAAACCTACTGTTTGTATTAATTCATCTAGATTATGTTTATACTCTTTCATATCTTGATGGTAATCTAAATCCAAAATATCAGACATTTTAATTTTTTTTTTTTTTTTTTTGCTTTAAAACTTTTAACAAACTAAAATCTTATTTTTGATTTAAAATTACAATATTGCAATATTGCTATTTTTCTTTGAAATAAATAAGTTAAAACACTTGAAACAGTACAAGCTTCAGATTTCACACCGGCTGACTTTCGTTGCCATATACAAAATTTAACTGATCGACCTTTGGAGTACAACATATTGGAAAGGTGTGAATTTTGCCAAGCAAACGACAGGTATTTCTTATCTACTAATACTAATAACAAAACTATCGATATCTCATATATTGGTAAAATAAGACCAATAAAAATATGCCAATTCGGTTGCTATTTTTTTTTTTTTTTGCAAAAGTTCTTAACTTTTTCTATTGCACAACTGATAATAATACAAGAATTTTATTTACAGGTTGTTTTAGACTTAAAACATTAAAAATAAATTGGTTCGTGCATTCGAATTGTAATAATAGCAATTACACATACACCTGGCAATTGTTGTTTATTATTATACTGAAAGTAATATTTATTTTTTCATAACATTTGAGACACAATATAGCTTCCCTTCGATAAAAACAAACCATAAGTAAACACAGTCAATTTTATTTTATTTGTCTTATGTTTGTATTTTAAGCGTCAATGACGAATAACATAAAATTGAGTCATACGTGGGAATTTTTAACTCATAAATAACTAAATTTAAATAGTTTTTATGCAGTATTAAATTTTACTTAAAACTGCGTAAATTTTTATCACATAACATTTAAACTATTGTATTATACAATTAACAAATGATACGCTAAAAAGTAATTTAAGATTACGAATTGATGGCGTTGATAAAACTGAAAAAGCTACAAAACTGGCAAAGGAAATTTTCAAACCAAAAGTGTGGCACGCCATTAAGTGCTTGTCAGCATTAGCGGAACAAGGTGGCCTACAGCTTCTATGCTCGGACACGTAACGAAGCAACAATTATTAATTTATAAATTATATTAATAAACAAGTAAGAGTGCTATATTCGGCTATGGCGAGACAACATCCTGAGGAATATACCCGAAAGTTTAAAAAAAAGTTTTGGAAAAATTACAGACAGGCGTGGTGTTTTGCCTGCTACCTCGAAGGCGCATACAGATCTCGCTGATTTTAATAGATTATTAAACTATGTCTGATCGATTGGGATATAACCAATTTTCTACCTGTAGTAACGGGTACAATTAATTGTTAATTTCATACATTAAAATTGGTTCTTTTAGCATCGTTTTGGTAGATTTTAAGAAAAATTATTATAGGAAAACATTTTCATTAAATGCATGCAAATTTATATTTTGCATAACTGTTTTTAAAACAAAAAATATTCCATTTATATTTATATTTATGTGCAAAATTGTTCTTTTCTATAAAAAGTTTAGAGGCACATAACTCGGATAATATGAGCGAGCGTTAATTTTTTACTCGATGTTTTTTTACATTTTAATTCTTTATTGCCGCATATATATTTTTTATTATTGGAGTTACTTTATTTTTCCAAATGGAAACATTAGAGGCAGGCGTTGTGTTTTGCCCGCTGGCTGAAAGAACATTGACCAATCTAAAGAAATTTCAATAGCAAAATTTTCGAAACTATGTCTGATAGATCGGCGTATTCAAATTTATCAATTTCAACACTAACACGAAAAAAAAGGCGGATATCGCTCAATCGACTTCGCTATGTATAAGGACCCAGAATATATATACTTTATGGGGTCGAATATTGAAGAAATTACAAACGAATTGACAAACTTAGATATACCCTCTTTCCACCTTTTGTGGTGAATGGTATACAAATACAGTATTAAGTTATATATAAACAATACAAATACCCACAACCAGTCAAACAACAATAGTCATAATCAAAGCTATTGATAAGAAATGAATGACATAAGAAACGAAACATTTTGAGCGGCTGTTGCCTTAAAACTTAATATTTAACGTCATTTAAGGTAATTGACTGCCAATCGCGTTATATCATAACAATACCATTTTAATTTGTTTATTTCTTTCATTAATGTTCTTGCAAGTAATGTTCAATAAATGTATTTCTAAAATTACAACTGTTTAATGGAATGTCGGTCGCGATCACTGTTTAAATGTATATGGAGGTTAACGTAACAATAATGATTTAGAAATAAAAGAAGCCATTTAAAAACTATGAGCGAACGACAACAAATTAATTACCATAATACATTGTGAGTAAAAAAACAGAGTATTTCATTGCGTTGTTTGCTTTGGTATAAAAAACTCTGTCGTTTAAGGTATCATATGTTTGGTGTTATTTTGGGACGTAATTTGGCATTTTACAGCACAGATCGTTCAAGTTGTTAAAAAAAAGTGAAAACGTACTATAATAAATGGTGATGGTCAGCACAGTCGTTAATCTGAACACAGATTTGTTAATGACGATTCATAACCGAAGTTGTACACTTTTCCAGACCAAATAGAAGTAGTTGCAATGAAGATATAATAGCAAAATATAGTTTGCATCTAGAAAAGTAAGATTATCCGCTAGAAACCTACAGAAATTTGTTTGATATAAAGTTGTTTTCTGATGACACATTGTTTAAAGAAATAACCCTATTTCCTTGCCTTAATTTTTAATAACTTTTATGAGACTCGCATCTATATCACTGAAATAGTCTTAAATAAATTAAATAGTTTTTACCTACGTATAATTAAGCGAATGCAATAATTTAAACACTTCAAATTGATTTTCTGTACAATAGTTTTCTTATATTTGTTCGCTATGTTTTACTTAAATAATTAAATAATTTGATATTTATGTTTCTAAGAAATTTATAATTAAAAAACTACTTTAATTACCAGGTGAAATTGAAATTATAAATTTACATTTTAACATATACCACTTTGTATATACTAGCTTTCCCTGTATAAGCCTTAAGTTTTTTGCTAAACCATACATAAAAAAGTAAACTGACCTTTTTTCCATCAGCAATAGCTAAGTTTAAAAATGTTAATAATTTAACGAAAATTACCAACAAACAAACAAAATAACTCTCATGTTGTTTTAGAAGTTTTTATTCTTTATAAAAAATGTTTTTGGCTTTTCTAAAAATTTCAACAAAGGTTTCCTAACCAGCTGGCTTAAGCAACCGGCGAAATACGTATATATACCTGCTTTTCCAAACAACATATAAATTGCATTTATATTTAAAAATGTTATGGGAAATTAGCATAGTATAATAAATAATATTATAACAATTCCAAAAATGATTTTACAAAAACAAAACAAAAAATTACATAAATTTCAATTGGTAAATTCAATTTATTTTATTTTAGTTTATTTTCAAACACCTAAATGTAATACCCTACACATCATAAAAATAAAATTGAGCAGAAAAGAGCTACTGTAAAAAAATTTGCTTTGTTACCTACCACTAACTTTTTACACAAACAGGCTTTGAGTTTATATTTTATGGTGGCAAATTCAAACCATTAGCATTTTTTTGACTTTGATAGATACTTATAATATTTAATCACTAATAATATTTAGTCACCATATACGGAAACACACCACCATAATAAAATAATTAGCAAAATACTTATAAACGCAATAAAAAAAATCACAATAGCTGTAATTTTTTATATGAACCTTTTATTTTAAAAGTGGTATAAAACACTTTTTTTTAAATAATCAAGATAATAACACTGATTACAACCTAAAACAAATTGCAAAAAAAAAAAATTGAAGACGTAGGACAGATTTTTATTTCGAAAATGGCATAACTCTCGTGTTCACGAAAAGTATGTGTTAAATGTTTAAACCCTTTGAGTACTGAATTATTTGGAGACTTTTATGCATATAGAACGGATTTAGTTTATTGCTATATGGATTAATATGTAGGAGTAGTATATTTATTTCGGTTAATGTGAAGGTACTTGGCACTGTTTGCATTGCCAAATGGTTTCTTTTCCTTTTTTATGTTTATAACATACGCGGCAAGTGTTTGCGATCAACGCCAACTAGCGGAGGTGTCGCAAAAATCAACGCCTACTTATCGAATTCAGATGACGAGTCAGACTCGTCCACCGTAACTTCGCCCAAGTAAACAAACAACGAGTCTCATTCGTCAAATGTACTTAAAGGGATAATTTATTTCAAGTATTTTATAAAAATTACTATTATATAAAGTAATTTAACAGGAATTAGGTGGCTTTCAAAGGAAATTAGGATTTCATAAAAATATTCCGTGTAATACGAAAAAGTAATTACTCAAAGACAAAGAAGCAACTTTTATGAAAAAGAAAATTATATAGCTTATCATGACTCGGACTCAGTCTTTGTCTAGAATGTGGAGTATACTATTCCTGATTTCAAAAATCGGATATATAGGTTTTAAATTCCAAAATCTTTTTATTTACACAACTCAAATTTTTTACACATTGAATTTTTTTTATATTTAAAATAGTTGCTTGTTACACTAAAGACAATCTACATACATTATTTTTACCTCATTTTAGTGATTATTATTTGAGAAACACATAATTGAAATAAGTGAACCTTTAAGACAACCACACTAGAGAGATCTTTATTGCTTTTATTAACTTTTATTGAAATTAATTAAAAAATACATTTAACAGTCAAAATTTTGACGGTTAAAATAATAGGACAATTCAGATTAAAGGTAACAATTTTTAAAATACACACAATTGAGCCAACCAAGTCTTTACATCTTTTTTTTGGCAGTTTTTTCACGACTCCTTTACTACAGCCCTAAGTTTCTTGCTGTTCGTAAGTTTTGATTCATAGAATACTTTCTTGACGTCAGTCCAAAGATTCTTGATCGAGCTTAAGCCAGGCGACTTCGCAGAACATTCCACGATGTTAAAAATGCAGTCTTTAAACCACCGATGAGCAATTTTTCTGTTCGTATGTTTATAGTCGTTTTCTTATTGAAAGACTCAAAACAGATATATTTCTTTTACATAAAGTAGCCACACATTTTTGAATATGTAAACGTAAAAAAATTGGTTCCAATGCATTCAGAGAACCTCTAACACATAAACGACCTTTTGCGCAGTTTCAAACGATTTAAATCTCATCCGTTTCCGAAATATTGTCTACTTACTAAAAAGAAATCATACAACTAAAACAGTGCTATAATTTTAGCCGGCGCTGTATACCTTAATGAATATGTGTTTACACAAGGGAGTAAAAAAGAGAGCTTAAAAATGTGAGACAAAAAATAAGTTAAAATTTTTTGTTTGTAATATTTTGACCACCATAAATCAGTCAAAATTAATTGTTGCAAACAATATATAAAAAGAATTTTTAAAAATATTGGTATCTGCTAATTAAAATAATATAAAAGAGGTCGATTGTGCCACTTGGTGGCTGTGCTAACTTGAAAATGCGTATTCGGGATCCGTCCTAGGAGGAAGACGAGAAGTAAACGGTGGAACAACTCCTGTCTGCGCTAGGATACATACGACTGAGACACATCGGTCAACTATGTACTGTGGTTGGCGCACGCAAGACCGCAACTCTAACCTCAGCCGATTGTACCAATCATGTCCCTATAAATTTTCTATTTCATATAAATACCACAAGTTATTCTGCTTTACAATTGAAACAACAAATTAAATAGTTAGCTGTAGATAAATTTTCTTAAATTTTTAAAGGTGTTGTGAAGAATAAAATACTTTCACAGCAAAAAAATAAATTAAAGAAATAATAATTTCATATTTTCCTCATAGCTTTAATACTTTTCATTAAAAAACAGTTGCCAACACAACAATTTAAAGAAATAAACAAATATGGGGCATGAAGTGTGTCTTACAGTTTCAAAAGAAAAGTAAAAGACAGCAGAAACTGTTACTTTATTATGAATAATATTCAGCTTACTAATAAAAACAAAGTAATGATGAATCAGATATTTTCGACCTTTAACTAGAAAAAGTAAAATGTATAAATATTACATGTTAAGATCTTTTCTTTTTTCTATTTTTATATTATACATATTTTACACAACGGCATTTTTCATGAAATTAGTTTCATGAAATTTTTGTTTGTAGGCAAGAGTGTAGAGATGGAAGTGGGGTAGACAAAATGATATGGCATGCATTTCGAGTGGATTTTTTTACACTTGCTTTGTGATGTTCGCTGCATATGTTTTGCTGTTTATGTATCATTTGAAATAACACAAACAACAAAGTAACGAATATCATATTAAAAGCAAAATGTACAAATTCAAATGCTATGAAAAATATAGAGACGCTATGAAACTCGCTGAAACTTTAAAAGAAAATTGAAAAAAAAAATGGCATGAAATAATCGCATGTGTAAATTTTGACATATCACACGGAAAATGCGTGCAGACCTCATGATGTATTTTTTGCGGATATTATATTAATGAATTAATAATAATTAAATCTCACCTAAGATTCCACAAAAAACAGCAAACATTTTTTTAGTATTATATTAAAGATATTCACATCACCAATTTTACTCCTTCGATAGTGCAATTTTTTTCACCATAGCAACCACATATAACCAAGTGCGTAGAACCTGAGCAAAATTTCGCACAAAACGTATGTTGAATATTAGTTCAATTAAAAGAATGGCGTCTGTTATATTGCATTGCTAAACTCGTTGTTAATGCTGAAATGGATGTTCACTGCAACTAGTGCAAAATTTTTCGCCAAGAATTAATGTTTTACAAGTAGAAATTTTGCAAAATAAAAATCAGAAATAATTTTTCCGTGTTTTTTTTTTTTTTCATTTACAAAGTTTCGTAAAAAAATTTAAATTTCATTACAAAAACTGTTACTAACGGATCCAACCAACAAAATTGAATATTTAACAAAGACTTAAAAAATTAACAAAAAGTCTAAAATCCTTTAATAAACCCTTAAAAACTAGTAAACAAATTAAATTTTTATTAAAAACTAAAATTTACCATAAACCGAAAACAAAAGAGTAAGAAATATTTATTCAATAATGGAAAAAACAAAATTTGAATAAACACGCGATAATACAGTAAAAAAATTGACATGTATAGCAAGCAAGCAATCCTGTTTTAAAAATTTATTATTTTCTCTCATTAGATGCAGATGAATGAAATTTTTATTAATAATTTTAGTTTTAAAACCAAGAATATCATAATAAAATAAGATGGGTCATTCAGTTTTGCTGCAAGATATCAGATTTTTATGAAGTACATACAATGTTTTTTCTCTCTGAGCATGACATTTTTGGGAAGATGCTTTATTTAAGTCATTAAAATAAATAATAATAATTGTAACCAAGAAAGTCAAACGAAATGGCCTATTGTGTTTGTTTACAAAGCCAGAAGTTTCTGGAAAACTTCTTGATCACAAAACAAACACAGCACACAAACACGTGCATTGCATAACAACTAAAAAATGTATACACAGCATACTAAAGGAATATTCTTCTAGAGAGTAGAAGAAGATAAAAGTTTTAGTATATTCAAGAACCCCTTAAACCCTTAAGGCCAGGATTGAATACCATACTCAGTCGTATGATCTGTCAAAAATTAGATGTGTGCTCAAAAAGATGACAGTGTGGATTAAAAGTGTATGTGTGTGACAGACTTTTTGACAGATCTATACGATTTTATAATCTTTTGAAATAATTCATAAAATGATTTTTTTGTATGCGATCAGAGTTGACTTTTTGAAGATGAGAAGAAAAAAACACAACAAAATATTAAAAGCATCTGTTATTAGCATTAGCACGATTGTCTATGATAGTGAATCCTTGCTTATAGGCCGTTACATTCTTTACCAATAGACGACGTTAACGTCTAGTGGTAAAGTTACCATCGTGTATTTTTGTGTATTAATCGCGTATAAGTAAATAATCGTCTAAATAAATTGTTTAATTTAATTAAAGTAGCAAAAGTTTTATGTAATTATTTTGGAACAAAAGAACTCAATAAATTAACGTTTATAAATTAATTAAACGTAATAATATATTTCACCATAGCTCAAGACCGTTCCGGCTTTGATAATTGAAGCACCGAAAGATTGCGGATAATTAAATAAAAGCCGAGATACAATTATTTTACCAGAAAGTGGCATCCGCCAAGCTGGTATGGAGTCAAAGAAAATGTGAAAAGTTGTTTATATTTTAAAACGTTTGTTTACGATTTCAAAAATAGTAACAACAAGCATTTGTATTTAGAACAATTATCTTTTATTTTCTTTTCTTTTATTTCTATTTCTTATTTGAAATTTCCAACGTTGAAAGCAACAATAAAAAACTTTTTTTTTTCCTATGTTGTATTTATTCAAAAGCTGCTACTACTTATTAAAATAAATGTATATTGATAAAACAAAAAACTTGTGCGTAAATATTAAGGGAAGCAAAGCAGTTAGGTAAAAATTTAAAAAGGCAGTTAGGTAAAAGTTTATATATATATATATATATATATATATATATATATATATATATATATAATTAGTCATACGTCATCCTAAAACAAACACCTCCAATTGTAATTTAATTTATACCATTAAATTTTAGTCCTTACAGTTTTGAGGCTTTTTTCAGGAATATTTGTTTTTTTGCGAAATTTTACATACGCATATAAGTTTTTACTTCCCCAACATAAGCTTATTAAAGTTAAATACATATTGGAACGCTCATATTTAAGGACACATAGTTTGCACGTAAGAATGACACTGAGATGATTCTTTTTATTTGATTGCAAATTGCATCATCCCCATATATTTTTATACACAAAAAAGTAAAATGTAACAAAATTTTATTTATTTTGCTGGTTTTTAAAAATTTCAAAAAATTATTGAAAAAAAAAAACGATCCAAATTGAGATAAGTAAAAATATTAAATATAAAATAAAACGTACAAACGTTTAAGCAAATCATATAAAATTTTCTAAGCACGAGTAGTTGGTAAGCCCAAATCAAATGGCAAAAAAAAAATAAAGAACAAAAAATCCAAAAAATTACAATTTTTCCTCTTTTGCCCATAAAGTCCACACATGGACTATAAAAGATTGGTCAAGTTGAATGAATTCCATCTTCTACAATAATGATCCGTTTTATACGGAATTTGGTTTAAACGTACACACACGTTATTCTTAACAAAAATAAAAAAAATTGTTTATATTCCCTAAAAAATTTTTTTCTATAAAAAAAAAGATCGAATGGCCCCTTCTAGGCTAAAATACAGAAAATTGCCATAATTTTGAAATTTTTAACTTTAAAATCGTTAAATTTCTAAGTCAGAAGAGATATAACCATTTTTTCTCAAAATATTTTAAGTTTTGCTCGTTAACTACAATAAAAAATTTACTGAAAATTGTACCCAATTAAAAAAAAAAAAAAAAAAAAACGATACCCTGGTATCGAAAAACCAAAAAATTTAATTTTAAAATGCTTACAACTCGATCATTTTAAAACATAAACATGCAAATTAAGGCACCATTTTGTGGGTATTGATCTTTAAGAATATATATTATTTTTAAATATCAGGAAAAAATTAAAGTAATGCCGAGTTTTAGAAAATTTGCAGGTGTGAGGTACTCTCTGGGAAGTCGATGGTAGCCAGGTTTAAAAGTTAAATTCAACTACTCCTACAAACGGCCTAGCCGGTTAAAAATGACTAGGTTATTTCCAAAATATTTTCGACCTGTAAAACACGTCTCGTGTGAAAACAGCTTAACATTCTGTGGGTGATCATTGAACACATAAAAAAAATCTAGCACGGAATTCTTACAACAAAATTTTATTAATTTGTAAAAAAAGACAAATCTCACTGGGGAACACATTCTATTAAAGCAGGGTATAAACTAATAAAAACCCAAACTAAAAAATTTTTCTTTTTTTCTTATTTATTTTCCGCCAAAATTAGGGTTCAAGTGTTAATTTTCGTTTCTCACTTTATTACCACAAAATAACATAAAACCTTTTAAACATTTTTGAACATATAAAAGTAACAAACTTTGCACAAGTTTTTGTTTGGCATTTAAAAGTTAATGTTGCTAACAAAACGTTTAAATTCCTTAATAAGTTATTTATGAGTTTTTGTAAAAGTAAAAGAAAATCTCAACATAAAAAATGTTTGAAAGAATAGTTTTTAATTAATTTTTTAAAGAAATCATACAAAGGTAGATTAAAATTGAAAACATACATATATTGTATGTATATATGCATGCAATGTATAATTTCCAAACGAAAGAAAAAAGTTATATAATGCAATTTAATTGATAATTCAAAACACATGCAACACACTACCTGATCCAAAAGATGAGCAGCGAAAAGTGTTTGTATGTATGATTGTGTGTTTTATTTCTGTACTCTATTTCAAACCAATGATTGTGCCATAATGAACTGAGAAGACTGCCAAGTAGTTTATACTCATTTAACAAAGTATGTCTGGGTTAATATATGCGAAAAGCTAAAAAATGCAAAACAAGCCGCTACGAAATGAAAATGAAATCTTACAAAGAAACGGATTTAAAAAAAAATATTTTAAATTGCGACTGAATAAAATCCCCAACCTACACATTTATTACACGTAGTATTAAATATCATTTTATTATTTTAATGCGTTGACAATGTGGATTTTAACCGACTTTAAAAAAGAAGGAGGTTGTCAATTCAACTGAATGTTGCTTTTTGTTAATGTTTGTGCCTGCACAATTCAGTCATTTCTGAACCAATTTTGAAAATTTTTTTATAATTTAAAAGATTATGCTTACAAACTTGAGCCATTTCAAAAATATTTTCAAGCACTTCTTTAAAATTTAAAAAATGCGTATTACTTTAGCTCCCAATAACAAAAAGTAATACATAAATATATCAAAAAATTAAAGAGTGTCCCCATAGGTAACGTAAATTAACTTATATGCGCATATCTCTTAAACCGTTATAAACAAATGCTTGAAAACTGGACAGAATGTCGATTACCATGACCGTTATAATTTAAAGTATTAACATTCAAAATTATAAATTAAATGGTGTCCCAATAGTTAATGTAATTTGATGTATGGGGCCAAACTTTTAAACGGTTATACACAGACGGCTGAAATTTACAAGAACCTGTAATGCTAAGTCCGCTACAATAGCGAGCATTAAATTTGGTTTTTGAAGTTGAAGGGTCTTCGAATAGTTAATGTAATTTGATGTGTGTAGCAAAACTCTTGAACCTTTATAGATAGACAGCAAGAAAAACTTACAGCAAATTGTTTTAGACAGACTGTTGAAATTTACAAAGAACCTGTATTGCTAAGTGCACTAAAACAAGTATGAATTTTGATTTTGGAAACTAAAGGGTATCCCAATAGTTGATGTAATTTAATTTTGTGGCTAAACTTTTGAACTGTAATAGACAGACAGTTAAAATCTGTTTTTTTTTGCAAGAATTATTTTTTCTGATAACATTCAATAGCATTTTATTTTTCTTTATTAAGCAAAGTACAGATGAGTTCTGTAACTTCTTCTCATTCACGACTATGTACGCTCATGTGAGGAAAAGTGGGATTTTGTGAAGACCACGATAATATACATAAAATTTTTTTGAAATTGTTTACAAACTTATTGATTCTATTTTAGCTCAGTCAGTGGTCAAAAAAAAAAAAATATCACATCACAAAAATAAAATAGTAATAAATTCGCATTATAATTTTGAAATACTTTTGTAATTACTGTAGGTGTGAAATCTATGTATGTACAGCATAGTTTTAATGTGTTAAAGGTGTGTCATGCATCAACAAGCTATAGCTATAGTGTTGTTAGTGCTAAAGTCATACCTTTAAATGTAAAGGTTAAGATGGGCGGACTTTAATAACAAAAATAATAACTTATGAACTTAGTACTCACATTTAGTGCTTTTTTATTGTAGTGACCTTGATTTTTTTAGAAAATACATTTTATGTTGAGCACGCAGCCACACAAACAGGTACCGCTAATTGTACTTTTTAATAATTTAAATAATAAGATGTTGACATTTTTTTCACATTAAAATGGTTTTACAATAGAAACGTTTACTTAAAATTATATCTTGCTAACATTTCTATAACTAAATAATGGTTCTGTAGCCAAAAATGTTTAAATTACAATGTGGCCTTATCTATGATTCTATTAACCAGCAACGTCGTTAATCCGGGAAATTGTAATTCATTTCTTTTTTTTAATCCATTTAATTTTTGATTCTGTGTTAATTAACCGTGTTTACTTCTATTATCCGGGATTCTAAATTTTGCATCGCCTAATATGATTACCTCAAAAACAATGTGATCAAAATGTAAGAGGGATGTGAACTTATATTTAGTTTAATAAAGGTATTTGACAGTTACGAATCGTAATTTTTATTTTTGCAATGGACTCATTATCAGATAAAGAAAAGTTTTAAACATTAAAAACAACGCTAAGATATTAAATGAACACTTTTTTCTCTTCGTTCATTTTTAATTTTTCAGAAAGAAAAAAATTTTACAAATGTTTGCGGATGTTTTTAAAAGAACAATATGAGTGAGTTGGTATTACAAACATACCAACAACAAACAACATATTAAATCTTTAAGTAATGGTATTCTATAAATAAAAAATGTTAAAAACTACTGCTAAAAATTGGTACTCATTTTACAGGGAAAATTGATTCACCAACTTACAATTCTTCCATTCGAAAATAATCTTAGTGATTGCTTATAGATTATAAATTTCTTAGAGTTTTAAAATTTGACGGGATGCATTTTTCCCTAACAACTGAATTTATCATTTTATGTAATTCAGTGTGGAATCTAAAGGAAAAGTTTTGTGTTTTTTTTTTCTAGATAATTTGAAGATTCTTTGTATGAGTTTTTTGATAAGATAATTTTTAAAATTTATGCGCGAAAAAATATTTGTTTCTGAAATATAGGAAGTATTTACTTGTAAGATAAAAGTGGTCCAAGATGAAAAATTAACTTAGAAAATATTTTAAATAATTTAAAAGATGCAATGGAAACACATATAAACTTCCGTTATTAAATAATGTGGCAACAATTTTTTCGCAAATATTGTAAAAAGAATATTTCTTAAACATTATTTATTTAATTTTTAAGTGTACTTGTTGTTCTTATTGTTTGTTTAAACACATACATAATGACATCATTTGATTTGACGCATTCATTCCAAAGTGCGGCAGCAATAACATTGCATTCGTTTAATAAAAAGCAGAATCAAGTTAATTTTATATAAAAAACCACTCTGTTACGATATTTATTCATTATAGTGACGGCGCAAATCATTTGGTATTTTCATAATTTTATAATCTGTAAATGTGAATACTATACTTAAAGTTGACCATTGAAAAATCTTCCGTAAAACTGAAAAAGATAATTGAAAGCAACATAAAGACCTATTAGTGCAGTCGTGGTGTTTTGCACACCGCCTCGAAGGGCATGGACTGATCTTGCTGATTTTTTATAGCAAAATTTTCGAAACTTTCTGATCGCTTGGCAAAGTTGATTTAACTCGAACATGCACAGACAGACGGACATCGCTTAATCGACTTCGCTATGCATAAGCACTTAGAATATATATACATTGTTGGGTCGGAAATTTATATTGTAGAAATTACAAACGGAATGACAAGCTAATATATACCATTTTTTACTTTTTATGGTGAAGGGTATAAAAATGAGAACAAATACTGAACGAAATTTAACTATACACCATAAAATAATCCGTACTCTATTGAACAAAAGGTGTCAGTTAAATTTTTGGCTAATCCCTTCTACTTAAGTGAACCGTTCTTTTTAACCCTTACACTATTGAACGAAAAGAGCTCAGTTAAATGACCGGTTCATTCCGTTCACTTTAGTGATTCGTTCAATTTAAACCATTTTTTCATGAACGACACTGCTCTAGTTTGCGTTTAATAATAAGAAAGCGTTTAATAATTATAACTAAATAATTATAACTAAATAACAATTCAAATATTTATTTTCATTGTGAATGTGTATTATATTTGATTTGTTTTTGTATTATATTAATACGATTTTTTTTTAAGTATGTTTAGTACTAATTAATTAAATAAAAAATAAATAAAATGCAAATTAAATTAAATAAACAAGTGAATAAAATATGAATTAAATTTAAAGTGAATAAAAATAGAGGGTACTCGCATAAAAAATAATTATTAATCCTTAATACAGTAGTAAATAATAATCATATTTTTTGGGAAGGAGATAGCGAAGCATGCCGGGTATGGCCAACGTTGTACAAATGCTTTATTGAATTAAATTTTAACCATTGAAGTTTATTTTAAAGAATTGATATATACATTTCCATTAAGATACTTATTTATTGTTAACCTCAGTATAAAAGCAACTAAAATACGCCATACAAACAATTATAATGGCACTATAAAGGAAAATAAAAAAGCTATTCAAGTGGTAAAACACATGCTATTGCATTTTTTTAACAAAGGAAAAGCACAATGGAAAGTGGGAATGTGTACATTAAACTGTTATCTTATATTGCATTCAAATCTTGATATTAAACATACCTAAATGGTAAATTTTATTAATGAATTTTCGTGTTGAACATATTTGAATACAAAATACAGTGAATCAATAAAGTTTAGGCACATCATGATTTTCAAGAATAATTGCTCAATTATCTTGGATCTGCTTAACTTGATAAAATTCAACAGGAAGGAGTCATTTAATTTTATTAAAAATTTCAGATTAAGAAACTAAGCTTCATTTTAATAAAGAGTGTTCACATTTATTAGGTGTAGTAGTCGAGTAGTGTTTTTTTTTTAAGAATCGGTTTGATTACACAATCATATTTTAATTATAATTTGTAGAAATCAATAAAGAACACAAAACAACAACTTAAAAAATTACACGCTTTTTGTATGTAAATTTAGTTGTTTGTGCACGTAGATGCTGTGTGTGATTTAAACAAATAGTTTAAATTGTGACGACTATTAGCCGGCTACACCCATATGGCCATATTACGACAAAAACATAACTCACTATTGTATATATATGTACATGATTGTAGGCATTTGTAAGTTTTATCTACCCCTTCTACTCATCACCCCTGCAAATATTTATATACATGCACACACCCTCTGCAATAAAAGAGAAACAAAAAAAAAAACAAAAAGAACAAACATGCAGTACGAAGCATATGCAGCCTTGAAAAACATACTACTAGAGGATATTAAACAAAGAAATCCTCGGATAATTGTATTTCAGGGTTGAATATGAGTTATTCACTTTTAGAATATACTGAGAAAAAAAGGAAATAAAATAACACTCCCCAGAACTGAGCTTTCTTTTTATTCTGAAAATTGAATAAGTAAGCAAACCACACAACCTTTCCCCTTTACTAATAATGAATGAGATGGTATATATGGCTTAAAAATGAGTCATAAATAGTACAAAAATTTAATTCCTCGATTTTTACGATATGATTAATCAATAAAAACACAAATAATAATAATAATGAAATAACAATAATATAATTAAGCATTTAATGAAATTACCTCTAAGAATTTCTCCTTTATTTCTGCTTTCTCGTCTGCTGATAAGCCTTTGGTAAATTTGTTTAATGACATGGTGTGTTTTGTTTGTTTTCTTTTCGAGTTTATTCGTTGCACTATATAGGTATTAAACAATTCAAGATTTCTGTTTTAGAAATAAGCAATTTCAACGTAACTTTTTATATATCTTGCTTTTTATCTTTACAAACTCTGTTGCTTTTTGCTTAATTCAGTTCACTTTTATAACTAACTATACACACTTTCACTGGTTTTGTGGCTTATTTTTGTTAATAAACTTATAGTATTTCAAAAATTCTGTAAAATCTCTTTTGGAACTTGAATTAATTATTATTAACAAATTAAATTAAGTTAAATTTATAAAAATCTTCGTGCAATTTCCTATAAAATTAAAAACCAACTTATTACAATGATGTGCGAAGAAGAAATGCAAGCTTGGCTGAAAGTAAAAAGTGTTGAATACTAGCGTGTTTTGTGTTAATGTAGCGACTTTAAGAAAAACGACTACGTTTTCTTGTAAGTTACAGGGATGGCAAGTGGAGTTTGTATATTGTAATTACCTTTAAAGGGCGGTTTAGACAGTACGACTTTACGTACGTAAAATCCAAGAGAAAATAATATGAAATTCCATTCGTTATTAAAAATGAGAGAAAAAATCTAACGGCAGTTCGCGTTTACACAATTAGTATACATAAGTTTTTCAAATTGTCTTTTTGCTCTCAATTTGTGCAGATTTATTACATATTTGATTCAGACGATCCCTCTGGTAATATTCTGCACAAAAATTTGACATGCCGTAAGACCTCTGTTACCATGTTAGCCGCCCTTAAGAATTGTAATTTTCGAACTCAAAACTTTTTAAATATTTTTTCAAATAATGACTTAAATTTGGAGTTAAAGTTTTAAATATAGTTTATTTCGAAAGTTTAATAAAGTTTTGAGTAGGATTTTATATTACACTTTTTAATGCAAATTTAGTAATTAGTATGGACATGGCGTAACAATTCACCAAGTAAGTGCAGTAGTTGTTTTTACAATTAGTATACAATTTTGTTATGTAAACTTATCTTTGAAATTTTTGAACCGATGGTATTTGTTATTCTTGTAACAGCTCTGCTGCTGACGAGAGTCTTTCCTAAGGAAAAACTGAGGGTTGGCAATCTCTGGCTCTGAAGGTCAGGCAGGCAGCCGTGTTGCCACAGCCCACTTCGGTCCACTGATTGGTCCCTTTATGTTGGCCGAGAAAGACTCGGGTCGTTCCGGAGCGAAGATCTAATTGTCGTGGGAAGGGAACGACTGTTGGTAATAGAATGGTTCAGTGTATGTTTAACAAATGTATACAAGGCGAGTTCATTGTCTCTTGCTGGACTGCGTCTAATATGTCCCAATTCGCACGATGCAAGTATTTAAGCTGAGCTGATTAGGTTGTAGGCAACGGGGTGAGGTAAAATTAAATGAGTACAGACTTGCTTGTACTTGCAATTCGCTTTGCTTCCATATTCATAAAACAAAAAACACAGATGTGTGTGTGTACATTCATGCAAAAATCTGAACAATTTAAGCAATAAGACTTGCACTGTGCGAACAATAATGAAAGTTCAAAGAAGAAAATGAAAATAAGCAGTCTTATCTTCTTGCATCGTGCGAATTGGGACTAAAGCTGATTTACATATAAATAAAAAAGAAAAGTTAGCTATATGATTATTAAATTTTTAAATAATATTTCTTACCTATTCTTTTATAAACACTTAAAAGATTTTCTTCAAATTTTTAATTCGCCCTGACATGCAACAAGAAAAACATTTTCCTTTTTTTCAGTTGTTAAAAAATACATACACTATTGATTATCTTAATAAATATTTAACCAGCTGAACACAAACACTTCGTAAACTGTAAAAGGCAGATCAATTAGGCAATACAATAAAAACAAACATGTTATTTTTGGTTGGTTGAAAAGGATCAAGTGTCATTATTGTAATTTTGCTGGCAACCGATGTTAAAAACAAAAAGTATTTATGTTTCTTTTGAATTGCCTGCTAAAAATATTTATATACGTTTACATACTTTTTTGCCAACACCATCGTATAGAGGTACCCCTACTTTATTTTTTTAAGCATCCTGTGCTTTTTTTAAATGCTGCTCAAAGCTATATTTTGTATATTACTCTTTTTTTGTACATTACTTTACTACAAATTGTAGAAGCCAAAGCCAAAACTTTGATATAAATCGTGTTTTCCTTTAGCATGATTAATTTTTTGGGGGGAAAAAGTGCACAAAATTTGTCTTTCCAGCTATGTACCTTGAAATAAATTTTATTAAACATTTTTATATCGAATTAAAATTTTTTTATTACATTAAATTAGAAAACAATAACAGGGATGAACGTTTTATCATAAAATGTTCATCAAAATTAATTTTAATGATAATTTTTACACCGAGGTCTAGAATCGACTTGAAATATTAAGGAAGAAAAAGACTATATGCTCTAAATATGTCATGTGAATAAATTTTACTAACTGTACCACTAACCAAGGCGAATTAATTACCGGGTGTCAGTGTAGACGAATTCATTATTTATTGGTAGTTATCATTACTGTAAAATTCTATATATAAAAAATATACGATGTCACATAAATATTTTAAAATGTTTGTAATAATATTTATTTTATATATTTATTATAAAATTTCTTATTTTTAAAATCAGCATTATTTTTTAACAATTCTACATTTTGTTTAGCATTATAAGGCGTTAATTTAAGAATCGAACAACAGTTTTTTTTCCAACAGTGGTGGCACTCTTTAATACATTTAATTGTGCTGCCAACCAAAACAAGGTGTGCTATTATTATTAGTTCTTTCATATAAAATGAAGAAGCATACAAAATCACAATCAAAATATTCTTTTTAACCTCAAACGTTTTTTTACTTGGTAAGATACTGGTGTAACATTTAAATATAATAAATTAAAAAATATGAAAGAAACTCCTTTGTCAACGTGCGAAAGAAATTTTATAACTCAGGCTATAAAGCAAAACCAGGTAACTACCAAAAGAAAAAGTATATAGCTTTGAAACTTTCAAAAATATCTTTTAAGCGCTTAGATGGTCGTAAAAATGATGAATTTCGTTCTTTAAAAATTAACTTTGGAGCTGAATGGGGCAGTGTGATAGTTGCCTTGGGAGAAACAAAGGTTTTAGCACAAGTTTCAAGTGAGTTAGGTGTTCCTAAGGCAACGAGACCCAATGAAGGCATGTTACACATTAATGTTGAATTGGGACCAATGGCGGCTTCCCATTTCGAAGTAGGCCGTAATTGTGAACTTACCGTTCAGATAAATAGGACGTTGGAAAGGACATTTAGGGAGTCTAGATGTTTAGATTTAGAGTCATTATGTATACAATCTGAAGAACGGGTGTGGATCTTAAGAGTTGATTTGAACGTCCTAAATCATGAGGGAAATCTTATTGACTGTTGTTCAGTGGCAACTTTATGTGCTTTAATTCATTTTAGAAGACCCGAAGTCAGCTTAGTGGAAGACAATGTTGTTATACATACGTCGGCTGAAAAGGAACCACTACCGATGGTAATGCATCATCATCCGGTATGCGTAAGTTATTGCACGTTCGATGATGGCCGAATAGCGGTAGCGGATCCAACTATAATGGAGGAAAGGACTAGCGAATCCCAAATGATTTTTGGGATCAATTCATTTCGAGAACTGTGTTGCCTCAACTTAGGCGGCTCCTCGCTCACGAGTTCGAATTTGCTGTTGCAATCATCGATAAGAGCATCTCATCAAGCGAAAAAAGTTGTGGACTTAGTCAAGTTAACGCTTGGAAAAGATTTGGCTGCTAGAGAAAGCCGTAAGAACGTAGGATTTACTGAATGTTTAAGACAAAATACAATTACAAGTCTAGCAGAAGATCGTTTAGTTTTAAAATTAAGACACTTTACATTTAATGATAACGAGACTGAGGAACAAAAACGGAAGAATGAATTCTTTAAAAAATTGGCTGAAGATGACAATGAAAGCGATGAGACCGACGGCGAAATTACACTTCAGAGTATGAATGGTAAGAATTTGTTTTATTTTTGTTATTTAAGAAGCTTAATTTTTAAATCTATCATTTGGTGATGAAGCCAAGGCACAAAATGACTCAAAATGGGTGCCTGAAGATGCTTCAATGGAGTCATCTAGTAGTGATGAAGATAACTATAATGAGCAAACCACATATGAAGCATCTAAACAATCTAAATTCCAACATTTACACAATAATAAACAAATACAACATGAGCAAACAACAACAAAGGTTGCGAAAAAACACTCATTTACAGAAAACTCCACATCGGACTCCGAAGAGGAAGAACAAATTGTTTTATGAACGCTTGTAGTTTAATATATTTACTTAAACATTTTGAAATAAAAAGCATTGTGAATAAATTTTTATAAAATAACAGAGGAAGATAAGTTGTGCGCATAATCAATTAATTGTTTTGGTAAAAATTAAACCAAAGAAAATTTCATGTTCAATTACTATAATTCTAGTTTTAATTACTAAAGGATTATACTAAATTTAAATTTGCTGGGCGTCAATAATCCATATTAAATTCTAATCTATTAGTAAAATCTTACTTTCGTTATGTATTGTAAAGACATCTGTAAAAATTTATATAAAAGTAGAATAAAATAATTTCTCTGGTTCGCTATCACCTTCGTTAGCATTCTTCTTCTCTTTATGGTTTTTATCTATAAATTAATTAAAATTTACTTTTTCGCCTTTGGTTCATTTTGTTAATTTAACTTTTACAAAGAAAAATTATATTTTAAATGTATGCGGACAATTTTCCATAGAAAACATGAAAAATTAAGACGCTGGCAAAAGGTAAGTCCGCATTTTCAGGACCGCCAAATCTCTCATCAGCATTTTTCGCATCTATCTACCTTAAGTTGTGTACATTGTAAATATAATCCATTTAACCAACTTATAATTTAATTGATTAATGAAAATTAACGGTTCAACCCCTGCCTGGGGAAAAAATAAAAAAGTATTTATCAGTTGTGAATGTTTCTTTCTATTTTAGAAAAAACGCTTATTTTTTACAAAAGTCACTATTGCAATATTTGGTTTATAACGAATCATACTCAAGAACGAAAAATCCGAATAATAAATTTGTAAAAACAGTTCAATTTACGATCAAGAATTTTTAGTATTGCAAGAATAACAGCAGGGTATTTTAATTGTTAAAAACAATATCTAAAATGATTCAGAAACAAATGATGGATTCGATATCGACCAAAACTTAAATGAAAATTTCGCTCGATATCGAATGCCGTAATTTGCCTCCTGATTTTAATAGGTAAAGTTTTTTTCAAATATCCAAAGAAAAAAGTGAGAACATTATTATAATATATTTATTGCCACAAATTTCTTTTTATTATCATTTTCCTTAATACATTTTCATTCAACATTATTTTTTTTTTTTTTTGACAATATTAACATTTTTTTGCATCTTTTTTGAAATTTAAAAAGAATATAAACAAGATGAGAAAACTACGGAACAGGTGACTAAATATGAAAACATGATTATTTTTTAATGTACAGCTGTGTATTTTGTTTAAAACAATATTTTAAACCAATTAGATCTATTAAGTTAAAATATATTTATGTATATATAAAATATTACACGAAAAGTATTGAGTGACTTAAACAACAATTGCTTAAAAATAAAGTTTTTTCGTAAATTAATTTAAAAGCATTTTTTATATAATATATTTATACATGTTTCATAGTACAACAGCTTCTACAGCATAGAAGTTACTAACAATTAAATCTAGGTCGTGTCATTACTCATACCATTTTTTAAATCCAGTTTATTTGAATTGGATTTTACCATGTACACGAAATAGGTAATGATCTCCTTCTCCTTAATGGGTATCGTTTTAAAGTGTTTCATAATGGTCTGAAAAATAAAGAGACATTTTCGCAAGTTAAAACGAGAATTTTTGTATTCTTAAACTTAATTAGGATTATGATTATTTTGAAGTTTTTTTATATTGTTGTGTGCTAAAAAATGTTGTGTATATCAATCAAAAATTAAATAAAAACTGTAAGAGCCGGAGAGTTAATTTTGATAAACTTCCAGGTCGCTTATAAATAATTCTACAGCTCTAATGAAATAATTTTGAATTTTTTTTCTTTTTACTTACATCAGCAAGTTGGGCTCTTTTCATGCCGGGTCGTGTTTGCAATTTATAATGGCGTTTGTAACGTCTTAACGTATTGACTTGTAATTGATAGAGATCGGGTACTTCAGGAAGGTCAATATCTGTATCGTTACTGTCATCTTCCGACTCCTTGCGCCTCCTCTTCGAACGTGCCGATTGTATACGTTCTTTATGAAAATCGCAGATGTAGATATGTTGCGATGTAGGATCGCTACTCAACTTCAAACGTTTGTCCTTCACGGTCTTCTGTATACGTTTGCTATAGCTGGCATTACCAGCTGGTCTATTGCATCTTTCGTTTTCATCAATTAGGCAACACGTTTGGTCTGTATGCCCGCCTCTTGAGTCTTCCTCGCCAGTGCTAAAACCGTTGTTCATGGTCTTGTGTTTATCTTTATATAGTTTTACTACAAAATTTCATTAACTGCAGAGTTCACAAGAAAATATATTTATGCATAAAACGATGAAATCAACGCCTTTTATTACCTGGAACTCTAGCTATTTATAAAAGTTATTCACAGCTAATGTTTAAAATAACTAGTTTTTTTTATTTGTTATACTTGTGAAAATTGGATCTGAAATGAACACAACGAATAAAAGGAATAAAGCAAACAAGTACAACAAAGCTAAAATACAGATAATAGGGTCGCAAAAAATATTGTCAACTTAGTGATTTTTTACGTCGATGGAAGTTTTCTATCAGGCATGTTCTGACAATAGAAAATCGCCTAAAACTTGTAATGTGAGTTGAAATCGCATGAAATGTGTTCTGTAGTTCACAATCGCAAGAGATTTGGCGACTTGAAATCGCAAGCACAGACTTAAAAAAAAAGCTTTAAAACAATAATAAAACTATATACAAATAAAAACTAATATGTTTTCTTTTATTTTTATCACAATTTATTTTTACACAATTAAAGTGTTAAATAATAAATTTAAAATATGCCCTTTGTTTTATCAATTGTTTGTGTTTGTTTTTTTCTTTAGTACTTACGATTTCATAAAAACAGCTGTTATTATTGATGTTCAAAAATATATTAGTATCAGTGCGGTTAAATGTTTAGTCGGTAGTCAAATAAAAATGCGGTTATTCACATGGTAAAATCTTTAACAAATATTCGGTGCTTATTAAATGGGCGATTTAAGTGTTAATGTACGTAAATAAATATATCTCAATTATTTTTAGGACGATCTGCGTTTTGAACGTGTATGTTATAACTAACAAAATAAGCAAAAATAATTTTTAAATACTGATTACTCACGACCTAAATAATCTTTTTCTTCAAAGTTGCTAAATACAACATCACTAATAGAAATTTCATTTATCGCTAAATAATTTCTTGCTTTGTATAAAATTTTTAAATTAATAAATAGTTATTGGATTGGAATATCCAATAGATTTAAATTATCTCTAAGCATCCGTTTTTTAATTTAATGTTTATTTGAAGAAATTAAACTAAGCAAGAAGGCTGCTGCCATTTTTTTTTAAATTTCTTTTGATTTTTATGTTTTCCACCGTCAAATCATATGTTTTTGTTTTTCGAACATAAGTTTGAAAAAAAGCCAATCGCAAGCAAAACGCGTGTGTTTCAGGACATGTAAAACAAAAGTGCGAGTGCGAGTGTCAGGACATGCCTGTATATATTGTGAAATGCACAAACTGTCAACAAGTATGAAATGCGCAACACTTTCATAATAAATGTGTCCTTCAATTGTCAAATGTCTTTACTACAAAATAAAATAACAAAAATTTGTTACGCTCATAACCTACAGATCGCTTGTAAAAATTGTAATTAATGTAATTAGTTAAATTAAATTAATAAAAACCAACAAATTTCATGTTCTAAAATTTTATGTTTAACATTAGCCATTTTTGGTAATGTTTTTTGCCTTAAAAGGGTGGAAAAATTCAGCTTACGGAAGCTGAAAAAATGCGATTTTAGATGATATAAACTATTACTTTTCCAACACTGGTTAAATATGTGAAGTGTTAAATACACAGCTGTAGTAAACGTGGTGCCAAGTTTTATATAAATTATACGTTAATTCAAATAAGTTCTAATCGATGAGATTAACAAACAAAAAGTTCTTTTATGTACTTGTGTATATCGAAATCATATTGCTTTTGTTTCAAATTTGTATACGAAATATTTTTTCGTACGTATTTACAAAACAAGCAGTTAAAAAAATTTATTTTTAATTATTGCATACCCTACAACAAATCAATGTTATTGCGACTAACAAATTGGTTTAAAGGAGTTAAGACGACTTCCTGCATTTAAAAATATCAAGAAATATGTAACTTAGTGGGGTAAAAAAAATTAATTTAATATAAAAACCAAAGCAAATTAATAATAGGTGGCTACATCGCCACAAAAGCCTAATATAATTTTGTTGTTGCAAGACACTACGTTAATGTGAAAACCAGCTGACTAAACAAAAGCAAGCCGAATTTAAATTATCTTTATGTCATCATTTGATGCTTTAAATAAAGTTGTACTAGTTGGTTTAAAATCGAAATTTTATTCAAAATGAAATTGCTCAAAATATAATTAAAAACTATCAACAGTTTAAAATTTTTTTGAAAAATACCCAATTCCTTTTTAAGAAGGGTATATAAGATTCGACATAGTGGAATACAATACTCTTAATTGTTCATCATATACCATATTAAAAACAAGTAATTTTTGTTAACTATTTTACTGTCACAAAAGAATTTTAATCAAATAGAAACACATTTTTTTCTACAATTTAAAAGTGATGACTAGGTTTCGTTCTTAATGAGGGTTCGCTTTAATTCTAAGAAAAGACGATTTTAGTCATGATTCTAATATAAACCATATATTCCGAAGAACAAAGTTAGTAGTAAAAACAATTATTTTTATGCTGTCCAATTACAATTTAATGTAGTTTTAATTAAAAAAAAATCGGTTCCAATAACTCTTATAAAACATAAAATTTTTTATGCAGTAAGTATTTATTGTTAAAACATAATATTTAATCAAATATTCAATACATAAAACAATACTGCCACCTCAAGCTTAGAGGAAGTATCTAATTTTTTGTTTTAAAAATCAGATTTAAGATTTTTAATTTGGAAAATGAAAGCAGTATCTCACATCAAAATCTCTTACTAAAAAAATCGTATCTCAAAAAGTGATAAAATCCTAAGCAAGTTAACCGTAAAATTCTCATTCCCGAAAATTTTTAGTTCTTAAAATGCGCCGTTTAAGCTTAGGAGGGTAGAATAGAATACGCATAAATTAAATTTAATAGCAAAAAGATAGCTATACTCGGCTATTCCGTATCTTAAATACCATTGAACATTTAAGTAAATATATTTTAATGAAGTAACTCCAATTAAAAAAACTAATATTGGGGTGACAGAGAAGTAAGAAAAGAAAATATAATGTATAATTTGACATAAAAATGTCATCGGCTCTTAATGTGTTAATCATTTTTAAAAAAATTGTAGTGTTTCTTGAAAGATCTCTTTAAAAGCTTTTAAATGATACCCGATACCCACATTGATATCTTAAAAAATATGGCGTACAATCGTACTTTTCTTTTAAAGTTCCGAAGCCCACAACTCGGAAATGTTTTCCGCTTCGAAATGTTTTCCACTAAACTAGTTGATCTCAAATCAATGGAAACATAGTATAATATTATTACTATTACCTGTGAAAAAGAAACGAACATTAGGAGTAAATTTAATTGAAACTCATTAATTATTTTAATTTGTACTAATTAGCCAATATCCCATTACGTACATGGTGTAATTGTAATTAAAATGTAATTGAGCTACCTAAATATATATAGACCTATTAGCTTTTTATCAAAGATGTCTCCATTCGGAGAAAGAAAGGACGTAGTTTGAACTACCAACTTGGATTTATAAGACAACGTAGCATATAACAAGCATTTGGAGCAAAAATATTATTTAGTGTATTTTAAATTATAGTTTTTTAATCATGATCCATGGCATCAACACTTACCTTTTAAATTGAAACTAATCTAATGTTCGTAATTAGAGAAAAAACATTTTTGAAGCTGGCGCTAGCCAACATTTGACCTTGGCTGACGATACAGTTTTCAAAGTAGAGTCTAGATATTTGCAGGATCTTACTTGGAAAAGCGGTTTAACAAATGGAGAAAATTAAGGGTACATAAAATTTACTTTGCACAGAGAGTCATGCCTTTCTAGTTTATTTCATCTTTGGTTGCTTTCTTGGTCGAACACCAAAGAAATGAATGAATAATTTTTTTGCTTCCACTAGCTGGACTTAATAAAGAATAACTGTTAGGTTTAAGGTACCATAACTTGTAAATTGCAATATATATTGAATAGTTAAAGAATATTTGGAAAAAATCCATTATAAGCATTTTCATGAAGCTAGTTTCATGAATTGCGGGACAAGCAAAATGCATGGCTTGAATTTTGAGGGGAAGTTTTCACACTTGCTTTGTGTACGTTCGCTGCATACATTTTGTTGTTTGTGTATTGTTTACTTGAAATAACACAAACAATTTAAATATCAAATATCAAGTTAAAAGCGAAATGTATAAATTTCGACGCCTAGAAAAATTTCATTGTATAGCGACGCAATGAAAGTCGCTAAAACTTTAAAAAAGAATTGAAAAAATGCCATGTTGTAAATCTGGACTATATGCTTTTGAAACAATACCCAGTTCACACACATCAAGTTTTCTTGCTGAAATTCTGAATTTTGTGGGAGAGAAAGAAGTACAGAATCAATTTATTTCTCGTTTTCTCACCCACAAATTTCAGAATTGCTGCAAGAAAACTTGACGTGTGTGAACTGGGTATAACCAGCTTAATTCTGTGGTCACAAGCAATAACAGCTTAACTCGTTTTTTGGAAGTTTTCAAAAACATTTTTAATTGTAATATTTTGGCGTTAAATAAGGGAATATCGACTTTAGCTGTTTAGATTTTAAGGTAAAAAATACTCAGTTTTTAAGCTACAAAGATGAATTTTGACTTGCATTACAGATTCGAGTGTTAAAAGTATAATATTAACAATAACTCAATTTGTTCTTAACTCGACTTAAGCTGTTATTGCTTGTGGACACAGAATTATAAGCAAAAGTTCCGTGCGAGTTTTTCACTTTTTCTTTTTCTTACATTATAAATTTGTACCCCTTTTTATTAATTGCGGTGAGTAAAAATAAATTCAGGGATAAAAAATAGTCATTATTAATTATGTAAAAAAAATAAAATGTTAATAACCAATAACCAAAAACAACTCCCTTCAAATTACGGTGATGCAACTTTTTTACTTTGTTTCCACGGAATTCATAACTGAAGAAGCTTTTCTCGAGAAATTTTTTTTCCGAGAAAAAGAATCTCAACAATTTTTTTCCGCTTTAAACCATTTTTTCCGTTCTAAATGTCAAATATAAAAGGCCAAATCAAAAACCTTAACCTGCCGCTCGCTAAGTTTTATGTGTTTTTTGCATAATAAACTGCCATCGACTGTTATCAACGTACCTGTTCTTTATGAAATATATTTATTTATATAGGAATATAAAGTAAAAAAAATCTTTAAATAAAAAAGAAAAACACAATTATATTCGTATTTTTCAAATATACATATGTATTTTCAGTTATGAGTTTAAATCTGCATGTGTGCCAAATATGCATTTTCTATTACTCGTTGTTAATATGTTTTATTTTAATATTGGATTACTTTAAATCAGTGATGGGTAAGCTTATACAAACTTACTCTTTACGGTACCATTTAGTATTGTGAATAAATTTTTTCACAGTTTTTCTTAATGTTAACTGTTTATTTTCTCATATTTATATTTACGTAATTTAGTGTCGACTTAATGGAATATTATTGTATTAAGGGTAACGTTAACTACCAGTTTTGCAGTTGAAAACATGTTGATACTCTGAACTGAGAGATGCACTCTCTGGAGACCAACATACAAACTTATTTTTACCCTATTTTTCATATTTTTCATAGGGACACTGCATTTTATAAAGTGATGACAAATTTATTATATTAAGTAATCATAACCACAGTTTTTGTAAAAAATTAAAATTTTAAATTTATACACAAAGGCCCATAATCATAGTCAAAAATAAAGTCGACTTTAAGAGTTCTAAAGTATATTTTTATTAAAAGTGTACTTTTGGTATACTATAGACAGGTAACAGTATACTTTAAACGCTAAAGTATGTTTCTAATTTAAAACCACCTGAAGTTCTTTTTAAATAATTTAAAATACATAAACAGCTGATTTCGACGTATTAAAATTTTCAAAGAATCAAAAAATTTTATTTTTGTGCACAAATTTCCACAAATGTTTTCCTTACAAAATATTGATAGAGATTTTGAAATTCTTGACGATTTACGTGAGGAAAGAAAAGCTAAGGTATATATTGACGTTGGCGCTCTAAAATAAAGCTGTTTTTCGATGGCGTTTTGGGAAGTCTTCTAAGGCGTTGGAGTTTAGAAAGAGGAGTCTGCCTTTTCATTTTATTTTCTAAACGCTTAAGGGGAGTGACAACAGGCGCATCCGATTCGACGAAACCATCAGGCCTAAGTGAATTTTCTGTAGTTGCAGCAAAATTGATTTCATTGTCGGATGGACTATCGTCCGTCTCATATATCAAATATTCAGCGTTGTTTGTTGGGCTCTCAGTGCAGTTAAGGTCATCAACACAGTTGCTGTCTATTAAAATATCATCTTCCTGAAACTCATTGATAATCATACTTTGGACTAAATTGTTCTCTGCACTAACTTCTGGAATAACTACGGAATTCCCCGTCGCAAAAGAAGCACGTTTCATACTCGCCATAGCTTTCCTAGCACTTACTTTCATCCGGACCCATTGCGCTTTAAGTTTTGGAATCTCCCGTTTGTAGCCTGCAGAAGCCATACTTTCACTAATGTTTTTCCAAGCATTTTTCTTTTTTAAATTAATTAAATTAAATTAATGAGGTATCGTTGCTCTTATGTTCAACAATCTCTAGGTGCATATTAATGCACTCCCTCAAGAATTTTTTTTCACTGGTGCTCCAATTTGCCTCCCTTTCTCTTGTTTTCTTCTGTTCCTGTAAATAATTTATAATGCAGTTATTGGATAACAATATTAATATATGTTCATACATAACACATTTAACACAATGTAGAACTTACCTTTTCCATATTTTTTATCTTAAAGTATTTTTTGCTCTATTTTTTCTGCAAAAAAAAGGTAAACACAAAATTTTAAATGCGCTTTTTTTATTGTCAGCTGATAAAAGTTGCCACATTGTTATATTTTGACAAATTTTGTTTTTTTGTATGAAAACATTTGCCACATTTTATGTGACACCCACTTAAAGTGGGTTCAACTTAAAATATGATTAATTTCTGACTATAGTAGTAAACATTTTATTAACAGCTTATAAATTTAAAGTCGCTTTTAAAAAGAATCGACTTTAGTGTTTGACTATGATTATGGGCCAAATATTTTAAAAAATTTAAATTTAATTTAAATAAAAATTTACAAAAAAAAAAAAAAAATTGTGTAAATACTATTTGCAACTTTATAACCCACTTTTTACGTTATTAAAAAGTTTGGTCACCATTCCTGCTCAATATATATTTTCTCCTTCTTTCTTTACGGACTTGCATCTTTTCTAGTACATAAACACAAAATATTTACACCATTTCCCATTGTAACAAAAATTTAAAACTTTTTTTCTTTGATTAAAGAATCGACTTGTTGGTTTCTTTACAATATCAAACATATTTCCTTCTATCATTTAAAAGCTTTTGAAGAGATCTTTTTTAAAACGCAGAATCTACTAAAAGTTGATGACGTTTTAATCTAAAACTGTATACATAATACTAACAGCCTGTTTATGAAACATAATTTTTGCCAAACAACAAACGAATTTAAATTTTGGTTTTCAAAAACTTAATTTCGAGTGTAACGAAAAAGCTTAAAGCTTTTGCTTAAAAAATTGGTTTACATATCTATGACAAAAAGATAATCAACTGTGTAGTCAAAAAAACAGAAAAATTTAAACGTTTCAGTAAACGTTTCATGTAACGAACTTACTGCTCTTCTGGAAACTCCAAAGACAAGTTTCTGTATTATCTCGGTCGCTATTAAAAAAACCAAGTGCAACAGATACAATCGTTGCTCTTTTTTATTTTTTAATATATGTACATATTTGTATATTTTAAACAAACATATTTAAAACTTATTTTTTTTCTTGTTTATTGTAACAGCTGATTAATAAGGTGCTTCTTTTCTTTTCCAAAGAAAAAGTTTAATTTTCTTTGAAAAAAGCTTTAAGAGTTACAACCAAAAGAATGATGGAAACATTGTTTTTTTGACTTTTAACTACGAACAAAAAAAGCTTTTATATCCAAACGAAAAATCAAAATCAACTAAATTGCAAGCTTAATCGCTTGGCATGCAATCGGACAGATCGCTGAACAGGCTGTTTTCATTTCATTTATTTATTTTTTTTTTTTCTGTCACATCAACATTTTTTTTTTTTTTGATTGGAGTTACTTCACTAAACTAGATTTACATATATGTTGAAAAGTATAAAAGATTCGGCATAGCTGAATATGGCATTCTTACTTGTTAATTAAACGTTTTATGTTCTAATAATAATTTGTTACCAAAATATAACTATTAGGCATGTCACACATTCCGTCCGGAAAGGTTTTAATTCTAAATTCATATTCATAAAAAATGCTGAGACTCTACATTTCAATATTAATGTGGCATCGTTGGTCTTACCAAAATAACAAACAGAGTAATTGAAATAAGAATATCAAATAAAAGTAAATTTAAAAACCGCAAAAAACGCCTCAGCGACTGAACCGAATTAAAAACACGAGTAATGTATTTATAGTTTTAAATGGCGGACCAGGCAGAAAGCAAAGTTTTTTCTTTTTTCGGATATTTATACGTCCGATATGATCTAAAGATGTAAACCGATATTAATGAACTTTGCAAAATAGATAAGTATTCAAGTATAACGTTTAAAATGTAAAGTTCAACGCCATGACTTAGATGCAAGGAAAAGCGGAAAAATTGCTATTTACGTCTGTATTGATTTTTATAAAATGGAAAACAGATATATATATATATATATATATATATATATATATATATATATATATATATATATATATATATATATATATATATATATTTATTTATTGAAAAGTTTAAAGAAGGTAAGCTTTTTGAAATAATAAGGAACAGCAGAGGAAAGTGGGGGAGAGGAAAAAAGTGCTGAATCGATTTTAGCAAAAGTCCTGTTCCATTAGCCTAATAACTAGAAAGAAATCTGTTGTAACTTTTATATTAGTGTACACAATCAAATAAAAAACTGGCTTAGAACAGTGGTCGTGTTACGATTATTCTCATTGGGGTAGCGACGCCACGTGAATAGCTAGTTTAAAATATAATATATGCACATATGCACATATGCCTTATATACTGCAAATACTTTTACTGTGAATTTATTTTATTAAATGAGAGTTATTTAATAAAATTATTATAAATACGTATTTCGTGATGACCAGTCATAACTTTTCTTGCCAGCGATGTGTGTTCATCATACTTTTTTTTAACTCCTCGTGGAATATGGAAAGTTAGCTTACAGTTGTTGAGTAGTTGCTGCGGCTGCATTGGCTTAAAAGCGTGCTTCTTAATAAGCAGAAAATATTTCAAGGTTAGATTCCAATGGACTCTTTAAGGAGGTAGAAGTAGCACTTCAGACAACAATGCCTTTTTAATTATTGTAACCGCGCTACATTCTTTAGGAAAAAGATAGGGGAGAGAAAATTCAAGTTTGCTATGTAGAAGTACCGATGAAGCAGGTTGCGTACTGTATTGCTAAATTCTGAATATGTATTTATACCATTAAACAGAAAAAATTTTTTTTTTGCCAACCTGATTTGCAGTCAACGTGCTTACTGCCGTGATTACAGCAGCCTCAAATTGTTGTTTAAAATGTCGTGACAAATGAGTTGTTAGAGACACGTGCAAAAGTAATTAGCAGTTGACCCCATTTTCCGAGTCAAAAATAGTCATTTAATCTCTCTTAAATATCTTAAAAATCTCTCACAACAGTTTCATTGCTCATTTCAGATTTTTGGCTAGAGACATCATTAGATCATACTTCTTAAAATGATGTCAATAATTGTCTTGCATTTACATTTAGTTTATTAACTTAAAAAAACTTATGGTCGAACATGGACTTTAACATTTGATTTGTTTTAGGTGCGCATTTCTTGCACCATAAAATCGAAAACTCGACTAAAAATGAAAATAGATGTTATAAAATATGCAAATAGTGGTGAATATCCGTTCTGCTCTGACATTTGTAAAGTATAAATATAAAAATACTCGCCAATAAAACATGAATCGCTTTATTCCTCAACAAAATTTTTCCGATTTTTTGCTAAAGATTTGTTAGTATTGTGGAAGTAGCTTGAAATTAGGCGTCTATTTGCCGGTTGTTCGACATCAACTGGGTAAGCCCTAAGGCGTTTGGGTGCTTAATCCGGGTACCGATATCCACGTATAACACACGATGAATCACTATACCCGCTGAAGCCCAATCAACTTCTGTGAAAGGCGAGAACTACTGAGACATTATCAACGACCTAATTGGAAATAATTTGGAACTGAAGAATATTCGGCTACAGTAGGATGAGGCAACAGCGCTTACTAAATAACCGAAATTATGAGACCTGAGATTTAACCAATCTAGTAGCGTTTCTTAAAGTAACACTCTTGAAATTCTTAAAGAGAATATTCATAAGGAATACGAGAATGCTATAAGTCCGTATTGTCAATAGTTCTTGGCCGATAAAATTGTTTCTACTTAATGAAAAAATAGACATCAAATAAACACAGAACAAAACGAAAACAAAGCATTTCATTTATTACAAAATTACAGTCAGAGAACAACAACTCTTAACCAGGTGTATGAGTAGTAAATAAATTTAAAAAATTTTAAAAAGCTAAATTATACTGCTGTGCAATTGAAAACCATAACAGCACACAGTGGAGCAAAATCAAACTATTTTAAAAATGACTCAGCGATTTGTAAAGGGTTATCACGAGTAACACATAGCGCCAACGTCGGAAACTTGGTATCCAGCGTAAAAACTTAACCTCAGATACTAATTTTGGATCAGTCGGCCAAGCTCTTGAAAAATTTCTGACATATTTCAAAATATTTTGATTCTGCCCCATTGTGCAGCGTAAGGCAATGTCTAAGATAACTAACGTGACAAAAATATAAAACGCTCGGGTAACAATCTTACCTGTTTAAAATAAAAATTTCAAAAAGACACCGATTTCGTTAGCCTTTCAACACGTATCGAATTCATCTAATGTATTCGACACTTACCATTAGTTAAATATCTTATTTAAAACCTTAAAAGAGAGAATCGCTACTGTTATAAACGTGAATCATTAGAATTGGTGCGCGCGATTGTTTGGTTAATTAAATGTTGAATTCTAAACAAATGTTTTTGTTTTTGTCTTCTCGATTTGTGCCTACATGATTCCAAAAATAGCTTCAACATTAAAATATATTTTGTTTGTCAGTTTTTAATAAAACTTAAATGTTTTTCGTGAAAAAAGAACAATATAGAATATAAATATGTATGATATGATTCATATGTACGCGTATTTATGTACCAACAGATATGGATTTTATGGGATACATTTTTAAAATAATTTTTTCTAAGAGCTTAAACGCAATTGAACGATTTTGAACAATGTATTTCTAATATTAAAAAAATCTATGCTAATAAGTTTTGATTTTTGTTTACAATTATTAATACATTTTTATTTTCAATTTTAAAAATATTTTCTTCATATTAAATAATAGTTTATTTATTTAGTTAGATTCAGTCATGGCCACTTATTTAACCCCAAAATATATTTACTGATTTATTTTTGGCATCAGATTGTTTCTTTTTTAAGATTTCTAGCTGAGTAGTTTTATGCTGATTTGCGTACTATTATTGTTTTAAATAAAAAAATATGTTTATTAATTCCAATTAATGTAAAAAAATCAATTTAAATTTTAGCTTAAATTTATTACTATTTAAACACATAAGAACCTAGCAAAAAATAAGACCTTACTTTAAAAAGTACTTACTATGTAATGACTTACTTTTGTGTTGATATATTTTATTACTCGCCTCAAAACACATTACATTAGTTCCCAAAAGAGAATAAAAAAGAGAACACCCTTAAATATGTACTAATGATCATTATTATTTCCTGCAATAATCAATGATTTCAATTGTCAGTAATTGAATATAGAAGTCTCATGCCTAGTTAAAGTAATTGTTGGTAATCAAGTTGGGAAATCCTTCCGCCAATAATGATGAATTTCACACTCAATTAACATTCCTGAAATTTTATGCTGGTAAAAGTTACGAATGGCAACCGTTATTAGAAAAATGAAAATAAAAAAAGTTACTTGATGGTTTCTGTATAAAAAGGCTCTTGAGTTTTTGTTATATTTTTGCCTTTTCGGTTGAATATATTTCTTATTTAATCAGTTTGTCTTGAGATTCAAGAGTCTTTAATTTTCTAAACAATATTTGGTAAAATCCACTGATGAGCTATATGAGCAGTAGCTAAATGGCCATATGGATAAGCTTTTACTGCGGTAATACATTTTAATTTTTGTTATATAATAAATATTTCATGGAAATATCATAAACTATTTATAATTTAACGCAATTCTTTTAAAAAATTTAAGAATGTACTATTCGGAATTCTTATATTTTAACAGCCATATGATTATCCGCAAATACGAGTATATTAATCTCACCCATCCTGATCTCACTATACGCACGCTAAAGTCGCGCAAACGTCCTTTTAACAGACCCTGTAATAGTCCGAAAGACGGAAGTAAATTTCGTTTTTTGATTCTTTTAAAAATGAGTTCTACACAATTGGCAGTTTTTTCAGGTATCAAAACACCGCTCTGGCGTCTATTATAAAAACTTTTCTCTTGTTAAAATGCTTTAATTTTTGAATTGACAGAATTTATCTCTATGACAGTAAATCAGATAAAGATACATTAAAATAAAGTTTTAATCGATTAATTGCAAAAGATTTATCATGAAACAAAAATAAAAAAATAATAATTTATATCGCAAACATTTTCACTGAAATCAAAACGTACGCAGAAAGCAAACCAAACAATTTTATAATTCTGCCTTCCTAAGCTTATTTTTTATCAAAACAATATTTTTTTCAAATTTTAATTAGAAATTAAATAGTTCCATTAAATTTGCATTAAAACAAAATAATTAGCATTTAATGGTAGTTAAATTTTCTTCATTGTCATTATGTCAAACAATGCCCTTTCATTAAATCGTAATGAAAAAGTTCGAAGTACAGTGGGCTTTCATTAATTCCTATTTACTTTAAACAAGTTGAAATATAATTTGTTGTGAGTATTTATTAAGTGACCTTTTACACTTAAAGTTTTTTATAAAAAATAAAACTATTTTTTATAAAACTATTTTTTATTTTTTATGCAAACAAATGAAAAATTTAAGTACAGATTAAGTTTGTGTATATTTCAATTTTTAAACTTATTAAAACAAGTAAGAGTGCCATATTCGACTATGCCGAATCTTATATACCCTTTACCATCTATGTAAATCTAGTTTAGTGAAGTAACTCCAGTCAAAAAAGCACATACTAGGGTGACAGAGAATTACAAAATAAGAAAAAATTTTAAGTGCTAAATATAAATCATTTTAAATAAAAAATGACATTGGCTCTTAATGGGTTAAGCATTTTAAAACCCGTAACTCGTTATATATTTTTTACTTGACGTTTTTTTTTCTTATTTTTTAATTCTCTATCGCCCTATATATTTGCTTTTTTGATTGGAGTTTTTTTATTAGGGGTAGGTGTGGTGTTTTGCACGCTGCGTCCAAGGACATGGATCGATATTGCTGATTTCCAATAGCACCTCTTTGGACACTATGTCTGATCGATTGACATATTTTAATTTTTTTTAGCTGGTCTAGTGCGTCGGCAAACCTGATTTCAACAAAATGGAAATGGATATTATAGAAATTACAAATGGAATGACAAAATTAGTTTTATCCTTTTTTCACTTTTTGTGGTGAAGATGTACAAACATGGTGAAGGGTATATAAGATTCGGCATAGCCAAATATAGCACTCTGACTTCTTCTCTCTTCATTTCTTCCACTACCTTTCCAAATTAAGTTATTGGTGTTGTAAGCATCGGGATACTACAAGGAAGGCGTTCGTAAAAAATTACAAAAGCTGTTTCCTCAGGAAATTTCGATGTGGGAAAACGAGTGCTAGTTAGTTTTAGTTTTAAAACATTTGACAAAAAGCGGAACAAAAGAATTTGATAAAGCTTAACACAAAAAACAAGGTTTTAACACGTGCTGAAGACACTAATGCTACAAAGATTAAATTTTGTTTCGTTGTAAGTAATAATAATTGCTTAACTGTAATTTCAACTACTTTTAAATTGTATTTAAACATTTTCAATTACATGTAATGCATAATCAATAATGTTTAATTGCAAATTGTAATTAACTTTGGTCCCTGATTTCAATTAACAACATTAAATTACAGGTTAGTGTAATTTAAGTTATCATTGAATTATAATTAAAACACCCAAGTCCTTTTAAAAGGTACACAGATATGGCTTTCAAACAATAATAAATATCTAATTTTTTCCTTTGTACATTATACAATTTGGTGTAATTTTTATTTTGTTATTATTTTCTATTAATGGGTTTTCTAGATATATTTATAATTTTTTTTTTTAAATGAATTACATTTAAAAAAAATTAATTTCTAAAAATTTTAAAAAGGAAAAATATTCACAAATGTATGCGGACGTTTTGCAAGAAAAAAAATTAGACACCAGCAGAATGAAATGCAGCATTTTTTTGACAGCATCCTTCGCGTCTATTATATTGTAAATATCATCTTTTGAACCACACAGCTCAAAGCATTTATTTGTTGCTTTCTCTGTAACTCGTTTTGTACATTTGTTTTTGCCACAAGTGCAATTTTTATTCTTAATCATTCAGTCTTGTTTTTTCATAACATTATAGCTGCAGGATGTAGGAGTCCAGAAAATGCTGCATTTCAATCTGCTAGCTTATAATTTTTCTTAATTTCTATAAAAAAGCTCCGCACACATTTGTAAATAATTTTTCTTTTTAAAAGTTTTTAGAAATTAAATTAAAAAATTATGGTTCAAACGGTTTAAATCCTGGTTAGAAAAAATAAAAGATTTTTTTTCTTTTCAGTTATACGTTTTTATTCAAAAAACTTAAAATTATAATTTAAAATTGTTAAAACTAAAGTATCAAAAATTTATTTTTGCATAGCGCTTATATCATCAAACAAATAAATTTAATGTTATTAATAATAAATAAAAAATAAAATCAATTTATTCAATGATCAAAATAAATAAAATGATTAAAATAAATAAAATGTTTAAGATAAACTTTGAGTACCGAAACAGAATTTCTGAATTTCTAAAAAAATCCGTCAATACACAAATATTTCAGAGAATAACAGTTATATAAAGAGTTAGTAGATAGATATTTACCACATATCAAAGCGTGAAAAAAAGAATTAGTTTTCGGCCTATGATCAAAGCTGATTTGGCTAGTTTTTATTTCTAAACTACATCAGCGCCTTCAGCGCGTTCTGTTATCTGTTATCTATCTCTTTATAATTACCCATATTTAAAAACGAACTTAAAAATAATAATTCATTTGTAAAAATAATTCGTTTAAATTCAATTTAAAATAGTTTAAATATATTTACAAATTTTTTCTTACAAATACTCATTTGCTAAAGTTTAAAAAAACTAATATTTTTAGTAGAGTTAAATTAATTTTATTCCATAAATGTAAAAATTTCCTCTTAACAATGACCTAATGACCTCACCCAGTGTTTATGTTAAAATACTTTCAATCTATTTTTTTTTATTTAAAATATTAAATTCCTTAATTAATTTTATTTAACGAACAAGTTTCTTACAGCAATGACGTTTATACTTCTGAAAATATTCAATTTAGAAACGAAAAAATATTACTTTTTAAAAAATTCTTGTTGTTTTGATAGTCTAAAATATTCAAGAATTTGCAATTGTTGTTTTTATATTTAATTTAATTTCTGAAAAAATTTTAAACAATACAAAAAATAATTCTTAGGATTATTGTTTACATAAGGAAAATCAAAAGACAAATATTTGTGAGCTCATGCATGTATGTTTGCTAATATACGTACATACACATGTAATGCAAACTTATACAAGTATACATGATACATATATCAGAATATATTCAAATATAGTTTTGTTCACCGTAAAATATTTTCCTACATGGTTGAATTTTTATTAGGAAGCCCCTCATTTTAAAAATAATAATTAGGCATATTTTGGTGATCGCAAATCGCTTAAAACTTGTTCTGCTGTTCACAATCGCAAGAAATTTGGCAACTTCAAATGGCGTGAACTTGTGAATTTCACTTAAAATAAACTTTTAAACAACAATAAAATTATACACAAATAAAAATTAATCACCCCTATCGTGAACAGTTTTTCCTGGAAATATTTTCCCTAAAATGCAATCGCAAATAATTTTTCTCATGAAATGTGTTTTCTTATTGTGAAATGTAGTTCAGTGGGGAATAATATGCACATAATTATTCCCAAATAAAAAAATACGCCACATCGTTTAGGACTTTTTAAAAGTTGTTATTCCCCTTTTTTGTATTAGTTCGTTCACTTTGTTTTTTTTAAGGGAACAGGATAAAAATGTAAATTATGTCTATTTTCTTAATTTTCTAAAAGTTGTTATTTTGAGTTTAAATTGATAAATAAAGTGCAAAGCGACATCTTTCTCTATAGGATGCAAAATAACAAACCTATTGCCCGTGGTTTTGTAAGGCTTTCGAAATATATGGTGGGCGAACTCCAGAATTCTCTTATATAAGAACTGAATATCTATAACATTTTTATTAGGTATGGATAGACACAAAAAGGTATGACCGGTCAAAAGCTGCCGCTATTTCGAAGAGCTAACGGGGAACAAAGGGTAGCCCAAACCAAACTAAAAGTTTGTCAGTTAGCGAACAGTGTGTTTGTGAACTCATAGGAATGAAAGAGTCTGTAGAAGGCTTAGAAAACTTCTTCAGTTTTGGTTTGCCAAAAGATATTTTTGAAGGCCAAAAAATGAAGCGGTGGCATCCTCCCATGAGCTTAGTAATGTTAAAAGCTTCGAAGCACTCTCCTATTCCAAACTTTTGACTCCACTGCCATTAGACACAACAACAAGAGAAGAGTCTAGTGCCAAAAAGGCTTTACCCACAAAACGAAAAAGAATTGACTTACTACGAATTGACAGTAGCAACAAAATTTTCCATGAAATTTATCATAATAATTTTCGCTTCATGTGGAATAAAATTTTTATTGGAATCAAAAATTTTGCATTTTTGTTACGATAGGGGTGATTGAGTCCAATTTATGAAAGCAAGTTTTCCGCACTATGTTTTCTAAACACAAAGTGCATCATGAGGGTCTCCAGATCTTTTTCAAAATTTTGTATTTTTGTATATATAAGGCAGATTAAAAATATAGTAGTCAAAGCAAACTTGGTAAAATCGACCTTAAACATATAAAATAAGGGTGAAATGTTTTTATTTTCTTAATTGCCATGTTATCAGTAAATGGCTAAAAATATCGTCAAGTATTTTAAGTCTCACCATTCTAAATCTTTCATTGCCAAAAAGGACTTTTTATTGCCACTTTTGGCGAGAAATTGCCATAACTGACAACACGGTTTTTATTAATAACCTCTAGCAGTTAATTGCACAATTTAAAGCACTCCGGAAAAGATTTATTTTTGATTTGAATATTAAAAACTTGCTTGCAATTTTTGTCGTTTGGAATAGCTTCGAAAAATGGCCTCATCTATAAAATAAAAAAATTAACTTAGCCTGACTAAAAACTTATCATTTGGTTATCTACTTAAATACATAATTCAACTAATAATTTATTTTAAATCTAATGTAAAACAAGTAAAAGAGACTCATTTTTTAATTCTCTATTGCCTCCTAAATTTTTTTTATTGAAATTCTTTATTGTTCCAAATATAAAAAATTTAGAGGTAGGCGTGGTGTTTTGCCCGCTGCCTCGAAGGACATGGACCGATCATGCTGACTTCCAATAGCACTTCTTTCGATACTATTTCTTATCGGTTAGCGTAGTGCCTCGGTACACTTGATTTCAACTCTAACAAGGTCGACATTTTTGGGTTATTAACGTGTTTTATCCACTCTTTCTCAAACATTTACACAGAAAATAAAAAACATTAAACATTTTCAAACTTTATCCTGCTTTTCTATATTTTACTCGATTTAAAAACTTGTCTAATAACTAATAACAAACTATAAAATATTATTTAGATTCATTTATTGTGCTACCTGAAAAAATTCATATTTAATGAGCTGTCTTTACACATTATACCCCAATTTTATGACTAATGAATTCAAAGAACATTACACATGATCGCTTTTATGCAATTCATAACACAAGTTCCATTTCACTCATTGAAATATTAAATGCTTGGTCCCTCGCATTTCTGTAAAGTAACCATTTAAATAAACCGTTAAAACTAAAGCGGTGTGGAACTTATTACTTCTTTTAATTTCTTGGTGCTTAACCGTGGAAAAAATACTATATTATTCCTTAAATGCATTTCCATTTAGGAAATCTCAATGGAAGACCTTAACAGCCAAAATTTTTACTATTCAGATTAAATAACTCTCAAAGTCACAATATTTAAAATACACACTAAAGAAAATTAAGTTATTAAAATGATATTTTGTTGTAAAGATTTTGTTGGTAATAACGAGGCACCAGCGCCTTGGCATGAATTTAATCATTTATTTTTTAAAGGTTCTCTTACACGACTCTTTAACTAAAGCCTTAATAATAATTATAAAATAATATTTTGTTTGATCCACAGACATATAAATTAACGTCAGTTTAAAGATTCTCCAACGGTATTAGGTCGGATGACTAGGAGACCAATATTTTCTTCTATAAGCCCCTAATAAGCTTTTATCCACTCGTATGTTTTGAGAGTTCTCATATTAAAAAGTAATAATAATAATAATAATATTTCTTCTTTTGTATAAAGTAGCACTACATTAATGAATATGTCAACGTAAAATAAATTAGTCCCACTTTGCAATATGAAAAGCATGCCCACAACATTAAAGTTGAACCTTCAAGCTTTATGGTTTTCGATATAATTCTTTTATCATATTCTGTACTTAGAGAATATCCAACATATGAATGAAAACCTTTTGCATATTACAAAACGATTTTTAGCTTATCTGTTTACAAAACAATGTCCACTGTATACATTCTGTATATATTCTTACTTTCAAAATTAAATATTATAAAAAGTAAAACCATATGTTTATGAATACCTAGATGCATTTAGTAAAGAATATATTTATATATAAAAAACATTTGCAAAAACATAATAAAAAATTCAAATGATTAAACTATCTGCAGGAATAATACAACTAAAATTGCAATATGTACCTGTGTTGAATCTTACATTATTTTTCCTTAATTTGGAAGTAAAATGATTTTATTGTTGCTTAGAATTAGAAACTTAAGCTTAAGATTATCACAAAAATTACACAGTGACAGTAAGCTTAGTAAACAAATACGCTTTATTTATAATAAGGTAACAAAAAAGGGGCTTCAATCATTATCCTACAATTTATTCTTAAGAAAATTTAATAAAATTCAGTCCTACTTAAGGAAAATTGAGGAAAAATAATTATTTTATTAAATACCACACTGTCACAGAAAAACCAACGAAAGACACGAAAGAAACTATAGTTTTATTATATTTATTTTTTTCAAATGATTAGTAAATCTGACAGATTTAATAAAAATGTTATCATATGTATCGACCTCAAGTTTTATTGCAGCATTGCTATCGTTCAATATAACCACAACTGTGTTTAATGTTAAAAATTCTTAAAAAATAATAAAACGCGACAAACATATCGTCAGTCACAGGTTGACAACTCTTAACATGTCTTTTGTACTTTTTAGAAGACAAAAACAAAAACGTTATTACTCCGTTGCTAAACCGTGTTAGAAGTAAATAAAGAAACAAAATTAGTAGAAGATATTTGTTGTGAGATGATGTAAAGAAAACAAAGCTATTGAAATTATTTTTCATTAAAACTTGATTCGATTTTTTTGCCAGTTAAGAGTTATCAACCTGTGACCGATATTAAGTTAATTGGATTTATTCCGCCAGTAAATATAATACTGTTGTCATACCTTTCGGTGAAGACCGTCGGCACTGGCTGTTTATTTGGTACGATTGGCGAGCGCTTTCGATGTAAAGACATCATTTTCAAGCCGCGTTTTGATTAGTACTGGTTAGATAGTGTAAGGTGTTTGTTGCATAGATAGTGGTGGGTACAGGTAGTTTTGTCCGTTAGGATGGTGTCTATTTAAATGGTATTATGCAGGTAGATTGATATCTGTCATGTTTATTGAAGGTATATAATTTTAATATTTCAGTCTTTTATTATTGGGTAGGTAAGTGTGACCATCTGTGGGTGTTTTGCGTTTGTAAGTTTGTTTTAATAGTTTAAGTGGTGTAAAAATTGTATCGGAGGTTGTATTTACCTGTTCGTTAATAATATCTCCGTTAAACGTTCGTGTTTTGTATATTTCTATGTTTTCAAGAATGATCAGTCTTCGTTCTTTTTTACTAGGATGTATTAACGTCATACATTCATCTATTTCCCTTGGCTCGTGTTCATGTGTGTTAAGGTGCATTGCGAAGTTAGAGTCTTCTCTTTTCCGTTTATATGATCGTATGTGTTCTGTGAACCTTGTTTTTAATGTTCGTCCAGTTTGTCCTATGTATGTATGGTTGCAGGTGCAAGTAAGTCTGTATACTCCGCTGGTGTTAAATATATCGGTTATTTCTGTTGATGTCTTGAGATTGTTACGTAGAGTGTTGCTCGTCTTTAGTGCTGTCTGTAAACCTTCTTTCTGAAAAAGGTTAGGTAATCTATATATTTCTGGTCCTGTGTAAGTAAAAATGTGTCGTCGTGTTGTATCTGCACTACTATCGACAAACTACTTAGACAATACAACACTAAAAACAAGAAGAAAGAAAACAAGGAGACAATCAATACAACACGACGACACATTTTTACCTTTTTTTTTGTTTTAGTAGCTTTTATTCATCTATCAGTTTTATATATTTAATATTTAAAGACCTTATATTTTCAATTAAATCGATAGCTGACACGTAACGAACTAAAAATGAGAAAAGCATTAAGACAAACCAAAATATGTTTATTAACTCAATCATTATCTGTTCACCTTTAGTCATACTTTGATGATGTAAGAACAAACCTAACATGATGTGCATAATGATAACTATAGAGGTTTTGGACGGATATAAAAACGTTTGTTTGTATCTAGAATTAAGCAATCAATCAATTCTAGTTTGTTCACAACAACCATATGTTGTAACAGAGATCAAAATTTGATTCTTATGACCATAAAACAACCACGTGTTTTCTCTAGGCGCAATACTGGGAATTTTATTAATTATTAAATTTGATAAAAAACAACAGAACGGTGAAAATCCTACAGGAATAAAAGATGTAGATTCCAAAAATTTAGAAAGTTTAGTCTCTAAAGGAATATCCCTTTATTTAGGTTAATAGAGATGGAGAAGAATACCTTGTAATCTTAATCTCTAAAGGTACTCTAAAATTGGGTAGTCCCAGAAACTTCTAGATTCCATCACACATTGTGCGTGGATGACTAGAATTGGCTGGCATAAGACTTACGAATACAGACAGACATATATTAAATTGGATGCTGTGAGAGACCTTAGCCTTAGACAAATGTTATCAGATACAATAGACTCTGCGTAGAGAAAGATGTTCATGTAGCTACTGGCAGGATAACGTCCTATTTCATTCAGCCAGGTGAATTGAAATAAATGCTTAAAAGTAAAATATATAGACCAAACGTTTTATATTCCTTGTATACACTTTCGAAATTTAAAAAAATATGGTACAAAATTAATCTTAAACAAAAAAAAATATTTCTTCTACAATTTAAAAAGATGACATACATACATATACATATATAAGAGTAAATGTTTTCGTCGATAAAATACAAAAAAGCATAGCGGATGGCATGGTTGAATAAAAGAAATGCGAAATCTAATATATACAAACATTAATGTACAAATGTTTGCGAGTACAGAGCAATTTTGCATTGAGGTACTTGGCCTATTGCCCATAGAAATATACAATTCTTTTTTTTTCTTGATTTTTGGCTTATGTTTGAACACAAATATGAGGAGACATTTCTTAAAAGTGGTTGCAAAATACACAAACAGGAAACCCTTGTATTTTAACCTTCTCAAAAATAGCATTAAAAAAAAAAAACGTCATGTAGCATTTTATTAAATTTTTTTTTTGTAATAAAATTTAAATTGACTATGTATGAAAATCAAACGAAAGAATTATTTCTCAATTTTAAAACAAATTTTCTATTTTCAATTAAAATTTCTCTTTTTCGTTTTAAAGTGAATTCCAAATTTTTTCATCTGTTAAACGATACGTTTCCATATTTAAAAATTAAAAAATAAATATTTAAATATTTCAAACAAAAACAAATACCCCATACTAAAAACAATCCAGATCTACATATTTAAAAACAAAAAATTGTAATCAGGCATATTTTAATGTGGGAATTCTATAAAATTGTTATAATCGAAAAGCAAACCAAAAAAAAAAATTAACAGCCACCACCCTCGCAAACACCCACAATCAAAATACTCTCTTTTTATTTGTTTTTGCTTTTTGCCATGAACGCGTTTATCTATAAAGAAATAAGATTCTGAAAGATACCAAAAAATATAGAAATCATTTTTCTGTATAAAAATAGTTGCAGGCCTTCTATATATACAAAATATTTCTAATATGAATTTATATAAAATAAAAATAAAAAATGCCTCTATTTCAAAATTATACTATGAGCCTTAAAATTTTTCTTGCTGCTATGAAGTATTTATGATAAATGAAAACAAAAATAACAACAATAACAACAACAACTGCCAAATATCCATCCTTCTCCCGACACCCCATTTGTGTAGGTGCAAAAGAAATTACAAAGAAACAAATATAAATGTGGTCTATTGCTTTCTCTTTTCAATGCACAGAGAAGTTTTTGTTGCCATCATTGTCAAACATATAACGGTATTTCTCTCATAAAATATCGAAGAGTATTGCGGTAGTGATTGTTACACTCATACTTACGCAATTGTGGTGCAAGAGCATGCAGTACTTTTGTTTTCATGTCTGACCGTGTAGCTGTGGTAGTAAAGAAAATAGAAAAACTTGCTTTTCTGAAAAATCTTTAACATAGCTTGGTGTTTCTTGATAGATCGTCAGTCTGTTTAGTCGAACCGCAGCATTCGCTCCAACTACGTCAGCTGCTCGGACAACTAGTAGAGAGTTTAATTTGTTTCTTTTCCCGAAGTAAGTTCTGATCACAAAAAATATATCAGAAATAAAAACGTTTGTTTAAATAAAATATTAAAAGAAATCCTTAAATTAATATTAAATAAAAAGAAATATGACAATGACAACAATCGTAGCCAGGCCATGGACTAAAAAATATGGATAAATGTTAATACCAACTTATAAAAAAAAGTTATATAATATTGCTGTATAAGCAAAAACTAAAAAAAACCTATAATATATTGCGAAATGTTAAAAAAACTTAAAGAAACTTATTAAAAATCATATTTTTTTTTTAATTTTAACTGTGCAAAAATATGACAGTTGTGTTTTATTTTTTATACATAAAAAATAACTAAAAATAGAAAACTATTTTAGATTTAGCAACCGACCTCAAAGTGTTACATGATATATATATCATACAGCTAAAACACAATAAATTCTATTTTGTTTTATTTAATGAATTAAAACCAGACAATAATTCTATTAATTAAAAAGTAAAAATACAATTAAATGAAAAGAGTCTTGAAATATTTTTGCAAAAGAAGAAGAACCAATGAAAATAAATTAAAAATAAATTTCTTGTTACACTTTGTGCAACAATTTCCCTGTCAAAGGAAAACCTATATACTATTAGCCAGTGCTTGAGTGAAGTAAAATGATAAAATGAAAATTGAATTCAACACAGAAAATTGCGTAAAAAAAATAAAGATCGCATAGAAACCATTGGCAACTGCGAGGAATAAACAGAAGTACAATTATGTGTGTGTGTGAGATTTGTTCGAAAAATAAATGGTGTGATAGTGTGCGGCAGAGTTTAGAGAGAAGACAAAAACAGGCACATTGAGAGAGAGAGAGACAGCGAATGTGATACCTAATTCAAATTTGATGGAAAAAAGCTTTATGGATAATTTACTATTAAATTTAAGAAATTTCCAATTTAAAAACTGAAAATATTTGGACGAAAAATATGTATATTTTAAAAATATTTTATTTGAGTCAGTGAATAATAATAAATATAAATATGTTCGCATAGTATGCACACTACACCAAGATTTTTTTGTTTTGATTAAATGACGTAAAGAAACACTCACATACCTACACACCCACAAAAACACACACACACACCTGAAAACTTTTACACACTTTGATTTCACCTACATTAATGAAATATTTCACCTTTTAGGGTCATAGCTGGCACTTAATTCAAACAATGATTGATATTTAAAATGATAAAAATTGGCTAATTAAATATTATTTTGTAAATAACACACATATCCAAAATTGTTTTTATTTCTGCCGATATTTATTTATTTATTTAAAATGAGATTAGTAGGTCAATTTCAAGTCGGAGAATTTATTGAGCAACTAGAATGTGTCATCAGTTTTTAAAGCCTTAAATATATTTCCTGCCCGATGACTAAAAGAGCTTTATAGTTAAATCTTTAAGGCGAAAAAGTACAAATTTTTACTATAATTATTTAAAAGAGGAAAAGAAAAAATGTTTTTTATTGTGTTTTTTGTTTATTATATTTTAATTATAAATTAGAATATTTTTTAGTATATATATCGGATAATTTTATAAAAGCAAGCTTAAATAAAATCGAAATATCTTCTGTGTTTCAAAAGTTCTGCTTAAATTAAAACAAAGTTAAATTAATTTAATAAATATTTTCAAAATGTACGCAAATTCAGTAGTAATTTTTTCAATCTTTTGTAACTACCACCCACACTGACATATGGCAAAATGTTTCTAAGTGCACATCCTAGAATAATTTTAAAATTTTATTTTATACACTATGTTTTGTACGATTTTTTGTATTATGGTAAGTGCCAAGGTAAAAAGCTACCGAAGAAAGAAAAAAGAAAACCATAAAAAATAACAAATTAGAAACTATTCAGATCTCAATTTTTGCTCTTTTTAATCAAATTAATTCTCTTGGAAATTTAATACGATCTATTTTTAGGAAAAAACCTATACAACGAAATACTACAAAAAGAACGAAATATGGTTGTTGTTGTTACCAAGTTCAGAATGTTATTATTTGCTCTCTCTGGCTCTACCAAAATGTTGATATTCTATGTTTTCATAAAAGAGCGAAATTATGACATTATATATGTATATTTTTGGTAGGATAAATGTGTTAAATTATAAATGTATATGAAATATATTTTTCTCTGCTTTAGAACGGTATACAAATTTATTTATAACATAAAAATTTTCAAAATTGTAGGAGACCACCTCCATTTTTCTTTTCACCACCTCAACTTATTAATATGTGCCTGTTTATATATGGTTGTGTGTATGTACATGTATGCATGTATGTACTCGTGTATGTATATTCGTATAGGTATCAGCTATCTATACTTTACACAGTTTTTATTAACTAAAATGTTTCTACTTCGTTTTTGTCTATATGACGTGTAAATTTTAAATATTTGAAACTGATGTAAAAAAATTTTTTCTTAACCGTTGGAATTTTTTAAATTTATTGAAGATGTAAATTATTTCACAGCTATAAATTCGTAATTATTAAATCTATCTTTATGTTTTTTGTTTGTTTTTGTTTTGATTTGTTTAGAATAAATATTAATAATATATTAGAAAGTGAGGGGATTCAGTCGAATTGAAAAGCAAACCACAGCTCAGATGTTGATCCAAGCCAGAATTTATTAAAAAATTTGTTTACAATTTTTAATGCAAGAAATATATCAAGTCAATTCATCTGCATCTTTTACTATCTTAAGTCACATTTGTAATGCAGCTGTGATTAAAAACTATTAACAACTTAATATTCTAATAATAATTTAAAGAAAAATTGACCAAAAGCTCTTGTTTAAAAAAGTTCGTTAACTAAATAAGAATTAAAAAAACCAACTAAAATTAATATATTAGTTATAAATAGAAATCTAGTTTAAGATGTTGTTTTTTTAGCTCTATTAAAGAATGTAAACTTATGTTAACTTAATGTAATTTAAGTAAGATAAAAGTTAATTTGTTTTTGATACTACTTTTTTCAAATAGTGTTAGTTAAACAATATTGGGTCACCTTTAAGAGAATCTAAGTAAGTGGTTAATAATATATTTTTTAATTGCCACTATCAGTTAACATCATAAATTTTTCCAATAGAATAATTTCTATTCGGATTAGTGTATAGCAGTGTATAGCAGTGTATAGTCCTTTTCTCTATTATTTAAAACACTTAAATCATTGTCTAAGAAAAATTTGTAGTAAATAAAATAGTTAAAGTGTTAACACAAAGAAGAGAAGAAAATACCAACTGTCTGGTACCTATACCACTCTCTGATTCGGATGAATGATAATGTGAAAATATTTATAAAAACAGAGGTTTTAAGGTCTGGTTGTTTTGCTTACCCACCCGAAGTATGTTTTCAACGATATAAAAATGAATATTTTTTTCAGGATCTGTTAGATTAATGCTTTTTGTTTTCTTTTTCTAATGGGAAATTGAATAATACGATGAGTGTGACTTTTTTAACTTTATTGTATTACATTTTGATTCTTTAAGAAGGCAACCGGAAGACTGACTGTTTTACTGAGTGAATAAAATGTTAAAAAATCCATTTCTTGATGCAAAGAAACATGAATACTACTCCATTGCACAAACAAAATCAGAAATTCAAAAAAAAAAAAAAAAAAAACAAAAAGTAATTATAAAAAAATCTATATGGAAATTCCCATGCATTTTCGCAAAATAAATCATTGTCTAATTTTTTTACACTTTTCGTATTTACTTTATCAATAAAAATTTCAAAACTAGTACAGGGATGGGAATTTGTAATTCATAGATTTGCACAAAATAATTTTCACATAATATAAAAATTGTTGTAAATCTGTAAGAAGTAATAAAGTAACTGTAAGATAAACCCTGCGAGAGGTTTATTCCCATTTCTTAAGTAGACAAACGAGGATTATTTTAATGTAGGTGACTGTTTCTCTTAATTTTTTTTTTAATAAATTATTGTTTTTAAACAAACCTTTTAAGTTTTTCGTTTTTGTGTTCTTTGTATTAATAGCATATAAATTTATAAAATTCTTTATTTAAAAAAGAAATAACATATATATTTTAACTTAATTTTTTTTATTATATTTAAATATTGCTTAATTTTTATTTTAAATAAATGGTCACTCTATCAAAAAAAAAAAAAAAAAAAGAAAAAAAAAGAAATATATATTATGAAATATAAATCTAAAAAGTCTAACTAAGTTTCAGTCATTATGCTGTATAAAATTTGTCGTTGGCCCCAGTTGTGTTTACAGCATTAGTCTCAGATGTGACTTTAAGTAACATATGCAATGAAATTGTTTAATTATACAACATTCAAATAAGAAGTTTGTTGTTGATATTGTTTAACATAATTTAGCGTTAATCGCGCTTGTTTGCAATTAAAATTACCAGCAACAGCATACAAACGAAATGACAATATACGGATATCCTAGTACAGACACACATACATATATGTCCTGGCTTAAAAAATTTATAATTTTATTGCTATATCCAATTTGCTTAAAGAGCCCAGAAATGGTTAAAGCTTTTAAGCAATAAATCGTTAATCAATTTGTTTTTTTTTTTACTTCTATTCACATTTATTTTCCAAACATTTTTTATAGACAAATTAGAAAGAGTAGCTATTAAATGTTTATTTGTATTTAAATATTTTATAATTTATTAAAAAATATCTTTTTTCTCTTTCAAGGTTTTTTTAATCCCAAACCGTAACCATGTCCGACGATGAGGAGTACACGTAAGTCTTTTTTAACTAAAAAAACGAATTAAATTTAAAAACAAACACATACATATAAACTATAATAATATATTCAAACCAAACATTAACATACTACAAACAGTTATTACTATGTTTTGACCCAAAATTTATATTTAGTTTTGAATTTACAAACTTCAATTGTATAAACTCGTATGTTAAAATGTATTATATTTAATTTAATTTAAGATCTGTAAATATTTGTCAGTATAATTTTTTTTCAAGTTTTAAAATTATTTGTATGTTTTTACACAAAACTTTTAAAAGCCTTATTTACAGCATATTTTAATTTATGTTGTATATATTTATAAAAATTAAAAAAACAAAATAATTAAAAAAAGTTGCTTTAATTATTCTGGTTGGATCTTTTCATTTCATTGTATGACGTTAATTTAGTTTTAAAAAACTTTTATTTCTTCTTCTGAAGACTAATCATAAGTTATGTTAAATATAAAATATTCAAAATCTTTTGAATAATCTGCTAAATATTGTACAATATTTTAAATTAATTTTTTTGTTTTTCTATATATGTACGTTTTCCCTTACCCACTTAACAACCACAACACCTTTATACAATAAACCTGAAATATCATACCTGTATACACCACAACTATCAACAAAACAATTCACCTGTATCATTCACTGTATGATCTATCAATCAAATACTTAATGGTATTGTGACGATTTGTGACAATTGTGAAAATGTTTTAATGTGATTGTGTCATGTTGTGAAAATGTGTTCCCCCCTGCAATGAAAACATTTAATTACTTAAAACCAGTTCCGAAGAGGAGGAGGAGGTTGTCGAGGAGGTCAAAGAGTAAGTACATTAAATTTCTTTAATTTTTGTGAAAAAAACTATATAAATATTATCCTTAATGCTCTTTTTTTAACCAAAAAGCGTAACTGTTATCAACACGATTAGATTTCCATTAACAAAAAAATTCTTCTGAGAAATAAATTTGAGCATTATTCCGTTTTTTTTTGCAAAATCGTTAAAAATTCAAAATTAAATAAACTTAAATAGTTCCCTGTTTAACTATTCAAAATTTGGAAAATTGGTTTATAACTCTTAAAATGTGAAGATCTACAAATTGGTTAAACTCTCTGTACAAAATTATTTTCTTCTTAATGCTGGCTTGTCTAGAAATTATAATTTAATTATAATATATATAAACCTTAATTGTTAATTGTTCTTTACATTACATTTGATTGTTTTTCTTTTCCTTTTCACTTTTTTAATTTCAGGAAGTAAGTTATTAAAGTTCTGAAGAATATTGCGCAAGTTTGGTTAAAAATGAAAAAGAGAAAAATTATTATTAAGCAAAAAATCTTTCAATATCTAAGCAAAAACTTTTTTTAAATTAACACAGGCAATTTAGCTTTCTTTATTTTTTGTTGTTGTTGAGTCTTAAGATACTTTTAGTCCTACTAAATATTTCAAACAAATTCTAGGTTCTGTTGCGTGTGAAATATTTAAAGGTCTGCTAATTATGTGGGATTATTTTTTGGGAACAGAAGTGATTACACATAAAATGTTTAATTAGTTGAACAGTAAAAAATAGGCAAATGTTGAATGCGGGAAGTTTCTTATACAAAGTTTAATATGTCATGACATCTTGAGATTTGTCTGGCAGTACAAATTTTTTCACGATGTTGTAAATGTGGCAGCACTGTTTCCACTTTTAAGACATTAGTCTCATTTTTTTATTCAATTCATATTTTAAAAATATAACAAAGTATAAACAAAAAGTATCTTAAGACTTAATTTTAAAAGGGGAGTTTTTTTTCAAATAATTCACTAAGGTCACATGAGTTTTCATTTGTAAAATATTCATAGTCAGATTTTTGGATGCTTTGAAAATTTTTGCTTAGATTTAATGTTACATATGACTTTATTATATTTTTTAACAAATGTTTTTTTCTTTTTCTTTCTTTTTTATACCCAAATCAAAAACAACTTTTTGTTTAAACGTTTTGTGTGTTTTGTTTGAAACGAAAAAAAAACCGACCTAAATAAACCATTAAAAATATTTCAAATTGTTATTTTTATTTTTGTGATATCTTAATTTATTTATTTGAACTCTTCATTATTTTGGGTCCTTCATGGTGTTCAATTTACAAAAACTTATCAAAACGACTTTTTCTGTTTCACTTTAATTTTTTGCAAAACGTTACACAAACAAAAACACTTAAAAAAAACAAAATAAATTTATATTCAAAATTCACCACCATCATCATTTCAAATAATTGTTGTTACGTATCCGTGTAGAAAACCACCTCAAACACCAGCCGAGTAAGTGAACATTTTTTTTTGAAGAAACAATAATTTAAAACTAAAAAATTATTAATTTTTTTATTGCATTGTAATTATAATTAAAAAAATTAATTAAGAGAATTAGTAAATAACTTAGTATTTTACCTAAAAGCCACCAACCATGTCATCAATCATAATAAACAAAATAATTAAAACTTTTAAATTTCATTTAGAAAACAAAACAAAAAAGCTATAAATTCCAATTTAAAAACAGAGATCCGTTAAAAACTGTAAAGATCTCAAAAGAAAATAAAAATTTCATTTCTTGTTTTTTTTCTGTCAGTTGTTGTTTCTCACAAAACTATAACAAAAACAACATGTGAAATAATAATAAATTTTCCTCAGCAATTAACTTAAACTATACTAAACTCTACTAAAATGTATAAAATGTAAAAGTTTTAAAGTACACAATACATACGTGCACACATAACAGCCTTAAGCTTCGGAACCGCTTCGAAAGAAAATGAATAATGAGCCTTTTTTCCTCATCTTAAACGTGCACATGCAAACGCCCTTATAAAAACTCTTTTATTCGAAAAGAAATATACTTTAGTCTATTAAATACTTCTTTTAACTTTTTAAACATGTTTGTGTGTTGACTATTCTATTTCTTTTTTTTTTCGTTATTTCGTTTAAGTGTTTTAGTTTAAGAAACTGTTATTTGTGCTCTCTTTTAAGGGAAGAAGTGTGTTCGTGTGTGTGTGTGTGTGTATAGTTAAGGTGCCATGTTAACAAATTGAACCATTTTAAGATAATTTAAAGGCAACAATGTTAAACTTTCTACAGGCATTATTTATTGTTTACATTGTATATTATTAACTATAGGGTGACTTTTAAGCGCTTGATTGCAAATGAAAAAAATTTTGTATGTATATTTTCATTTAAATTTAATTTATTGATCTGGGGGGCAACTTACTACTCACAGATAAATTGCTCTCCATGCTCACCAATAAAAATGGTATATTTATTCTATACAGGTTCACAAAAAAGGCCAAAATCCCTAGAAATTCGACTTCTGCAGTTTGAGATATTAACCGATAATTACACCGCCTTTTAAAGGAATCGAAATAATTTAAATAGACGATTTTCCACGTGCAGCAAATTGGTAGCAAAATACTCTTTCCAATTGCCCGTTTAATCTCTGAGCTTAAATATTTATTTATCTTCGCTTAAGATAAGATTTGAAAACTTAAAAAAAATTGGAACTAAAGGTTTTGACTGTCTTTAGATAGAACAAAATATGCAATTTTTTTTAATGTATTGGCCACGTCTTTAGTGACTTTTTTCATGAGCAGCCAAATTGCAGTAATTATGTTAAAAAATAGGGTTTTAATTGTGCTGTTTAAAATAAGACATTTTATATAAATCTTCCACAAAACTCTAGTTCTGGAGCTGTATTTTATCGCTTTAACTGCAATATCTGTGCTGAAAATTTTTTACGCCTTCCTCTGCATGAGCCTTTGCATACTGGAATATAAGTAGATATCCAGCAGAGTAAAATTCTCGCATACGTTTTTTATTAATGATAAAAAAAGGAATTTAAAACCTAAAACTTAATAAATTACGCGATGTTCGGATCCTGGCTCTTTGTATGGCAAAATAGATATTCTTTTATTTTTATGTATGTGAAATTTCCCAACATGTTTAAATTATAGAGAAGTAGCAAAAGCTCTTATGAAGAATCAAGCAAAAAAAAAAAACATTTTGATTAGAAAAAAACTGAAACTAATAAGAGAAAATTGCTTGAGGTTAAAAAGATTTTTTTTGCAAAGAACGTTAAAGTTTTTACACTAAGTATGAAAAAAATTCATATGTATCATCATCACCACCATAATTTTAATTATAATCTAAAAATATTTTCTTTTTTTTTAAACTATTTTACTATTTTTACATTTTTTGATAAGCGGTCTTATTAAGTTAATGTTTTTGTAATTTTTGTTAAAGCTTTTTTTACTTAGTTAGCAAAATTTCATATAAAATTCATAAAAACACTAAATAAATAAATCACTACATTGACTGCATACAAAGTAAATAAACTGTAACCAGAAAACAAATAAAGGACACTAATATTGTACTACAATTTTATTTTTTCTTTCAATTAATTATTTTAATCAATGATATGGTTTGCTATTCTCTATTTATTTCTTTGGCATGTGAAGAGGTGAGGGTGATCCAGAGTTTATCAAACGTCAGGATCAAAAACGCTCTGACCTCGATGACCAGTTGAAAGAATACATCAGTGAATGGCGCAAACAGAGAGCAAAGGAAGAGGATGAGTTGAAGAAACTCAAAGAAAAGCAAGCTAAACGTAAGGTGACCCGTGCTGAAGAAGAACAAAAGATGGCTCAACGCAAAAAGGAGGAGGAAGAACGCCGCGTTCGAGAAGTTGAAGAAAAGAAGCAGCGCGAAATCGAAGAGAAGCGTCAACGTCTCGAAGAAGCCGAAAAGAAACGTCAAGCCATGTTGCAAGCCATGAAGGACAAGGACAAGAAAGGTCCAAATTTCACAATTGCCAAAAAGGATCAAGGCGTGGTAATTATTTCAAAATAATGTATTACAATTTACTTATGAATTTTCCTTTCTTCCTTTTTTCCTTTTTTATTATTCTCTCCTTAATTTAAATTTAACCACCAATGACTAACTTTCAAAATCCTTCATAATCTTCCATTAAAAATCCCATCTTTAATTACTATTCATTTGAAATTTAACAAATTTTAATTTGATACCTACAAACGTCACTAACACCTTTACCCTTTTTCGAACATAAAAACACATTATAAACACCTGATTTTTTATTTCTCTTCTCTTTTTAATTGTCGCATACATAATTATTGTCTCTTGTCTCAAATAAAAAAAAAAAAAAACTGTTCTTTTGTCTTTTTGTATCTGTGTATCTGTCTATATATGTGTGTGTATGTAATATGCTTAAACAATATATAGCTGGGACTCTCATCCGCCGCTATGGAACGTAACAAGACTAAGGAACAGCTCGAAGAAGAAAAGAAAATCTCTTTGTCGTTCCGTATTAAACCTCTTGCCATTGAAGGCTTGGGTGAATCTTCTTTGCGTGAAAAGGCTCAAGAATTGTGGGAACTTATCGTCAAATTGGAAACTGAAAAATATGACTTGGAAGAAAGGCAGAAACGTCAGGATTACGATGTAAGTATTTTATAAAGCCAAAATCAAAAAGTTTTTAATTAAATTCTATAAATGTACTTGCGTTTTCAGTTGAAAGAATTGAAGGAAAGACAAAAACAACAGCTTAGACACAAGGCTTTGAAAAAGGGTCTAGATCCCGAAGCCTTGACTGGCAAATACCCGCCCAAGATTCAAGTCGCCTCCAAATACGAAAGACGTGTAGATACCCGCTCCTATGATGACAAGAAGAAACTTTTCGAAGGTGTAAGTATTTGTTTAAATTTGCTAAATTTCAATATCTTAATTTTGAATATTAATGGGGATAATATGAACTTGTTGTGTTGTTTGCAAAAAAGCAATATATATTTTTATTCATTAAACTCTCTTCTTAAATAAATAAAATTCTTAAGGGTTACAATACGCTCTATAAGGAGACGGCAGAGAAAGTCTGGCAAGAAAGACAAGAGAGATTTATGCAACGATCAAAATGTAAGCTTTTCTTTTCATTCTCTCTCTTTCTCTCTCTGTATTACATTTTCTGTTTCTCTCTTTATGTCTTACTGTGTGACAGTTTAATGTTTTGTTATTATAAGCAAAACTTCGTTTGTTGATTTTTAATTAACGAAAAACGAAATGATCATATAACTTGTGAGGACTTACTGCAAACTTTATTATCAAGCATCTAAATATTAATAAAATACATATTTGTTGCCAAACTTTGAAATAACTCTATCCTTAACGAAACCCAAGGAAATTAATTTTACAAAAGCAGATTAATGTTTGACCCCAAACACCACACAGTTTTACACGCAAAAATTTTACATAATAAAACTGGAGCCGATTTAAACTGACCACTGTTGCTGTAGTCGTAATAAGTTTTTATCCAGTTTTATGCTAATTTCAATACATTTACAAAAAGCTAACAAACTACAAGATTCAATATTAATATTCGGGTAGATTTTTTTTAATCAATTTTACACTTTACATCTATAAAATACACTTATAAACGAATACACTATCATTCTTCTTTCTCTCTCTCTTTCTTTGGACATTTAAATGTTGGTCTAAATATTTTATGCTGGCGTTAAATTTGTTCGTTCGTTACATGTTAAATGTTACGTAAAAATTTTCTGTGTACATATTGTTGTCTGTCTCATACATGCTAACCCCCCATTAGGGCTGGGAGGAACTCGGCAAAGAGGTCAATGAAAAGATCTGGAACGAAAAGAAGGAACAATACTCCGGCCGCCAAAAATGTATGTATTACCTGACTAATCAAGCTCACAAATCATATGTTGTTTAACTAAAGAAATGTTAATCTTGATATTTTTTAAAATGTCTACTCGTTTTTGTTAGATTTTGATTTTTGTTAAAATGCATTAAAATAATTTTTGCTTATTTCTGTTTTTTGTGAAACGAGAGAAAATTTTTTTAAACTTTTTCTGTGTGTAAGATATAAATGCAAACTTTTTCAATAAATTTCTTGTCTTTTCACTTTAGCCAAATTGCCCAAGTGGTTCGGAGAAAGACCCGGCAAAAAGGCTGGTGAACCCGAAACACCTGAAGGCGAGGAAGATGCCAAGGCTGATGACGATGTCGTCGAGGATGAAGATGAAGTTGAAGAAGAGGTTGTTGAAGAAGAGGATGAAGAAGGCGAGGAAGAGGAAGAAGAGGAGGAGGAGGAAGAGGAGGAAGAAGAAGAGGAAGAAGAAGAGGAGGAGGAAGAGGAAGAATAAAATAATTTAACTACTTTAAATAAAATAAAAAACAACAAACAAAACAAAAAAATCAATCTAGTTATTATTAGCTTATTCTTACCACAACAACAAAACAAACAAAAAAAAAAACAAAAGGAAAAAAATATTATTTGCAAAAAATATTAAAAAAGAATATTTAACATTATTCTCCAAATAAAACATGAAAATGAAAATTGTATAAAGAACAAAAAATTAAATAGCAGCAACTTATTTTCATCATTAAATGTTTTTCGTAAATATATAAGGCTTTTTCTAATGCTCTCTCTCTTTCTCTCTTTTAAAATTCAAAAAGGAAAAATAAAAAAAAAACATCTGCCATCTTTACTTTTTACATATTAAACTCTCGTGTTATTTGTAAAGAATATATAAATGTAAATTATTTTTAATTTTTAATAAAATTTTTACTACATACACCTACAAATAAAAAAAGAGAACCAAAAAATCCAGAGATTTGATATGTTATTCCAAAAAATCAATGTTAAGGAAACTATTATCAATTACCCAGGTGATGTTATCCAAACATACCCGTACACAAACACTTATGTTTATACATGCATATACATTGATATTAAAACGATAGCTTCATTTTGTTTTTATTTATGTTAACATATACACAAACTTTCCTCCTCGATATTCCTGTTTCTTAATTAAGTTATAAAATTTCATTTTTCTCATTTAGTTAAATAAAGAATTTATTTTTAAATAAATATAAAATTACTTATAAAATTAAAATAAAAGTAAAGGAAAATTTTGTTTCGTTACACCAGCAAGTCTTTCCAATTCACCGGTGGAAAAAGGAAATATCTAAATTTGTTATTCCATTTTTAAATTCTACAATATCTATTTCCCACCCCATAAAGTATTTATATTCAGAATCCTTATGCAAGTCTGTTGCTCTGTCCGTCCGTATTAGTTTTGAAATCAACTTTGCTAAGGCACTAGATGAGCTAGAGAAAATTTAAATACGCCAATCGATCAGACATAGTTTCGAAAATTTTGCTTTTGAAAATTAGCAAGATCAGTCCATATCCTTGCAGCAAAATACCTGCCTACCTTTATCTTCATATAGTTTTGTGAAGTAACTCCAGTCATAATAAGAAATATATAGGACAATAGAGAATTAAAATATAAGAAAACATCAGCACAATAAAATAGTACTATTGTGCACCAAATTTTTTGAGCTATCAATATGGGTATCATAAAAAAGCTTTTGAAAAGATATTTCAGGAAAAACAAAAATGCGTAACCCGTTAGGAGCCGATGACGTTTGTATGTAAAATTATTTATATAGTACCTAATTTTTTGTTTTTTTTTGTTGTTTAGTTCTCTGTTACCAAAATTTGATTTAAGTTTTTTTTTACTAATCTGGATTTACATTTATCGTGAAGAAAATATAAGATTCGTGTAGCCGAATATAGCACTATTACTTGTTTTTAACAATCTTTAATTGTCATTTAAAATCATTTAAACTGACTCAATGAAAAAGTAATAAATTTCATAGAGCCAATAATTATTTTACTTGTTGCTATTGACAACAAAAAATAAGAAGAGGAAGTAAAGACACAAAAAAAAAACTTTCAAAAATTATTTTGGTAGGCGGTAGTCGATGTAAGATTAATCATTTTGTTGTTGAAATAAGTATTCAAGAACTGGTAGTCTGAATGTAAATTAATTATTAATTTGTGGAAAAAAGGCTTTTCTATTCACACTATTGGAGTAACGGTGAAAAGACCCTATTCGACTTAAAAAAAAACTGACAGATTCAGCGAGACTAAAAACGTTGCAAATGAACCAAAAGACAGATAGTCTCAAGCACATTGCAGTACTAAAAAATGGTATATTGTTTCGGAAAGAAAACACTTAAATATAATGGCAGCACAATTATCCTGAAATTAAAAAAAAAACTCTTGTCCAAATAATTACCGAAAGTGATGAGGCTGGATATAACTGTTTTGTGTCCCTTAAAAGTCAGGCCAAGTGACTTAAGTACGTCAAAGAACATAAAAATGAGACATGAGATTTCTTCAACAGATAGTTTTTAAGGATGAAAGTAAAATTTACCCAGTAATTACCAGAATAATGGCAGTCGGAGAAGGTACAGTGTGTGAAAATATTTGTCAAACTCGTAAACGCGGATGATAGTTTAAGGACGTATAACTACGATTGCGGTTCAAAAGTTTGGCCATATACATCAAACTACATTAGTTATTGGGAACCCTTTTCATTTATAATTTTGAATGCTTATATTTGTTATTATAACGGTCATAGTAATCGGCATCCTGTTCAATTTTAAAGCGTTTGTCTATAACAGTTCAAAAGACAGAACACCCTTTAATTTTTAGATCTGTTTTTGTTTTACTTTTTGCTACTGGGAGCTATAATAATACGCATTTTCTTAATTTTGAGGAAGTGCGCTTTACGGTTCATAATACACTTGAAAAACATGTATGTTGTATGGGGACTCCCTTTAATTTTTAAGATTATGAACTGTATTTAAAACGGGATCAATCTGTAAGCATAATAATGTTTAAATCATGTAATTTTTTGTCATGTTATTCAAGGAGTTTTACTGCCAGGCCCACGATGTCGCAATCGTTCGTTCGTTCGCACAAATACATTCAAAACAAAAACAAATTCTAAAAAATTGTTTTTGTTTAAAATGTAATTATGCGAACGAACGAACGATTGCGACATCGTGGGCCTGGCAGTAAATAAAAGTAAACTTGAAAACTTCAAGTTGTTTTGTTAAACTCACAATAAAATTTATAGTGAATCTCTGAATGATTTTTTCAAAAGCTACTAACACAATATGCGGGAACGAAAAAAATTGGTTGGCAAAAATTCAGTTCTCAAAAAAAATTTTTTTTTGACGGATGTAGCGAACTAGAAAGTGCTGTATTGCATCCAGCCAGTGTCTAATAAAGAAGAAATGCTTCCGGTGATGAGTGAATATTCCTAATATTCTTAATTAAAAAATTAGTTGGTTAAAGAGACGATGTTTACAAAGTACAAAACATAAGGTAGATAAATGAAAAGAATGCTGACGCCGGATGTAGCGATACAGGAAATGCTGCAATACATTCAGCCAGTGTCTAATTTTTCCTGTTTTATTTGGAAAACATCCGCCAACATTTGAACATAATATTAAATTAAATTATTTAAACTTTAAAAAATATCGTGCTAATTATCCTGATTAAATTATAAAAATCACCGATACCGATTACTGAGCGTGAAAGCACGTCTCAATAGCCATTTCGCTACCACTTACTTAGCTCTTCAAAAAACACTGATTTAATTTTTCTTCATTCACTTTATAGGGCTCATTTTTATCTATAGTTGCTTTGTTTGGGGTAGACTATCTAAATTACCGCAATTATCAATCGTTACGTATCGGTAACAAAAATCGTTACAATCACGAAAAGATCTATACAATTAAATGAATTAATAACAGTACTTTTCTAAGTTAATTTCAAAATTTTACGTACACGACGAGATTAATCATTAGCAAAAATAATTGGGAAATTATTAAATTGGTTCATCCAATTGCAGTAAATTTACAGCACTTGTGCAGAAGTGCAATGGAAAGTTACTTTTTTTAAACAAATCTGCTGTCAATGAATTTGTATATCAAACTACACGAAACTACACAACTTCTTTTTAATCAAGTGTAAATATTTTTAATGCTACACATCGGAGGCACCACAGTTCAAAGTACAGTGACCTCTGATCAAACGCAAGGTAACAAAATCTTACTGCGAGAATTAATGAGCTTAAACTGATCGTTAGATTTATCAGAAGAAAATATATTTTTAATGAAGTTATTTATTTATCCTATTAAGCAAATATTATTCTTCTTTAACAAGTATAATCTTTTTAATTACAAATATAGAATTAAATTCATTATTATTTAAAATAGTTCTAAATAAAATAAACTGAAGAAATAAACGATTTTAAGCATTTTAATTTTCTTTTCATATTGTAAAATATTTATACGAGTATTGGAAGGAAATGGAAGAAATCTAGCGACGTTAAGGTAAATTGCTTCAGCTTTTTTATTAATAATCCTGCCCTGTATCTTTGTTCAATAAAAATTACTATTTAATACCGCATTTAGACTAGGCAATTTTTCATGAAACTTGCATGAAATTTTTGTTTGTTGGTGAAGCAAGAGGAGTAAGCAATTTGGTATTACTGGGATTTTGAGGGGATTTTATTTTTGCTTATGTTTATTTTAAAATAACGCATATCACTGCAACGTAAAGAAGGAATTGAAAAAAATGCCTCAAAAAATTGCATAGTGTAAATCTGGACTAAGTTTAAGAAATGAATATTTATTTTAATTTTAAATACACATTTAAAGTAGCAATTTAACATATTTTTGTATATAAAAACTTAAAGCGCAAATAATAGCAAAAACAAGTAGGAGTACTACCTTCGGCTATGCCGAATCTTATATATCTTTCACCATGTATGTAAGTCCAATTTAATGAAGTAACTTCAATCAATAAAACAAAATTTGTCGTGACAGAGAACCATAAAATAAAATTTAAAAAAATTAAATACTATATACGAGGGCTGCTCTATATATTTCTGGCCTAATAGTGAAAATGCGAATACTTATAATCAAAAATGGTTTTATTGTTTTTCAAAGTATTCTCCAGCGTGATTTATTTACTTTTGCATGCGCTCAAACCAGTTGTCGAAGCACTTTTTCCACTCCGATTGAGACACCTCTAAAACCAGGTTTTTAAACACTTCAACAGCTTCTTCTGGCGACGAAAATCGTTGACCACGCATTTTTTTCTTGATGCGCGGACACAAGAAGAAGTCATTAGGTGCCAAGTCAGGGCTGTACGGCGGATGACCCATTAATTCGACGTTTTGGCCGGTCAAAAACGCTCTGGTTTGAGCCGATGTGTGAGAGCTCGCATTGTCATGGTGAACAATGATTCGTCTTCTCTTGTTGGTTTTTCGAATTCTCCGATGACTTTAGGCAAACAAATTGTAGTGTACCACCCAAAAGTGACCGTTCTACGTTGCTCAAGCGGAACAGTTGCTTCATAACCAGTTTTGCTGAAGAAACAGGCGACCATTTGTTTCGAAGTGCTTCTTTTACGAACAACTTTCGTTGAATTTTGCTCGTCTTTGAAGACCCCAACATGGCCGATTGTTGTTTCGTTTCGGGCTCATACGCATAGATCCATAGATCACCTGTGACGATCTTATAAACGTCTTTTGAAGCACCGCAATCGTATTTTTGCAACATTTCATTGCACCAATCGACACGAGCCTTTTTTTGAGCGACTTTCAAATTGTGCGGGATCCAACCTTTTTTACCAGGCCAGGTGTTCATGCAGTATCGAATGTATGCTGGTGGAAGAAATGCCCAAGGATGTCTCTATCTCTCGGTATGTCGCATGTTGATCTTGCATTATGAGTTCACGCACGGCATCAATGTTCTCTGGCACAACAGCCGTCTTTGAGCGAGCTTTGGCCACGATTAAATTCATTATACCAATTTTTCAAAGTGCTATAGGATGGTGCTTCCTCGCCATACAAAGATTTAAGTTCACCAATGCACTCTTGTCGCGATAATCCACGTCGAAAGTTGTGAAAAATGATGGCACGAAAATGTTCACGAGTTAATTCCATTTTTTTCTATATTAATTTTTTCAAGTCACTGTAAACAACACAAATAATGGTCGTACGTCAAAACGTTTTGAATACGATTATGCTTAAAAATGTCAAACTTTCCAATGGAAATGTCAGATTGCACTTGGAAGCACTCAGTGTTGCCAGGCCAGAAATATATATAGCAGCCCTCGCATAATTTTACATAAAAATGACATAGGCTCTTAATGTGCTCAGCATTTTTAAGAACTTTTAAATTATACCCATATTGATGTTTAAAAAATGTAATGTAAAAATGTTTTTTTCTGTGAAAAGTTCAGAGTCATATAACTCGGATAACATCAGCGAGTGTAAATTTTTTTATTTGAAGTTTTTTTCCTACACATTTTAATTCTCCATTGCCCCATACATCATTTTTTTTCATTGTTCCGAATGATATGGACTAATTAGAGGCAGGTGTGGTGTTTTCCAGGCTGACTCGAATAACACGAACCGATCTTTCTGATTTTCAATAGCCAAATTTCTAAAACTATGTCTGATCAATTGACGTATTTAATTTTTTTCTAGCTCATCTAGTGCCTTGGCAAAGTAGATTTCAACACTAACATCAACAAACATTAGGACTCAGAATATATACACTTTATGGGGTCGGATATGGATATTGTAGAAATTACAAACGGAATGATAAACTTACATATTATAATTTTTACCTTTGGTGAAGGGTATAATAAAAGCGAGTACTATTTCACCTCTTAGAGATTAGCACTACCGTGATTATAACATTTCAATTGTATTTTTTCTGGAGTAAGACAACTATCATTTATTAAGACCCGTATAATTCATGATTATATATACATTTGGATCATGTATGTTCATCAGGTATATCTTTAGGAGATTTTACTGCCATTAAAACTCGGTTGCATTTTTCACACTGTAAATGAATGATCAAAAATATCGCAAATCTTTACTTAATTAAATTAAAAAATGTGTATTCTTTAGCTAAAACAAAACATACAAATCTTAATTACTTACAATATTTAAATTGGTATTAAGTTAATTGGATTTATTCCGCCAGTAAATAAAATACTGTTGTCATACCCTTCGGTGAAGACCGTCGTCACTGGCTGTTTATTTAGTACGATTGGCGAGCGCTTTCGATGTAAAGACATCATTTTCAAGCCGCGTTTTGATTAGTACTGGTTAGATAGTGTAACGTGTTTGTTGCATAGATAGTGGTGGGTACAGGTAGTTTTGTCCGTTAGGATGGTGTCTATTTAAAATGGTATTATGCAGGTAGATTGCCTGATATCTGTCATCTTTGTTGAAGGTATATAATTTTAATATTTCTGTCTTTTATTATTAGGTAGGTAAGTGTGACCATCTGTGGGTGTTTTGCGTTTGTAAGTTTGTTTTAATAGTTTAAGTGGTGTAAAAATTGTGTCTGAGGTTGTATTTACCTGTTCGTTAATAATATCTCTGTTAAACGTTCGTGTTTTGTATATTTCCATGTTTTCAAGAATGTCCAGTCTTCGTCCTTTTTTACTAGGATGTATTAACGTCATACATTCATCTATTTCCCTTGGCTCGTGCTCATGTGTGTTAAGGTGTATTGCGAAGTTAGAGTCTTCTCTTTTCCGTTTATATGATCGTATGTGTTCTGTGAACCTTGTTTTTAATGTTCGTCCAGTTTGTCCTATGTATGTATGGTTGCAGGTGCAAGTAAGTCTGTTTTCTCCGCTGGTGTTAAATTTATCGGTTATTTCTGTTGATGTCTTGAGATTGTTGCGTAGAGTGTTGTTCGTCTTTAGTGCGGTCTGTAAACCTTCTTTTTGAAAAAGGTTAGTTAATCTATATATTTCTGGTCCTGTGTAAGTAAAAAATTCACAAGGACATTCTTGAAAACATGGAAATATACAAAACACGAACGTTTAACAGAGATATTATTAACGAACAGGTAAATACAACCTCAGACACAATTTTTACACCACTTAAACTATTAAAACAAACTTACAAACGCAAAACACCCACAGATGGTCACACTTACCTACCTAATAATAAAAGACAGAAATATTAAAATTATATACCTTCAACAAAGATGACAGATATCAGGCAATCTACCTGCATAATACCATTTTAAATAGACACCATCCTAACGGACAAAACTACCTGTACCCACCACTATCTATGCAACAAACACGTTACACTATCTAACCAGTACTAATCAAAACGCGGCTTGAAAATGATGTCTTTACATCGAAAGCGCTCGCCAATCGTACTAAATAAATAGCCAGTGACGACGGTCTTTACCGAAAGGTATGACAACAATATTTAAATTATTTGAATTAGTTTAAATTTTAGAAAACCAAAATACAAGCATGCATTAATATTGTATTTTTTTCAACTTCAATAGCTCTCTTTTCTATTCGTTCTCCAATTACACAGTCACAACAGTATTTTCTAAAAAGACTTATATCGCTGGAATGCATACATATGTATGCAAGCACACATACTCCTTTAGTCATTTTGTCATAACCCTGCAAGCATTTTCTATCGAATAGTCACTATTTCGTTAGTTCATGGCGTTGAAATGTGTCGCAAATAATATCGAGTTCTGATCTTTATAGTATCCCCAGTCGGGAAGAAACGTACCACTACCGTTATACAAATATTGGAATACTATTTAGTATCTCTTAAAAGGATTAGAATTGAGTATTCTGGTAGTGTCGAGTATGTGCCTGTTGGAAGTGCAAAAAAGGTGTCTTTAACAGTATCGAATATATAACTTCTAAAAGTAACGGAGTTCTGCTTTATCGAAACAGAAAATGTAAATTTTAACATAATAGAAAGGTTTAAAGATAGAAAGCTAAAATTTAAACTTTAAGAATTTGTAAAACTAGATTGCGCAATACGACATAAAGATTAAGAAAATTCTAATCTTAAAAACATTTTGTGTTTAAAATTATGAATATACTAATTTCTTTTAATTTTTTTTGTTAATATATTTTTTGGATTTTTCTTAACATTTTTCACACGCATTTAACATAACCGAACACTGCACAAGTAAAACTAAATGACATTAGTGTTTTTGTTTATCTGTTACATTAATTAATTCACTCTTAGTAAAGACGAAGTTTTGACCTATAAGAGATCAATATGCGATGCCCATGCAATTTGTTTTGGTAAATTTTGGAGCAATCAACTTATTATCGTCTAGTGGTTGAGAAAAAGTTACTCTTAATATAACAGATTTCAGGGAAAGTATTTTTGTATTAATATAACGGGTCTTTTTGAGTAATTAACTTCTGATAGAGACAAAATAGTGATTTTTAGAAGATTTTAATTGAACAATAGAAATGGGAAAGAATAAATAAGCCTTAATGTTTCTTAGAAGATTCAGTTGAAGTTCATGTATTGTTGCTGTAGAAATTAAAAACTTATTATATAAAATTGCTTCTACATATATGTGTGTGTGTTTTTGTGTTTTAAATGTTACAGTCTTGTATATTTTACAAGAAACGTTTACAGTTAAAAGCATTACATTTCTTCAAAAATTTAATTAAATATTTAAGATTGTGTATGCATATGCATGTGTGTCTTTATTATTATTTGTCAAGTGTTGCAGTAGTCAAACCTCAACTAAAATTATATATTTGTTGTTGTTAAGTTTACTTGTTTACATGCATGACATAAAGTAGACTTTTGGCTTAAGTGGTGAGAACATGTCAAGAAAATTGTTATACGTGCTATACTGCATAAAGTTGTACGAGGGAAAACAGCAATAAATAGGTAAAAAATTAGAAATTTTAGCTTATCAACTTTTCATCACCATTCATACACGGTTGAACGGAGTCTATACACTCTCGAAATTCATTTTATTCATGCTGTTAATGATTTTTAGGAACTTGTGGTAGATAGTGAATAAATATGTATAATTGGTTTTCAATTTCTTATTATTATGAGTTTCTACATTAGCCCTCGTTAGCCTTCTGGGATATAAATTTCTATGTTTATTGTAGAAAGACAAAAGGCAGCAACAAGCGGCAACTTTAACATACACATATATTATGTACAGAAGCAGTACGCCATGATTTTAATTTTAGATTCTGTGACATAGAGAAAAGCAATGACAGCTACAGCAGCAGCAGCAGTGAAGGACCATGATTATGGCTACATGCAAATGCATACACACTACATCACTGCAAATCATAAGCAAAATTAGAAAAAGCGAACTATTATTAATATAAGTATTGACACCAAAATTCAAGAAAATCCTTCTGCGTAATAATTAAAATTTCGCAAGCTAAGACCTCAAATACTAGCAAAACTTACATATCATACATATCAGTTTCAATACAATAGAGAGCCACTTGTTTGTCGGAAGTATAATGAACTGTTGAATGAGTGAATTAATTTTTTTAAATAAATAATAAAACGCAGCGCAGAATTATTTGTGTTAAAAAAGAAAAGACAGTCAGTTGAATAAGATGAAAGGTTTAAAAACCAAAATTATTTAATGTTCAGATTGTTGGCAATTAACATTTTGGTGAACATAAAAAATTTTATTTTTATTTTAAAATGTAGCAAATACCGAATGGTTACAAAGAGAGACCATTAAAAACAGGATTTCTTAGGTGATAATATTTCTTGTTATATCTTAAATGAATACATCACTTATATAGAGTTTTAATGAGTGATAGTACTGGCGAATTCCTTAACAGTGAAAAAGTTTTTTTCTTATGTAAACAATTAATTTATTTGCAAAAAAAAAAAATCAAAAATAAAATAAAAGATTATACGTGACGCAAAGAACATTTACAATGGATCCTATTGTTTTTTTTAAGGAAATTAAAAGTGATATAATTTTATTTTTATCACTTATAGCACAAATTATCATTAATATAGTATAGTGCTTATCAGTTGTCTATTACTCACAATACAAATTAAGAGAATTTTTGTTTGGCTTAAGTCATGAAAATACGTAAAAAAATTGTTATACGTGGCGTATATAATGAACGAGGCAAAACTATAAATAATCGAGAAAAATAATCTCCAACTATATATAAAATTCTTTGGAATGCTTTTTATTCATGTAAACGAACTTATTTGGAATGGTGTTTTGTTGTATTGGGCCTAAATATTTATCAAGCTTTTAATATCTGTTTGACAAAAATCTGTGATAAAATGAATAAATAGAATTCAAATGATAGTGCCAAATTATTTATGTCATATTTTTCCAGGGTATTAGATGTTTTTTCATTAACCCTCGTTAGCCTGACATATAAACTTATCTGGGTGCCGTAGCAATGACAAAAAAAAAAACTAATAGTGACAGGGGCTACAACGTTAACAGCAGGAATAGTTACACATACACCAAAAACTTTTTGCAGTTTGTAGCTGCTGCTGCTCAAAAACAATATAACCTGTTTGTTTTCGTTTAACAATCCTTACAAAATGTTTATGTTTGTGCATAAGCTCACGTGTGTGCTTGGCTTAGAAAATACATATTTGCATTTGTGTGGGTTTAATGTGGATGTGTTTGCACATACATACTTGCGAGTGTAAAAGTGGTAATTTATGTACGGAAACCACACATCAAGATTTTAATTTGAGATTCTGTGACACATACAAAGTTATAATTTTAACAATGACAGTAAAAGCAGCAGCAGTGTAGGTAACAAAGCAAACAGCAGAATTGAAATAATATTGCAAACAGAAAACAGATGCGTAAAAAATCGTTTGAAATTATTAAAATTTAACCACTAACATCATTATTTACTTATTATTCTTGATAATATATAATCTTGACATAATTTCTATATTAAAAACAAAAGAATTATATTTCTTATTAATAGTCGGTCGCAACAACCTTTAAGCAAGTAAGCTTAACCGATTTGTGTCATTACTATATTCATTTCTGTTAATTGGGAAATGCAACAAAATAAATTCAGTACGTTAACACAACTGTTGGTTATAAGAACCAAAAATCGATTATGCTGCTTTTGAAAACGAAAACTTTTTTGACATTTTAAAAAAGAAAGAAAAAAGAAACAAATAAAAACACAAAACGAAATTTTATTAAAAAAAAAAAACAAACTACAAGGAAAGTGGGGAAAAATTAACCAATTTTGTTGATAGGTAGGTTAAACAAGAGTAAAAAAGGCATCTTAAAATATAATTTAGAACGTTTTTTTAGATCACATTAGCAAACGTATAGTACCTCCATAAAGAAGAAACATAGAAGAAATTTTAAAACACAAGAAATCAGGAAGAAAAAGGAAGAAGTAGAGCTGAGGTCTTCTTCACATGAATTTTATAATATTCTTATTTGCAGAATTTTTTTTAATGAAGTTTTATATGAAGATATCAAGTTTTTATTTAATTCACAATAATATTTTCTATTCATTGTCCCCTTTCTCGAATCATTTTTTTAATTAGTTACGAATATTATATACAATCAGTCATTTCAACCGAATTTCTAAACAATTTCACAAATCTCTTTTCTCTGTGTGGCAAAAGGCCACCTTTTGTTATATATAATTTATTTTAAAGACTTTACTTAAATTTTAAACTGTTTTAGTTTCTTTGCTTCTTTTCTTTTTTTATGCAAACACCTTTACGCAGTGAATACTGCACAGTAAGGCAGATGTAAAATATTTGAAAATAACTCCGCCATTTGTTAAGAGCTAGGCCGATTGACCCAAAATTTGACATGAGTATAGCAGAAGAGCACCTGAGCTCAAGTTTTAAAGCTAGGTATCATCAACTATCCCTGGAAAGTTGACAACAATTAAAAATGTTATATATTCCTGAAGAAAATTTTTTCCATAAAATACATATAAAATTGCAATAGTTTTGGATTTTTTAAGCTGAAAAACGCATAATTTTTAAGCCACAAAACATTTTTCTAAAATATTATGAATTTTGCTCGCTGACTTTGTCTGTAGTCTCAAGAAAAAACTTGCTTACAATTTGATCAGTTCAAAGATTAGTTCAGATAAAAACCATTTTGTAGGTAGTGATAAGGTCTTAAAAACGATGTAAAATCTGACAATATTTGAGAAATGCCATTAGAAGGATTTGCAGGTGAGTGTCATTTATGAAACCAGCAACTAAATTGCATAAGCATTTTGATGAACATGTATAAAGTTATGTAAATTTTTTTTTTATTTATCTTTTTTATTCATTCCCCTTGTGAACTTCTAATTGTTTAAATCAAATAAAATTTCTTCGGACTAAATATTTTTTAATAAGCTAAACTTAAAAGCAAAATAAAATTTATCACATTGTTATGGAATTTTAGCATAATATTTTCTTACTAATATTATTAAGCTCCAATATGATTTAATAAATATATAATTTAAAATATCAAAAAAAAAAAAAAAAACTGCATATATAATTTGCCATATTCTCATTCTTTTGAATCTATTAGAAAAATTATAAAATTAAAAATAAATCATTACCAATCATGTTATTTTTGTTTAAACTTTGATTTTGCTCTTTACTTTATTGTTTGGACAAAAATCCTTAGTTTATTTAAAATATTTGTGAAAAGTTTTCTGAAGAGATAAATAAGCAGTAGCGAAATGGCCATCCAGGCGTGCTTTCCCTCTCAATAATCAATATCGGTAATTAATTATTTTAATATGGATAGCACGATATGTGTTTCAATTAATTAATTTATTATAAATTATAATTTTAATAAAATTCTTGAGTATAATTTGTGACATCTGTGTACCCATAAAATAATATAAATCTCTAAAAAAAACCACTCAGTATTGTTATTACCATTACTCCTGGCATTCCTATTATCATCATCTTTATTATCACCGTCATCACTATCGTTTCCATCATATTTAATTTATTTTTTTTTTGTCTGATGCTGTTTTTATTATTTTTTAAATTCCTATTACAGCATTATAACTGTGAAAAAAAGAGAAGAAAGTCGAACATTTCCATTTTAACATTGGCAATTTACATTGAAAGTGAAAGTGATACATTAGACTATAAGTTATCATTACAACAAAATCCAATGAGAGCACAAAAACAAGACCTGATATTTTCAAGAAACAATATTTATGTTATGTTATATATCACTGCATAGTCAATTAGAGATTTAAATTTGTTGCTGAAATGGTGAATTTCATCAGTCTCATATTAACGCCAAAGAAATTATGTTTTTTTAATTATAAAAACTTTGCAAAACAAGAAAACGAATAAAACATAATAAGTTAAGCCAAAAGATAGTTCGCTGCTTTTAAATCACAAAAAGGAATAATTCAACTGAAAACTGATTTATGTATCATTAAAAGTAAAGAGTGCTCTTACAACCAACTATTATTTAGAGTACCATTAGGTACTTCTTTTTGTTCGACTTAAATAAAATTCAACATAAATTTTCAATCAAATGTTTGCGAAAAGCTTAAAAAAATTTGATTATTAATTTTTAACATCTTTAGAAAGTTTTGCTGTGTCGGCAGTCACGTCTTTATTTGCAAGGACAGAATATTTACTTGTGCCTTTTCTTTTTTATCAGAAGATAATTTCTTCATGGGTTTTTGCTGCAAATATCTTAGAAGTTGAAGAAAATAAAATTAATAGAATGAGGGGAGATATTGCTGATAAAAAAGTTAACTCTTTAAGTAAAAATTTGTTTGGTAGTAATGGCACGACCCAAGACTGTAACGTGATTTAATGAAAGAAAATAAAGAAGAGCAAGTCAAGGCAGGAAAGCAGAATACGAAACGTATTTTTTAAAACTTTTTTTTTGAGTTCATTGTATAGTAACAAACTAAAACGTGATAATTATAGTTATATCAAGAGAATTTATTTCAATAAAAGTGATAGTTTTATTAAATCATAAAAATTTAAGTACAGAAACAAGTAAGAGTATTAAATTCGGCTATACTGAATCTTTTATACCCTTCACCATACATGTTAATTTAGTTAAGTGAAGTAACTCCATTAAAACACCAAATATTGTGGTGACAGAAAATAAAAAAAAGTATTTAAAGTTTATTTTTGGCACTAGAATTTTCTGGATCGCTACCTCCTTCATCAGTATTCTTCGCATCTATTTACCATAAATTAATTTTTAATTCATATATATTAACAGTTCAACTCCTAATTTCATAAAAAATAAATTAAAATTAAAATGTCATCAGCTTCTAATGGGTCAAGCTTTTTTTAAAAATAAAAGATGTCTTCAGAAGGATTTAGATGATAAACTAAGATATATACCCTTTTTTATATGTGGTAAAAGGTATAAAAGGAGTGTAAATAATTGTGTTTCCAATCAAAAGAAATCTTACATTAAGAAAGAGAAAACACGTAACCGTAGATTAAATTTTTTAATTGTAATTCTAGTCTAGTATATGCAAATGCTAGTTTAGTTTAGTCTTAAGTAAGAATAACTTATGATAAATAAAATTTTATATTTTTAAACCAAACTTAAACTAAAGTTTTTTTAAAAACTTTTAATAAGACGCGCAGCTAAAAGATGGATCTACTCGTACTAATAACTTCATTAAAGTTTTTCAACATTGTGTTCGTAAGGTGAAAAAAACCAGCAATAAAACGAAAAATACTAGAAAAAAGACAATAATAAATTTGCTGCAAATATAAAGTTTTTAGGGTAATTTAACACTTGAATAATAAATGTTGGAGTAGGAGAAAGAAATACAGTTCAGAAAAAACTTAAAAAATGCACTTACATTTTGCATTCGTGAGTGTTCTTCTTTTTATTTACACACATACATACATTAATGTATTTATTTTATTTGGAAATGGTATTCATTTCTTGTTAAACTAAATCTTCTTTTCAGTGTCAAGTTATGAGCAAAGATAAGTCACGTAAAATATACTTTTTCCATCATTTCACCTGTTTAATCTTGGCAATGCTTGAAGTCAACATTAAAATTCATGACAATTGTTGATATTCTTGAAAGTATCAGTAAACGTGCCTTGTACTATTAAACTGCAACCAGCGTAAGATACAAAGTTTACTCTTACAATCTTCCTTTTTATATTTTAACATTAATATTCTTTTAGTGAAAATACAAAGAGTTAAGTGGTTGATTTGAACAACAGTCGGATAAAAAGACTGATAAGTAAAATTAAATATACAACTTTATGTATATGCGAGTATATTTAGTAAATAACCACAAGCTTTATGAGTTTAATTAATTTTTTTTATTTAGAATGATTACGCCTAAGGTTTAAAAGGTTTTGTTTAAAATTTAAGTTTAGTGTAATAATTTTAAGTGTTCAGGATTTTAACAATAATTAAAAAATAAAATAAAATAGTTGAGTTTTAATTGAGTTAATCTCAATTAAATAGGATACAAGGGGGGATTTTTATCAAAATTATGGAAATAATTCTGTCATTTCTAAATTGCCTTACAATAGCTATCCCTAGATTAAGAATTTAAAATTTACGTAATCTGAGGAAAATTACTATTTAATACCGACCTTATTAGTCCCTTCACCACAAAAAGTGGAAAAAGGGTATATCTAGGTTTCCGACCCCATATATGGTATATATATTCTGAGTCCTTTTGCATAGCGAAGTTTGTGAAGCGATGCTTGTCTGTTCGTCTTTGTACGTCTTGAAATCAACATTGCTAAGGCACTAGATGAGCTAGAGAAGATTTAAATACGCCAATCGATAAGACATAGTGTCGAAAAGTGCTATTGAAAATCAGCAAGATATGTCCATGTCCCTCAAAGCAGTGGGCATAGCAATACGCCTGCCATTAATTTTTTAATATAATTTGGATAAATAAAGTAACTCCAATCAACAAAAAAACAAAACAAAAAAAAAAAAAGCAAATAAATGGACGGTAGAGAATTACAAAATAAGAAAAAACATTAAGTCGCAAAATTGGCGCACGCCCATATTTTCCAAGCTGTGGGTTGCTGAACTTTTCATAAAAAAGTACGGTTGTACTTCATATTTCTTAAGATATCAAAATAGGTATCATTTTAAATCTTTTGAGAAAAAATGCTAAATGCTTAACCTGTTAAGAGCCGATAAGTGTTCATATAAAATATAATTGTAGTACTTAATTTTTTTATTTATTAGTTCTTTGTTTTTTGATTGGAAATACTTTACTAAACTAGATTTACATGTGTGGTGAAGGGTGTATAAGATTGTTCATAGCCGAATTTAATACTCTTACTCGTTTATATTTATTTATACGAATCACTGCAATAAATCATACGAATATAGTTTGTATGATAAAGACAACAGCTTTAATATTTTTGGCGGATGTGGAAATGTTAAAGTATGTAAAATAAGTTGTAAGCTTAAATTACAAATTATTACAGTTTTGTTTTTAGTTCCATACAAAACACGTATAACTTGGCAGTCTTGAAGGACTAGGTAATCCTTACCGAAGAACTTTCAATTATCCAACTTTGTTAAAATATGTTATGTAAAGTTTGACAACCTAAAATTTAGAGCTTATTGCATAGCTGCAATTAAGTTGTTAATTTATTTTGTTACGGTGTTATCTCTTCAGTAAATGAGGTTTATCATTTTATTTTTTATTTTAACTAAGTATTATGAGAAACACTGAAAAAAGAGTAACTGATAAATTTTGGGTTATTGGTGATTTGTTTTAAGAAAATAAGGTTCATAGGAGCTCTCATTCCTTGTTAGTTCTTAGGAATAGGATATGCAATTCGTAGGTGTGGAGGACAGAGTAAGAAAAAAAAAGGAGGCTTAGAAACTCTATGGAGCATCTTTGTATTTATATTATTGTATTAAAATATATTTAACATATTAAAATATTGCGTAAAATATTATAGATTTATTAAACTCCAGTAATATTTAAATTTTTTGCAGAAAAAAGACCTTTTTCTAGAGTAAAAAAGACATTCTTTACAGTCTTTTTAATGGTAAAAATTATTTTGCTTGCAATAAAAAACTTTACTCGTAAAAAACACTACCTAAATAGTTTTAAAAATATTAACAAGAGTTTTTGTTTCAATAATAAAACGAAAAGAAGAGAGTTTACCACTATGTGTAATTTCGTATCTATGTTTTCTTCATGAATTTGTAAAGTAAAGTTATAAAACTTTAGCCATCAAATGTTATAATCACATTTTAAATAGTATACGAGCTCTTATGGACTGATAGGACTTTTGGTGGTTCTTAAAACTATTTAGAATACAAAAACAAAAACATAAAAGAAATAATGGATTTATTTTCTTTCAAAATTTCGTACCCATGTAGCGACTGCTGTATAAAAATGAGGAAACCAAATGGAAGTATTTGGTAAGTTACCAGATTGCTGGCTGCGCCGGTATGCTAGCGTTAAGAACCAGCTAGGATTCGCTGTCTCGGAAAAAAATCATCCAGCTGAATAAAAAAAAAAATGTTAAAATAAACTAATGAGGCCCGAATTAAGTCCAGCCAGTCCACTGCAAACATACAAAACTCCTCTGGCTGAAGTTCTACCAGGAAGCCCTCCCACTTGAGGCCGTGAAACCTCACCCTGGCATGGATGCGCCAAAATTACAGTTTTTCCCTTTTTTAATCTGTCTACCCCTAATTACCACTTTAGTTATAAATGTAAGCCTTTGTTTTCAATAAAAAATTGAAAATTTCATTTTAAATATAAGTACACAAACATTTTTGTTTTATTAAATTGAAAAAAAGTAAGAGCTGTCGAAAATGAACTGCATGAGAAAAATAATGATACAAATTTAATACAAATATTACATTTATAATTAAAAAAGAAAAATGCAAAATTTTAAGAAATAGAAATTTTAATTTAAAACAATTACGGCCATATTTATAACAAATAAAATAATTTTAAAATATGTTTTATGACAAATTTTCCATACAAATATATTTTAATTTTTTTTTAATTCTGCAGTTAATGTATAAAATACAAAAATTAATTTCAGAATCGAAAAATAAGATATTTAAAACACTAACTTAATTTTTTTTGTCGTCTTTAAGGTTTCTTTCTGACTTTGAAACGGTTGAATTTTGCTAACAATATGGTGCAGAAACAGCCGTCAGCACATGGCGTGTCCTTCGTCTTACGTTTGAGTACGAAAATTAATAAATACTTAATATATTTTACCTTGCCTTTGTTTTGTGTTTTTTCTTTTACTTCTAGAATGAGGAAAACACTAGGGATAAGATTTCGTCGACGCGAGACAAACTAGAGGTTCAACCCTAATCGCGTACTCTTGAAACAAACCTACCAAGAGGAATGGTGTTTGTTCGGTAAGTTTTAATAAATATTGCTAAAGCTAAATATATAATTTTTTTTATTTGCAGGTCAAATGGCTGTTACCTGACACCCCAGGAGGGGTAGTGCTTTCCGTTGCGGTAGACGTGTCCCTCAGTGGAAGCGACAGCCGAGCAAATTTTAATAATTGTTTAGAAAAGCTAATTTCTTATCTATTTTATTATCTTGCTTTAACCATAATTTTAGATAATTTGCTTTAAGTATTTAGTTTTTTATTTATTTATATTTTTATAATTATCTACTTTTTACATTACACGGCTTCAGAATTTCTTTTGTAGTATTTCTTATATTTTTTGTCGAATTAGCCAGATTTTTTGTATTGTTTAATTATTTTAAATTAATCAAAATAAATGTTTAAATAGAAACATTTGGGGACGTATTTTTCTTTGAATGTGGGTAGGTGTCACTTTTTGTACATTCAAAATTTATTTAAATTTTTAATCCCTTCCAGCACACCTTTTCGCTCTATCACTTATTAATTGAAAAAAAGGACTGAATAATGGTTCATTTCATAGACTAAACCTCGCAGATGTCTAAGCTCCGTTTCAATTAATTTTTTTTGCTTTTTAGCTATTCAAAGCCTTTTTTCCTAATTTTATCCTTTTGTCTTTTTCCCTACCTTCCTCTCCTTTTGAAATTCATTCCCTATTAATTCCAGAATATTTTAACGGCTTTATCATATCACCCTGCCTTACCTTTCCTGCTCTGCATTAACCTTTCACTGGCTGCATTCGATACCCTCTTGAAAAGTATGATCGAATATTCTGACTCGATGAAAAAATAATAATCTTCGTTAGTAAATAGTTTTCATAGGTAATAAAGAATTCTTATTCTGAATATGTTTTTAATAGTTTCAAGTTCAGAAGATAATTCACCATGTTTTAGCAATAGATATCTTCTAGTTTTTTTTTTGCTTATACTGGATATTTGGCAACTCCAAATATTATGACACACGTTTTGTTGAAACATAAGAGGGCAATAGAAACAAATCTTCTAATCCTAAGTACAAATTTGCTTCATCTAAAATTATTTCCGAGGGCAAAAATGAAGTTAATTGGTCATTAACCCCATTCAGAATGATCATTTAAAACATATCGAGAAATTTGTTTAAGTTATCAAATAAGTCCATTGTATGTTTTAAAGAAATGTGCTTTCTGTAAAACTACTTTAATGTCTATAATATCTGGCATTGAAAAAATTATAATTTATCAAATAATTTGAAACTAAAGAAATAATTTTATTGATTTCTAGGCAAGTAATTATTATTATTTATAAAAAACCTTCTACAGAAGCACTGCTTTCCTTTTAACAGAAACAATCTCATACAAACTTAAAGTTTATAAGCTTTTTTTTAAGTTACGAGAAAGCACTTTCCTAGAAAGCAGACTTAAAATTTGGAAAATGATAAAAGGACACAGTAACTTTTTTAATTTCTTTATAAAAATAAAGTTAAATAAAAAATTATAATAATAACACAATAAGAACAAATAAAACCATATTTTTTTGCATAGAGAATTAAATAAAAACTTGTGATTTTATATACAGCAACAAGTGCTTTTAATACTCTTAGAACTGATGGAATAAAAAATTTTTATTTTTTATGATTTATAGGAAAAAAATTTTTAATGCCACTAAAGGCCAAAGTTATTAAAACAACATAATGATAAAAGAAAAGTACCCCGAACGTATAAGGAATGTTATCGACAACTATGATTAATCATACGCCCCATGTGATGAGTTGTATATATTAAATAAAATAAAAAGTATATTTATATATGACAAATATTAATCCACACAGGTAGTGCGTAAGGTTGCAATGTGTTTTAATGTTATTTCTAATTTAACCATTAAAAGAGTTGCAAATTTTCTTTTATTATTATTTCACTTTTCAATAAGTCGTACATTATCCAATAGCTAACGCAAATTTTTGAAATTTTAAACTATATTTTTATTGCTTTTCTATTTCTATGGTGAAATGTGGATTTTTTTTAATGATTTTACTTTTATAACAAACACATTTTAAAAATAGTATTCATTGAAGTTTTAAAATTACTTTGAAAGCTTAAGACTTTTGAAAATTTTACAGATGTAAAAGATTAGAAAATCTTCTTGAATTATTTTATATGCAAGCATGACATGTGTGGGTTGTTCCTATAATATTTAATTAAAAAACCTGAAAAACAAAAGCAAATAGTGTATTCTAAAACGGATGCAGACAATAAATACTGGTATGTGTAAAAAAAAGTAACAAAACTCGCTTGATATTTTTTTTACCTGAAGCCTTTTGACATAGTTATGTGCTTTTTTATGCTACAAGCGCGTGATTCGTCTAGAAAATTTAAACTAAAAAAACAACGTCATATGGACGATACTCTGCATGTCTTTTTAGTTTAAGGCTGTATGATACTGCAACAGCGTCTACATAGATCTGAAGAAAAAAGTATGAAAAATTCAAAATAAAATTGTTAAGAACTATTTTTAGCAAAAACTCAAACAAATATATGTGACGATTTAAAAAAGAACGCAGCGGAAGAAACTTTACAAGGTGAATAGAGGCAAAAAAACGCCGAAGAAGGACGTAGCGGTCCAGAAAATGCAATATTACATTGTGCTGGTATTTAATTGTTTTTGATTTCTTTAGAAAAAATTCGCATAATTATGTAGATAATTTTTCTTTCTGCAGAAATTTTAGAAATAGTAAAATGAAATTAAATTAATTAATTGATTTGTTAAAACAAAAACAGTCAATCCTTAATTCTAAAAATTAAAATGGTTGTTTTCTTTAAGATTTAGTTACATTTTTATTTTTTCTTTGAATTATTCAAAACTATGGAAAGATATAAGGTCAGAGCAAGTAAAATTAAGAAATTTGTTGCCCAATTTCGAGTTCCTATTTCTCTTTATCAAAAAAAAAAAAAATTTTCAAAAAGTAAATTATGAAGTTGGTAATAAGTTCTTAAGAGTTTTACTTTGAAAAAAATGCTGCCTATTAGTAATGTATATTTCCATTATAAATAAAATATTATATATAGTTTGACAAACCTCATTGCGGAAGAATTTTAGAAAAAATGTTCAATTTACTTAGTTTGATTACCATATTTGTTCATAGTAAACATAAAATGGTTAAATAATAACAAAACACTCTTGATAGTGAGTAAAGTATTGTTGCCTATACAACAACATATTTCACTCCATATGGTCTCTTTACTAATTATACCTCTAACATCCCGCCGATAATGGAATATTACACTCATATATAGTTCGGTGCTTTAAAGTCTGTTTTGGATTTACACGACCGCGTGTAGAAGAGGCTCATAGGTGGCAGTCGGGTATTCAACTCTATTTACTCTCATTAACGTCGACGCGTTTTGATGTTTTATTGGTACTACAATTGAATGTGCTTGAATGAGACTTAAGGTTTCATATCCGATATCCGCACATTTTTGTGTACAACTCGCTCTTTTTTAAAAGCTAGTCCATCTGTAGTCGACTGGTTAGTAAATCGTGTTATGCATTATATAGAGAATTTGTTTTAAACCCGAGTAGTTCGTATGTAGGATCACCTTTCTGCAAAAGGTCTTTTCTTTCACTTCCAATATAGGAAAACTCAAACTAAACGTCTTTCCAACCTTATTTCCAATTCCTGCCACAAAAAGTTGCTTGAATAGGGGTCATCTCCTGAGTGCTGGTCCGAGAAATAAGAGATATGTAGAAAAATAGTTATAAAATTTATTACTTTTTAACCTCTTTGGCCGATTGTGCAAGATAGCTATTTATAATTTAAGTTATTTAATTTAAAATAACTAAAATTTTAATTTGACATTCAACACAAAATTTTAGTATAAAAGAATGCATTTATTTGCTTTAACAGTCGCTTTACTTTGATTGCCATAACCCAGTCTGACTCTCCTTACACTTCCTGCAAAATTTTCTGTAACCACATTCATATTGTGTACTCTAGTTTTTTCTTCCTTTGTTCGCCAGAATGTAGTGTTTTGTTTTGTTGTTGGACGAGTGCAGTGTCCTTATATTTGTTCATCAAATACTAACTCTAGCTTACTGACTTAAGCTTTTTAGTTGATGAATTGTTATACTTGTTGTTGGTTTTCTTCATTTTGCTAAAAAGAAAATAAATTTATTTTGTATGTCAGTAATGAAGTTTTTTTCTTCTGTGTGTTTTTGTTTTTGATTAGTTTTTTGCATATTTGCGTTTTTTCTTTTTCTTTGACTTAATATTGATCTTGCATGATGCTTAAGTGGATAATGAAAAGCAATTAAATAGAGATTTAACTTTATATTTTAATTTTTTTTCCATCGTGTTTGTTTATCTTAAAATTTGTTTGTTTGTACTCTAACCCAACAGCAATGGCTAGAGTGCTAAAATTTAATAGATAAAATTAAGCAAACTTTCTGTGAAGGAGCTTCTAAGAAGGCGAGTATACATTTTATATTTTGAGAAATTAAAATAGCTTTAATTTATTCGTATTGTATTTCGCAAGACATCTTACTGATAAGTTGTAAATCACTTAAACTATCACATTAGTAAATTAACAATGAAAAGAACAAAAAGTTGATTTGTTCAAATCTTATTTGAAGTATTGACATAAAATCTTGAAAAACCAATTCTAAATATCGCTTAGCTCTGTAAGTAAGGCACCCTTATAAGGATAACGTTGTTGGCAAACGCACCTTTTATTTTTTGCACCACTCATCCATGCTTCATTTTAACTATAAGCACTTTTATAATATCTAAATATTATCTGCTTCCAATTTTATCTGATTTTTATTTCTTCTTCTTTTTGAAAACTTTTCTTACAGATCGACAGTATTTTCTTTGGCTTATTCGAATTGAGGAAAAAATGAATTTCATATCACATTTTATATCGGTACTTTTTTAAAGTTACAGATTTTTTTTATTCTTATTATTTATTATTTTTATCATATTTATTATATTTTATAATGTGAAAATGTTAAATTAAATATCGATTAACATGCAGGTTAAATCACTATTTTGTAGGTATTGATGAGCCCTTGATGATCATATATAATATCTGACAAATAACGAAGATTTTAATAATCAAACAAAAATTAAAGGAATCCCAAACGTGACTGTTTTTAATTAAATTTAATTAGCCCAAGCGGGGAAGAATTTTGCAAAGAATAACAACAATATAGTAACTTGTGCAAACTCTTAAACTGTGCTTGGAAACGTTATAGTGGGAATTTTTAACCAACGGCTACAATTTTTCAAGGCAAGGCCATGATAGGCATATTTTTTAATCTTTTGAAAAGCTGGATTGTTAGGTGAATCGTCTAAATACAAGAACTGTTTTTCCATCACGATATTAGTAGTAACTATCAAGGCGAATTCATATAAGGGCGCAGCGCCGCTACAAAAATAAAAAGAAAAACAGTTCCTTAAGCGTATGATAAACTTTAGAACACTGCACTTTTTTTCATCTCTTTTCAATAACGTTTTTACTAAGATTCATTTTTGAAACTCATTTAGAACTCTTCTTACAATTCTTTTTTAAAGAACAATAAAAAAAGAATTTTGTTATATAAGATAACTCACCTTTGACAATAAGAAAAACTTTGAGTTTCAAGTTTGTCTATTACAGAACTTCAAAATTTACAACATTATTCGCTGGGTTTTTTTGTTGACTGTTTTTTTTATGCTTTCTTTACTATGATAAATACTTGAAAGTATAATAATCTTGTTCACAAAAAACTAAAAAACTAAATAAAAAAGAAAAAACTTTAAATACACAAAGTTTCAACAGATTTCTGTTTCTATGTTTAAGTTTCAACTTTTGAAAAGAAAGTCGAAAATGAAAAAAAATAATTTTTATAAATATTTGTTTCTTTAATTATTAAGACCGGAAAAAGTAGTAAGTATAAAAAATTAAATTATTTAAGTATCTTATTATTTTTTTAAGATCTTCAAGTCTTAGTTATGTACGTTGAAAACACAAAAAGGAATACTTCTATTTCAAATGCAATAAATTAATTAATTAATAATTAAATTTGAAAGCATTATTTTTACTTTTTTTTTGTTGCAAAGATATGTTTTAAAAAGGTTGTTTTTTTTCCAGAAAAGGCCGATAATGTAAATAAAAATGATAGATATCAGTAGAATTGACTTAACAAAGCTGTTTTATAATGAATTTTTAACGCCGTTTATATCTCATTTGATTAAAAGCCCTATAAAATTTTAAGGATTCTATTATGTCTGCTGCAGGACTAAAATAGTTTATAAAATTTTTTAGTATGTGGCCAGAGAATATTCCATATGAGAAAAAATCTCTTGTGTTAAAACAACACCACACCTACTGTTCTGCAGTTACCAAATATTTTTGCTGAAGGATTGTACTGTCCATAATACTCTTAATAAAAAAATAACATTTATATTTTTTATTTATAAATTACGTTTACAAAAACAAGGAGGCAGGTTTTATTATCAACAAAATATTAATAAAAAAATCTTTATGTTCAATAAAGCAAACAGCGACCTTTTTCTTTATAAAAAATGTTGTATTGCCCAACGGTAAACAATTATTTTTAAATTTTTAAAGGCGGTTTAAATTTAATTTGAATATTGCTATTAACTTTGACAACTACCATTTTTTGTTGAACAGTCGCTATACGACATTGCGTAACTTATTTTCACAAAAAAACTCAAATATTTAATTCTGTAAAAATGAAAATTTAAAAATTATTTAGTTTATTTAAAGTCATAGTTTGTAGCAAATTAAAATAATAAATAATTTTTATATGTATTATCTTCAATTAGCAAGCAATAAATAAAACCATGATAAATAAAATTAATAATAAATAAAATTAAAAAAATTAAAAACACTTTTTCTTAAAAAAAAAAATAATAGTAAAGTAAGGGAAATTATAAAATAAATAATTTTCTATATAATAAATGTACGCTTAAAATAAAAAAATGTACAATTATATTCATATATTAAAGCGGACAGATTAATTTGCTGTGGTGTGTGGGACTGTGCAACTATATAATTAACTATATGTTATAAATTAAATATATATGTGTTTTAATGTTAGTAAAGTAACAATTTATGTTCGTTTTACATAAACGGTTTTCCAAAAGGGAAAAGTTTCTTTTTAACGGCTTATGTTAAAGACGTCGTATTTTCCAAAATTAATTAATTGTAAAACTATTTTGGAAAATAATACTTTATATTTTGAAAAATTGTTATCATTATTAAAGTAATTCGCAAAATATTAAAAAAATTTATGGTTTTGCCCAAAAAATCTTTCAGATCAAATAATTTACCAAACAGTGACTTTCTGTCACTGACTGTCACCAGTGTAGGACAGAGTTCAAGTGTTTTCTAATAATTAAATTTGTAAGCTAACATTGACATTTTATCTTATTTTATTAAAAAAAAAAATATTCTAAATCAATTAAAATTTACTTTCTTGGCTTTGGTTTATTTATTAATTAATTTTTTAAAAAGAAAATTTATTTTTCAAATGTATTCGGACGTTTTCCAAACAACAACACTGCCAAATACTCCACCAGCATTCTTCGCATCTATTTGCCTCAAGTTGTGTAAATTGTAAATATCATCCATTTAACCAACTAATCATTATTAATTTGGTTGAACGAAATTCACTCGCAACTCAAAGCATTTCTTTGTTTTTTCTATACAACACGCCTTTTACATTTGTTTTTTTTTTGTAATACAACCATAAAATACAAAGTTTTTCAAGTTTGTGTTTATGAAAATCTTAAATCTTATTTGATTGATCGTCCTTTATTGAAACACCCGTTGCTTGGTTGTTTTATTTAAAGTCGTGTCAATAATATAGTATTATATTTCATTATATACAAAAACGCAAAATGGAAAATTTAATCACAAATTCAAAAATAAAATATATCATGTTGCCTTTTAATCTATATAACTTAAATTTTTCTTTAATATATGATGGGAATAAGTGAATTTTTCTATTAAGTACAAATCACAGAGCGATAGCAACACTATTTTTAAAAAGTATAACGTTACCATTGTGAAAAATAAAGTATTTTGTAATGATTTTTGAAGACCAATTATACTTTAGCCATGGTACACAATACAAAATATTGCTACGAAAATAAGATTTTTTGAATATCGGTAAAAATCACGACAGCGACTTGAGTAAAAGATAAATAATTATTAACAAGAAGCAGCAAATGGCTAGTTGTTTGCAGACGAACAACAGGTATATAAGACTTTACATCGCACTTATTTACCGAGCAGCTGCCTTAGTACAATATTTGAAAAAGACGAATACATATACATGGTAAAACAAGGCAATTGTACTGTAAATTACGATGGAGCTGAACTTAAGGAGAAAAGAAAAACGTAACAGTATATCTTGTTCGACCTTAAATCTTTATCTGGAGGCACACAGGATTAAGGATTAAGCCTGAGCAATACAGTAAGAAAATTAAGGATTATAAATTAATATTAACCTAACAATATTTACGTACATATATTCATATCACTCGCACAATGGTAAAAGGATTTCACTACGAAAATAATAGCTTTCAAAAAGTCAAAGGATAGAATATTTTTTTTTGTTCATCTAGTACATGTAGTGAAGAAGTAAATTTTAGCTAGAGGTGACTTACTATGTACTTAAGCAATAAAAAGGAGTTTTCATGATAACACCAACGAATGGTGGAGTTATACATATATGTGACACTAGAAAGCCTCTTCATTGTTCTATGCCTATTTTTATTCTGTTTGATTCTTTTAGTACTGTGTTAAAAAACCTTGCAAAGATTTATGAGATCTCCTAGTGAAGTTGTTCTAATTCCATTTAGTTCTTTTGCTGGTTGATAAAGTTGAGAGAGTGGCCAGGAGTGTCTTGGCTTTGAATTTCAGCATTAAACACACAGAATGTGTTAAAATGTCTGAGTTTAATGTATATTTTTGCTTTACATAAAAACACAGTGACCGCTAAGTCCAGCAATTCTAATCATGAAACATGTTAGTGATAGCTCTAGTTTATGTACCATGGTATCAGTATTATGATTTTCATAAAAATGAAAAAGCTTATTAGCCAAGAGAATTTACTTTTTGCAATTTATAGTCAGTATATGCTGGCAAATTATAATAGATAGATTGCCGCTTGCCCATTGTTATCAATTATTTAGATTTACTTTAAAATCAGCCACCTTATAGGCGTGAAATCGTGTTCAGGAAGAGGATAATTTTCAGCTCAAAGGATTTGTTAATAAACAGAATTTCCGTACATAGAGTAAAACCAATCCACACAATAATCTGGAAAACCAATTATATCTGATGAGGTTTACATGCATCATTGTTTATTACTTCTTTAAAAATGAGGCCGAATGGTTTTTTGTTTCATACTGGAATTGGCATTGATCCGGGCGAAATGTACTATTAGCGGGTTGTCGCCATACGGTTGCCGCAACCGTCGACTTATGAAGTCAACATTAGGACATACATAGGTCCAGTAGTACTCGAAATGCTCCTTAAAATTAAGCGTAAAGAATGCTCTTCATGAAAAACTATCGTGGAGGCCATATGCCAGAAATAATTGTTAAATGGTAATTAAAAAAATCAATTTCAAGTTCTTAAAAAATAACCGTTCTGCTAACAAAACCATGTGTTCCTTGTTATTAATGGATTTGTTTGCAAAAAGCTTAAAAATATGCTGCAACTTCATTTATATTACAGTAATTTTCTGGTTGTGAATAGTGCTTGAGAAGCAGGAATTTTCGGGAGGGAATTTCCCGGAAAAATTTTGGCTAAATTCACGGAAAACCGGAAGTTTAAATCAAAACGCTTTCAAAAAATGCAGTAATTGTTTTTAAAAATTTGTTGTTATGGCATTAAAAATTTTCAAATATCTCCTTTCGTGAAAATTCTATTATATCTATACATATAATAAAACAGTAACGGGGTAATTTCTGAACTTAAAATATTTTTCAAAATTTTGGTATTGGTGTATATAAATATGAATTAAAATATAATACAAAATACCTATTTTGGTCTGCCGGTGTCTGCTGCTGGTTGGATTTAAATAACATTTTGTGTAGAGGTCCCTCAAAACCTTGTTTCAAATATAGAATACTTTTTGTTTCATAAAAATAAGTTATTTCGTACAGCAAATAGAGATGCAGATATAAAGTTAGCCAATTTAATTGTTATAATGGTACTAAAAAATTTGTCAGCACATATTTTTATAGATGTAAAATTTTTAACATTGTTTATAGATTTCTACAAAAAACATTTTAAAACATATTATTATTAATTTGAATTATAAGAAAATTATAAATGCCACGTGGATGAAGTCGTGGGCACCCCTAGTAATATATAAAACAAATGCTTACTATTTTATTGTTATGTTTTTTGGCCAAAATAATGTTAAATGTTTTGGTGTTTTATTAAGCTTATTGGGCCTAATGAAAATAAATCTTTATCCCGACATTTCGTCAGTTATTTGTTGACTTTTTCAAGGAATTTTCATAATAAACTTAAGATATACCACATTTAAAATTAAACAAAAAGAATTTTTACAATTGACAAACAATTAAATATTGCACTACTTATTCTAATATCACAGTTGTTATTTTGAATTTCCTTACTAAGTTGTTTGAAAAGAAGTTATTCGAAGCCACTGACATTCGAACAACGATTATAGATAATCTTTATAGCACATTGTTGACAACAAAACTTACCTCAAAAGAAAATAAAAGGGTTTTTTATATTGCTGGAAATTTTGTGGTGAAATCAAGAAACAGAATTTCTAGTGAATTGTTAAACGCACTGACAGTTTTAAAATCATATTTAATTAATTATTACTTTTTCATTATTTTAAAACTTTCCCAGCGAAAAATTTCAAAAAAGGTAATCGAGTGTGAAATTAGGTATTTTTGGCGAAAGGACTTTTATAATCAATTACTGAAAATTGATTACACTGATAATTGCAGGAAATAATAAAAATCGTTATTTGTTTATGTTTTAGAAAAAGTATAAATTTTTTAATATTATTTATTAGATATCCTTGTATTTTTTAGATTTTCTTTTTTCCGGGGAATACCGGGAAATCCCGGGAATACGATAACTTTTTTTTGTTTTCCGGAAAAAGAAATATTCAGGGAAATCTCAGACCCTAGTTGTGACACATATCGTAAACAACTTTATGGTAGTACACAAATCCTATGTATGGAGAGGGTATAAGAAGCTGCAAAAATTTTCAGTGGCGGTGTAAAATGTTGCTTTTAGAGAATTATTTAATTTTATTTTTATTTTAATTTTAATTTAATTTAATTTTTTAACGATTTTACTAAAAGATTTCGATATCTTGATTTTAGTTGGCTTAATCCAAACCTTAAAAGATGAACAAGCCTTAAATATAGAAAGCAAAATGCAAAACAATAATTCAGGACTGCTAAAAGAAATAAAAAATTTAACGGAGTTATTTAATTTATAACGTGCTAAAAACTCTAAACTAGAATTACGATTCCTCGTATTCAAGTTATTATAGAAGTAGAATACAAAAACATTTCACATAATTGGGTATTAGCTACTATGATAATTTTTTTTAAGCACTTTTTTGATCGACTGTGCTAATGTACAAAAATATCTAGTGTAGCATACCCTGTGACTTTGTTTTTGTGACAAATATTTGTACATGTCATTTATGTGTATCATCATTGTTCTCAAAATACAAGGACAATAAATGTTAAATGGAACTGACTTTCGTACAAAAATTGAGGGGCAAAAAACAGAAATATTTATAACCAAAACTTAACAAGACCCACGCTGGCAAAAATAAAATAGAATCAAACATACATCCATATAAATCATGCAAAAGTTTTCTTGGTTTTATTTTCGTGTTATAAAATGTGTATGTACATTTATGTAAATTAATTTTTATATAGCTTTATTTTAAACATGAACTTGTCGAGAATCTAAAAAAAATATGTTCTGTGTCCTACATATGTGTGTATAGCATCAAGAGCAAAAAAAAAAAAAAAACAAAATTACATAACCAAAGCCGCAAGAATAAAAATGCTCCCTTTTAACTCGTATGCATAACTTTATTTATCTGTAGACATACAATTGTCAGTAAGAGACGAGTCAGCAAGATATTTAGTTTTTATATGCTACACACTAACACATTTACAAGGAGAAACAACTAAAAAATAGCCTCAATTTCTCAAGGAGTAGTGTATCTGAATCTGATACCACAGAGGTGGCACATCATAACGTCTAAGGACATAATGTCCGTCAACGTAGAGTCATAACGTCCATGGATGTATGGGTTCTTATGGTATTCTACGTAAAAAAATTCAATTGTTTTAAAAACTGGCTCTTTGGTAAGCAAAGCCGGTGTTAGTCATACAATAGAGAAAATCCTTGCGCCCGGCCAAAGGTCGGCCTTGCAGAAAATTTTTGGAAGCTGGTGTTAGTTATACCATAGAGGAAAAAATCTTTACTCCCGGCTGAAAGCAGCTATGCAGAAAGTCTTTGGTAAGTTTGGCCGGTGTTGGTTATACGATAGAGGAGACAATCCTTGGGCCCAACCTAAAGCTGCTTATGCAGGAAATCTTTGGTAGGCGAAGCCGTTATTATTTTAAGTGCCAACATTATGAGACTTTAATAAAGGATTCTATGTTCATGTTAAAAATGACACTTAATGTCCATGGACATCTTGTTACTTTTAAGTGCAAAATTAAATCCATGGACATTATGGCCCCTATGACATGTCAGCGTTACAAATAGAAAAAATGCAATAACACACATTAACCAATAAAAAATATTCTAAACACTTTAAAACTCATCAGTTTCATTGTATTGGTTAGTTGGATCACTAGGGAGGTTTTTTGTATCATGTATGAGCATACAAAACCATAAATAAATATTTTTTTATGCAGAAACTTTTCCCGAATCATAAAATATATTTTGATAAATGATTTTTAGTGTTTAACTGAATGGAGCATTAAGCAAAGAAAAACAAAAAGTTTTTGCTATTAAACATTACAGCAATTAAAATCTCAGGTAAAATCATTTTTAATTGTGGTTTAAATGATCAGAGCGTCAGGAGTTTCGACTTAAAGCTTTATTGTACAGATTTTTTTGAAAAAGGAAAAATAGCAGGACCTGTTGCTGGTGTTTAATAACTTAATACGATAACAGAATTCTTTCTGTCTTAATTGTTATGACGAAGATACACATCAAATGCCCTACAAATCATACAGTGAAATATTCAAGTATTGGATAAGACGCTTCTTTTTGATATAATTCTTGGTTACATTTTTCGCAGAGTTGTGTGATTTGAAAACATCATAAGATTTTTATAGGCTTTACTGTAATTATTATTGTTATTATTATTGTTATTATTGTAATAATTTTTGTGATATGGTCTAAAGCAGCAAGCCAACATTTTTTTTTCAGAAAAACCAACGTATTGTTCCTGAATGAATTTTAAGAGTGGATTTTAAGTATTTTTATAGACTTTTCAAGCGAAATTGAATTCATTGTAACAGCTGTCAGAAAATAAAGTAATCTTTATTAGGAACAATGGAAAATTTGAGAAATAAATAAAAAAATTTGTGGTGTCATAGTTCTATAAAATGTTCTTTCTTCTTTTTCAATGAATGTTTAATTTCAAATGTCGTAAAATTTATACAGTTTCAAATCAACTCGAAAAATGGCAATTTAACTAAAATAATTGTTTGCAATTTCAATTATAAGTTTTAAATAAACTTTTCATGAAAAAATAATATTATTCTTTTTTTAGCTAAAAGGCAGCCAATTCGCAGTATAAAACTACATAACATGACTTTTGCGCTTATAGCTGTTCTATTGTATATCTCACTAAACATTCAAGGAAACATTTTGTAAACTTTTGAATTAAAACAATTTTTAGATATGAAATCATTGCTGATTTTTTTTTTTTTTGATTTTTAATTTATAAACTTAAGATTTTTTAATCAAAAGCAATAGGCCCAATAATGAGGTTGATTCTTTCGAATATAAATGAGTATTAAGTATATAAAATCTAAATGTAGCTATAATGGGATGCTCAACTTACAGCTAATTTTGTAAGCTCAAGCAGACATGTTGTTATGTGTCTGCTCTTAAAAATATTGCCTTTCATTTTCTTCTTCTGTTTAAGCAAGTAGACTTCAGTTTACAATAACGTTTAATAAATGAAGAAAAAGCATTATGCAGTTTCTTCTTCACCAACTAGCGTAATATTTCTTTTTAAGATGACATTAAGATCAGTTTGATGCAGATAGAAACTAAAACAACAATAGCATATTTTGGATATTTTCCAAAGAATAATTTATTAAAAAAACATAAAAGTAGAATAATCCTTAACAATTCGAAAATAACATAAGAAATGTTCACAACAGTGTGTAGTTTAATAAAAATACTAAACGTTTTCCAATAAAATTTTATTTTTCTTCAAATTTTTGTGCTGCGTAATGGTTCTTACTTTGCACTTTAAAGTTTCGATTTATATGTGTAATTTCAAACTAATGTTCATAATACATCTTTAACTGGAATGAATTTTTTCCTAGTGCAATAAATAGTTTTGTACATTACAAAAGTATAAATGATAAACGAAAGGAGAAAGTTAAAATATTTAATGCATAATAAAAGCTTTTTTAAAATTGTTTTTAGTGTGAACTTTGGTGGTTGGTGTGTTTGACGGAAGCGGCACAGTACATCGATGGGTTTCAAAACTTAGTAAGAAATTGAAAAAATTCAAAAAGATTTTGTTTTAAAAAATTACAGTTTTTGTACATTTTTTTCTAATATTTAAAATCAAATCTTGGGTTTGAATTTATTTTATCAATAAGTCTTCATAGTATTTTTTAAAATTTTTATTTTTTTCAGAAAGATCTCTTCAAAAGCTTTAAAATGATACCCATAAAAAATATGGCGGATAATCGCACTTTTCGCCGAAAAGTGCAAAGGATCATAATTCGGAAAATGTCAGTCAGCGCCAATTTTTTAAATTGATATTTCTTTCTTATTTTTTAATTCTCTATCGCTCAATATATTTGGTTTCTTTGATTGAAGTTACTTCATTGTTCCAAATGGTATGCAAAAATTAGAGGCAGGCGTGCTGTTTTGCACGAAGGATATGTACCGACTTTGTTGAATTTTAATAGCAAAATTTTTGATTTATTGTCTGATCGAGTGGCGTATTAAAATTGTTTCTAGCTGATCTAGTGCCTCTGCAAAATTGATTTCAATACTCAAACGGACGGACAGACTGACATCGCTCAATCGACTTTGCTATGCTTAAAAGCTGAGAAGATATATACTTTATGCGGTCGGAAATAGATATTTGAGAAATTACAAACGGAACGATAAAACTAGTTGCACCCTTTTCCCACTTTTTGTGGTAAAGGATTTAAAAAAATGAAGAAAGAAAAATTTGCGCAGACCAATATTATCCGAGTTATGAGCCTCTGAAATTTTCATAAAAAGGTTCGCTGGTCAATATGATCAATATGGGCATCATTTTAAAGCTTTTGAATAGATCTTTCAGGAAATGCTAAAATATTCAAAAATGCTTAACCCATTAAGAACCGGTGATATTTTATATAGTATTTAATTTTTTTCTTATTTTTTATTTTTCTGTCACCGCAATGTTGGTTTTTTTTGATAGGAGCTACTTTGGTAAACTAGATTTACATACATGGTGAAGCGTATGTAAGATTTGGCAATATATATTTTTTGTTTTGTATCTTTTTTAAGTTGTTAATCACTCTCAATCCATTACCTCAAAGTTAAGTAATGATGATGATAATGACAGCCAATTTATTTTAATTTTATGTTTCTTATTGTTTATTTTATACACAAGAATTTATGTGTGTGTGATTTATTACAATACCTCCTACGGAAGTTTGCAATACATTGAAAAGTAACAAATTCTAAGTAACTTTGAAAGAGATAAATATAATTAAACATCAATTTTAAAATATGGTTCTTTCAGTTTATATCCTTTTTATTTTTTTATTAAGGACTTGATATTACAATTTTTAACTTACGTGCATTTGTGTGAGTCAACAAGTCATAAAGTGATTTGCGTATTAAGTTTTCAAATTATATTCACTTATCCATAAAGAAAGAAAGAAACAGCAAAGAATAATAATAATGGTAAAGAAAACACAAACATACCTTTATTTACATACATATACACATATAAATAAAATTGTAGTAATAGATCAACGGTTCTCAAATGGAGGTTTGGAAGGGTCCGCGAAAAAAAAAATAGTTTACTAGGGGTCCGTGAGCAGGAATTTGATGAAAACCCCCGTAATAGATGCTATAAAAAGAAAAAGTTTGTTGAAGGGCAAGTTGAATCTACAAAATATATATTTTTAAAAGAATTTTTTATCTAATTTATTAAGAGTATATAATCCTAAATATAATCCTTTGTTTACCTAGTTCTATTTTTGAAGCCTAAAAAACTATTTAAGCTAATTTTTATTCTGTTAAACAAAAATTTTACTTTGAGTTAGTTTAAGTTGTGCTTCATTTCTTAAAGAATAAACTTTTATGATTTTACTGCAGGATACGGATATCCATGTGAACATTTCACTAATACTATCCGAAAGTTTTTAATACTGAATTAAGTCTCAAAGATTTTAGTATAAAAAATAGTTTTTTGGGCTCAAAACCGAATTTTTATAATCTTTAAATTTTTTATTACAAAAACAAATTTTTATTTATTTTATAGGTGATTACAGTTTCATGTTTTAAAAATTCTAGGATGCTTTGATTATAAATATAAGAAGTTTAAAAACTTTTAGTTAAAAACGTTATTACTATTATCTGCAAATCTTTTTTCGAGGAAGTAGTCTTTACTCGGTAAACGCTTAAGAACTAAAAAATTCGTTTTTGGCCAAAAAATCAAAATTTTCGCTTCAAAATCCAATTTGTAAAGAAAACCTTTAAACCTATTTATCTGGATAACTAAGCGTCCTAAAAGGTAATGGGTAATGAGTTTAAATCTGTGGTCACTTAAGAAATTAAAAATATTAGATTCTTGAACAAAGTATTTAAGTTTTTTTTAAATAAAAAACTTTTAAGCCCATTTATCTGGATATTTAAGCCTCCTATAAGTAAACGGGTCAAAAAACCTTTAAATCCATTCACCTGGATAAGTAAGCGTTCTAGAAGAAAAATTACATTCGCCAATCATTAGCATGTACTTTTACATATTGGTCCCATCTCATATGATCTCTAGCAAACTATTACCGATTTTGTTTAAGTTTCTTAGTTAGTTAACAATTTTTCTGCAGTTTTCAGGTACTTACTTAAGTGGATACTTAAAACTTCAAGTTTTATGCTGAAAGAATAAAGTTTGAAGTGCTTTTCAATGCTTTGCTTTTTTCTGCTGGAAATAAGCAATTGGAATTTTTCCATTGTAAAATTTTCTATGGTATAAATATCTTTTAGGGATCCGAGAACAATCATGTAAATTTGCCCAATTTCCCGTATAAAGGCCATCAAGTTTTCCTCTTTCGGCTATATTTAAAATATTTATTTTATTTATTTTATAAAGTATTATTAAATCTATGAAAAAAAATCCCTAGAGACTGATAGACATACATATGGTTTTTTACAATTTAAAACGTTAAATTACATTACCAAAAATTACAATTAAATTAAGTATTTAAAAACAATATTATATTGCGGTTAATGATGTTTACATTTAAAGAAAAATCAATTAAACTATAAAGATTGCTAAAATCGCAACAAATTCTTCTAAAGGGGTCATCATTGGCATAATTTTGGCGAAGAAATTGAATGTGAATTGGCTTAAAATTTCTGGTTGGACGTACAGGAATGTTGAAGTATAAGTTTCCCATAAGGAACTCCAAACAAACAACTCCAGTAATCAAGTTAAGCAAAAGCGTAACAGCAAGTCTGGTTTTATGTGACGGTAAATTGGAAAAATTATTTCGGTACATATTTCGTAATCAAAATAACAGAAATTGTTTATGAACAGACTCAATTTTATTAATATGCACGATATACTGTGAACCCAAAACAATAGACTAATATTCTAAAATTGACCTTACTAAAGATGTGTAAAGCTGCTTGGTGATGTGAATATCAGTGAATTCTTTGGCCCATTGTTTGATGAAAGTAAGCAAGCATATTATGGGAAAAAATTTCAAATCTTTTGCTAACATAAAACATATATTTTTCATTGCTGATTTTTTGTGATCTCTAGAAAGTGCTTTTCGATGGTAGCAGAATTTCAAAAAGGAAAAGCAAACTAACTAAAAAACTTGACTGGTTTTAATCACCTGACCTAGAGTGTTTTTTAAGTAATAAAAAAAAACTTAAAAATTTACTTTTATTTTTTAGTTCATACATGAAAGCAATTATTTAGATGGACTAATTAATTGCCAAGTTCATTAGCATTGAATGATTAATAATACTAATGAGTAATTAGTTAAATCACAAAAGCATTATCATTAATTTATGATTGAATGATTTCAAAACACTATCATTATTAAACGTCAGTCCTTTTCCATGTACATTAGAAAACACCTTAAAGTACAGTAGAGCATTATACTAAAATTGGATTTTTATCACAAAAATTTGGTGAAATATATGCTTAGCATTTTCAGGAAAAAACGGGACATATTTATGTTTATTGTAAATAATAGCAATTGCTACCTGGGGTGTTAGGTCACTTGAAATCGCACGTAAAGTTTTTAAATAATTAAAGTTTTGAAATAAAGATCAATTTTTGAAGGTTCTTCTCTCATGAGTTTATTTTCTTAAAAGCAATTTTTTTCTAATTGTAATTAGAAATTAAACACTATCATTAAAATTTCACTATCATTAGTTAACACAATTATAACTAAAATAGAGTCATAATTAGTAAATGCTATTTAAATTTTTTTTTTCATTGTCTTTAAGTTTAAACAATGGCAATAAAATTTTAATGGTAATGAAAAACTCCCCAGTTTGTTTAGGTAAAGAAGAGTTTTAAAATATTCGTTTAATTTTTAGATAATAAATAAAAATTGGAATGTGAAATGGTATTTAATATCGAATTATTAAAAAATTGACAATGGTTTTATGTTATTATTTCGAAATTTTAAAAGAATCGATATATCTAAAGTTTCTCTAGTTATTTCAGCTCAAAATTCACTCAAGTTTCAATATTCGAAAAATGTCTCTTGATCTAGATATATACGATAAAAGATGAGATGCGAACTGAGATGAATTGCAACAAATATAAAAATATGGATTACAATTATTTTTGTTTTTTTTTTTAATTTCTTGTAGTTAGTGAATAACACAGACATTAAATGGTACTTTAATACGTGGGTATTGAAAATATTTATATACATATTTTTTTTTAACTGTACAGAATTTTTGCGTATCCTTGGTATCATACGCCCCAACGTTTCAAACTCAACATCATGCAGCAGTAAAAAGCGACCTCAACCCTGTTTCACTTTGGATGTGGAACATGGGTTCAAAAAGGCATAAATAGACAACATAGGCAGAATATTTAAAGTATAGAGATCAACCACATAAGAGTAGTCAACGGACCACATAAAAGTTTTAACTTGCATTTTACAAATTATGTTCGTTTTTTATTCAATTTTCTTGCTGTTGCTTTTTTTGTCATTGCTCTTGCGTTTCTGAAGCCTCAGTTGCCATAGCTACAATTACTGGGGTTTCTTAAATATTTGCCAATTTAAATAAAAATGGATTATTGCGGTTGAAGGCAGGTTTGACATTTAAAGGATCTCTTTTTAAAATAAATATTCATGTTGCTTATATGCACTTTGCATTCGATTCGCTTTCCTAATGGGTTGTGTTAAGCAACCAACGAAATGGCCACAGGAATTAACTTCAACACAAATAATTAATTTCAGTGATTTTATTCTAAAACAATATTTGGGTTATTAGTATGATAAAAAGTGAACTAATATTTTTAATACTTTTTTACAAATTTTTTGATTATGGTTGTTAAAAAAAGAAAAAAAGAAAACGGCCTCCTTTTTTCGATAAAGTTTTGTGTGAAACAAATGGAAATATGTTTCGTTACAGATTTATTCAACCCAGTTTTAAATTATTGTTGACAATGAAAGTCGCAAATGGATTCCTATAATCTTCTGTACAGTATCGAGTCGCGATAAAAAAGTTGTACAACAATCCTGAAAGACAAAAAGACATACATTTAGAATTTTGCCATGGACACCAGCATAATTAAAAATAAATAATGTATAGATTGAGCTTGATTGGCGTTTTCCATTTGTAAAGTAATTTTTGTGTTTCTAGTTTTTTTACTTGCACAAGTCGTAGAGTATATGGCGGCAGATATGGCAGAACTAATCATGTATAGCGGTGGGTTTTAGTATTTGTTCTCTATGATAGTTGTTGCTTAGCAGTAGTATTGTTAATTTTTGTTATGGTATCCCAGCAAAAATTAGACATTACCTAAAAAATACTTGCCATATTATGACTTACTTTTGTGATTGCTAAATTTTGTTACTCGCTTACAAAACATTAGTTCGCAAGTAAAGGAAGCAGTAATTAAACTAGTTCTTTAAGTTAAAAAAGAATACCTTAGAATGCATACTAGTGATTATTATTGTTTCCTGCAATAGTCAATGTATTCATTTCACAGTAATTGATTATGAAACTCTCATGCCTTGTCAAAGTCATTAGGTTGGTAATCGAGTTGGGAAGTCCTTCCACCAAAACTGCTTAATTCCACACTCGAATACCTTCTTCGAAATTTTTTGATGGTTTTCCTCACTTATTGAAAACCAATTACGGTTTTGATCACGATTGCTGTTGTTTTTACTTTTCGAGTTTTTAGACCTATGGACGCCTTCGAAAATTATTCTACCGCATTCAGACAACATTTGTTTCCTTTTACGATTTCCATACTATATAACACAGGTGCATTTCATGCAGTGGTAATGTTTCGTTGTTGTAATATTCCAGCGCCTTTAAAAAGACATCTATAGCGGTTACAGGGAGACTCTAGAAGGTTTTAGTTTTTGTGTTCTTTTTATTAATCTTTTAAATAAGTTAGCTACTGAAGCTACTCATGGACAATTTTTTTTTGTGGAAGTATATGTAAATAATTTGTTGTAAACCATTTATTCCACCAATGACTGACTCTGTTTCGATAGTAATTAATATAATTATAAATTGATTCCTTCAAATATAAATATTTCATGATATTCTTATGAAATATTTATTATAATGTATTACTGTGGGGAAAGCATATCCATATGGCCATTTCGCTACTGCTCGTATAGCTCATCAGTGGATTTTACCCAAATTTTGTAAAGAAAACCTCAAAGTCTTATACCAAAAGCCAAATTAATTAAATGAGAGCTCCATGAATCAATAAGGCAAAAAGGCAACAAATAACTCAAAAATGTTTATTACAAAAACACAGTAACTACAGTAATACAATTAAAGTAAATTAATAAAATAAAGATTCCAAATAATAAATTTTCTTGTTAAGTATTTGTATGTGCACGTTTCGTATTTATAAAAATTGTTTACAATTTTTATTTTTATTTTTTCATTAAATCTTTCAAATACATATGAATGGTTTCCGATGGCAACCCTTATGTAGAAAAATGAAATAAAAAATAAAAATAGTTACTCAATGGTTACTGTGTTGTTGCAATAAAAATTTTTGGGTTATTTGTTGCCTTTTTGCCTTATTGATTCAATGGAGTTCTCATTTAATTAATTTGGCTTTTGGTATAAGACTTTGAGGTTTTCTTTACAAAATTTGGGTAAAATCCACTGATGAGCTATACGAGCAGTAGCGAAATGGCCATATGGATATGCTTTCCCCACAGTAATACATTATAATAAATATTTCATGAGAATATCCTGAAATATTTATATTTAAAGGAATCAAGCACAATTAAAGTAAATTAGTTAAAATTTCAAATTAAAAATTTATTGTTCATCTGACAACTGTTTGAATACGGGAAAAATATAATAGAAGCAATTTATTTCTTTCTTCTCCTTTTTATAAATTTAAAATATTCAAAAATTATAGCCCAATGTCCTTCACTTGCCTGACCCAGGACGTACTTAAGCAGTTTCGTGTATTTACATCTAGTAGTCAGGAGATGGTTTTCTAGTAATTAAGTAAACTTGATTTGAGTACATGTATTCAGATTATTTAGTTTTTTGTTTTTTTTTTCAATAAGAAAAAATAGCATGTAATAAATACAGCTTTTAAATATAATAAAATTTATTTAAAATTTATTAAATGGTTCCCGATTTAAGAGGGCGTCCTGGTTTAAAGAAAAGCAAATTTCACGAAATATTTTATTTTTATTTTATTTAAATTTTTAAATCGTAGTATTTTTAATACTTTTATAAATCACTCTTTAAACAGCACTTCATGAGGTTAATAGCGTAAGGGAATTAGATAAAATTAAATATACTTTGGAAAATCACAACCGCCTACTTGCACATCATTTTAAATTACTTTTCTTCTCATAACCTTCAACATCGTTGTAAAAAATAAGCTAAAGGCATTTTCTGTCTTTATTATAATGTCTCTCCATCCATATATACGTCTGTCTGTCATTCCATTTATCTGTAATATTTGCTTGTCTGGTTGTATATTTTATGTCATAAAAAAAGATTTATTTATGTTACGACTGCACTTTAAATGTATTTTTGAATCCTAGTTTTTGTTGTTAATTTTCCCTAACTTACCTCTTCTCTCTCCGCTTTATGTGTAAAATGTTTCATGTTTTTAACGGATTCTTTTCGCTTCATTTCTCTGTTCTTCTTTTGATAACTGCTTAATAGTCCGATTGAAAACTTCATGCGGCATGTTTTAAAACGATTAACTTGTTTTATATACTGGGAAAAAAGCGGCATTCATTTTAAAGTAAATATCTTATATCTAAGATAAAAATTATTAATTTAAATAAAAATATTCATCTAAAAAGATGAATATTACAGTGATAGTTAAAAAATAGTATATTAAACTTAGTTCTTTCTACATTTTAGACATCATTGTTAAGCGTTTGCGTTTAAACTGGAACAATTTAAATTTAATCGAAAACCACTTTAACCATTATCTATTATGTGTTGGCAGATGATATGCGTGTCTGTTTTATTTCTTACCACAACTTAATTACAACATTTTTTATGAGTTAAAAATAAACAGGTGTGAATATTGGCCGTGCTACAAACGAAAATATTACATGCGTTTAGAGGATATACACAAGTCGTTTTTTTAACTTTCTTGTGTATGTGAAATTAAAAAGTGAATTTTTTGTTATTGTTTTTGTTTTTCCGGTCTTCTGAAAGCAGGAAGTTAAGTACATTAATCGCATTATATGCTTTTTAAATTTTTCGTTTTCTGCTTTTTACCTCCTGTTTATTTCATTATTATTTATTAATTCCCAGCAAAAAAATGTAGTAGTTAAAAAATCATAAGTATTCTCATTGCTCCTTTTGCCGTTGTTTTCTATAATGCATTTTTAATAAGTTCGTTTATTCTAATTTAGTTATAACTTTTGAACTCATGAAAAACTCATGAAGAAAAAAATTAAAAAAAACAAAAATTAATGAAAAAACTTGTCCTACTCATCGAATTTTCATTAGTTCATTCATCTAAAAGCCAAGCTATGTGAACCCATGCTAGCAAATGACAAGCTAAAGTTAACTTACGTAGAACTCATGAATTACCTACTTCTTTTGCATGTCTTTTTTTGCTGGGTTTGATTATATTCATAATCTCCTACCCGTTACATAAATATTAGAGCTGTAAACAAATAATTCTTTTTTGAATCGCTCGTGCGAATCAATCCCGAATTAAATGGCGATTTTTTAAATGTATTTACTTCAAAAAAGAAAAAAAAAAGAAAATAAATGAATTGAATTGAATTAAAGTTTGAACGCTTTTCTAATGAGTTAAAATTCTAGATTGCCATTCACTTGCCCAAAAAAAGATAATGAATACGAATTTTAATTCCATCTCGAAGATACCTCTTGTAAATGTATTCACTGTATCAACAAAAAATTAATTAAAATTTGAATGGACTTGTTTTTTGCGAAGAAGTGTGTGTAAATTTAAAGTTAAATTCTTTAATAGTTTAAGAGATAACAACATAATCGTTAAAATTAAGTCAACTGTGTAACATTTTTTAAGTTTTCTACATCGATCAATGATTAATTTTTTTGTGCTTAAACCTTGATTTTTGTCTTTACTGTATTGTTTGGACAAAAATCTTTAGTTTATTTAAAATATTTGTGAGAAAATTCCTGAAGAGCTAAGTAAGCGGTACCGAAATGACCATCGAGACCTGCCTTTACCTCAATAATCAATATCGGTGAATTATTAATCTAGTCGGGATAGAAAATATTACGACATTTTTTGGAGCTAATTAATTTAATTATTTCCGTGGTTTAGTTTAATTGAACTGGTTCAATTCAGGGGAAAAACTCATGATATTAGTATTATCTTGTCATTGACGAGCATGGATTCACATTAACAAACCGTCTTGGCATTTAAATGAATGTTTAAAACCAGTAAAAATTTGATGATTAAGATATTTTTTTTATAAGTTTTTGTTTTTTATAATTTTTTTAATGAACTTTCAGGAATAAACAAACTTATTAAAAATGCACTATAAAAGATAAGACCTAAAGATTTAATAATCGTCATAATCAATAAATAAAATTATATGTAAATTAAATAAATTTAATTTAATTTTCCTTTATTAATTGTTTGACTTATTGCTTTATTTATTCCAATGTTGATGATGTTCTACTTGTGCTACTAGAATGTTCTTTAGAGATTATAAAAGCTAAATGTAAAATCAAATTTAAAAGCTTTAGTGAGTTAGCAAAAGATAAATTCCGTCATAACTCTTAATTATTTGTGTATGTTTACTGAAAAGAAATAAGTTAAAAAAAACTCTAAAAACATAAAAAGAAAAGCATAAATGCTAACGATTAAACGTTTAAAAGTTAATTGCTTGTTTATATATATATATATATATATATATATATATATATATATGAATGGTGAAATGTAAAATGCTTTATATATTTTAATTTTTATTTCCATTAAAACCCTTTTTAGATAAAAGAGGCTTATTCCAAAAAAAAAACTTAGCTATAACAGTGCAGACCTTTTTAAGTTATGAAGTCAGCAAAGAACATTAATATTAGTTTTATTCTTATATATATATATATATATATATATATATATATATATATATATATATATATATATATATATATATATATATATATATATATATAAGAATAAGCCTCTTTTATCTAAAAAGGGTTTTAATGGAAATAAAAATTAAAATATATAAAGCATTTTACATTTCACCATTCGTTATTTTACAATTTTGCACGTTTTGATGTCTCCTGGGTGGGTGGGTGTATGTGTCAAAAGTTTTTTTTGTCTTTTAACGTTTGATACTTAAAAACGGAATGGTACGTTCCTTTGGTATATGGGGATATAAAGAGCTATATAGTTTTTGAGTATAATTGGAAGGAGTTAATGTAGCTCCCAAAACCTAAAATAATTATATTTTTTTTCGAATATACTTTGAACTTTAATTCTTCATGTAATATAACGATAAAAATTTATGATTCCATAAGTGGAAGCAACTCCAGATTGTTTAATTCATAAAAAGCTGCTCTTGGAGAAAGCATGTATTTTTTTAATCCTACGAATGATCGTCTTATAAAAGGTATTGCTGCTGCAAAAGCTCAGTGTTGTGTAAATGATGTAATAGAAATGCATGCATTTGAATATGATTTGAAATAATAGCATATAAAGAAAGTTTAAATTGTGCAGAAAATACCTAAGATAATAGTACAGCTCAACACATCAGCAGAAATAAAGTAAATAAAACGACAATGCTGGAAATGAAATTTTTTCTTGTCTTTAATATTTTGAAGCGAAACCATTTCTCAAAGTTTAAACAATAAATTGTAGAAGACTGTTTGTAGAAATTATTTGTGAAAAGGTGAAAACATGTTGTCCTTGATTTTTTCAGATTGTACTTTTTAAGGTAAACTGTGTACATAAATTAATAATTTTACTCATTTAAAGCAGTTTAATAATTCCGAACAATTATTTAATTTAATAACAAATTTTAATAAAATTCTTCTGAATATACTTTTTCATAACAAACAATTTTAAAAATCAAATAGTGTATTAGCAATTTAGGGCTATCTTTTTTACTGTTTGGCTCCCAAAGTATAATTTGCTTCATATCTCTTAACTTTAGTTACACTTCCATTTGACAAATAAATGCATCTTTAACTTCTCTGGCTGTAAAAGCTTTGTAAAAATGCTTCCGTATGCTTAATTGTATTTACGATACTCTTAATTATTTGTTTACTTAGGTAAACAAATGATTCAAGTTAATTGTATAAATACTCTGTATAATCCTTCTTTGCAAATTAAAAATACAAACGCAGCTGCAATCAATATCTCCCCATTAAAATTTTTTCTCTTTTTCATTAATTTCTTTTTCTTTTTTTCTCTTCCTTCTACATTGGAACGTTTATCAGATCAGGTAATTAAACTATATATCAAGAACTACTGCTAAATGAATGGGACGTATACCCGAAGAAATAGCACCAATGTTTTTCAGTGTGGCACTACGATTCCTGCGAAAATCCACAGTATTATGGTAATCTACATGCTCAATTAAAATTTAGATTTTTTTAATTTGGTCAAAATTTTTTCTTTGGTCCTGCTGTTACTAGGTGCTACATATTTTTGTTTTTTTAACACTTTTATGTTTTTAAATTTGTATTTTTCTCGTTGGTAGAAACTCTGTAATCGTTTCAGTAGTTGGTGTCATTCTTATTAAACCCTACAGCACAGATGGAAAAAGTGTGTTTCTAAGTTTATCATACCGTTTGTAATTTTAACAATTTACATTTTTCGACTCCATAAAGTATATATATTCTGACTACTTATGCATATCGACATGAGCGGTATTTGTCTGTCTGTCAACGTTCAAGTTGTAATCAAATTTGCCAAGGCACTAGATGAGCCAGAGACATAGTTTTGAAAATTTTGCTATTGAAAATCAGCGAGACCGGTCTATATCTATCGAGGCATAAGGCAACAAACCACGCCTGCCTCTACTGTTTCTATATCGTTTGGAATAATTCTAGTTCAGTGAAGTAACTTAAAAAAAAATCAGAAATACAAGTGAAAAAATTAGCGCGCACCCATATTATCTGAGCTATATGCCTCTGAACTTTTTAAAGAAAAGTACGATTGCACATTACTCTTTTAAGATATCAATATATGTATCACTTAAAGCTTTTAAAAATATCTTTTGAGGAATACTAAAATTTTTCAAAATGCTTAACCCATTAGGAGCCTATGCCATTTTATTCATAAAATTAAATAGCACTTATTATTTTTCTTATCTTTTAATTCTTTGGCACTCCATTATTTGTTTTTTTTTTTTCGATTAGAGATACTTCTTCACTAATCTAGATTGACATAAATGGTGAAGGCAATAAAACATTCGCTATAGCCGAGCAATTTTACTTGTTTTCAATTTGTTATATTTAATTTCAGCTTTTGATTTCGTTACTTACTTTTGCTTTTTATGTCCTTTCTATTTTGTTGTTGCTAAGATTTATTCAACAAACAAAATATTCATCTACATGTTTCTTTGTTGGTATTTTACTGAAGGACATAAAATCTAATGAAACTTTCTTTACTGTTTTCCGCAGAGTCTGTCCTAGATTTTCCTTGTTGTTTATGCTTTTATTAAAAATAATACCCCATTAGCTACATTAATGCTACTGACTTCTACCAAATTTGATGTTTAATATAAAAGAGGTTTGAATAACTTGGAGCAGAAGAGTGAAATGCAACGAAGTACTTTGTTCTTTAGAAATCCAGAATTAAGTTTGTTAAAAATGTTTTTAATTTCAAGTTAGATTCATAGAAAATGTTTATCCAAATGTTTTAAAATTAAAAATTTCGATTTAAAAACTCTAACAGCTTCTAAATAGGAGATATTTTTCAACGCAAATATTTTTATTTTCTTACTAATTGGTTTTCAAATATTTATTCTTTTTAAATAAAATATTTCTTCTAAATTCCATATACTCTTGTAATATCCGTGTGATGGTATCCCGACGTCAAATCTAGAAGAAGACTGCTTTAAATATATTGGTGACAGCGCTCCTCTTAGCCGGCAGAGATTTGTTTGTCTTCTGTGGTACATGTGGAGGCAAATAGGTACCTTGCTTAACGTTCCCATATGTCTATGTTTTGTTTACTGTTTTGAATTGACAAATATCATGGCGTATACGCAATCTCTATTGTAGAATATTTGCCTAAAATGCTATCTTTACCCAAATATAACATAATTAAATAATAAATAAAATAACCTAAATAAAAATCTTTTTTGCGTAAAAAATAAGCTTCAACCATCCTGATAATTAAGCCGACATTTTTTTAATAACTTAGAAGTGCTAAAATGGTGGCAACTTTTTTAATTAAAAGTCTGTGTGGAATTATTAATATTTCTACAATATGTCATATAATCTGGAAAAGGTTCACGTAACAAAATATAAACGTCAATTAGTTTCTCTTGATGAGGATAATAATAAAGTCATAGCAGAAACAAATTTATCCACAACACCAATGCAATATAGTATCCACACTAGCAAAAATATCAAACAACTGCAACGTTAACATTGCATAAAACTTAAGGACAAATTAAATATTGTATGTTGCATAGAGGCAGGATAATAAATCAGTAAAAAATTGGCAAAAATTTTAATTAAACGGTTAAGGTTTGCAGTTAGCAAGCGTTAAAAATTAATTAACCTTAAAAATGACTTTGGTGTCTTAAAATAATCCCAAGATTATTTCTGAATCTAAGGACTTTCTTAATTACCAAATCTAATTAAAAGAAGTTCTTTTTGTAGTTTTTATTTATCTTGCAAGGACTAAATATGTCAGAGTTAAATATATACTTCTCTTCCTTTTCGTTTAAAGAAAATAAAGCTTCTTGGAAACTCGTAATTTAGCATAAAATTTATTTATTAGTTATGAAATGTATATAAATTTTTAAAAGTATAAGTAAAAATTTCCTAAATGAAAAGGGCAAGTCTTTACAGAAAAAAAAATTAAAAAATGTTTTGAACTTTTAAATATTTTATACATCATTTGCCACAATTTAAAATAAAAACATTGTTTGAGTTTTTATTGCATCCATAATTTTAACCGCAAAGTGGCAACAAAATAAAATTTTTACATCCTTGGTATTGTTTTTGCATCATGTGCCAGTTAAAACCTCGAAATTAATCGGTTCAGCAGTGTTAAATTTCCTGAAAAAATTTTTAACCATTAATATTACAAAACTTAAAAGGAATTATAAGTACAAATTATTTGGGTTAGATAACACTTAAAATATTTAACGTATTCAATAAAGTTATCACGATATTGATTCATCAGTACCCTTTTATAGAAAATACAAGAAGAAAACTCTGCAGAAGAAATATGTGCCATGCGGTAAGATGTCTTGGTGGTAAATGCCGCCGTCGCACAGTGGCTGAAAATCGTTTTTCGTTGGCCAAAATTCTGTAACTTTTGAACCGATCAAAATATTGAAATAATTTTTTTCTAATGGATAGATATTTAGTTCAGCTTGATTCAGTTTCAATTACATTAAAATTGATTGAGGACTTTTTAAGGAATTCGAGGTCAAAGTTGAACATTTTAAGTTTTTTAACTTTCAGAGTGAAATATGGGTTTATTCTGTGTGTGACATAGTAAAATATCCCTCTAAGATCCAAAAAAGTATATATATTCTTGATCAGTGATGAAATCTAAGACGATATAGCTATGTCCGTCTGTCCATACGTCCGTCCGTCCATACGGCCGTCCGTCCATTCGCCTGTCTGTATGAACACGATTCAGTCTAAACAAAAAGAGCTAGACCCTTGAAATTTGGTACATATATATCTTGAAGGATAGGGCAGGCTAAGTTCGTAAATGGGCCAAGTCGGACCAAGGGGAAAAAATTCCCCTAAGAAGAAATAAACCAACCCCTGAAAAACTACACATTTTTACAAGTTTTTTTTTTGTAAATTTGTTAAGCAAATGAAATATTTTAATGTCAAAGAAGGTTCAAGGTCTTTACCCTGGAGCCAGAAAATCATAAAAATTTATTTTTGGACCCCGCCCCCTTTTTGTGGGCTTTTATATAGCATATTATATGAAAAATAGTGTCAATAATTAACAAATTGTATTACCTAAGCCTAGATTGCATAAAAAATTAATTTTTAAGTTTTCATGACGAATGGAAAATGTACTCGGATCTTCTGCGCTACCTTCACCTCACACCCCCCCAAATAAAAAATTTGTTTTTTTGGTTAAACAACAAGAAAATGTAATTTGAACTTCTACGCTACCTTAACCTCACCACCCCCTTACCCCTCCATCTTCCTATATAGTTGGAAGGTATTTAAGATTCGACTCGGTCGAATATAACGTTTTAACTTATTTTTTACTAATACAATGTTTTCCGTACTTAAAGAATAATGAAAGGCAATTATAATTTTTATTCGTTTGACTTAAATATTAATTGCAAATATTCCATATTTTGTTTTGTGCTATTTCTGTTCTTTAGCAGTTTTTTGGCTTCTTTATCTAAATCCCGATGGTCCACTTTCCATTGATTTCGAGTACTGGATATGACCGGATCTGACGTTGCCAATAATATAATAAATAGATCTTCATTTGTTGAATTCCGTGAAATTTTCCTAGTATTGTGCTCTCTATAAAATATGCAATCCTTGTTCCTTTTTTCCTGAGCCTCCTCTGATAGATCTCCAAGTGGCACCAAATGATATTTAATGACATCTTCACCATGATAAAGGATTTTGTGAACTGTTGCAGACATATTTCTCCATGGGTAGTTAGTTGTATATATTTTTGCAGTTTCCTTAGCATAATCTCCAAATTTTCTACAGTCAATTTCTTCCGTGCACGCAAGTACTTCTAGTATTATTTTAAATCTGAAAATAAGGTTAAAATCCACTCCTGTTATTTCAGATGCTGTTTCTGGATCTGAAAAGAATCTTCTTGCGGTATTGCCATCATTTGTACTGCCTGACCCTTGTTTTGGCTGATCTATAATCAGTCCACGTTTGCGATATTCATCTTGAACATGTTTCTTTTTTGAACTTCTTAACTCTTTGTTGGTCTCGTTGTTTCTTATTGATCCTGAAGACCCGAAATTCAAATCATAACTGATTTTTAGTATGTGTTCCATAAGTCGTATTCTTGCGTGTAGTGGTGATAATCCAAATTCATATGCATCGGTATTATCTAATGATTTTGCTGGGACTTGGTTTAATTGGGTTGATGTTGCTTGGCATATAATGCAGCTGGATGCAGCCTTCGTGTTAGTCAAAGCCTGACCCACTTTTCCATCTATCATTGTCAGAACTAACTGGTAGCTTACTTCAATTTGCTGCCCATCTAACTGTAATTGTAATGGCTGTAGTGTTGTAATTTGGGCCTTGATATCACTAATTTCTTTATTATTAACATCATTTGTTTCTTTTTTGAATTGAAATTTGATTGGCCTGCAGTATTTCGTAGAAGATGGTGTCTCATTTTTCCAAATATCCATTGTTTGCGTTGTACTAGTCGAAGGCTCTGAATCTTCCAAAATCTTTTTCAATCTCAATGGTACAAATGATACCATGAACATATCTGAGTCAGAAATATTTTCACCTACAGTTTGTTTATATTGTTTTTGTCCCGAAGAACCATCACATCCCCATTTACAAAAAAGAATTAGCTTTGTGTTTCCGTATTTCTTCAACTCATTTCCTGTTATTGATTGCAGCAAGCGTTCGGCTGTGTGATCAAGTAGAGATTGTAGTTGTACCTCTGCCGAAATTTGTGTGATAGTAATAGTGTCCTTTGATGGCAAACAGTCCATTTTAGCAGCGATTATGTGATGATATGCTGGATATATATTTGAGCCTTTTTCAATCGCACGCTGTCTGAGTTTAATATATTGCTGTTTTGTTAATTTCAAATCCAGAAATAATGCTAATGCCTCCTCATTTGTGTACTGTATTGCATCATTCGGAGTTGGTATACTTTTAAGAATCCGTTTTGTTCTCGGTGGACTAGCTTTAACAACTTTTTCAATGATATCCACTTTTGTAAATTGGTTCTGTGATCGTAATTGATGTAGGAAAGATTCTTTTATATTTGTAGAACCAAAGGCATCGTTAATATCTTTAAGCTTCCGCCTCTTAGATCTATCGCTGCAGTTGTCCACTAATGATTTGCGTGGTCTTCCAGCCTTATCTTGCTTTACTGTTTCTGCAGCGACAGTAAGTTGACCTTCTAACCACTTTGCACTTTTTATATAAAATTTTTGTTTATTGTACATAACTTCTTTGTAGCGTTTTTTTAGTGCTTTGACGAAATTATATAATTGCTCTTGCATTTCGGTGCTACACGAATTTAAGTTTAATTTTATTTTAACGTAACTAAGAACATCTTCCTGATTTTTGTTTTTAAAATACACTTCGGCCAGTTCTTTATAACTGAAGCTCTCCATTTTCTTCTGAATATTTTTATTTGCGTTTGTTATGTTTTATCCGTACACTTAAAGGATTAAGTTATTACTGAGTAATTCCTTAACGAATCCGTACTTTTATAAATTTTTAAATACATGTTCTTCACACACTGATCTTTAATTTCATAGCAGGTAGCGCTTAAATTGAACAAAACTGCACTCATGCGTCAATATGGGGTTGTTTTTTAACTTTAGTGGTTTAATGTCGCAATTATTGTTATAAAATTGTTTATGACTTTGGTTGCCCATTGTGATAATTTTATTACTTATTTTTTGCTGATCAAAACAAAGCCATTAAACCCTTTCGAAGGTATTATATATTTTTTTTTTAGTTATACGTAGCCTAAACTAAAAAAAAAATAAACTTTTAGGCAAAAAAATGAAAATTTAATACACCATTGTATATGAATTTTTTTCGAGTAATTTCATTACAATGAAAAAAGTGTTCTACAGGCGGCTCGTGGCGGGTGCAAAAGTATATATAGCCTTAAAGAGGACACTTTCTCGTGGTTGTATACGTTTCTTGTTCCCTTTTGTTCCCTAGAAGTTCTATTCCACTAAAGTTTAAATTTGAGGAAAATATAGTAGTTTCATAAATATTTCATAACGCCCCTAATATTAAACGCTAGAGCTGTGCCTACTTACAACAACTAAAGACAATAATCCTACCAACATTATAAAAAAAACCGCAGACCATTATCGATGATAGCTTGCGAGTAGTAACCATTTAATTTTGGTAAAAAACCAAAGAAAAACACCTTTTTCTGAAATTAAAAAAAAAGTTGAGTTTGACAGCATGCCACGCCCACAATTATCAATATTTTAACATAATTTTTTGGCTACCTTAATTTGGATATATTAACTACAAAATGACGTAAAAATTTAAAAAATCGGTGACAAAAAAAAAAATTTACTTTTGGCCAACGAAAAACGATTTTCAGCCACTGTGCGTCGGCCTATTGCTTCTTTTTGGAAGTCATATAAAAACATTTTTTGTACAGAATGTTAATAAGAACAAGATACTCGGTGTTTGACCGGTGACTTAGAACACTAGCTGTTATAAACCGTTTAATCCGGAAATAATATATTCGCTAGGCAGTATGAATTTCGAAACCCATATTCTTCACCAAAGGTGAGATAAGCCAACTCGATATAAATGCAGGAGCGGCAGATAAAATTGACACATAAATCAAAATCTTTCGGATGGCGGCGTACAAAAAACAATAAATGCTTTTTGTTCTTTATAAAAATATATTTTTTGTGGGCACTGCCAATAGTATAATTGGTTTATATCTATTAATATATTTAACTTGCCCAGTAGAGGTTTTGGTAAAACAAACAAAAGAAATTAGACAACAAAAAAATTTTTTAAAATTACTATAAAAATTACAAATTTATACAATAATTGCTTATCAAAACGAAGAAACTACAACATTTCTAATAGCCTCCATTTTAGGAAGAATTAAGAAGAATAATTGTTTAAGATTTTTTTTCTTCTTAAACTACGACTTATAAGATATCATTAATGGTCTACTCTGCAAAAAGTTTTAAGTTCCACAATTATTAAATAAACTGTTTGCTTATTTGCTTTATTTTGTCATTTGTTTATTAAACCGATAGGCGGTATTATTTTTTATGCATAAGCAAACAAATATACAAGCAACTAAGTCTACAAGCAAACAAATATTCAAGCAACTAAATATACAAACAACCAAGTTACAAACAATTAGATTTACAACAACAGATCATCACTGTTATAAAAGGTCTCTGTAATAAATTTGTACATTTGATTATTTTGTTGGCAGTCGTAAGAAACGATCTCTTTGTTTTAAACAAGAATAACTATTGAACAAAAGTAAAAATAAAAGATTTTTCTTCTGAATTATATAAAATAGGTTTACGTGTTTTATTTCTGTGGAACTATAATATTTATGAGGATAACGTAATGCTAATTGGACAAATAATTCTTCTACATAAAAATGGTGCCGAAACCCGGGATTTCTTCATGTGCTAAGAAGTTCATCCCTTTTAATTTTCTGTAATATATTCACTGCCGTCGTGCTACGGTGTATTAAAAGTTCGCTGAGTGGGACTTTTATTTGAACATTCTGCAAGATGGAATCAATTGCTGCGGTAATTGAGGATCAGAAAAATCTTCGAAGCCACATTGAGCGTATGGAGATAAATTTTAACAGGAAGCCAAAGGATAGTATAACTAGAGGATATGTGCAAACGATACTTGAAGATCTGGAGATGACGTTCAAATCTTTTAAAGATGGTCATGATCAAATATTAAATACTGTTCGAGAAAGTTCAATCAATGAACATGATATACCCTATTTAAGTACTGAAGTTTTTTATAAATGCTTTGACGCATATATCTCTTTTAAGACAAATTTACTTGATTTAATTTTTGAATTTGATTCCCCACAGTCTCCGACCGTCCATGCAAGTACGTTTGCTGCTTCATCGAGCCGAAGGGAAACTTTCAGTGCTGGCGCAAGGTTGCCAAAAATCGACCTCCCAAAATTTACCGGAGATTATTTGGAGTGGATTTCATATCGAGATATGTTTCTGTCATTAGTCCATCACAACAGTTCTCTTTCCAACGTGCAAAAGTATTTTTATTTAAAGGGATCTTGCGTTGGAACACCGCTGAGTTTAGTAAATGAATATCCAGCTGCTGACGCTAGTTATGAGTTAGCATGGGAGGCATTAGAAAAGAGATTTCATAATGAGAGAAAGCTTGTGGAACAAATTCTGAAGAAATTATTTTCAATCCCAACTTTAGATGGATCATATCATAGCATTAAAGAATTACTGGATTCAACAAGAAATTGCTTAGCTCAATTAAAATCTTTAAACATTGACATCAAAACATGGGATCCAATATTAATTTACATCACCTCACAGAAGCTAGATACACAAACCCGCAAGGAGTGGGAACAGTCGCTGAAAAACGGAACGTCTGTACCACCGATAAAAGATATGCTTTCTTTTTTAGAATCAATTTTTAGAGCATTGGAATCAGTTGAAGAAATAACTCCGTCTTATTTTCCAAAGCCATATGTGAAAAAATTATTAGAACCCCGACGTAAGCCAATGCGTACCATTCGCTCTCACAGTGCCACTACTTTGATTAATGTTGATTGCCCTTGCTGTAATAAACGTCACCCGTTATATAAGTGCTTTAAATTTTCTACGTTATCATCAGAACAAAAGAAAAATATTGTAAACCAACAACATTTATGCAGAAATTGCCTGCGTACTGGACATATGCAATTTGCTTGTAAGCTTAATACGAAATGTAAACTTTGTGGTGAACCCCATCATACAATTGTACATAATGAATTTTCAACGGTTAAGAATTCACTACCTAGCTCTTCAAACTCAAGTGCTGACTGTAACCCAGAAAAGCAAGCCATTGTTAAATTGTCAACTGTAAGTACAAACCTTATAAATATGAAATCTACTAAACTAATTCCAGCACTACTGGCAACTGTAAAAGTTAGAATAAAAACTAAAACTGGTGAAATAAACGTTAAAGCACTCGTAGACCAAGGATCTCAAGTGTCTTTCATTTCTGAAGAACTAAGTCAGATATTATCTTTAGATATTAACAGAACAAATATCGAAGTATCAAGCATTGGAGGTAAAAGGGCCATTAATGTAAAGAAATTAGTTAATTTGTATCTTACATCAAACTATGATCATAACTTCACATTATATTTAACAGCTTTAGTAGTTCCTTCCGTTTCGTCATATATTCCTTCTACAATAAGTAAGGTTAATCTTCCAGATCTTTCTAGTTTCAATCTAGCTGATCCCCAGTTTATGGAGGCGGAAAAAATTGACATACTCCTTGGAAACGACGTCTATTCCGAAATAGTTTTGCCCGGAATGAAGAAGTTTGAAAACAGTTATCTGTTACAGGAAACGCATTTTGGCTGGATGGTGTCTGGACGTATTTGTCAAATGACGGACAAAGTAAAGATTTCAGCCAACTTAAGCACGTTAGATGAACAGCTAAGCCTCTTGTGGGAAGAAGAAGAAAAAAGTAAATCTATAACCAAAGATGAAACGCTGTGCGAAAACTTATTTATAAAAACCCATCGTCGAGATGAGACTGGAAGGTATACGGTACACCTTCCGTTTAAGAGAATCCTGCATGGACAATTGTTGCCTACATTCTCATATACAGATTACAACGCTCTTAAAAGGCTTAAGCAGCTTGAATTGTCATTCGAAGCTAGACCGCAATTTGCTGAAAAATATAGAGAGTTTATGCAGGAATACGAATCATTACAACATATGTTTAATCTAGGTGAGTACCCTCAAGCAGTTCCAGTAAACGCGTATTTTCTCCCACACCATGGGGTACACAGAGGAAGTAGTAGTACGACAAAACTACGCGTTGTTTTTGACGGGAGTAATCGGAGACCTCCTCAATCGTCTCTTAATGAAGAGCTGTCTGCTGGTCCAGCACTGCAGAATGATTTATCAGCAATAATTTTAAAATGGAGAAGGCATCGTATAGGCTTTACTGCCGATTTAGAAAAAATGTTCCGTCAAATAAATCTATGTAAGGAACATCAACCATTTCAGTGTATTTTATGGAGAAACAATTCAAATAAAATTTGTGTATACTCCCTGAGAACTGTAACCTATGGAACAACGTCAGCGCCTTATTTAGCAATAAGAGTACTACAGCAACTTTCACATGATGAGGAAAAATGCTATCCGTTAGCTAGCAAAATTCTTCGTAGCGACACGTACGTTGATGACGTTATCTCTGGAGCGGATGATGTTGACGAAGCTATCAAACTACAAGGACAATTGTGCTCTCTCTTAAAATCTGGTGGATTTCGTTTACGAAAATGGAACTCTAATTCTACAAAACTACTTGAATGCATTACAGAAGACGACCGCGAAGAAAGAGACTTATTTTCAATAAAGCAAAAGAATTCTTCTAAAGCACTCGGTCTTTACTGGGATACAAAAAATGACTATTTTTTTTTCGTAATTAATTTTGAATTCTCTAAAATAATTACTAAACGCAGTTTACTTTCAGAGGCAGCTAAATTGTTTGATCCATTAGGGTGGCTTTCCCCTACTACAATTGTAGCTAAAATAACTTTTCAAGAACTTTGGAAAATTAAACTTGACTGGAATGACATTCTTCCAGAGGAAATTAGTCGAAGATGGATTAACTTTAGATCTAAACTCAAACAATTAGAAAAAATAAAAATTCCTAGATGGTTGGGCTACACATCTGCAAACAGTACGGTAGAACTTCACGGTTTTAGCGACGCATCAAAACTGGCTTACGCAGCTGCAGTATATGCTCGTGTAACAAAACCAAATGGCAGTATAGTTGTTCATTTATTGAAGGCCAAAACAAAGGTTGCTCCTTTAACATCAGAAACCATTCCAAGACTGGAATTAAACGCCGCTACTCTATTGGTAAAATTAGTTGCGTCCATTAAGTCACAGGCAGATCTTAATATTACAAATATCATTTATTGGACGGACAGTACAATCGTACTTGCATGGATTAAAAATCGTCCAGCGAGGTTGGAAGTCTACGTAGCCAATCGAATAGAAATTATACAACACCATTCAAACATCAACGATTGGAGATATGTTCCGTCCCGTGAAAACCCTACTGACTGTGCATCTAGGGGGCTGCAACCTGAACAGCTAATTGATAATACAAATTGGTTCAACGGGCCTTCATGGCTTACAACAGGTCCTGAGACGTGGCCTGAATACCCTACGTGTTATATTTCCACAACTGGAACGATAAACTCTAATAAAGTGATTTCAAATTTTTTAAATACTCTACAATATCCTGAAATTACAACGAAATTTTCAAAATGGTCAACAACCCTACGTGTGACGGCCTATATTAACAGATTTTTTAACAATCTTAGGCAGTCCTTGCACAAAAAGGAAAAATAATATGGATTTCTTAAAACTTACGAACTTGAACATGCGCGTCTTCGACTCATTAAACTAACTCAAGCTGTATCTTTTCATGAAGATATTCTTTCTCTAAAATCTGGTAAACCGTTTCCCCCAAATAGTAAAATTGAAAAGCTTTCGCCTTTTTTGGACGAGCATGATATATTACGAGTTGGTGGTCGTATTAGAAATGCTGACATTCTGTTTCACACAAAACATCCTATTTTACTATCTAAGCAAAATCCTCTGTCTTTACTTATATTTTCAGAAGCACATCAGAAAACCTTACACGGCAGCCTACAGTTAATGCAATCATACATTTCGCGGCATTACTGGATACTTTCAGCTCGACAAATTGCTAAGCAGGTGCAGCGTAAGTGCATCGTCTGCTTTAAATATAGGTCGCATGCATGCCAGCAACTAATGGGAAGCCTTCCGGCTGTTCGACTACAACCGACCAGACCATTCAAGCATAGCGGTTTGGACTACGCAGGACCTATATCTATAAAATTGTCACCTTTACGAAGTTCGTCGACTACTAAGGCCTATATTTGTCTATTCGTCTGTATGTGTACTAAAGCAATACATCTGGAAGCGGTGTCAAGTTTAAACGTCGATGCATTTCTGGCGGCATTTCGCAGATTCACTTCAAGAAGAGGTTTATGTACGGACTTGTACTCCGATTGTGGCACTAATTTTGTAGGTGCGAACAAGGTACTTCAAGTTCTTTACCAGCGAAATATATTATCCCTTCCTGAACATCTTCAAGAATCTTTGGCTAATCAAGGAGTAAAATGGCATTTTATTCCTCCTGCTTCCCCACATTTTGGCGGCCTTTGGGAAGCAGGAGTGAAGTCTACTAAGCACCATTTACGCCGCATAATGAAGGATCGCCTACTGACTTACGAGGAACTCAGCACTTTATTGACGCAAATAGAAAGCTGCCTCAACTCACGTCCATTGTGTCCTATGTCGTCCGATCCAGCTGATAATAACGTTCTTACACCAGCGCACTTCCTAATTGGGGAACCAACTAATTGCATCCCTGATGAAGACCTTTTGGACAGCTCTATCGATCGCCTTTCGCGTTGGAAAGTAATTGAATGTCTGAAACAACATTTTTGGAACCGATGGCACAGGGAGTTTATGTGTCGCCTTCAGTCAAGACCAAAATGGAATAAAATTAAAGAAAATATCAAAGTTGGTGACATAGTACTTCTTCTTAATGAGAAAAGCATTCCTGGTCAATGGCCTTTGGCAAAAGTTGTGAAACTTTATCCAGGGAAAGATGGCTTAGTGCGAGTAGTAACCCTCTATTGCAACAATAAATATCTAAAACGCCCTATCTCAAAGTTATGTCTTCTACCTTCAAATAATATCGAACATCACAGAAATTTTAATGACAAGTAAGAATTAAAAACGAATGTTTTTGGTGGGGGAGAATGTTTAAGATTTTTTTCTTCTTAAACTACGACTTATAAGATATCATTAATGGTCTACTCTGCAAAAGTTTTAAGTTCCACAATTATTAAATAAACTGTTTGCTTATTTCCTTTATTTTGTCATTTGTTTATTAAACCGATAAGCGGTATTATTTTTTATGCATAAGCAAACAAATATACAAGCAACTAAGTCTACAAGCAAACAAATATTCAAGCAACTAAATATACAAACAACCAAGTTACAAACAATTAGATTTACAACAACAGATCATCACTGTTATAAAAGGTCTCTGTAATAAATTTGTACATTTGATTATTTTGTTGGCAGTCGTAAGAAACGATCTCTTTGTTTTAAACAAGAATAACTATTGAACAAAAGTAAAAATGAAAGATTTTTCTTCTGAATTATATAAAATAGGTTTACGTGTTTTATTTCTGTGGAACTATAATATTTATGAGGATAACGTAATGCTAATTGGACAAATAATTCTTCTACAATAATCCTTGCGAAAACCCACTTTAAAACAGATTTCAGCTGCTTGTATATAAAGGTTCAAAAGTTTGGCCACATTCATTAATAATTGTGACACCCTTTATTTTTAGTTTTAACTTTTATGTTTTTAAATATACCATACAAATTTGTGGACTTTTAATTCAAATTGTGTACTTGCTCTTATAGCTGACTCAGCAATACCGGTTCTTTGTAAATCGTCTCTTTACAACCATCATATACACAAAACTAAATAATCTATTGGGTCACCCTTTAATATATAATTTTAAATATTTATAACGGTTATTATGATGGTCATAGTTATCGACAGTTCAAAAGATAGGACCATATAGGTCAATTTATATAAAAAATGTCGGTCACTACAATACTTGTTCCGTATTCTCTCCGTTCTCTAACATAAAATTATCACTGAATAAAACAAATAAAAAAAAAATTGATCTGATTATTTATGAAGAAAGTTTTAAACTATTTTCCGATGCCAATTATTGTAACTAAACGTTGATTTAAACAAGTAATAGTGCTATATTCGGCTGTACCGAATCTTAAATATCCTTCACCACACACCTATGTAAATGCAGTTTGGAAAAGTAACTTCAATCAGAAAAAAAAAGAAAATAATTTTTTTTAAGTATAAAAATTTCATCGACTCTTAATGGGTTAGCATTAAAAAAAATATATGAAAAATATTTTTAAAAACTTTTAAATGATCCCCATAAGAAATGTGGTGCATAATCGTATTTTTCTATAAAAACTTCAGAGACCTATAACTTGGTAATTATCGACGAGCGCTAATTTTTCACTTGACTTTTTTCTTATTTTTAAATCCTCCATCGCCCCATATATTTGTTTTTTGATAGAAGTTACATCAAGGGACACGTGGTGTTTTTCTTATTTTCAATAGAAAAGATTTCAAAATTATGTCTGATCAATTTTCGTTTTTAAATTTTCTTTAGCTCTAGTGTCTTGGCAAAGCTGATTAACACAAACACAGGTAAACAAACGGACAACGCATAATATACCTTAGTGCAGCAAATACCGCAGAAATCTTCACACTAATGGCAAATCTGCATTTGAGGGACATGAGAATCATTAATAGTTGAAAAAAATATTATTCTTTAAATCTTGCTCAACTAAAATGTAAATTATTTCCTTATAAAGGCGGCAGTGTATAAAATACATCAATAGCTTTTGCTGCAACATCTTTTAAGTTTAGTTACATGAATTGTTTATTATTTCTGGTTAATGGGATTAAAATGGAAGAAAAATGTGAAATGTATAACTAACGTGCAAGAAGTCACGGAGCTAGTAATTACAAATAATAAATAAATAATAATAAATGTTTGTCTCGGTGTTTGCTTTCATTATGTACGTGTATTTGAGTCGAGAGTATCATAGTTTCGATGGAAAAGATCCAAATTTTTTTTTTATCGGTAGACACGCTTTTTTATAATTATTTTTTATATATACAAATATTTTGGTTATTTATTAATAATTAACATAAAAACACTGTTGTTTTTTGCTTAAGCTTTGATTTTTGTCTTAACTTAATAATTTGGACAAAAAACTTTAGTTTATTTAAAATATTTGTGAAAAGTTTACTGAAGAGATAAGTAAGCATAATCGATATCGAGGATTTATTAATTTAATCGGAATAAAAAATTGCACAATATTTTTTCAAAAACTAGTTAATTTAATTTAATATTTCCGTAGCTTAATTTAAATTATTTTAATTTAATTTCGGGTGCTGCGAATAAAATAAAAATCACAACATATACTTGAAACAGGCCACACAGCTGATTTTGAAGCTGTGAGAATTTTAGATAAAGAAAAAATAGAGAAGAAAAGATATACTATAGAGAGCCTGAGAATTCAACAAAAGAAGAAACAAACGATGAATATCATTTTTTCTAAATCAATACTTAATTTCTGGCTATAAGAGCAAAATAGATTATAAGAGCTGATTAATTTAGAGTATAATCCAGCAAGATTCAACATTAGTCTATAACTATGATTATGGGTCACTAAATTTACTTGTCAAAGTCAATTTGTATAATTTGTATGCATACAAATTCCAATGACAAAAATAGAGCTTTTCATCCTACAATAAAAGGTGGCAACATAATTCACTTTCTTAGAAGTTTTCTACATAACAAAGTATATGAAGAATCTTTTATAAATGTTTTTAAGCCCCCATTGATCTTAAAAAATATTTATATTCAGTCTTTGAAGTTTATTTATTTAACAAAAATATTTTTGCTTCATTTTTATTTTTTTTTTATAAAACAATACAGTAACTGTATTAATGGTGGCAGATTTGGCTTAGAATACCCCTGAAAGATGAACGGATAGTACAGATAATTTGTCTGAAAACATAATTTTAACTAAGCTCTGTACACTAATAAGAATCAAATACTGAAGAAGTAAGGGTTATGTTTTTTTATTATATGTTTGTTTTTGTATTTGTGATTGTTGTGAAGTATAACAAAAATTCCAAGTATGTTGCACGTTAATGTGGCAGATGAATACAATGGCATTTATACAGAAATGCAAAAAGTTATGCTATTAAGCGAACGAGGATATGTTTATGGCCTTGTGGCTTTTGTTACATTAATTTCTTTGCTTTTCTTTATTTTGGTAAATATTATATATGAAAGACACAAACACATTTTTGTTTTAGGATTTTTGGTTCATACAAATCAAAGGCAACAAAAAAGTTGATATTTAACACACAGCTGTATAAAAATTATATTGTACAAACGTACATACATATTTTATACTGTAAAAATAAAACAAAGAAAAAAAGTTTTCTTTGTCTTAACAGTATTTTTACTTTTGTCAGGGTTGGTTTTGTTTAGTTTTCACTTTGAACGTTCCTCTGTTTTTTTTTTTAATTTTCGTATGAAAGAGTCTTTCCTATATACTTTTCATTTAACAGTTATTAACCTTGTAATTTGAGGATATTTATAAAGCACGTAAGTCATTTGGCAAAATATTCTTAAGAAAACTTAATGCAGATGTAGGGTTAGTGCAGATATTTCATTATATTATAAGCTATCCCCTATCCTTAACTAAAATCAGGAAAAACCGTGAAAGTCATTTAAATCTCTCTACCTTTTAAAGACTCTTGCGAATGTATTTTTTACAGTGTCTTGCTAGCTGTCTGGTAGAAATAGTTCATAGAGATAAATTTTATAAACAAGAAATTTAGTTGGTGACCTTAACCATTACAAGGGTTATTCGAACTTGATACCATTAAAATGTTGGGTTTCCAACAACAAACAATTCGTGATACTCTTAGAAAATACGAGTCATTCGAAAGCAAACGGGCACTATATATTACTGTCGAGAAAGCATTTCAATACTAGAATCTTGTCCTCTAGTGCAAAATCTAGATCAGAAAATAATATAAAAAATATAAATATTTAAACTTAAAAAAACAAATGTTTATCCACTTTTACAAATGAAGTCACTAAGAGCAGTCTAATACATTTCTCTTGCCCTTAATTCTTACAATAATGGTTCTCACATTCAGTCATTCGTTCATTCATTTATAAACTCAGTCGAGAATGAAAAACGCCTACTAAACAATACTTGTATACAATTTCAATTGTTATAGATATTAACTAAAAGGAATTACAGACAGACCCATCAGTATAATGTTGTTCTGTTTGAAAGCTAAACCTAAAGACAAATAGTTATTAGGGTCTTAAAGAGTACTGCTATTCAGTTAGTCGTTTTCTATTTTTATAAAAAAGAAAAATAGAACAAGCTGCATGCAGATGTTTTTTTTTATTTATGTCTGTATTTGTTTGCATTTGTATATCTGCATTAATTGAAAGTAAGAACAGCAATAAAAAAAGGCATTTGGCTTCGCAGGGACTGATTTTGCAAAAAAAAAAAAAAAAATAATAATGATAATTATTATTATTATTATTATTATTATTATTATTATTATTATTATTATTCTAAATATGAATTTAGTAATAATAGTAATATTTAATATTTAATTGTTATATTTAGTATTTTGGTAATGTGAAGGAAATGTTTTTATGTTCATAAATTAATTAAGTTTCTTATAATTAATTGGCATAACCTAATCTCAATAAACATCCAGAAAAGTTGATTAAAAACTATGAAAGAAATCAAAGGTAAGTAAGTATTTGAGGATATAATGAAAAATAATAGTTGTTAAGTTAGTTCAAAAGTAGTTGAAACAACAGTATTGTTTACATTGTGATGTCATATTATTTCAATATTCATTTCTATCTTATTCTTGTTTTAGAAAAAGTGCGTGCTTTTAATAAAAGTTTTCAGATATTTAAATCGTTATCTAAATTTATTTACCTTATGCTTACAATTTTTTGGTAGAGAATGAAAAAAAAAAAAAATAATAATAATAAAAGCAACTGAACTAAATTAATTTCGGCTTCAATAATTTTCTGTAGAAAACAGAAAAAATAAGAATTAAGATCGCTACATCCGTCATAATCATTTCTCGTAAATATCTACTTCTCTGCAAAGCTTCACAAACGTTTGTTCTTGTTGTCATTGTTGTATACAGTGTTTCACTATCACACTGATAGTGAGTATAAATGAGAAAAATAAGATTTCTAATTATATTTAGCAAACTTTCTTATATTTCCAAAAAATATGACATGAAAGCAAGACATCAAAAATCCACATTTTATTTTAGAGAAAAAGAAACCAAAAATCTATAAATTGTATTTTAACTTTCAAAAAATTGGTAGTAGCTGTTGTAAAATATATATACCTTATTGCACAGTGAAACCGCTACCCAGAAAAAAATAGGCATTACCTTAAAAAGTATAAGCCATGACTTAGTTTTGTGATTGCCATATTTTGTTACTCGCTTACAAAACATTTTACATTAGTTCGCAAATAAAGGAAGTAGTAATTAAACTAAAACATAAATATACGTACTAATGTTCATTTTTATTTCCTTCAATAATCAATCAATTCTCAAAAATCGATTTTAAGAGTATCATGCCTTGTTAACATCATTGGGTTGGTAATCCAGTTGGGAACTCTTCCTCCAAAAAAGAGTTATTACACATTTGAAAACCTTTTCTCATATTTTTTGTTGGGTATGTGTTAATTTGAAATTATTTTGGAAAATAAAATTAAATACACTGTGCAACTTTTCGCGTTAATAAATTATGAATCATATTTTAAGTCAACTTTTACTTTGTATATGAGACGAACCAACCGTCGCGTATGATTCATAACGCTCATGAATATTATCTCACATACGTCTGTAGTACTTTTACAATCCCAGAAAAAACTTTACTTACTAAGAAGCTATATCTTTGTCGCGACTGCTCATAATTTGACTAAAAGAACTAATTATTTTTGCCCCGGATGTCGTTTAAAGAATCCTATTCAAACTAAAAAATCATAACCCTTTACTTTAAAAATTCTAAGGCATGACTTTTTTTAAAGTTATATATTTTTTATAAAAGAGATGCTATATTTTGAGTAACGGTTTTCATCACACTGCATCTAAATGTATTAAAATTTTAAATTATTCATTTCAGTAATATGTTGGCATAATCCGTCCGTGGGTTTAAAAAAGTTTAATTGCATCTTACACAAAAAACACGATATTTGCAAGAATTATAACGTTGAGATGGAAATAGTAGCATAGTTGAATGTCTTAGATTAAAAAAAAAAAAAAAAAAAAAAACGATAACCTGTATAACGGCAAACATAATTTTCCGTTATTAGACTAAATTATAGTTATAGGATTTATTGTAAGGAAGTTATTTTTGAACACATACTAAGTAATACTAAGTAATGCATTGAGTGGAAAGTTTTGATGGGATATTTCTCTTGCTGAACAGGATTTTTCGTTGTTGTCATATTAAAAGTGCGGCAAAGAGTAAGTGAGATCTTACATATAATATTCCTTGAGTAATCGACTCTACTTTCTTATTGCTGTTTCCCTTCGAGCACGTTAACAAGTTCATAGAAAACTTTTTGGACTTTAACATTACAATGGTCCAGTATCCTACAGAAAACATTTGTTTCAATACTATTTGTATTAGAAAAAACTAAATGGCAGACATATAAACATGTTTTTACTTGTAGTGTGCTTTCATAAAAAGCTGAAACTTCAGTACATATGGCAATTATTAGAAAGTCTCGCAATTCGAGGATAATTATCGTAACCTGTAAAAAATGTATACCTGTCGGTGAATTATACTTTTTTAAATAATGAAACAGTAATAAAGTTTTAGAGTTTGAAATTTTATTTGCCCGCTCTAATTGAGTACCTGCTTGCTAGCCTATTATGTCTGATATATCTTTTTAGTTACTTTAAATAATGTTTACACCCATCGATTTACTTCTCAATCCAGAGCAAAATATTCTGAACTATGATTATAACATTTAAAGACTAAATTTTTACTTTTTTACAGCACAAATTCATTAAAAAAGCTGTGTTTATATAAATAAAATATTTATTTTAAAATGTGCCTTAAAACTACATTGTTTGTTTTTGTATACGATAAAGTAATTTAATGCATACAAAATACCTATGGAATGTGCTTGTTTTTAGGATAAAGTAACATGAAGTTTTTTTTATTAATAAAAATGCAAAATTTATATTCAGGGCAACAAACTCTTAGTGAAATACAGTTAAAATATTTTGATACAAAAATTTGTATCCGCACTCACATACATGAAATACATATTAAGTTTAACAACCACCCTTTGTTGGGAAAAAGAGATTCCGAGTACTAGTTTTCCTGTAATGAATCATGACGTTTAGCTGTGATGTTTATTACTTTTAGATGCAAATGAATTTAAGATGCCTTTATTTTATAAAAAATAATTTAAAATTGTCTTTGTTGTCTTGTCTTTCTACATAAAACAAAAATTAAAATAAAATATATTGTTACATCTACTTTCATTTCGTTTTTATTAAAATAAAAATATTAATGTCAATGCTTGTTTACATTGCTTGTTTTAATACCAAAATAAAGGTTTTTATTAAAGAAAACATACACAATTTATAAATAGCAGACAGAATGTGTTGGGTTTTACAATACATAAAAATGTTTTTTACAATAAATGTAAATGTTACAAGGCTTTTATAAAACCATAATACCTTGATTCATATTTGTTAGCGTAAGCAATAAGTAAAATACATTTTTAATATTTTTGTACTTAAATATATCATCAAAGTCATATACATTTCTTGTCACTAAATACAAACATAACAATACCTTATATATGTATGTGTCCTTAGTAGGGGAGAACATATTCCTTTCGAGAAAATTTTTTCTTAACGAGTCACCAGTAAACAAAACTTAGTTTCCCAATAATAGTAATTACATTCTTATTAAACAAAGCTGGAGTGCCAATTTCAAAACACGCTTTTTAGCATTAATTTCTAAAATTTCTATGGTGTGGAAAGTTACGAGAAGAAAGCCAATGGTGAAAAAATATCGCTTCTAATGAATGAAGTATGAATAATTACTGAATTTATTTCCACTCAAGTCAGCCATGGTTACACCCAAATTGAACACCCTGGTTTTTCAGACGATGAACTCTTTATGCAGGCTGAAGCTAATTTTGTTATTCGAAAAAACCCCGATCTATAGATGTGGACTTAACAGCTTTAAGTAAAACTATTTTTTTTCACACCAAAATAGACTTGCTCTAATAAACTGCCAAATTCGATTGAGGTACGGTGTATCTCAATTATTGCTCAATTATTGCTAAAGTAAAAACCTTTCAAATCACAAACGATAATTTTCAAAAGGCCTTTATTTTTATTAATTTATTTTTAGTAATTCTTTATAACATAAAACCTTTATTTTAGTTAAAAAAGCTACTTTATATCGCTTACCGTTATCCATGGACACAGACTCAGATGTTATTAATGCTACCAAAATGGATTCAGTATCGAAAAAAGCTGCCTTCACAGGATGAATTTTATTGTATTTTGAATCGTAGGTATCAGTTTCTAGAGAGACACACCAATAAAGGTGAATCATTCCATTACTGTTATCCAAAAATGGAATATAAATCTTAGCATATTCGTTTTTCGTTTACCGCGTCGAGAGTCTTATGTGATTATGACAGAGTTCGGAAAAATATACATACCGTATTGAAATCTCATACAGAAATATAAATAATCACAGCTCAAACAACATATGCTAATTTCACACGAAAACAAAGAGTTGGTTCAACAGGAAATGGTGATTATTATTACAAAATCAAAACAATTATGTGTTTGTGGGTGTGAATAAGGAAAAACACGCTAACATAAAGAGGAAGTGCATTTAATAATTTTCAAAAGGCCTTTATTTTTATTAATTTATTTTTAGTAATTCTTTATAACATAAAACCTTTATTTTAGTTAAAAAAAAACTACTTTATATCGCTTACCGTTATCCATGGACACAGACTCAGATGTTATTAATGCTACCAAAATAGATTCAGTTTCGAAAAAAGCTGCCTTCACAGGATGAATTTTATTGTATTTTGAATCGTAGGTATCAGTTTCTAGAGAGACACACCAATAAAGGTGAATCATTCCATTACTGTTATCCAAAAATGGAATATAAATCTTAGCATATTCGTTTTTCGTTTACCGCGTCGAGAGTCTTATGTGATTATGACAGAGTTCGGAAAAATATACATACCGTATTGAAATCTCGTACAGAAATATAAATAATCACAGCTCAAACAACATATGCTAATTTCACACGAAAACAAAGAGTTGGTTCAACAGGAAATGGTGATTATTATTACAAAATCAAAACAATTATGTGTTTGTGGGTGTGAATAAGGAAAAACACGCTAACATAAAGAGGAAGTGCATTTATTTATTTTTATGTAACCTACAGCACTTCTATTTACTCAGTATTTATTCTTTAAGCAATTAATGCCAAAAAACTCTAAGGCTGCAATATTTGCAGTAGTTTCGTTATTATGATTTTTCTCATTTTTTAAATTATTGTCTATTTTTGTCATTTTACTCACACTATGTGGAAATGTTTAATTAAAATATTTGTACGAGTTGACTCAGTTAATGAAAGTAGACCTGTGTTAGAATTTATTGTTTGTTTATGGCTTTCATTCTGCTTTAAGATAAGTGCAACAAAGAAATTTAAGTCGGTTTAAAAACGTCTAATTATAGTTATATCAGTCATATATGAATCTGCGTTTAGGTTAAAAATAATAATTTTTTTCCAACCCCCCCAAAGTAATACAAAAGAAAAGTGCACTGATTTTAATTCTTGAACACATAACTTGGATCTTAGGATGAAATAATAACTAATATTTAAAATTTATTGAAGTAGTAGAGTATTGAAAAAATATTAAAGTAAAGACAAAAAACCAACATTAAATAAATAAAAATATACCACCGGAATTCAATGAGTCTGCGAACGCATAGAATACCGCATTTATTGACTTTGATTTTTATTGGTTTTCAAGGTGTTGATCACCTAAGCCACAAAGAACCTTGAAACAAAAAAGGTAAAAAAACTAAACTATTTCATATTATTTATTCAGTTACTTTTTTATGTCTCAGCTTATTCAGTACCTTTGACTTTATTATTAAAAAAAAGCTGAGGTTGAATTTTTTCAAAAACCTTTATTTTACATTGACTTTTACTAAAACACTATACTGCTTTAAATTTATCCTGCCTATGACTTAATTATATATTCTTTTGATATGGTATGTAACATAGGTAATAATTTTTACGAGTGTTAATAACTTATATCAAAATCAACGGCTTTATGCATAACAACAACTTAGCATGAGATTGACGGAGTCTCTGCAAGGCCTTTCGCAAAATTTGGCACTAAAAATAGTCATTCAATGTAGTTATGCGTCACGACAACTAGTCACACGGCAAGGCACAAAAGACATTGCTTAATTCCTTCTCGTATGCTAAAACATATTCCAAGTTTTTATTTTCGTAAAGATTGTAAGTATTTATGCCTTTGAATTGATAATCAATTAAGAAGTCTGATTTCTAAATAGGAATTTTTTGAATTTTTGCACAATTTCAGTTCTTTTACAAAAAAAGCAGTGAATGGCTTCATCATTATGATTGATAAATTATTTAAGAGTTTTATTAAAAAACTTTTATTTTGAAATGCGCAAAGCAACCAAATTTATATAAAGAATACATCAAGTTTTATATAGCAACAATATGTTAAATTTAAGTAAATCACAGAAATATCAGATGTACTTGAGCTTTCAGTTTGATAATAATAAGAAAACTATATCTTAAGCACTCATTTGTCCGGCTATAAGTTAAAATTTAATTGACTAGAAATGGACTTTGTCTTTCATAGCGTAATTATGTTAAAGTGGATGAAAAAGTACGACTTTTACTCAAGTTTCTCAATTAATGTGACGTTTGTCACAAGCTTGCCTCTCACAAGTTACTTACGATTCTTAGAGTAAATTTATATAATTTATACATTATTTATAGCTCATTTACTTTAACAATATGGTTTGCGTTATTAATTGTGGATATTTTAACGTTTAGATTTGATAAACTGAAAAAGGTGAAAATATATTTTTATTTTTAATGTGTAAGTTATTGTTACCCTAATCATTTACATATTTTTCGTACTCTTTAAAAATTTTTTTAGGTTTGATATATATTTTAAGAAAACATACAATATAAATAAAAACAAAAAATAAAAAAAATTCAGGACATTTTTTCTCCCTTGTTTTATAATTGTTTTCAGTTACTTGTAGACAGAGTCAAGCGTAAGTGCACCGTTTTTATTTATTTAATTATTTATTAATGTATACAGAAGTTAAGCAAAAGGTAAACCTTAGTATAAATAATTATTTTATTTAAAAAATATATTATCATGATATATATCCGCTAAAACAAGTTTATAAAAATACTCTTAAGCTACATACAAAAATAAAGATTTAATATAAAAGTGGTTGTCCAAATTTCCAATAAATTGTTTATAGAACCGTGTGAAAATATTTAGTTTTTTATACAGGTGGCCTAAATAGCACATTTGATTTTTGTTTGTCTTCAACGTTGTTGTCAAAAATAAAAAATTTTCAAATAATTTGAGTGTGTAGAAAGTTGCAAATTTTATAATATTAAATTTTAAAACAAAAAATAAAATGTGAGGTATTGCTGTATATACAGGATAAAGAAACTAACTGGGCACAACTTCATTTAAAGTTTCAAATGATGATAGAAGGATAAATTAAATTTGGCTTCCTTTTGATGAGTCAGCTATTTTTGACATCAGCGTGGTGCTCTACAACGGCGAAAATGAACGAATTCGTCATAGCGACTACCTAGTAATTATTTCGTTATGTTTTTAATTTCTATTGCTCTTGAAAAAAAGAAAATAAAAATAAGAGCAAATCAAATTACAACTGAATTAAACGTATTAAGAATTTAATAGCATTCAATTACGATACCCATAAATTCACCTTTAATACTCTATTCATGGTCTTTTTGCCTTGGTCTCCTGCTGATATTACTCGCTTACTACTATCAACTAAAAATCATTTTAAAATATATATTAAAAATATCTCCTGAAAATAACTAAATCTTGTTTTAAAAATGTTTTTCTTTTTAACCCTTTTATATTTGCTTTACTGCAAAGTAAATTTCAAATCCATAATCTAATGTGAGTTGCATATTATAACGTGAAAATGACAGAATTTTCCTTCTTAAATGTTTTTCATGTTTCACTGAATTACTGCCTGTCTTTTTAGATTCTTATATGCATAATTTTGTGCTACGAACTGGTAATGTGCAGGCAAGTTTAACTGAAATAATAAAAAAACATTTATTGTACTGATGATACTTCCGACAAACAAGTGGTTCTCTTTTTTATAAAAACTGACAAGATGTGATGTGACAGAAATGAAAAAAAAAAATAAAACAAAAAATATAAGAAGGATGTGTACATCAATAGAAGAAGCACTTATTTTTTAGACATACATAATTGCACATAAAAATGGTGCCCCAAAATGTATGTTAGATTTAAATTAAATAAAAACAAAGCTGTGTTTTTCAGAATATTATGGGTATTCTGTATTTTGGTGAACTATACACCAACTTTCCTTCTTTTATTTAAAGAATTTCCCACGGGATATAATTTTATCCCTTCTTAAAGGCACCATTATGAAGACTCTCACGCGAAAGATAATTAACCAGTTTACTAAATGTGACAACTCTGGAACGTCTCGAACACAATCTATTTTTTTTTTTTTGTTAATTATGAGTTTCCGCGATCGGGAAACTACAATCGGTTTTAGGAACAGCCTCTAATATTTTAAAAAGTAGTTCATAATCTTAAGTCCAGATATGGAGATCGTAAAAAAATTATAACAAAGGCAAAAAAACAATAAGGTAAGATGGGGTTGAAGGTATGGCACGGACACCACACAATCAATTAAGGCAATATGGGGAATGCTGTTATACTTACTTATTAATTTGACGGCTGCAATGTAAACTTTGCGTTTAAAGGGGATGTCATTTGTCATAGGATTGGGCCGAACATCGGGCATAAAAATATTCCGCATCTGGTCAGTAAAGGGGTTAGAGCTTATTTCACGATGGAACGCATAAGTAGAAGAAAAATAGCCGAAAGACTGCATCGGCTACTCATTGCAGAAGGCGTTATAATACATGAGTGTATGGAGAAACACATCAGAATTCTTGCGGATGGTAATCTTGTGAACAGTAAAGCAAAAGTAGGTGCATACGCAGCTGAGCAAAAACAGTTCTGTAATCTGCGTTTAGAGGAAATGGCCACAAACTGAAAAGGTTGAGGGGAGCTACTACATGTTGACAGACTCGAGTGAGCCCCTTCGAAAGAAACGTCAGTTAGGTGCTCAGATACAAAATGTACCCTCGTAAGAGAGGGACCACATAATTTTCAAGTATTTTCTATCCATGATAGGGATCGTAGAAGCTGATACTCGTAGAACATGCGTAGTAGAGGCTAAGAAGGTAGGGCATATAGTGTATGAATGTCATGTAATGGCTGGCAAAAGACTAAAGATCACAGGCAGAAGCTTGTTAAATATGGATGCTATGGGGTATCTAAATCTTGGAAAACTGCTGGCAAATACTAGAGACTGAGTGAATAGAAAGAAGGCTGACAGTTACCAATTGCCAGTCTGAAATCACAAGAATAAAGGCTAATGATAGCATGTGACTTAATGAGGGTGTGTTTGCCGTGAATTCCTAATTGGTGTCCGATAATAATTGGGGATGGTATTGGGTCGAAAAGAGAACTATAAAGAAAGTAGTCGATATTCCCACTACATTAATAACAAAAAGGCTACGCAATTTATCATTTGACAACAAATATTAAAAACTAAAGCAACAAGTTTAGGAAGCTAAGTTTTTAAAAAATTTATAAACAGCCTGAATTAAAAGCATTTCAAACAATTCCTTATTAATTGAATAACACAATTTTGTACAGAAGAGGTGTGTGCACACACTGCATAGGATGATCTGTTCCTGATTTGCAGAAAAACGAAAGAAAAGAGAACAAATTCAAGAAAGATATCTCCATTTAGGTCTTATAATCGACCAACCTAAATAAGGAAAAGGAAATTCAATTTTTGAAAATACTGCAAGAAGATTTTTCCGATCCAAAAACCGCAGCATCTATCACAGGTGTGGATTATGAGTTAATAGGACGATTTAAAATCATATTACAAGTCTTGGAATGCAGCAGAAAGATAAATGCAAAAAAAAATTGGTCAATACGCCAATAAAATAGCTGACTTTACACTGAAAATTAATTATGGAGATATATGTCTTCAATGGTTCACAAAATTTCGTATAGTTGGGAACAAATCATTAAACATAATATGCTGCCAATAGGAGATCTGTCTGAAGAAGCGCAAAAAAAAGAAACAAGGACTACAGATTCTTTCGCGAACATATATGTCCAACATTCGACAAAAATGGATACAACTCCAGTCGAATTAGAAGAGAAGGCTAAACAACTATTAGAAATTAAAAATCAATGCTATTTAGAAGAAATTTTTACTAAAAATCCTTAATGTATAGTGGCTCTTTGATTTGAAAGTAAACGCATGTATGTAAATTATTTAATGTTTATTTTATAATTTGTTATAGAAATATTATAAAAAAAAATAAAATAAAACTAACTAAAATAGGATATTTTTCATTAAAATTTTCATTATTAAGAAAATGTTAACTCTTTGAAAACTTTAAGTTTTTTTATTTCAAAAGGATGTTTAAAAAAACCAACCTTTGTTTCTTGTTGCCTTTAAGCTTGGAAATATTACAGTGGCCAAAATTTGGCGTTTACTGATAAGATTTAGTTTATAAAACTATTATTTATTATAATTTGTACAATAAGAATAGGACATACATATGAAAAAAAATATTCTTTTTGATTCAACACTGTCATTATTGTGTATTTTTTATATACACAAAGGTATTTTATTTTTAACAACAAATATTCGCGACCAAAAATTCATCATTCCTCCCAGTTGTGTTTCTAGCATCATGCTGACTTTTATTAAAACTATTCAATGGAAAATCTCGAGTATGGTAAATGTTGCTATACATATATGATGAAGAGCACTTTTTTCTTTTGTTATGAAAATTATGCACAACGGTAATAGAAAATTTGTTTTTATATTTGTAACCCTGTCAGTATATAAATTAGCGACGCAATATATGAAATAGTATAAATCTAAATAAGTAGGAAAAACAAATATTTGCTTCTCCGTCTGTTGTTTAAGCTTGGATTTCTAAAGACCTCAAGTGTCCTAAGAACACTTTAGTTCCTCTGAACTCTTTAATCAATTTTTATTTTACACACATCCAAGTGCAAAGTGAATAAGTGTTAGGTGACCTCGATGGCAAATTCATTAATTTTCGCCGAAACGCTAAATTTCAAACACCATATAAAAAAATTATACATATTTAACTAATATATATATGGTTTAAGCTCTGCACTGGATTTGAAATAACGTATGTATTTTTAGATAAATTAGCAAGGAAAACATTTCAGGAGAAAATTATGTTTAAAATATACATTCTGGCAAACAATACCTAAGAATTTGTGTCAAAAACTTTAAAAGACTTAGAATTACAGGCCGAAAGGAGGAAACGTAAAGAAGAACGTGCTGAAAGGAATGAAAAAATAAGAAAATGGGAGCTTTTGGAAATGCTGGCCTCTAAACTACAGTAGTATTAGTCAACCAAATAAATCAAATCCTATTTAATTATTACAATCGCCTGTGAAGTACAAAGTACATATTTACATTTTTTCTTATTGCTAAATAACAAAATATTTTTTAAAAATTCGATTCTCTTTGTTTCCATATTGAACTCAATGTCATCTATACTCGCAATGTTATGTAGAACACAATAAGCTCGAATAAATTGGTAAAGGTTTTAAATGTCTTAACTGCAATTTTAGCATTCTAAAACTGTGTTCTATAATCACGTGATCAGAACTTAATCTTATATTAAACGCTTTTGGATTCCTTGATATTTCAATCGGTAGGGAGTAACAATTTGTAAACTGCAAGGATAGGCAAAGTCATCCAAAATATAAAAATCTGAAATAAGAAAATATTATTAGAAATTAGTTCATTAGTTAATTAGTCTTATAATCATTATCCTTTCGCTGACTGTTATCAATTATACTTGTTGCAAAACCATCAGATACATTTTTAAATAAGTTTTTGGATAATCGAAAGTGACGGCTAAATTCTGGGGCCGTATATGTTGGCACTATCTCTTCAAAATATTTTTGAACCGAATTACGTGAGTTTTTCTTGGAAAATAATTAATAATCATCAAGCAAAACTAAATACATATTAACTACCTTACGTGCATTCAGTACACATTTAAGATTTTCCTCATTGCTATCACTTTCTTTATCGCTTGATAGCTCAAAGAAAGCAAGGTAGGCTTTAAAATACTTGAAATTTTTTTTGTCACAAGGATCACCAATTTAGTTTTTTTCTTTAAATATATAAAAAAGATATTAACTGAACTTCAACAACAAAGAATAAACTTACCTTCATTTCCAGCAATATCCAACCCTAATCTATAAGTTTCAAAGCCACTAATTTCAATTATTTTTAACTTTTTTGAAGCATTTTTTCCTTGCTAAATTAAAAAGAAATAACAAAGCAACAAAATAATATTTTCTTAATATTATTTTTATTGCTAAATACTTAAATTTTTTTCCATATTACAAAAATTTATTTAATGGGACATTTTTTAAACAAAGATAAAAAAAGCTGTTTGGGTAATTTTTGCAAGTAAAAATTTTACTAGCCAAAACTTTCAACTAAGTTTTTCACTCTCAAATTTTTACGTTCTTTTTTCCAATCCCTCCTTGTAAGTTTTTCAAGTACGTAAACACGTTCTAGTTACACTTAGTAACAATTTTAGTTACTGAACAAACCTATTATCTAGATTCCTTCACTACAGGAGCAATTGTCGGTGACACCCTGTGAATTTTTTTTAATAAAATTAAGTAACACCTTGTTCATATATTTTCATGAAAAGCTAGTTACATATTGTGAATATTTTTCTGTAAAAAATAAGTAAAATATTTAAATTATTTTCTAAAAAAATTTAAAATTTGTGCGATATTTTCTTTGAAAAAGCTGTAAAACTTTGCCCATATCATTCAATAAAAAATAAAAAAACTGACATTCTGTGCATAGTTTGTTACAGCATATGACTTGAATTCAGTGCATAATTTTCATAAAAAAATAAGCTACAAAGATCTTGTGTAAATTGTGCTATAGTAAATAAACGATGTTCTGTGAATAAGAGGGGATTCGGTTCATACATTTATATAAACAAAATTTAGGCATAATTTGATCCTCGCAAGAAAAATATATGGCAACCGATATATAAAATACCAAAATCCAGCAATCTAAAAAATAGTGCTTTCAAAATCTTAACAACAATCATTATAATGATTTTCAAAAACAAAAATTTTTAAAATAGATACAACGGAAAAACTATCTTTTTTTTTCCTTTACAAAAAACTTACATGGAGTGTATCAAATGACAAAGACAAAGGAAAGGGAGAGGCTCAGTTTTCTCTAAAACTAAATCTTACTTTATTATTCTTATTATTCTACTTCAACATAGTCAATATAGTCATGAAGAAGAAAAAAGCTGCAGTAAAAGATAAAAGACATAAAATTAAGAAAACAGCCATTAAAAGGAGATTTAATAAAGGCAAAGTTTATTTAAAAAAGTTTTTTCGATACTGTCCCTGTCAACAGGAAAAGAGTAATAAATTTTAAGTGGTGGCATTTTCTTAGTACATACATACATACATACATAGATAAAATTGATTTATATTAGATAACTTCAAAATTTAATAACAGATTTGTACTATGAGCTGCATTTGCTTTTAAAGGGGTTTTCAACAAAAACTTTGTATATTAATTGAAAACTAAATTGCAAAACTATTATGTTCTTGGTTTTTCCGTTTAGTTTTTTGAAGTGTTCGTAGAAGATGCATTGGAAGTTATTCCAATGAATTTAATTTCGCTCAAAAATCACACAAAATGTTAAAGTTGACTTTCGTAAAATTAGTGATATTTTTGGACAACTTCTGGGACCGCTATTAAGAATTCGGTCGTTAAATTTAAGTCAACAAGCTCGATACAATTTGTTCAACCACCAATGCATGTCCGATCGAGTCGTTTAACTGCAAATATCGCAGGCGTGAGCAACAGTGTTGAAGCAGATCCAAATTTGTCAATTTCTTGACCATTCTCGATTTATATTTAAGAATTCATTTCTAAATTTCAGTTATATCCTTTTACACCACTCACTTGCTGGTGCCATAGAATTAAGCGCTGTTTTTTAAACTTAATATACAAACGGAAACAACTTTAACAATAAAAAAAATTAAACATAAAAAAATATAGGGAATTTGAAAACCAACAAAAAATCAGATACATTAGTATGCGTCTGCCTTATCGCAACAAAAAAACTCTTCTTTGGGTCATGTTTGCTATTGTTGTTATCACAATGTTTTTATTAAAATTTATGAAAACACACCCAATAAATTTTTTCAAGGGCGAATCATCAACTGTTGCTGCTGGTAATTCAGCCACAAATTTTAGAGAAGACGAGGTAAGTGTTGAAATGATAATCCATGTTATATAAATTTAAAATATTTTGCGTATTTAATAGGCAAGAAAGTTGTTTTAAAGGTATTCTCAATTTAAAGTTGTAAAGTTTGATAAAATTTAGTTTAATCTGTTTAATAATAACGTTGTTCATAATAATCTGTTATCCCTTTTTTAATGATAATAAACGAACTACTTTTAAATAAGACATGAATAAAAATAATTTTCTTTAAAATAAAATATTATAAAATAACATGCGAATTAAAAAACCGAAATGGCCTATAACTCAACCTAAATATTTATTTTAAATTGTCATTGCGAAGCCACTGTTTGCGAATTTTAGTTCTCAAATCGAATTTAGAGTCTAGTAAAAAACTGTATTAATATTTTAGGGTTATAAATTTCACTATGAAAGAGTCCTAAAATTATTTTAAAGTAAAAAAGTAGACATGTACGTTTTGATGACAGCACTGGATACAAATTTTAAAACACAGAACAAGGTACTGTACCTTGACACAGAAGTACATTTTTTTCCTTTTTTCTTTTTAAAATTTTTTTCGCCCTTAGTTTAATTTTTCTTACATCTTTTTGAAAAATATTTTTCGTCTTGATACTTTTTCTTTTTTATATTTTTTTGTTTTATCGTGTATATGTACTTCAAAACTTTTAAGTGACTTAAGTTCCGTCGCGGGTAAGTGTTACCGGTTTTGCCTTTTTTGTTACACCAGGGATTTTTAGTAGTTTTTTAATAACTGAGTAGAAAAGGATTAAGGAATGTACAAAAGAGTGTTGCGTTAAAAATAACACTCTAGTAAACGTGAAGCCTATTTGACTTATTTTCCTCTCTTTTTTATTATTTAATTGACTTTAGGATTTGTTTGTATGTTTTCCATTTACAATTTTCTTCAGAAATAGAAGTGCCTGTATTAATGTATCAAAAAATAGGGAATTATTTGTGTTATTATTGTTGTTGCATTTGCAACATTTTGAACTCATAACCTTAGCATTCTCTTTCTCTTCTGCTTCTTTTTTCCCTCTTTAAAAGCATCCATTTTACTGTCTAGGGAATACTCAAATAAGTGCCAATTCAAGAAGTGTTACTCTTTTACTCTTTTTTCTTCAAAATTTCAAAATTTACAGCATAGTTATTTTATTTTTTAAGTGAGACTCTAGCTGGATTCACCCATTGTTTCTTTTTTAAAAGAGAGAGAGAGAGAAAAACACGTCAAACTACATATAAAAAATATGTTTCGGAACATAAACAATGGGTGAATCCAGCTTTAATGTTGCCTTTCTTCCACAAGAAGATACTTCATTCTGCTGTTCATGACACTTAGTTCTCCTTCGTGTGTAATTAAATATTGTTAAAAAATTTATTTTATTAGTAAGCGGTAGCGAAATGGCCATCGAAACGTGCTTTCACCTTTAATAGTCAATATCGGTGATTTAATTAATACGGTCGGGATAATTAGTACGAATTTAAAAGTTTAAAATATTTTTATTTTTTCTTAAATATTAATTAAATTAAACAAATTTATTTTCTATCAAATCTTGATGTAAAAATAAAACATTCTCTTTTCAGAAATATGTTGCAGAAGACAACAGAAAGGCTTATCTTTATAAAAGAGAGATGCCCTTAATATTTATTGATGGTGTTCCAAGATCAGGGACAACATTAATGGGTGCCATATTAGACGCACATCCAGATGTAAGGTAAATCTTAAAATTTCTTTAAATACTTTTAGTTTTTTAAAAACAAAAAGAAAAAAAAAACAAATTGTTATACAAATGTAAGAGCATGGTATAATTACACAAGGTAGACTCTTTAGCACAACAACTACAACCACATGCATTTTGTTAGTGTAAAAAAACTTGAAATGTCATAAACAGTTGAGTTAAGGCGAATTAAAAATGAAGAAGAATAATGTAAAACAAAAATAAAAAATATTGTAAAAAAGTGCTTGTTTTTTATTTTTATAAAAAATTTTATATATTTCGAAGCCAAATAATTGTTGTATCATGTGTGTCGCACTTCATAGTTCCTAAACAACGAACTCATATGCTACTGCCAAGTTTATGTGTCCTGGCGGTAGGATGACTAAATTACCTGTATTGCAAGCTGAGTACCTATTTGCTGAATAAAAATTATTGTAGAGCATAAAAATAAAGCTATTGGTCGATATCTATATGAAATGAGAAAAACGAAACGGGTACTTATGTGTCGTTAACGGAAAACATATTTAATACTTACATATGTACAAGTATCCGAACTGTATTGTATATAGTTTTCATTGAAGATGGTGGTAGTGAAGTGTACTCCTGGAATAAAACTACCTAAGAGCCACATCATAAAAATTTCAAAGAGTAGTGCGTGTAAAATGCAATTTTAAGCAACAAATCTGAAGTGACTAAATAAAAACAACTCTTCAGGGCCCGCCAAAGTTTCAATGAACAGTATGGATATACCATCTAACATTTTATGAATGAAATTGGTAATATGGGTATAATAGGAATGATAATTAAGAGAAGTATATACCTAAATTCAAATAAATGCAAAAAAATAAATAACAAGTGATCAGCAAAATAACATTCTTAATTATAATTCTGCACCCAGCTATCCAGGAGGTCTGGGCTCGTAACTCCGAAACTAAGAGTAGTCCCTAATTGGCTCACTTAACATTTGTTGCTTAAAATTGGATTTTACACACACTTCGTTACTTTTTAAAATTTTTATGGTGTGGCTGTAAAGTAGATTTAAGTCCAATGAAAGGATACTTTTTACTTTTAACATCCAATGAATATGAATTACTTAAATATGTTTCTTTAGTTAATTTTAAAGTATTTTATGGAAGTCGTTAAAAGGTTATTGCTTTCTATGTAGACATACTTTGAGATAAATAAAAAAAAAATAATCATATCACATCAGCCATACCAGCAGAATTTTTATTTTATTTCAGTATATATTTATTGAGTATATCAGTTATACAAAAATATGTAATACAACAGTACAGAAAAGTCATGTAACAGCCCTGCAAAATTCGTTTTACAAAACTAATAGCATTTATTTAATTTAGTATTTGGTTTAGTTTGTAGTATGTACATACATATATAAATCTGAAATTATTTATCCAGCGTTCATTATTAATTTTTACTTATAAAAACTTAGTAATAAGTAGTAATAATATTAAGTTATAGTTACAATGAAGTATTCAACAGATATTTATTAACAAAAAAAAAGCAAAAATAACTATTGGAATTATTAAAAAAAACATACTATGACAAAAGTTACTAAATCTTATAAAAAAAAGTAAAGACAACAAAAAGGCACAATCAAAAATTAAAGTGAAATTCAAATCAATTTTAAATTATAATTCAGATAATATAAATATTACAAACACTTAAAAAAAACATAAAACTCTAAATAATTGGTTTAAATTGCATAAAAACAAAACAGAATGATTTGCATAAAAAATTGGCAATTTTCGTACATGCAGAGATATTTTTATTTAAGAGGGTCCACCATTTGATTCTGGTAAAATAAGCAAAATGAAGTAATTAGATTTTAAAAATAGACTTAAAAAAAAACAATTTACCTTTTTATGTTTCCATTTATTTAAAGAAACAGGGTATGTAATAGCACTTAAACTTGGCCAATGCGGATTAAAAAGATTATGCCATAGCTAATAATATTTGTTCCAAATTTTCAGTTAGTTGAAATCTTAAAAACGATACAAAAATGCCTTTATTATACTTACTTACGTACGTAGAGCTAAGCTCAAAGTTTTACTTTAATAAATTTTTTGCCACCCATTACTCTTTGTTTGGCTTTTTGAATTTTGAGTCGTTCGTTCAAGTGGCGTATGCGGAAATGAGTCCGACATTTGTAAAAAAAGTTTTTAATGTTTTCTATATTCTACAAGCTACCGACGCAGGTTTTGGCTGTGTAATATTTCGTTTCCATTAATTTGATGAAATATGTCATCTAACTTTTTCACTTTTTCTGGAAATGTCAATATTTACCCAAAAGGACTTATTTTCCTTAAGATAAAATAAAATAGGACAACGAACTTAATGTCTAAATTAGAACTTAAACTGAATAAAATTGTGCACTTACTCTGTTTGGGTTTCTTGATCCTCTTGTAACTTTTTTCCTAGATTCTGTTGTGTCACGGAGCTTAAGGGTTCGTTTATTTTTTTCATTGCAAATGGTTGTATTAATTCCGCTCGCTTCTTGGTTTAACCAGTACCTTTAAAGAAATAAATGTGTTAATTTATATTTAATATATTTTACAAATTAACATACTCTTTTACTGAAATTTCGCTTAAATTATAGGCTGGAGATTCAAAAAAAGGATGTTTAACATCTGGGTCTATGCTGTTATATCTTAAGAAACAAATATGTTTATAAGCATGTTAGAAAACACAGACGTGTATATATCGTTGCTCCTAACTCGAATTTTAACAAAATTCGATTTATGGTCATTCCAATACATTTTACGAATACAAACAATATCCATTTATAATTAAGATACTTACCCATTGAATTGGTTCACGAATGGCTCAGCATTCGAAATAAGAAATGCCTTGCCACTCGCATATACAATACTTGAAGGCAGAAAGTGCTCAGCACAAATCAAAGCACTGGCTGTAAAATTTATGCCACAAATTTGGCTCCATTTTACTCTTACGCTTAAGTCCTTGGGTACATTGAACAATGATCCACTGCCTTTATTATATTTTTTTTTTTTTGCATACGTAACACATCCGCATTTTATATTATTAGTTTTAATCACAAACTTTTTAATATTACACCACTTTTTTGCACTTTTTGCGTTTCAAAATTTAATATTTAATTTGTTTAATGTTTTAGATTTTCCACACTATTTTTTTGTTTTTACCACTTTTTTGCACTTTTTCAGTTTGAAAATTGTAAATATTTGAATTTAACGACATTTTTCCTTTATGTTTTTTACAAACCTTAAAAACAAAACAAAATAGCAAAAAGGAGAGTAAAAATTTGACATATTAAATTATTACAGCTGAGGTCGAATTTGCCATTGCGTTTACCTGGTATCAATTTGCCTTGTGTAAGAGCTAGTTTTTGCTGAATTAAATAAAGACTCAATTTTAACGAAATTAATTATTTTTTCTAAAACCAGGACGACAGTTTTAAAAATTTTTTCATGACTTAAAAAAAAAACACAACAAAAATAAAGAAATAAATTAAAAACAAGTGTTTACATAAATGCAAACATTTAATGAAATATTATGCATCTGCGTTGAGTTAACAAAAATTAGGTTAGTTTAAAAATATTGTGGAAACAGACTAAAAAATGGTATTTGCATTACTGTTAAAAATACTTTATTATTTTCTACTTGTTGTTCAATATAAATTTTATATAATAGGAGTTTTTTATATGTACATCATGGTAATTTTATTGTCAGTTCGATAAAAAATTTCTTGCAGTAAACTAACACATTAAAATTTTATATAAAACACAAATTTGTCAAGATTTATATTTTTAAAATAACATTACTCTCTCTTCTTATTTATAAGGTACTAGGTTTATCTTAAAAATAAAAATATTGTTTTTTTATTTTTTAATTCTGCAATATTTCGCTACATGGTTGGGTGGCATTCTTGGGAAACAGGAAACGAAAACATTTGTTTTAAATATTTTTATTTAATACAAAAAAATTGATCAAAAATATCCAATAAACTCAGAAAATTCAAAAATAAAACGCAAAAGATAGAAAATGCAAACATTTTGAAATATTTTTCATTTACTGGTAGAACGTCATATGTCAAAATAATCAATTCGAAGTGTTTGACCCGATCTCACCAACTAGAAAAATATCTGAATGCTTAAGTTCCCACTAAAATTAGTAAAATTATTCAGAAATAATAAAACATCAACTATACATTAAAGCGGATCTCTTGGAAAAACAATGTGGAATATTTGAAGTATGACTTTATTGCTATAAAAATATATCCACTACTACGTCTTAAAATAAAATGTGTCTTTATTTATGCAAAGAAATACGTAATTTTACTCAATTAAATTTTTTATTTATAAAGCCATAAGTCAAAATAATTCTTGCCAAAAAAAACCGACTTAAAAACAGATTTTATCCGTCCGTCTATAACGGCCACATACATTAACTTTTGGGACACCCTTATATATCATCTCCAAACTTTGAACTTGTTCAACTGTTCAACAGCAATATACATCAAGTTTCAGAAACTATAGGGGCACTCTTTATTTATAAATGTTGTAAGACTTAGCAATCAGGTTCTTTATAAATTTCAACCTGTGTATAACGGTTCAAAAGTTCGGCCACAAATGACGTTAAATATCGAGACAACCTTTAATTTTCGAATACAAGTTTATATTTGTTATAATAACGGACTTAGTAATAAAGGTTGTTTGAATATTTCAGCTTTCTGTATATAACAGTTTAAAAGTTTGGCCACATACATTAAATAACAATAACTATTGGGACACCTTTTACTTTATAACTTAAAATGTTTATACTTGTTATTGCAATGGTCATAGTAATCAACATTTTGTCCAATTTGTAAAAGATAGGCTACAGTAATAAGCGTTTTTTTTTAATTTTAAAGAAGAACGCTTTACGGTTCATAGCATGTATGTTGTTTAGGGACACCCTATGATTTTTAAGATTATAAATTGTGTTTAAGACAGAACCAGTCTACGCATAATACATCAAATTACAAAAAATTTTCAAAATCAATTCAGAAATGACTGAATTCTGCACGCACAAGCATAAGAAGCAACATTCAGTCGAACTGATAACTTCCTTCTTTTTTTAAGTCGGTTTAAAATACATTGTATGCAAAAATCGATACATTTTAAAAAGATCTCCTATGCAGCAACAAAACGAAATTTAACGATGTGTAAAAAAACGATATTATTTTCACTTTATGAAGCTTATTCCACAACTCAAATTTATCGTTCTTATTGACAAACAAAATCTCGCTTATAAATATTGTAGACATATTTAAAAACATTTATTATTAAAAGTTACAATGCTTGCTCCCGACTTTTACATGTATGAAAATGGCTTTGTATTTAACAATGCAATAAGAAAAGAGACACATGTTTTTTACTTGAATTCAGAGAAAGAGTAGATATTTTCTTCATATCAAAGAGTAAATACCAAGAAGAAAGTTGTCAGATGTTTTTAGCGTAAAGCTTACCAAGCTTTATGTCCTACGGCAAGTTAGGTTCTAAATAAAAATTGAATTTATAATAAAAATCTTATTTACCCAAATAATGGAACTATAAATTTGCTGATCTGAAATGTTATTGCAATAATAATTTTATTTTCCCAGTAAAAAAGTTAGGAAAAAAGTGTGATGAAAACACGGCATCAACTACTAACGAAGTGGTGCAAATTCGGGTGAATTTTACATAGGCATGTCATTTAAGGCATGTCGTTGGTTTTTAAAAGTATTGAACTACTTCTTATCCGCTTGCTAAATACTGAAAAACACTTAAGTTTTATTTAAAAATGTTGTCATTATGCAAGGAAAAATACAAATCTAAGAAGTATATCAACATGTTATTTCAAAAAACAATGAAAAAATAGCTTACAAACCCTACAAAATGTATATTAGCTTTTTGGATGTAAATAAGATGCTCTTCTCTAAGAATGATATCCATTATTTTTTACTGGGATATAAAAAAAACTACAAAAAAAAAGCGATTATGTTATAATTAAATTACTTATTTATGAAACTAAAGCTTATAGTGTATTTGTATTTAAAGTCGTATACTTTAAAAAGGTTTTATATAAAACTATTAAAATATAATTAAAAGCATGTACTCTGCTAAAAGCTATTTTTTCATCGCTTAAATTTCTGTAGGTAGGTTTGACTACAAACGCCATCAGCACAGGAAAATATTGATTAATCAAAGCGTTTTAACTGAATACACTTTTAAGCAAAACTTTTCTAATGTAAAAAGTCAAAAACTTTTTTAATGAGAATATATGAAGATTTTTGCAACTTTGTTCGATATATGTATGAAAAAAATAAGTCACTAAAGACAAAATTATACTTGCTAAGTCTGCAATATATTTTTTTTACTCTGTTCTTCTTGCATTTAATGAATTTAACAATCATTCTTCTATTTTTACAGTTTTTCTATGAATATATATTGCCGACTATTCGCTCCACTTTGTACTCTCATAGTCGCATATATGATCAAGAAATAATACTTCGTGGAGCTAAATATATTTCTTATACCCTTCACAAAAAGCGGAAAAACGTAAATATAAGTTTGTCATTCCATTTGTAACTTCTACAGTATCCACTCCATAAATAATATTCTGAGTTATTATGCATACTGAAGTCGATTGAGTAATGTCAATATGTCCGTCTATCCATCAGTCCGTCCGTGTTAGTGTTGAAATCAACTGCCAAAGCTAGAAAAAATAAAACCTTTTTATTAAAAAGCATTACATAGCAAAAATAAAATGAATGATATTGCTAAAAATATTAGCATTATTAAACATTTAATATTTAAATAAAAGTCTTATCCAAAATTTTAATTTATTAAGTTAGATATATAAATATACTGTTTCAAATAATACGCTACCAAAAAGTTAAATGTCAAAATAAATTTCTTTGACACATTCCTGTTGAAACCAAATTGAAACTAAAAACGAAAAAAACAAATCTGTGCAACTTTTATACATAACAACAGTTTTCCAAATTTTAAGGAAGCTGAATTTAGATTACTCTTCTAGAGTTCATTGTCTAAATTAAATAAAACACATTGAAAGTTTGCGTCATATTTTAGATGTTCTTTATATGTATTACATAAAACATTTATGTACCTTTTTAACTAAACATCAGCGTAAAGATATATTTACAAACAAGCTAAAAAAGAAAACATAATTCCAGCAAAAATTACAATGCATAATTATTTCAGTTAAAAAAAAAAACGATTAGGATAACATCGCATTTATAAAACACATACAAACTGGCACTCTTTTCACTAACAATAATAGGTATAATAAGTCCTCTTTTAGCATACAGATTTTCCATTAATTGTATGGGCTTGGAGAAGACAGGAATATGCAGTTAGAAATGGATTCAACAAAAACTTTAACCCTTTAAAAGCATTCGCCTTCAAACACACAAACGTAACAGCTGGGGGAATCAAAACAACCGTTTGCTAAACACAAATGAATAAAAAGGTTAAAGCAATCTACGTTAGGAGTTTTCTTTTAGCTTTTTCTACATATTTCGTTTTGTGAATTTGTTTAAATTAATTGCCAGGTTATAGTGCGATGTTAAGACAAAAGGAAAAAGTTCTTGCTTAAAAATATTAGTCGGCTTATAAAAAGAAGAAAATTGTACAACAGCATTATAGTCGGTATCATCAGGAGCAATAACTGCAATAAACTTTTAAGGAAAAAAAAGATAAAAAGTTTTTTATTGCTGACACTGCTGCTCTGCAGCTTCATCGATGACATTTTAATAGAAATAAATAGTTATTTATTGCATTGGTGGCTGAAATGTAAATGGTTGTATTTCTATTTCTCTGTTTTCTTATAGTCTTATCATGTGTGGAGGTTTTGGCTTCGTGAATGAGAAAAAAAAGTTATTTTAGTCTAACTTATCTACGGCAATAGTACCTACAGCTGTACAAAGTTTTTAATATAGAAATATCAGGTACAAAATGCGTTACAGTTTATAAATTTCAGTTTTGTTTAATACAACCAATCCTAGTTAGTATTATCTTGAATTATTGATAATCTTCAGCCTCGTTTTACAGTCGAAAATGATTGTTTTGTCGGGAGAAAATTGTACCCTTGCCGCGAATCTTCGGAACGACTCAGGTTTTTGACTCTTTATTTTTCCGACTTCTTTCTTACATTGAGTAAACTTTTTTATTTTAAACTAGTAATGCCTGCAACATCGTTGCCGTGTCATTTCAAATTTTTTTTTAATTAAAATTTAGAAAATCTGTTCTGAATGTAAATTGTAGAATCCTGCAAACAGTGTTTAAAAAAAAAACCAAGTACAATTGTCCAAACTAGCTTTGGACACAAGTTTATTTAAAAAAATAGGAACGTAAATTAAAACTATTAAGTGCCCTACTAATACTAATTTGTAGCTAAAATTTAGTACTCCAAATTACAAGAAAATTTCGTAATAACCTATGGTAGGATAATTCAGTTTTTCATTTTAATTCTTGTTCGAGTCTTCTAAAATTAACGTGAAAAAAGGGCAAACTTACATTTTGTACTTGCAAAATACTAACCTTAAATTAATAAATTACTTTTATTTACCTAACCTAAAGAATTAGGATTAAAAACAAAAAACTTAGCAATATTGTTAATAATAACTCTAAAATAAAATACTTAACCCAAATGGAAAATTTAACTTGCTTGGCGCTTTACTCAAAATTATTAGAAAGGTGAGCATTCCAATACCCAAATACCAATTAATTAAAGAAGAAATCCTCAATTTCGTCTTCCCGATTTCTCCAGTTATAATTGTTCGAAACGACCAATTATATATAAAGAAATCACTCTTACAGATTGGCCCCAGCAACAAAAGGTTTTCCCTGTTCTGCCTAATATTTAAGCGAAAGATTAACTTAATACAATCAATCGATTGTATTCAACTACTATACTGGTCTAATTGGGTGCTTTCCGATTTGTATATCTATCTTTTCTACGAAATTACATATTTTTACAAACAATATAAACAAAAAATATAAAACAAACTAAATATGACTCTAAAATAACGCTTCAAACAGTCACATTTTTAGCATTACTTTTTGATCTTTTAACAAAACGCTTTCTTTCTCGTTTGTCCGAATTATATTCGAGTCTTTTTTAAAACGCATAACTGATTAATGAGTTTTAAGTTACCTTAGGTAGTTTTGAAAGATTAAATTTTGTTTTATAAACAATCTTCCAAATGCTAACTGGAATATAAAAATATGCTTCATAACATTTTAGGATTGTTTTAAATTTATGTTTTTGTGCTTTTAAAAAGTTTTGTATATTCAGTTAGACGGTCTAGATGATTACAACTCATAACAAAGTGACAAAAGTATGACAAATCAAATCTAAGCTTATTTTCCAAAATGTCAGTCCAGCTCACTAATAATTCTTAAAATTTTTTAGCTTTAGTACTTTTTTATGAATATTTACGTGAATGTGGCAAAAAAATATGTCAAAAGCTTAAAAATAAAATACTTTCTGTAGCTGTTTATACAACACAAATTAATAAGGGTTTGCATATATATTTTTAACAGTTATATTGTGTATTCAGATGAACTAAGCAGATATTTTCTAATTTTTGTGTGATATATAAAATCATTAGAAAAAAAAACAACAATTGGTATTAATATTGTATCAAAGTTGGTTACCTTTACAGTTGGAAATTTAAAAAATTTCTACACATTCGTGTTTCCTTAAACTGTAACGTATTAACTAAAAACTTTAACTTCAAGTTCTTTTATGTGCAATTTTTGCACAGCTTTGGTATCATACGGTCCAAAGTGTAAAACTCAACATCATGCGGCGAAAAAGCTGTAAGCTTCATTTAATGCGTTTTAGTTTTTTCTCCAAGGGAATTTTTGTTCCCAACCCTGTTTTACATTAACGTAGTACATGAATTCAAAAAGGCACGTATATCAATTAGAAGCAGCATCAATGAAACCTAAAACCAAATAAAAGTGGTCAATAGCCCACACAAAAGTTCGTATGGAATGTAAACATAAAATTTTAAATTGCATTTTATAAATTAATTCGTTTCTCATTTTCATTTGGTTGCATTTACCTGTTTGTTTCTTATTGCTTTTATGTTTTTTGAAGTTGAGTTTCTGAAGACTCAATTATGAAAGTGAAAACTAATGGGGTTTGCCGAAATTAAAACGAATTGTTGTGGTTGTGAAGGCACAATTGGTATTAAAAGGATTTTTTGTTTGAAAATGAATATTCCTGTTGCTTTTACACACTTTATATTCGAAGGACATTCCTTAACCTAAATTTGTGTTTGTCTACCATGCTCAACCAGGTAGCATTCAGATAACCGATTTTTAGTTGCAACATGTCGATTTATTAAAGCAGCAAGAGGTATAGTGAGCTTTGATGAAGTTGAAATTTAGTTTGAACAAATATAAAAATGAAAAATATTGGTAATGCTGAACTCTCCTAGGGATATTCATATCAATCGCTACTATCTTTCCTTGCATATTTTTCTACTGCAGCCAATTTAAACAGAAGCATGAAGTTTTTCCCTATTTAATATTAATGATATTTTTAGAAAAACGAAAAGTTTTAACTTAAAGAAAAACGCAATAAAAGAAGTATTTATTTCAAATTTTACACAGCTGACTAAAACAAAAGTGCCAAAATTTTTTTACGGCTGAAACGACTTCTTTCAATGTCTGTTTCGTATTCCTATTTTATCTGCTTGCCTTTTAGGCTTCTTGCCTTTTATGTAACTTTTTCATTATTCTTGTGTTTTTTCTTTCAACATTTTAGTATTGGTGTGCTTTTAAAATTGTATGTTTACCGTTTTTAAAATCGAAAGATGTATTTTAAACCTAAACATACAACTTTTGTCACTGATTTGACTACGCATCCTTTGCATTAAGGAACCCTTTAAAAGTTTGAAGCTCTTAGCATATATTTTTTATTTTTCTTTATTTTAAAGAAATTTTCTAAAAATTATTTTCCTGAGTAAACTAAATTGCATATCCAGTTTTAGTCGATGTTTAATAGTTTGTGGCTTAGGAAGGTAGCACTTCGCTTCACTTGGTTTTAGCTTTTTATAAAGTTTCAATATATTTTATTCAATTTTTTCAATATGAGGTTGTATCTTATTGTATAGTCTTAGAAATGAAATCTGTTATTGTTAATGTTGTTTTTTTTTTGTTAATATTTAAATTTTTAATCATTATTTTCTAGAAAAATTTATAGAATTCTATATTTTTTGCTTAAATACACAAAAGTTTGCAAAAGGTTGTTCAGAAAGAAATTTAAAATATTACTTTAAGTAAAAGAATAAAATTCATTTTAAGGTTCTAATTTTCAAAAAAAATTTTTAAGTGTTGTAGGATCGTTTTCATTTCCATTTCATACACTTTATTTTGTTGGTTTTTCAATATTTCATTATCTTGAGTTTTGAGCTTAAGTTCGGCTTAAAGCGATAGAAAAATGATATTGTTATCCTTAAATTTATCTTTTTATAAAATTCAAGATGTGGTCAAGAAACGCTTGTGATACCTAGAATATTACAATTGCGTTCACGCTGGCTCAACTCGGAGAAGGAGTCAGTGCGACTAGTGGAAGCTGGTATTACCAAAGAGGTTATGAATAGTGCTGTTGCTCAGCTTTGCTTAGAAATCATTGCTAAACATGGTAATCCAGCGCCTAGACTGTGCAATAGAGATCCTTCAACGTTAAAAATGGGCACATATGTGATTGAACTGTTTCCCAACGTAAGTTTTTTTTTTGTAATTGTTGTTTTATAATATTTATTTATTTCTTTGTGTGTGTAAGTGTATATGTAATTTACATTGGTGTTATTTCTAGGCTAAATTTTTATTAATGGTCCGTGATGGTCGCGCCACTGTTCATTCAATTATATCACGCAAAGTACAAATAACGGGCTTTGCTTTGACTAGCTTTCGCCAATGTATGCAAAAATGGAATAATGCTATCGAAGTCATGCACAGCCAATGCAAAGAAATTGGAAAGGAACGTTGTATGATAGTAGGTGTTTAAAGTTTACAACTGCAAAGGCTTTTAAATAATAAGTCGTTTAAAAATCAGTTAAGAATGTTTGTAGATGGCGATTAAAGAAACTATTGAAGCATGTGCCACTATTGTGCCTTAACAAACTGTTCAATTCTTAAATATAATTCTTTAAGTTCTTACATCAGTTGAGCCTAAAATTATTAAATACTTTTCAAACCTATGCCTTATTCAAACATAGCTGATTTTTAAGCAAAATTTATAAACAAAACATATCTTAAAAAACATAATACGGCTTTTAAGTTACCAATTATTGACTAAATACTCAAGGCTCTTTAGCAAAAAACAAATTTTTAGGCTTTTTTTCACCGTTTCAAGAACTTATATTTTAAAATGAAAGAACGTTTTTATTTTATCTCACCATTTCATTAATTAATTCAAACATAAAGATATTTATTACATTTTCATTTTAAATTAATTTTCTTTATTTATTATTAATTTTAGGTCTATTACGAACAACTGCTGTTACATCCTGAGTTATGGATACCCAAAATATTAGATTTTCTTGATGTTCCCTGGAATAATTCTATATCAAATCATGAAGATTTTAGAAGTAAACTTGGTGGTGTTCCTCTTTTTAAGTAAGTCATTGCCGTTCCCGTTAAATTTAAGTTGATATTATCGCTCATACTCACATTTCTTTTTATAGTTTTTTTTTCTGTTGTTAATTTAAGTTTTTTGGGTGTGTATTTAATACACATATATACGTGGGTGTTTTGTTTTGAGGAATACTCTTGATTGTTAAAGGAGATATTGTTTTGTGCGAATATTATAAGATAGTCTATGACATGTCTATGCATGTGGTTATTGATAAGTTTAATGTTCGTTTACAACTCTGAAATAAAAATAATATTTAAATTGTAATGTACCGTACGGTCGGACGTGTGCCAGAATGTATCAGGCGGAGGAGTCAGTTCTAAACCTTCTCTGTTACTATTCCACTCTTGAAGAGTATTTAGCTGATTTTTTGATATTCTGAACTGCCTTGGAGATGCGTTATTGTTTGGTTTGATAGGCTTGCAAAGCTTCTCCAGGGGTTCTTCGGTATGTCTTATGCTCCTATTGCGGTTCACAAATTTTTTTAATAATTGCCATTCAAAATTTAAATGCGGTTGACTATTTGGTTGTGTGGTCGATTTTTGTTTAATGATATTGCAGTTCACCACTTTGTAAATATGCACAACTGCTTATTAGCAGTTGAGTCTTTGTCGGTTAAAGATTTCTATTAAATTTTTAGTACATTTCCTATAAAAAAACAATACAAAAAAGATAAAAAATGGAAAAATCGTTAGTATAGGTGTTTTTTGATCTCAATATAATGAATTAAATGTTTAATACACATACGCAGGACTTTAAAAATAACAACCAAAGACCAATTTGACTGACTTGTGCAGCCGATGGAAAAAATCCAGACATTGCTTAAGGAAAGAAAAAACTTGGGATGGGCTAAACTCAGTGTAAGGAAGCAAGGGAAGACTTTACAATTGAATTAAACAACTTGGGCCAACCCACAAGAACGTCATTCGAATGGCAACGTATAAGTATATGCCATTTTTATTATTATAAACAGACATGTTATTAGAATTTTGGGTTCATATAGGTTTGTATTGATTACAAATCAAGTTTAAAATAAAATGCTAATAATAAAAAAAGAACTAAGAAGCAACAGGAATGATAAATGCGTATCTCAGCTGTTATCACTAAATGATCAAGTAGTACCATCTGAACACACTTTCAGCATTAGAAACGTTGCTTCGTCAACTAGTGAACTTTCTGAAGATCCTTAAAATCTCGACTTGTTTGCACAGGTTTCTTCAAATGGTCTTTAATTTCGTCTATTACATAACAAAATGCTTCTTTGTTCAGCCGAAAATAGCTTATAAATCTATGAAAAATGACTTATAAATATTTGCTACTTATTTTGGACATTTGTTACTTCGCACTGGGTAGTTCAAGGGGATTGGAATCATCGCGTATTTTTCTACGTATACGTTGAACATTCGTATTAGCATCATGATTTTCGTCTTCAAAAAATAAACACACGCTTAAATTTCTTTTTTTTTTATTTCATAAAAACTTGATTTAAACTTCTTTTTTGTGTTTTCTTATCTTCACTTTACGGATAAAATGCATGGTGTTGCCACCATAATACCATTGCAACAAACACAACTAAAAATCGTTGTGTTCTAAATACCAAAATTTAATTTAGTTGATTCAAAGTCGGGTTGACTGACAGACGCCAAACTTAGTTGAGTTGAGAACGACAAAAAAAAGAGGGGGGGGGGGGGGGGTCATTAATTTGTCAGGGCATTACAATGGATAGTTTAACCTTCCATGTAAACTTACTTCTATGTGGGCTGCGTATCTTACTAGCCTAAACTAAATTCCGATCAAAAACTTATATGTGTAATAAAAGCACATTATTTGCTAAAAGGCATTAATAGTCCAAACAGAATAAAATGCTTAAAAAATTAAAATCCTTATAAGTAATTTCTTAATATTTGAAATCAAAGTATTATTTGTATCATGTCTTTAAATTTCAGTTTCACTCCCACTTGACAAATAAAATTTTCTTTAACGTTTCTGGCTTTGAACTCTTTGTAAATATGCTTCCGTTGTATAAGTGTACAATACTCTTTCTTATCTTCAAACTTAAGTATGCAAAAAGTCAATTAAATTAATGTTTCACATGTTCGTTTAAAGTCTTTGTTTCTTTGTAAATTAAAAAGTTTTTCATTATTTATAAGTTTATTTTCCTTTTTTCATTTCTTTGCAGAGTCGAAAGCTTATCGGAAAAGATAATTAAACCAGTTAACTTAGAGACACTCTCTAGATGGGTGGGAAAGATACCCGGGGATGTGATACGAGATATGGCTGATATAGCACCTATGTTGTCCGTTCTGGGCTATGATCCCTTTTCAAATCCACCGGATTATAGTAAGCCGGATGGTTGGAGAAAATAATACAACTGTGCAGCTTAAATAATTTTTTTTTAGTTTGCGTTTATTTTATTCTTTTGTTTAATACCGTTCCCCACTGTTTTGTTTAAAAATTTTTGTTGTGTTTCTAATTTTAATATTTTTTTAAATTTTTTAATATACAGGTATGTCACACATTCCGATCGGAATGGTTTTAATTCCATATTAACAATTCCGATCGACTTTGTTTTACCTTCTTCAGATTCCGATCGATTTTGTTTGTTTCTGAAAAGTATTGAATCTCCAATATTTAGTTTAAATGTAGCAATATTTTGCACACCAAAGTAATCAACAACGCTTATCTCAGTAGGACACATAATAAAGTAAATTCAAGAAACGCATATAACAAAATTTCAAGGAAACTTAATTCCACTTTGAAATTTAAAAGTGGTTTCATTCCGAAGAAATTTTTCGTTTTTCGTTTTCTGAAGAAGCAATTTGCGGAATTGAAACCACTTTCGATCGGAATTCAGTTCTGTGATATGCCTGATAATGTAACATTTTAAAATTAATATGTGCTTAAATTGGTAATTGTTTTTTTTAGTAGTTGACATCATTTTTATTTTGTTTCTATTAAGTTGTTGCCATGCCTTATATATTGAAGAGAAATATTAAATGTTCTTTTGTTTATTACTTTTTTTACTGTCATCCTATAGCTTTTCTTGTTGCGTATCTTTGGTTATGACCTTGTTGGAAATAATACAATAAAATAATACAAAAATTCATTTTTCAAATACTGCAGAAAAAATTCTACGAAGTAAGAGAGAATTTTATACTTTAGGACTTTAAAAATCCTTAGTTCCTTAATATTCATGTCTTGAAAAATGTTGTTTAAAATATTTATTGTAGAGTTCTGTAAACAGTGTTAATAAATACACTGACAACTATTTTAGTACTAATACACCTGTAAAATTGAGTGCTTTTACATTTGTATCTCTTGCTTCTTTACGAAATGACACATTTTTATGAAAAAAAGTATTATATAGTTGAATCGTTGAATAGTTGAATTGGTTCTCAGGGGCCACCTAAAAAATTTTTTTTTCAAATCCACCCAGCAGCTTTTACGTGATTCGAACACAGACAGACAGACGGACAGACAGACAGTTATATAGAAAGACGGACAAAAATTCCAAAAAAAGATGTTTTGTATTTAGTTTTGCTAACTATCTACACAAATACAAAAATTAAAAAAAAAAATTGCATGTACGGTAATGACGCCGGTAATGTTTTACTGTATGTATAGATATATATTCATGTTATATTCATAGAAAAGGCTCGGCCATATGTTTAAACATTTTAAGATGCTTATATTTTGCGCTAAAGCTTTATTTTCGATTTTATCAACTTATTTTATTTTTGGTATAAATGCATTTTTATTATTCATTAAATTTTTGGTCTAAATTTTATTGAAAATAAAAATTCTTTGCCTTGTTCTTGTCTTATTTTAAGGATGATCCTGCAAAAGGGCCTTCGTGTCTTCTTATAAGTACTCTACGTAATGTTGCAAATGTTCATATATAGTTTACTGTCACAAAATGGCACTAAAATTCCTTATCATGATGTAGTCTCAGTTACTTGAAATGGATAGAGCTAACTAGGGTGTCAGACGATCAAGTTTTCATTCAAGTTTTAAAATTTCTCTCATATTTCAACCAATACACTCACACTTTAAAAACTTGCTAAGAATTTGCTTTCAAGTTATCGTGCAATTGAGTCTTTCAAGCTACATTCAAGAAAACAGCTGATTGAGGTTTTTCCCTCCAAATTTGCATCAAAAATTTTTCTATCAGTGTTTTCTTGACATCATGCTTAAAAACTTACTTTGAAATTGCGTGCAGCCTACGTCACATCTTTTAATTTTTGAGATTTATGACAAGCAGCATGTGTAAATTTCTTGAAAGAGAATTGAACAAAAACTTGACCGTGTAACTGCACTGTTAGTGAACCATTTGTACCATTGAAGTTAAGTCCCCATAATATCTAGTAAATCTTTTCTAAGATAAAGCAACGCACAAATTTCACTTTATTCTATGTTTATCTACACATATGAAAAAATAATAATGGGATCGATTCTGTACATGAAATATTTTTTTCTTGTATATTTTGATTTTTTAATTTTTTTTTTATTTTTAAGAATTTTTTTTTGTTTGTATGTGTTCGCAACAAGTAAAAACTGCTGTTTAGATATGAATAAAATTTTGTGATGAGATCCGTTAGAACGTTGACTCAAACATAGAATACTTGTTTTTTCGTAAAAATTGTCTTTTCTTAGAGCACGTAGAAGCTCAAAAGTGGAAGCACCCAATTTTACCAGTATAATGATACTAGAACTGCTTTTAGCACAATTTATTTTTGTAGATTAAAAATTTTAAACTCTTCAATAAATCTTTATAAACGCATTATTTTTAATTTGAATTTTAAGAAAATTGGAAATGATACGCAGTTGAAGTTATGGACTCTGCTGGTTAAATACAAAATTCTGCAGTTTGCTTTATTGGTTCATTCGAAGATGGCTGAAAAAAGAAGTGTTTTTGACTCTTGATCTTCTTTTGCTTCTACATATACTTTTAAGCAAATAATTGTGTTTGCAAATAAAATCCAATACTTGTTTTTTTATATTTATATTTATTTCTTTGCTTCCGTACTCAGCTCATCTCTAAAAATTTATTATGTTCGGTTTTATTCTAGGGAAAAATTTCATTGTTATCTATACAAAACATTTTTCTGACTTGTAAAAAAATTTTAATTTTAGCTTGGTGACACAATATGCATACATTTTTTGCCGTTTTAGCAACTTTTTAAAGATTAGAGTCATTTTAATTTTTGTGTAAGCTCATACACACTTTACTTTGTTCCTCTTGAAACATTTCTATACCATAATGGCAATACAATATACATCCAAAAATGTTACAGGCCGTAGGTTCTATAGACAATTTAATGTTTTTAATATTTCTTAATATTTACCTGCGATATCCGGCTCTAAACATATTTATAGGAAAAAGCACAAGTTGAATTGTGGTTTACTTCTAGAATAATAAATCTGGAAGTATGTTTCCTACTAACCTTATGTACAATAATAATACCTGTGTGCAGATTCTTCTTTCGTATGATTGCCCTCATATCAAGATTTAATTTTCATTCAACCTAAAATATTTTTATAATTTATAAATTGGTTTTATTAACTACTGTTTGTATCTACTTTATATGTCCGAAAATCTCTTAAGGCATTTCAACCGATACTAAAACACGTTTACCACTTTGATGTTTTTAATTTATTAGAAAATAAACACAAAAAATCATTAGCTTGCAAATATTTTTTCTCGTGGTAACTTAGTTACTTTATAAAAAATATTTATATAGGCCCTTTTATTGCAATTTAAATAAATCATAAATCATATTGACTTAAGAAGCAAATCTATATTTAATTATAAATTAATACCTTTAAAATTTTCTCCACTTAGAGCTTTAAGAAAATACGTATGATAATCAAAATGGTCATAATCCTTAAACAGAAAATTGTTTCAATTAAATTTTGATATCGTGATTTAAAACCATAGCTCTACTTATAGCTGGATGCAATACAATTATAAATTAAAAGCTTCAAGCAATCGTAATGTTTTGTAATGTTTTGACATGTGCTTGTAAACAGATATTAGAAAATCAATATCAGTATGTGGTAAATAGTTTTTGTGGTACAGCAATCTTCTACTGGGAACTTATAGAATCCTTTCAAAATTTATTATATGTACCTTAATAACGGAGACGCTGTTTTAATTATGGTGTTACACATCAATATAAAAATTTATAATTTGGAATCTTTAATTTCGCAGAAGTTTATTGAATTAAGACTTTCTTCTATTGAATCCTTTTTTTTTAAATATACACTGTCACTCTTTCTTAATATTTACAATCGTATCTTATAAAGAGCGTGCAACAGAGAGCTTATATCATGGCTTATATTTAGTTTATTATAATGGGTTGACAAAATAGTAGTTTGTTGGTTAAGGTATTTTCTAAATCGTCGTTCATTATTCAGTATCTCTATTATTTATTGATATCGATATTTATTTTTAGTTTTTTTTTACTCAGCTGACTATAATACTAAATGAAATACATATATCACAGTAAATATTCGGCAGAAACATGAGAAAAATACCGTACAAGACGTCATTCACCCAGTGTTTAAAAACACATATGACTTTAAATCCATATGGTTGTTGTTATTTTCTTACGTTAAATTTTTTTAGGTGTAATAATGTTCTCCCTAATTTTATTTTAATAATAATGGAACTCAAAATGAAGTAAGAGTTCAAACCAAAAGTGGCCTTAGACATTACATGTGGCCAAAAAGAAAAAGTTCTTTCTTAGTAATAACCACAATGTGGGTTTTGGATGCTTTAACGCTATAACTTTTGATTGTGTGTAACATTGAAAGATCACTAAGATTTTAGTTTAACACTGCTTTTGCCCCTTCCATGTCGTTCTACTATCAAGCTGGCTGCGTTGACACTTGTAATACTTGCAAAATATTAAGCGGAAATTTAAAACTCTTTGTAACAGCTAATGTCTGGCGAAAAACAGTTTTAAATTTTTACAATTTTTATATTGTGCATATTTGCATTACTTTGTATCAAAACAAAAGAAAATAATTTTATTTTATAGAAATTTTTTTCCTTTTCGCAATTATTTTTTGCTGTTGTTCCACTGACTTCGTTCTTATATGTAAAGTCTTATTTTTGTTTTTCCATGCATCCAAATAGTTAGATAATGTTTTTTGAATATTTTCAGTAGTGCGTATGGATATGTGTTCGTAGTCAAAATGAAAATGTAATGTGCATTATTTGGACAAGAAAGTACTAAAACTTATGCAAAATGTAACGTGCAACTTTTTTATCGCACTATATTTTATTGGAAAAATGTTTGTGATTACGATTAAAGGGGTACTATAGTGGATGGAGCTACCTCGTATCTTTTTTAACTGTATCTCGACTTCTAGAGTAACCGTTTGCGCGCCTGAAGTCATACCCATCTTTCAGCTTTGATTTCTCAAATACTCTTTACATAATAATCCAAGGGCTAGGTACTCCAGCAACTAAAAATATGGTGTTTTCATATCTCTAAAATAGAACTTTTTATTTTGTTCAGATATAGTTTGTTTTCGCATAATTACGTATAATTTGCATGCATATAAATTCCTTGAGCAGTGAGCCTGTTGATTAAACCTCTTAGTTAGTTAAAATTCTACTAAAAAAATTAAATCATTACATTTTTTAAAAATTGTACTTAAAAGAGCAATGCAAACTTTTGCTCCTGGTTTTCCATAAAAAATGCCCCGAATGAGATCTTATTTCCCTTTCATCAATAATGTTTTTAAATTTTTTCATTTTACCTTCATTCCTCCTGATTGATAAAAATTATATTACTAACGTTTTTTGTTATAATAATAATAATAATAATAATAATAATATTAATAACAATAAAAATAAATGAACTTAAACCTGAATTATAAATTTTTTGCTTATACAAATACGTAAATATTAAAAGTAATAATTAATTTCAATTATTAATTAGTATAATTGTTTTAATTATTATAATTGTTGTGTAAATTTTAAGAAATTACAAAGAACTAAACTGTGGTAAAATTTAAAATTGATGTTGAAAAAACTTAATACCCTTAAAAAATTGTTACGATAATTGTTTTAAAAAAAAATTTCTAACATTACTTTTCGACCTTAGACTTTATCTATTATTTTGTCTTTGTATAATTTATTGCAAACTCCGGTAGCAGGTGTTGTAATATGTGTTATGATCATAAATTAAAAATAAAAATAAGAAATTAAATTTAATATGAACTGACATTCATTTACTAGGAACTAATATTTTAAAATAATTTAACACCATCTTTGGTACATTTCTAAAACTTTTCTTTTTTATTTAAAATTTATTTTAGCACGGTACATTTATTTAAAAAATTCTTGCCTTTAAGTTTTTCATATTATTTGGAATATATCTAGTTTAGTGAAGTAGTTCTAATCCATTAAAAAGATAAGCTAATAAAGCTATTGGGTTCATACCCCACTCATAAAGGTTTCAATCCTTTTCTTTTTAATTTTTAATAATTCGTCAAAAATTATGTTTATAATTATTTTGACAATAGGAAGTTTAATTTCTATTACAGTTAAAAATTACAGACAAATTTTAACCTTTAGTTTAAATAAAAAAATTGAATTCAAGCCTCAACAAATTGTTTTTTTTCTTTTCAGTAAGACCAGTAAGACTTATTAAATGTGAAGACAAAGGCTAACTAAAAAGCTACATTCCATTTGAAAAAAAAAGCTCAATAATATATTATTTAAAGGTCAAACTTTTCCTCTTATTTTTCAATCGAAAAACAAACAACTATGTTAATGTATCCTACAAAAATTTAAACCCCTTAGACTAATAAATTTTTATAGGTTTTGAACAAAATGCAAACAATATAAATTTTTATTATCTTCTTAAGCCTTAATTTATAAATGTGCCAGTGACCCGAATGCTATTTAGGTAAAATTACATTTATATTTTAACCTCATGTTTCAACGTCTGCAGCCTGCGTAGTACTAACTTCAAGTATTCTAGCGAATCAACTGATATTTTCCAAAAATAATTAACCATGCCGTTCTGTATACCGCCGGAAGATATTAATATAAGTATTTAAAACCAGTGTTCCATTTGCATTCTAAAGATGCTTTATATATTTAATTTAACTTAAATTCATTTATTATCTTTCAGTTATTTTAATTTACGGCAGTAAAAAACTTTGTGAAAAAACAATTTTATTTTCAAGTTATTTGGATTTCTGTCTTGTTGGAGTCAATCCTCGTAGAACATTTATTAAAAAAATTTTATAAAATTTTTGAACCATAACAACAGCAACAAAATAGTTTGCCTCCTTTAAATTGTAGTGGCAATTTCATTAGCCACAACATTCAAAGCACAGTTTTCGACTCGCTCCTCGTATTTCTTTTATATTTTATTTAATAAGCAAAATTTTGGGTGATTTATTCACTTGTTTTCTTATCCATTTTAGTTGAAAAGCATACACACATAAGCGCAAAGCCAACTATTTTATTATATTTTTCTTGGGAAAATGCCCAAACAACTAAAATATAAGAAAAACATTTTAACGACTGGCTGCCTAAAAATATGACTGGTAAAACACTTACATCCGTTTTGAAAAATACAGTTTACTCTCTTTTATTATTCGTTTACTATCTGCTGTTCTTGTCTTTTTGCTTTCAACGTATAATGCGAAAACGTCGAAGCTTTATTGATTGCGGTAAAAGCATTTTAAAAAAGTCGTAAATTGCCATTTAATATAATGATTCTTGAATGGACATTTGCCCCAAAGACAAACAAGAAAAAAAAATTGGCAACTGTTGAAACATGATAAAGAAATAGTATTTTAACGAGTTATTGAACAAAAAATGAATTATAACTTGTTTCCCTGTATTAAGAAAATTTTTTCAGAAGCCATCAGTATAAAAAAGATAAAAACGAAAAATATGCAAAACTTTGTTATTCCAATAAAATCTAGAATTGTAAGAAAAAAGTTAAAGTTCTATTACTTGTTTTGCATGTAGAATTTTATTAAATCAAGAAAAATTTTTATGCGATCACTTAAGGAAATAAATAATAAGGATAAGTAGCTTTACGTTATACTCATGTTCGTATAAAAATTTAAAAAAAGTTTAGCAATAATGTCTTATGAACCCTTGATAAAACTTATGTTATAAAAAAAGTTCTTTAGTCACTCTGGACTTCTAACTGTTTGTTTTATTTTTTTCAAATTATGTAAAAAAAATATTCGAACTTATAACTTAATAAAAGAGGCTTAAGAAAACAATTTAAAGAAACTTTTTAAATACAAGAGAAATCACACAGAAAGAAGAAATTCGTTATGGGATATGAATACGTGGCCAATCGACATTTATTGGCTGCGTGTATTATATTGCATTTGGTTGTAATGACTAAATAAATATGGCACTCACAACTATTAAAAATAAAATGATTTTTAGGTGACTATTAAATATTATTGTGAATCAAATAAAATAATATAATGTTTTATTATCTTTAATAATCATATTTTTATTTAAAAAATGAATTAAAGAAATAAAATGTTACTTCATAAATTTCGTAATTTGAACTATTGAATTCAACCTTCTTCATCCCTTACATCATGATTTCCTCAAATTTCCATCTCATACCGCCCCTTTTACTGCGGCGAATTCCCAAATTATTTTTATTTTTAAATGTCTGTGAGATAATTGTGAACTTACAATTCAACAATATTAGAGAACTGTTTTACAACTTTGAATAAATCTTTGTATTTTAGAATTGAAATAATGTTAATTTTTTGTTTCAAGCTTCATTATGTGAAATATTTTTCGATGTCAGAAGATACAATCGATTTTTCTAATTCTAACTATCAAAATTAGGTTTCCAGTAATAATGTGCTGAATAAGTTTAGTTGCATCTTCTATTTAATAGAATATATTTAATTGAGATAAAAATCTGTAAGATTAACTTTTTGAAGACGAGTTACAAACAACATTTAGAGGAAAGTATCCCTTATAAGCTTTTAATATAAAAAAGTCGGGTTATAATTTTTTAATAACAAAAATCAAATTATTATATTAGTAATTGAAGTTTAAGCAAATTTAAACAAATTAATAAAGAAATATCATGCAAATAATTACAATAATCACCGAGATTGTAATTTATAAAATAAATTCTGAAATAAAATAACGCGGTAAAAATTCATTTCTGTTTTGACTTCTGAACCTTTTAGGAAAGAAAAATTCTTCAAAAATACCTGCGTATAAATTTTAAAGGTAGAAGGAAAAAATAGACGCCAGTAATTTCCTACTAGTTTTCCGAACATTATGTCTTGCTTAAAATTTTTACATAATTCCTAAATATTATCATTTTACCCAATACTTAAACGCCCATCAACATGCAGTAAATGCAGAGTTTTTCTCAATGATTAATTTGTCTATTTACATTTAATGCAGATTCTGTTCAAGGAAACCAAGTGGCATAAACCATTATACGGATCAAATGATGCTTTTACATTTGTACTTCTGTTTTCTCAACGAAATGACTTATTTTTACGAAAAAAAGTATTCTTTATTTAAAGCAAAGTTCCAAGTGACCTCCTCACAAAATTTTATTTAAGTCCATGTAGTAGTTTTTCAACTTCAAAAATTTGTGTTTTGTATTACTTATCGGTTACTATTTACACCAACAATAAAATTTTCAAAGAATATTTTATATACAGAAATGATTATTTACAGTTTTATTACATGTGAAGACTTGAATTAGTTTTTTTTTTATCAAAATTTTTTATTACATCTTAGGATTATAATTTTTGTTTTCAATAATAAATTACAAAGAAAAAAAATTTCAGGCTTTCTTTAACGACTTTTCTGAAATGTAATCTAATTTAATAGTTAAAAACAAATGAATATTACAAGCAAGAATGAGAATCTGATTTCGCGTTGTATCATCAGAATTAAAAGTAATTTACATATCCTCTGATATTTTTACTGGCTCATATCAACATCTATTCACTCGTGCATTTAACACTCATATGCAGTCTAAAAAGTATTTTCATATATTTTGAAGGATTTTTACCTTTATTTTAACACACCGGTTGCTAGTTAAAGTGTCTTCAAATAAAACTAGTGGAAAATGTTACAGTGTGCCAGCTGGCGTTTTTTGTCACTTTATTTATTGGTAAAAAAATTGTAAAATTGTTTTGCAAGGAACAATAACAAATCTTGAAAATAAATAGAAAGCTTTAAACTAAGAATAAACCAAAAAGGGTTGTGTACCAATTTCTTTTATCCTGTATATATTTCGCTAGGCTGTACATACTGATAAGAAGGTTAATGCTGCAATATTTTAAGAGGCTACCTATTATAGTTTCCTTACTACAAGTTAATATTTTTCACTTAATATCGGAGACACCACGCCCACTGATCCAATGGAGCTAGATTATACTTATTAATATGAAAATTATCTGAACAAAATTTCAAGGTTATAGTTTACAAGTAACACGAAGTTGCACGTCCACGTGAAATAACAAAAAAATAAATACTCTAATTTTCAAACTGCTTACGCATGAAAATTCTAGTGTAAGCAAACAAACAATAAATTTTGTGACTTCGTATTTAGACTTCTTTCAGCGAAACAGACTAGATTGGAAAGCTAAGCTTTATTTCAGCACACTTTTCTTTTAAGCATAAGACTTTAAACTGGTTTATTTAAGCTTCTGTTTGAGACTTCGTGGATATTCCCCTTAAATGTTTCGTACTTTTGATTTCACTTAAATTTTATATTAATTTTTTTTTGTTGTATCAAGTTCATTGATAAAATCATTTTAATATCAAAATTTAATTTGAAAAAAAAAATCGTGATGAACTTTTTACAATAAACACCTCAAGGATTTCCTAAAAATTTGCCCAAATTTAAAATTCTGTATGAATACTGTAAAGTTTCTCTCAAATAACACTCACCACTTATGCAAAAATTTAAGTATTGAATTAACTTTTGAGACTTTGTTTTTCTGCAATGTGCAAAAATTACTTATTGACAAACAGAATAAAACACAAGCATACTTGTGTTTAGAATTATGAACAACACAAAACTGTTATTAGTGTTGCTACCACAGTGGGGCAATAACACAAAATCTTTAAATTCTGTAATGTGAAGTAGAAGTTTATTTAAATTTAATACCAAATGGGCTTTTGTTTTTTTGAAAACATAATTATTAACTGATGTTGGGTTGAATTATGTGTTACCCATATTTTACGATTAACCAATGCAAATAAAATTGTTATACTTGAAATAAAAATGGTAAGCATATAGTGTGCAACAAAATTGAAGTTTTTTAAACAATAAAACTAGAACATATATTTTTTTGACATTATAATTCTATGAATAAATTGTATCTTAAAATTTTAACTTGACACAAATTAATAATTCGTATATTTCTGTACATTTTTCTAACAATATTGTAAGATTTGAAAACCGTATGTACAGAGCTTTAGTCTTTGTAATACTCTAAAAATACTATGTAAAGTCATACTTTTATTTTTTGTATATTGTTGGTCTTCGCTATGCTATTGGACATACATTGAAAATAAAATTATTAAAAAAAATGATTTCCAGTTTATTTTAATATTTAAATTATGTAAGTAGATAAAATTTCAATTTTGGTTAAATCTTTGATATTGTTGTCGTATCTTAATATTCTTGTGTTTTTAAATTTTCAATCAGTTTTTTAAATTATGTTGAAGTTATTTCATTACCTAATTTCTTAAAAGTTGTACTTAGTTTGAGCTATTTCTACAAATGATATTATTTTTTCATATCCGTAAACTATTATCATTAAAATGCAATATCAGACTTAAATTATTATCAACTTTAAATTATTATCACATAAGGCTTAATTGCAAAGCCATTAAAAATTAAATTATCTAAACCTTCTGTTTAACCAACTTTATCTTAAATCCTATAGCAAAATCTTTATGCATTTAGTTCTTTTTAAAATAAAAAACTTTTAAAAAATTTTGAAATTGATTTATAATTTGATACTTCAATTTATTATTTATCCCGCCGAATACAACTATTTTAGAAATAAGTTAATTTACATAGAAATAATATAGTAAAAGTTTTGGATTGTTTGTAATTTAACTTCACTGTAGACGTAAACCTGCAGGTTGTTGAGTATGTCGACTATGAGCTGAGATCCCATTGCGAACATTTTTTTAAATTTCATATCCTTTTAAGCTGTTGCATATATGTAAACATATGCATCAATGCATTGATAAAGTTAAAAACGAATAAAAGTAACTGCACTTGTTTGTTTACATCGGAAGTTTCATTAACTCAACTTCTCAAAGCATTTTGCAATAACTAAACAGTCAGTATTCATAAAATACCTACAGTTCTCTTCATCTTGTTTGAATTGTGTCTATTTAAATTCTATGCATTTAAATGTTGTTTGTCCTTTTAAATTAAAAAAATGAATTAGGGTAAATATGTTAGATGTTATAATTATAAAAATTTTGTAAGAATGTCGTTAAAATAAGTTTCTTTTAGCATTTTTACAGTAATTAATCTAAATGTGCTCTTATGAAATGCAGCTACTTAAACTTAAGATAAGAGAGCCTTAAAAAGCTGTGTACAAGCTATTCTTAACATACTTGCATAAGACTTTCTTATGCACATTTTTGAGCCAAGCCTGAACTAAAAAGCTGTCAATGATTATTGTTTTATTTAATTTTTAGTTTTAAAACACCTGACTGATAATATTATGTATAAATACAACAAAATACGTTAAATTTATGTCAAGACAATAAAATCCGATTTTTTTTCGTTACTTTATCCAGTTTGTATTTAATTTTCGTCACTTTACTAAGTGTTAAACTAAAGGAATACAAAATATAAAAATATTCTTAAACAAAATAATCATAGTAGCCATTCTAATTGTTACAGTAAAATATTGTAAGGAATCTCCTGATGTTTACATCTCTACATAAAATAAAAAGTACAGGTGTTTTCTTTCTACTGACTTTATTTGGTTTTCTTTATATTCTATTGATTGTCCTGTAATTTTTTTGAGTACAATTAGCTATTATGTTTTATAACAAAGAATAAGAAATTCCAGTGATATTTTCGACAGCTCTACTTACTGCTGCCTCTTTTTTTTCTAGACGACAATCCAGTCCCTACCTTCTTGATGTAATTAGGCCCTTTAAATTCTAGGGATAAACCTCTTAGAAATCCTTAAGAAAAGTACCAGATATAAATCCAGTCGGTTTATGTCACATATAAATATTTCATGCTCTGACTCTGTAAATCCGCTCTAGCATCTGTAAAATCCTAACACCAAATTCTCCTAATACTTGCGTGGCTTATCCCCACTTGTCAGTTCTTGATCTTTTACAATATTCACTATTCGCTTTATACTTTTTTATACTTTGATCCCTCTATGTCTGACTTTTCCTCCTCTCCATTTATTCTGTTATTGGCTACAAAACTGCATATTTTTTGTTATCCTGTGTCGAACCGATTAATTTACATTCTCGCCTTAATGATGTCCTTATGGTTGAACTGTAAAAAACTACATAAATATTGCTGCTGTTTCTCTGTTCCTGCTTTCTCTGCTTTAAAAGCACAAGGATTATATGATAAGGTGTGTATCCATCACCAATGGATGAAAATAAATCCATCTGCCCTCCTTTCTTTGGTGTAGACCAAAATAACTTAATTTTTGGCACCTCAAAAAATTATAAAACATATATTTCTCAGGGTGATTTTTTCGGAATTACTTAACATTAAAAGCGTGAAATAATTTTGATTCCTTCCATATATCATACAAAATAATAATACATAATAAGAACCTAAAAACTTGTTTTGATATACGTGGTATTAAACTAATAGACGACGTAAAAACTAATATATTAAAATAGTTTTTTGTATACAATGATTTAAAAATTGAAACAAGTCGTCAAGTTTTTCGTCTTTTATACGAAATTGTTATCATTACCATTATTTCTAACTTTTTAATAAAGTTAGCAGAAGTATAGATTTAAAACTGTTTTGAAATTTAATAAGATTTTTATTTATTTATTATTTTTCCTTCCTAAAAATTATTTTTTTCACGGTAGGTACGCTTAAAGAAGTTGAAACTAGTTGCTGCAGTATTTTAAGTTATAACTCAACATCTTAAAATTTACAATTGTTTTTCAATTTAAATGATGTCAACAGAATCGATGAAAAATATGGGTCATAAAACTGACAGGTAGCATAATTTCAGTTTATTTACAAATAGTTTATTAAATGTCGACCATTTTGAGTTGAGTTTCAGTTGGCTTAAATCAAATAACTTTAAAATAAATTAACATTGGAAAGAATAAAATTGAAGGTATGGAATACTTATACAGATATGTTATTGAACTGCCACGAAGCACTAAAGTAATGACATGTCAGAGAAATTAATTATTGTTATTAACGTTTTGTTGTTTCCCCTTTTTGAAACATGAACAGCTAGTCAGTATGAAACTGTAGCCACTGAAGAATTTGGTATTAACAACACAATTTAAGATCCACTGTAAGGAAAACAAGAAGGAATTTTCATATTTTTACTAAATACCTGCTTGTTTTCATTATGTTTCTGCCAAAACGCACATTTCTTTTACTTGAGGATGAGCAAAATAAAATAATATCATTTCTCATCCATGAGCAAAGTAAAACGGACAAAACAAAAAATTAAACATTGGATAAAAAAGCAAAAAGCACACATACTCTCACATGTGCGGTGAGAAAAAAAAGCAAAGCATTTATCAAGTTATTTTTATTGATAGGATAAAAGTAAAAAATGTGTAGATGTTTACATAAAATATGCAATTTTTGTTTGACAAATACATTTATTGTTTGCATCAATCTTATACTAACGCAGTTTGTGCTATCGAATGGCTAACAATAATTTCGTGCTATTTTGCCAGACATAAGTAAAAATTAACTATGTTGGAGTGAGGAAAAAAATATTAACATTGTATTTGAGTTAAATCTTTAATTAGCAATTCACAGAATACCCAAATAATTATCATATTTTTCAAGATTCTAGAAGAACAGAGGAGTAATTTTAATGTATTAAAAAAATCACAGAATATCATGCTACATAAATAAAAATTCCTAAATCGTGCCCCCTAAGTTTCTGTCAGACAATAATAACTAACTGCATTTTTCTCTCTTGATCTTAATTAAGTAACTGGTTGGCAGATTTCTTTTTAGTACAAATGACCTCTTATTTGCATATAAAATATATAAAAATATTTAAAAACTATGCTTTATTCGTAAACTAAACCAATATTTGTCATTGAGATATTGCTTCGGCATGATTTTTTAGAAATTTGATTTTTGTCGTTGCTATCGTTAACATAATTTTTTAATTAATCTGTTTCATTTTATTTAATTTTTAAATTGTTTTAGTTTTTCACGTAGGGGTATATGTTAAAATTAACACTTATCATTATTTTTGATAAAGCGCTAATTTAAACAAGAAACGAGAAATATTTCAAATATCTTTTAATAAAAAGTATAAGTTATGTATTGCCTTGCCAAAATTTATGAATAATCTCTCAATTTGGTTAATTCGTTACAATCATTTTTCGTCCGGCTTAGCACTTTAGTCAAATGCACTTCTCGACGTTGCAATTTTTTGTTGCGATTTTATATGAAAATTCTGCATTTAAAAATATTGCTTTTTTCAACTAAGAGGCTTTTGTGGCTTTGTTAGTTCAAGCCCACATTAAAAATAGTAACACTTAGACCAGAAATGCTGTTTTTGGTTGAGATACGTTTTTCTTTTACTTAACACTCCATTTTAGAAAACACTAAACTGGCAAGAGTTTCTCTATAAACACATACAAACAGGTACTATTTGTACCTTTTCCCTTATAATTGCACATATTCTCATAAGTAGGACAAAGACTTTTGTTTTTTAATTTTTCGTTTTAATTTGCTTGTTTCATATTAGTTAACTGCGCCTGCAGGTTAATATTTTACACACACCGACACCACTCCATACATATATTTAACAAAGCGAAAATAAAACCAATTTGTTTTTAGTTCACCATGTCTTTCCTTTCAGTTTTTTGAACAAAAGTCTCTTCCTTCCTCTTTCCATTAAAAATATAAAACAACTGTTTTTGTGCAGAAATCAAGAAATAAAATAAATTGTTGAAAAATTGTAATACGAAAAATAAAAAGGGAAAATTATCAGTGACTTCTCGAGAAAAAGAAACAAGGAAATATGATTTTGGATGGTTTGAAAAATACAAAAGTTGCAAACTAAATTCAAAGTTGGCGCTCGTCCGCTTTTAACAAACTAATCAAGGCGAACCAATTATCAGGTGCCCGAGATGACAAGTTTGTTAAATATCGTGGAAACCTAAAATGTCACACCCCGCATAAAAAAAAATCATAAATATTTTTAATGGAGTTTGACGTTTAGAGATTAGGCCAGCGCGACCGGTTGTTACATGATTCGCCTTGAAACTAAGTTCTTCCAAAGGGCTAATATGGTTGCCGCAAGCCGCTTACATTGCTCTTCCACAATTAGGTGGACGAATGGCTACAAAAACAAAAACCTAATAAAAAAATTTCTTATCAAATTTTTGCACAGATTTTTTATATATGGAGTTGAACATTTTCTGCAACGACGAAAATGAATGAAATCGACAATACACTTATCTGGTACATGATTTCGCCATGCTATTATTAATTTGTCGTGCTTAAATGCAACTACGAAGACAAATTAAATAAAAATTGAAAATATCTCAATGATTAATGTGCTTTTGTATTAAATTTATGGATTTCCTTGTATTTTGCTTTGCTGGGTTAATGGAGATTTCTTTTCACATCTTTTTTACGAACCATGTCCTTTTACATCAAATGCAAACTTATGCAAGCCGTATTACTCTGTGACAATGGTTACACTCTAGAACTAACGAGTACTGAACTCACGATTTTCTGTCACCAACAACTAAACGTTTTACCCAACTCTTTCAAGACTATGGTTTTCCTTTTTCTTTAACTCATGCACCGCCACTGCATATTAATTATTTCTCTTCTTTCTTCTAGACTGTGGAGAAGTTTAAATAAATAGGGTCTTTAATATCATCACTAAAAAATTTACAATAAAAATTTCTAGGATTAAAAAAATTGCATTTTAATTTATATCAATATTAAGTAGTATTGCTTTTTTTGTGCTATTAGCCATAAATGTGAAGAATCACTATTTCAAAAAAACTTCATTAGTTGAACTATATTTTTATCGTTTGATCTTTCAAAGAAAAGATTTAGTGCTTTTTATGACTTCGAATGTCAAAAAAAAAAAAAAAGTTTTCATCGTATTACATTTTAGTAAAAATGTTAAATGAAAACAATTTTTCCATAAACTACATTAAACTATTTTAGCAATTTATAATAGCAACTATAAAGAGCGATATTAAACTGTGCTCTACATGTCGTTTAAACTGATGCCTCGCAACATAACCTGGTTTATGTAAAACATAATGTACTTGTGGAATTCCACAAATGTCGTGATACAATTTGTAGACATGCATGAATAATTGCTTAAAAAAGTGGTATCATATTTGATGTACCATATCAGGACTTGATTGTTTTTCATACAAAAGAGTTATTTATTATTTTGGACTTTAATTGAGATAGAGAAAAAATTTTGTTGTAATTCTTGCGACAAGTCTGTACAAATTTGAACAACAGCGTGGGTATGACATTGTTATACAAAACAACAACTATAAAATTTATTTATATATCACGTTGATAGATCAATTTGTTAACAAATGCCTTTGTTAGAGTGCATTTTTAATCAGAAATTTATTTACAATTCACGTTTATTTATATTGGCTTGTAAACAAGAAAAAGTCTGAAAATATTACATTCTATACTGAGTTTGTGTTGCGCTACTTTTTCATAAAATAAAAAATATAAAGGATTTGTTCGCTATGATAGATTGATGCCGACGAAATATATGTACCCACATATAAAATCATATTAATACAATTTCTGATCCTCTTCTTTTAGAGAAAATATAGGTTTCATAATAACCAAAATTTTTTCATTTTGGTTGATCAGCCGTAGAATTGAGCAAAATATAAATTTTTTGTACGTGTAATGAAACATTTGAGCCATTTTTCCAAACAGCTTTAAGGGGTTTTCACTCTAAAACATGTCGCAATTATTAAAAATTATAATGAAAACAATAAAAATTTATTAATTCCTATAAAGCGTTAAGAGGCAACAATAAATGAATGTTGGTGTGAATATATTAAGTCACTGGCTGTAAATGCCACTCATATTACTATGTATGGATGGTCCAGTAAAAATATTATCAAATACATTTGTATATATATTTTTAGTTTATTTTTATAACTGACAACTTTATATTTTAAGTTTGCATCGAATCGATTTATAACTCGATTTTTAATGTAAATATTTGTGATGTTAACCGATATTTTAGTTTTAGTTTCTGTCTCTGTTTATTTACTTTCTAAATTGAATCATTTAAAGAATTTAACATTGCATAATAATCTGTAATTTCTATTTGATGTTTGCATATAATTCATTAATGAACGATTTAAGAAATAGAAAATTAGCCAACTGAATATAAATTTTTTGCACGTATCACTATTCAGCTTTTGAATGTCTAAAAAGAAATGTATTAAATTATTTATTTAGAAATTAAAAATCGATTGATTTAAAATAAAATTTTCTTTTGATATTTATTAAAACGAAAGTATTAGGAAACTTCTTGAATAATAAAAATTAAAAAAAAATAAGAATAAATTTTGTATAATATTTGCGTACATACGATCTGAACTGATGTTTTCATCTGGCTAAATTATCATTAATGCATTTTGTAATTTGACTAGTAGGATCCTTCCAAATTTCTATTGTCGCTCAAGATATCCCTGTGTGAGTTTAATATGGCATTTGGACAAACAGTAACTTTAAGTTTAACGTAATAACACTTTTTGTTAAAAATTTCTTAAAGAAATATTTAAAAAAAATTCGGATAAACACTTACACAAGAGGAAAAAATTAAAACTGGTTGTTTTGTATCAGTAAATTTTAAAAATAAATTTCGAAGTGTTTGAAAACTAAATTAGCGAATTTTTGAATACATCATATTATGCAGACAAAAAGCATTCGAATTATTAATAGTAAGTTATTGCTGGTTTATCCTCAATAAGACAATAATAACAAACTCTTATACTGAATATGTTCTCCTTAAAGATGCCCTTTAATATTCTATACCGATACCGAGCTCTGTAATATTAATAAAAATATTTTCCTTAGAAATGTCTTAAACGCATAATCACGTGATATCGCAAAGTAGTTTTATTACGTTATGTGTGTGCTGCTAACTAAGCACACACAACACAAGACTATTTTAAAATATACATAAATTTAATTATATGCAAACATAAGAAGTCTGCTGTTTTCCTTTCAGACACTTGAAAACCCTCCTGTCAGGACTTATTCGCATAAAAACGTTTCAACGAAAAGAAACCAGAATAGTAATTAAATTAAATTATGGCACTTTTGTAAAGAATTTTAATTAAAATACAACAAACTCCTTTTACCATTTGAAATATGCTGCAAGACATGCTTTAATGTAAATAACTAAAAATCTTTGAGAAATAATTATTTAATAAAGAAAATTTTTGTTGTTTGTTACTTTAAACATTTAACTTTAAAATTCAATTCAGACTGTTATATGCATATATACTTTTTAATTAATGTTGTGTGAGGAGGATGAGACTCAATTAAATTTATAAATATATAACAGCAAAGGGTCGAAATCAGACTGAATCGTTATAACCGACTTCTGGGGCTTTGAACAAACTGCTTAAACTTAAGCGTCATATTCGCCCACACCTATTATTTTATTATTATTTAAATAATCAAACGCTAAATTTAGATTCCATATTATTTATATTATCGAAAGTTTAAAAATTAATCCTTGCTCGTTAATGTATTCAAGTTTAACATAGGAGATAAGTTGAAGCAGAGAACTGAGTGATATAAATGAGAAATGAACAGTTAATATTTGCAATATAAAATTAAAACACCAATAAATAAAAATGAGTATATTATTTAAATTAAAAAAAAAATACTTTGATTGTTATAACATTAACTAAAAATAAGCACAGACAGACACGCAAGCATTATTCAGTTGTTGAATTTAAAAGTAAACCATTTAGGTAACCATTCAGTTAGTCAGTCAGTAGCTTTGTATTGTCAGGAAAGGTAGGGAAAAAAGCTTAACCTCAGGATAAGATATCATGCAGCGGTTTTGTTTAATTTTGTCTTTATTTTTATTTCTCAAGTGCAAGGACAAGCAAGACCCTCAAAAGACAAGTTTATATTTGCTTTAGTTATAATTACTTTTTAATTATTGTTTTAATGATTTTATTTTGTAGCAGAGCGAAGTTAATTTTATTATTTTTAATGAAAGACAAGGTGGCTCTTAGTGTAACAAATAAATATTATACAATTTTAAGTGCTTTGCTTGAGTGTTTACAAATCATAAGCAATTCCTTCATTCATACATTATCAAGCAAATAAGATACAAATACTTTGAAAGTATCTTTGAGATAAGTTGCATAGATATTGAGATATCGGGCACTGCTTATAGATATATGTTTATCAGGTTGCAAATACACATACGTTTTAGTTAACAACTGCAATATATCCACCATCACGTATGGGCAATAACGGTTAAGAATATTATACCGTATACGTCTAGTCCTTTTTCAAACCTTTTTATATGTCTTTCTTCTAATTTTTTATACCCTTCACCACAAAAAGTGGAAAAAGGGTGTAACTAATTTTGTCATTCTGTTTGTAATTTCTACAATATCAATTACCGACCCTATGAAGAATATATATTCAGACTTTTTATGCATAGCGAAGTCGATTGAGCGATGACCGACTATCAATCTGTCCGTCCGTGTTAGTGTTGAAATGAAGTTTGCCGAGGCACCAAATAAGCTAAAAAAATTTAAATACAACAATCGATCAAACAGAGTGTCGAAAGAGGGTCTATTGGAAATCAACAAGATCTGTTAATGTCCTTCGAAGAAGCGGGCAAAATACCATGCCGAACTCTAATCTTTCTATATCGTTTGGAACAATGAAGAAACTCTAATAAAAAAAAACAAGTATATTGGACGATAGAAAATTAAAAATAAGAACACATCAAATGAAAAAATTGGCACACGCCTATATTTTCGTAGTTACTCGTACGGGCCTCTGAAATTATAAATATTTTCAAAACAACAATGTGGGTATCATTTTAAAGATTTTTAAATACTAAAGTTTTTAAAAAATACTTAACCCTCAAAGAGCCAACAGCATTTTTGTGCAAAATTATATGTATGTAGCACTTAAAATTTTTTTTCTTACTTTTTAGTTCTCTGTCACCCCAATATTTGCTTTTTGATTGGAGTTACTTCACAAAACTAGATTTAAACAGATGGTGAAGGGTATATAAGGTTCGACATAGCCAAATATAGCACTCTTACTTATTTTCTTATAAATCTTAAGAAATAACTTTTTTATATTAGATCATCCTTAAGAGCTTTACCATCGCTTGATGCTGTTTCCTTATGTTTGTTTTTATACCAAATTAGGTCCCTCAAGTGTGAGTTTAAATCACACACGAAGGGTTTTGTACCGGGTATATGACAACTTTTACCTTTTTACAGCGAACATAGGGGAATGTGGAAGACATATACACTGACGGACGGATGGACGAAAAACCATTGTAACGAAACTTATAGTGATAATTATTATGATAATGCTTCTTGACCATTTTCACTCTACTGCTATCAATTTGCACTCGGCTGCTTCAAACTTGTCACATTAAATTTTTGATTCGCATGTTCAAGAATTCCAAATCCCGGATTGCAAGCGGGCTTAAAAGTTACCCTTATTTTTTTTTAAAGTATTTCAGCAATGTTTTTAATTTTTTCAATTTCGTAGATAAGATATGTGACAGTATTTTAATTCTGTTATTTGTGTGGCTGCTAAAATGCTGTTGTTACCTCCACAGAGGTAAATTGAAATCTTGTCGTCTCGTTTCTCTTCATAATTTAATTTTTCACACTTACATAAGCAAATGTTGATAAATAAAATAAATATGTATTTTTGTAAGCAAGTACACATGTTTACTTTCATAAGCACACGTGCATTAACATTTTGTAATGTTTTTTTAAATGGGTTATAAATGTTTTGAGCCAGTTATTTTGTATACATGTGTATTTTGATGCTGCTTAAGTTGAAGTTGTTGTCACTTTTTGTTTTTCTCATTGCTATAACACAAGTAGAAATTTTTATGCTATTAGGATAACGAGGGCTAACGAACTTCTAGAACCATAAAAAATGAACTACGAATTAAGGAATCTAATGCAGGAAAAGTTCACTAACATTATAAATAAAACGCATTTCAAAAGAATATTGACTCCTTTTAACTGTGCAGGAACAGCAAAATCTCATGAAATAATGTAAGCAAAAAAAAAAAAAAAAAAAATTGAAACAGTTTTTTATTTTATTAAAAATTTATGCAGTCTTCCCTCGTATAATATCTATGCAACATAACACGTCTAAAAATTTTTCTGACATGTTTCCTCTACTTAAGCTTAAATTATAGTGCATGTAAACAAGTAAATAATGCAACAAGCAAATTATTTTAGTTAAGTTTTGACTACTGCTACTCTTGCTGCAGCCAGGGCACATGTAATATTAACTTAAGTGTTCTTAAAAACATTCTGTTTAGTGGTTGCATGTAAAAACTCCTGGATGTCATATTTTATATAGTTTACAAAAATATTTTACACAATACATCATTTCACTTTAAGACCAAAAGTAAGCGATAATACATTTATGTATTATAACTGAATATTTTAAGAAACACGAAAGTTTTTCTTGCATAAAAAAATGTCTAAAGGGTTGTATATTTGTTTATTTCTGTTATAGAACTCTATAAAGAACCTTTGTATGATTTAAAAAAGGTCTGTGTAATTAAAGAGTGAATTTAAAATAGTTAAGTTAATCTTGTTTTTTTTTTTGTTCCCGTAAATTACTCAAACCTCGAACAGGAATAATTTAATTGACAGAGATAGATACTTGTATGTACACAGAAAAATAAGAGATTTAATGTAACACTTAAATTTGTTTTCAGTCGAATTTTGATGAATTTCCACAAAGAGTTAACCCTTAACTACATTCGTGGGGTAATTTTTAACCACACGCCGCACTCTTTAATTTATAACTTACTTTGTACTCAAGCATATTATTTAGAATTCCGTGTATTGTCAGTTCAATTTGGCATGAAAACAATATTATTTCTAAAAAAAAAAAAAAAAACAAATATAATATTTCACATTAATACTTTCTTTTTTTGTGCGAGGCCCTGCAAAAAAGAAAGAATTTTCGAATGGGGTAGAAAATTACCCCACCAGTGTAGTAACGTAAGTTAAAAAAGCGATTGTAGTTAAGCGTTAAAATCGAACAGCTTTGATAATTTTTTCTGGCATCCATAAATTATAATTATAGCTTAAACAATTATTCCAGACAGCTAAAATAGGGTTTAAGTGTAAATACATCTAAAGTTTTATACTTTTTCCGTAGAGAAGAAATCGGAATCTATTTCACAAAACTTACTTCTCCATAAAATTTTGAGAAATTTTATTTGGTTTAAAAATTTGATTTAAATATTGAAACAGTTGATTATTTGGCAAAATAATTAAAATAATTCAGTTTTCTGAGAACATTCCAAAACAAAAATTTAACAGACTATTAGAAATCACCACCATAAGGTCAAAATTGTAAAAAGCAATCAACACACTAGTGGTTTTAATAATAATTTAAACTAATTGTGAAACTGCAATCTTTTTTTAAATAAAAAAGGCAAAATTAAATAATTATTACATCTGCAATTATTCTTTGCTTTTTCCCCTTTTATAATAATATCTACTGATTTAAAATGCTCCGTTAGTCAAAGAATATATTTTCCCTCTATACAGTAAAAATCAGTTTAATACAAGAATTCTTTTATCACGTAATATTTATTGTACCAGCAATTTAGTCATTTGCAAGGCCTTTTTGCTTTATAATTTCAGTCTTCTTGCGGATTATTGAAATACTTGCAATTTTATATTTCTATTTCTATTTATATTTAAGCTTTAAGCTGATTTCCGTTGTTGGTTGCTCTGTAAAGCGAGTGACTTTTATTAACTCAAAAAAAAAAAAAAAATCAAAGTTACGGTGTCCAATAGCGTGATATCTAAATGGGAGAATAATAAGAAATAATGTGTTGGCGTACGCCGCCTTATATTTCCCAAAAATACTTCAACATTTTTCACTTTTAGCTACAGTCGTTTGATCTTTTAGAAGAAGAAAAAGATGAATGTTTAGTGTTTCTAATTTTAAAACAATTAGTGATCAGATCTAAAATTTTCACAGTGTTTGCATAAAAAAATCAGGTGCTGTTTTCTATTCGAATATATTTCGGACAAACATATCTTTCGTCCTTCGTCAAATGTAAATATTTTTATTTACTAAGTAAATTTTAAAAGAAAAAATTATTTCACAAATTAATTGAGTTAAACACATCTTCGCAAACAAAATCTAACTTAAAATAACCTTTTTTTTGGCACGTGAGTATAAGTTTATAATTTATAAAAAGATTTAAGGTGTACGGATATGCCCAGTTACCACTAAAAAATTTCCTTTTTTCGATCTTCCACTAAAAATCGGAACAGCTTTTATAAATTAAGAAGGTAGAATACCAATTTTCTTAAATTTTGGCCAGCCCTCATTAGCATCTTTATTTTAATTTGAAAGTGTTGGAAAAGACCAAAAAATCCCAAATAAAAAAACTTTATAACTTTGGTCGTATTATAAATATCTAAAAGTATTTATGTTTGTACGTACAATTCTGCTTAAAAATAAATAAACTAGAAAAGTTACAATGTAACTGTGTGAGTTCTTAACTTTTACAAACCAGTAATCATCAGTGCCTATATATTAACGCCTTTAGCAGCGTATGGTTGGTAATGAATGAAACAGTCTGTGAGGATTTTTTATTACAGAAGTTAAATGTACATGAACATTTGAATACGTTTGTCGGTTTTCTTAGTTAACACATAGACAAACGTAAATCCTTTTACACATAAAAGTATAACTACAGGAAAAAGTATATTAATTAAAATAAATTTTCCACTCAGGCAGTCGAAAAAAATTATAATTAGGACTCGCAAATAATTGCAGTGATAGTCGACACTTTGGACTTTGCAAATTACAATTACAATTTCATTTCATTTTTTTTAACATTTTCGCTTTGTTTTATGGTATATTTTTAGAATTTTTTATTACAGCATGCAAGGTCCTTCGGTACTTCTACATAGCACATTTGCCGGCGAATTAAAATAACTAATAAAATGGCTATTTTCTTTATAATCAATTAACTGCCTAATCAGCAACATATTGTAATCAGTGTTTAATAAAATGAAGAATATGCTCAATCTTTCTCCTTTCACCACCTGTTTTATTTCTTCCCTATCACTTTTCTTAAGGATATATCACGGTTATAAAAATAATAAAATACACATTGTTTTCTGAAGTTCTACTTCTCTTTTGTTTAGACAAACAAAAAAAAAATATGTAAAATCTTAAGGGAAATATTTTTGTTGTTCACGTAGGCCCTAACACATATCAGAAGTAAACTTTTCTTCTGAAAGATAAAAATAACAACTATTTTCTTTCCCTGCTCTGTATACACCTTAATCGTAGTAGATTAAAATTTAGTAAAATAAAACTATTTTATTTTAAGAAACTCTACTTTTAGCTTAGAGTGCGAGCTTCTATTGTATTATATTATACACTCTCCTCAAACGAGTATGGTGTTAAGGAGTTCATTAATAGGGCATTGCCTAAGCTTCAGATTTGAGAAAAGAACTTAAAGCTCCAAAATACGGCCTTAATATATATTACTGTCATACCCTGGTATATCAAAAACTCGAATATCCTAAAGCAAAATGTGCCATTAGTTGAAGCAGAAGTTGCAAACCACATACCAATATATTTAAAGAAGCTTAAAATACATCCAAGCCCGTTGTCGCGAAACATCTCTACCAATTAAAAATGTTATACAAATAAAGCAAAGTTTTTTTGCTCATTGTAATAATGAGAAGACTTCGAATTTCTTCATATATGGATCGATTTATTTCAAATATATTTAAAGCTGCCAAGGAATCATTTTCGCCAATTTTAAGATTAATGTTTACATAAAATTTAAAAATTTAAGTTCTTAGTTTCACTTTTGTTGTTTTGTTTACTTTCTAAGCTGGTTAAGTTTTTCTTTAAATAGAAAATAAGAAAGATGTAGTTTTGATAACGGAAATATAAAATTGTACATCAAACAAAAAAAAATTATAGGTAAATTCTAATTTTTCAGTTATAATTTTATTAATTCATTTTAAATTAATTTTATTCACTCCTTTTATAAAATTTCAACAAATATTTTTTTAATATAATACTCGTATATTCATTCAATACATGTACTAAATTTTTTTTTTAATTTATGGAAACGGAACTTGTGATCATCGTGGTTTGTGCAGTAAAGTTGTGTAAAGAAGTCAGTTGCTAAACTAAAAATAATTTTTACTTGCAATTGGCGAGCGTATAAACGTAGTATCTGAAAACCTAGAAAGTATCATGAATAATTTTCTTTAAAATACGGTTATTATATAATAAAGATGGCTTGTCGCAATGTGACATAATGTCCGTGGACTTTATGTCGCACTCAAATGTGACATTATGCCCATGGACACTACGACGTGTTTCAAAGCAATATAATGACATGTAGCTTCACAGGCAGCTACAAAGATTAGGCTCAGCTAAATAATTGCATAGATTAAATGTAATTTGTGGTGCTTTAAAAAGCACCTTTTTGAATTACTATTACGACTTTTCGAACTCTCTTAAGCTTTTCGAAGCGTTGGCTTTTGATTCATTTTTGTCTCAACTTATTTTGACCTCTGGGAAAATGTTCAAAAATATTTTACCCAAAAAATTTAATTTTCAAGACAATCTTAAAAACATATTTTTATAGTTCTTTTTGTATTGGAAAAAGAGTCTTATAATGTTTTTGTGATAGCACTAGCTGTATTCTCAAAGTTTTCTTTTAAAATAGTGCTTGATTCTCCTTTCCTTTAGTATTTCTATTTACTTTATCATGTACACCCCAATACCTTTAACAGTCTTAAGTTTCCCTGATAACATGTTGAATGTATGTTTTGTAATTGTGTAATTGAGTTTCAACAGTTTTAGTTTTCTTTCTGATTTAGAAAACCAAATATTCCAGAATTCTCTTAATAATATACTATAAATAAAGGTTTAAATAAATTAATAAAAAAGTTGTATTAAAAACAATTCTTTAGAAAACAGTAATTTAACTTCAACTGCTTTTTATTATTCAATTGTATTAAATATGTATGTGTTTGTATTCTTTGCATTTATTTTAACCAAAGTGTAATTTTAACAAGTAGTTTTATTTCAACTGATAAGCCAGTTTGTTTATACAAGTTGTTATAATCCTTAGAGATTATTTGCTTGGTTTCTTTTATTGTATTTCGGTTTTTTTCTCAAAATCTTTTTTTTTTTTTTTTAAGAAAAAACAATATATTTTATTTCAAGAAAGGTGTTGTCAGAAGGCAAACTAAAGGTTTATTTGTATAATGAAGATATGTAATGGCACATGAACACTCTTGTTCTAATGTTTATTTTTTTAGAATAGTGTTTACTCAGGACTTTTTAGAGATAAATTTTTGATTCTTGTTCAAAACTAATGCAAAGTCTTAATATCCCGGATGAAATTGGATCAATAAAAACTACACGAACTTGAATATCCAAATGTCTCTCGAACTGACTAATATAAATTTAATGTTTTTATAAAAACCAAGAATAGAAAAGCAAAAAAAAATTAATTTTTATGAAATTGATAACTGAAAATTAAAAAATGCGCATGTACATTGATACTTAATTCATCAATATTTAATATGATACTGAAACAGATCTATAATGTTGTGAAGAAACAAGTATAAATGATAAAAGTAAAAAACAAAAAATTTTCATACTGAAGGTTGGTACTAAGCAAAAACAAACGTAAAAGGCGAGTTGTAGAGAGAACAACGAAGAAATGCTTTGAGTTGTGTGTAGCCTTCGTCTTACTAAATTAATATTGATAATTTGTTTTAATAGATCATGTTTACAAGGTACACAACCTAAGGTAGATAGATAGAAAGAATGCTGATCAAGGACATAGCGGTCTAGAAAATGCGTCATTACATTCGTACTGCCGCATACATTTGTAAATAGTTTTTCTTTCAAATTTTTTTTTTTAAATTAAATTAAAAATGAACCTAAGACATGATGATGTGATAGCTGATATCACATCTATTGAAATTCATTTTATTTAAATAGAGATACATTTTTTTTTTAGCGTTCATTTGACAGTTCAATGCAGATAAGGCAGAATAATTCAAAGATGTAAATGCAACCACTTCTAAATTGCTGTATGCAAAAGAAAATTTAAAAATGTTGATATTTGTATAATTTTAAGAAAGTACTGAATTGAAATGAAATGAGTATTGAAATAATTGGTACAAAAATTGTACCTATTGACAAAAATTTAAAAAATAGTTTTAATCATTAGGTTCAATCTTCTAAAAGCTTCTGTTATAAGCGCTTCTCAGCCATTATTTGTTTACGTATATAAAGGTGTAAGATCTTATAATAAATTTTGAAATTTTATGTCTTCAACCTTGTAAGGACTTTGGTGCAGATTTTTTTTATAATTTTAAGTTGTTTTTACCCTTTTGAGTTGAATTCAAGTTAATGTAGGTGCTATTATATCTTTGCAGTTTGCCTACGACTACATATAAATAAAGTAAAAAGTATATTGTATGTATATTTTTAGGCGGTTGAAAATTATTTATTTTTTTTTTTGTTTCTTTTTGTTAAAAACTCTCCAGCAAAATACCCAGGAAACATGACTTTCATTTCGTTCGAAAAGATTTTTAAAATTTTTTAAACTTATATCTTCTTTTATTCACAAAACAATAGTTAAAAAGTTTTGTGATGTTGGGGTTCGTATCTGGTTCCATTTTTTTGTTTGCTTCATTTTGACCAAATTTGTAAATTTGTTTGTATATGTTAAAAAAAAAAAAAAAAAACAAAAAAAACCCTTCATATATTTTTAAGAAATGAAAATGAAATTTAATATTGAATTGTATGCTGTTGGGAATACTGATACAATAGGGTATTTTGTAGAACTATCGAAATTTCCATTAATTGCACTGTGTAACTTTTGAAGAAGTACGAGTTTTAAAATTAGTAGATAAAAGAATTATTATTAAACTTTAATTGTTTATTGCTTATTTAATTATTTATTTTGAGAAAGATTTTAGTTATAAAAATTTATTACGATATAAAATAATAAATAAAATGTACATAAATATATGTATGAACATTTTTGTCCAATTATTGTTATTTATTGAAACTTCAATCATTGAATTTACAATAAGTAATCTAATCTTAAAACTAAATTGCTATCACTAATTCCAGCTAGTGCTGGCAGAAGTGAAGGTGTTCACTTATTATGTATGAACATGCATTGAAGTTTTAATTGAAATTTGAATGATTCACCTGTCAAAAAGATTTAGTTGACTAATTAAGAGTTAAAAATTTTACATTTTTTTTAACTTTGGAAAGTTATTAATTATTTCTAGTTTCTACATGATATTATCGCAGCTTCACAATTTACATAGCGACAAAGAAAACACCGTTTCGATTTAAGGCCAAAGTCTATAAAGAAAGAATTAAATTTTTTTCTACTTAATTCTTCTCATTAGAATTTTTCTCAATAATTTTGACAATTGCTTATTATAAACATTTAAACACAATTGAATTTGTCTTTTAATAATAACCGAAATAAACATTTTATATACATACATAAATTTTTAGAATCATTTGGTTGAATGCTCCGGGTAGGCTTAAAATGTTTAAATAAATATCAGTAGGATAAGAAAGAGTTTCGTCAAAAATTTTTATAAACTTGTAATATTTAATTTTTCGTCACCTTAAAAGCAAAAAATAAAAATGGAAATAAGCAATAGTTGACTAAGTAATACAACCTGTCGATAAATGAAAAATCCACAGTTAATTCCTAAGGACATTAAGGAATATTTTTCATAAAAAACGCATTTACTTTTTTAAATTCTTTTCACTGCTTTAGCAAATTAAACAATTTATTAAAGGCCTTGGTACTCTTAATCGGCTCCGAGAAAAAAAAACGCCAAAGGCCCTGATGCCGCCAGTTGCTAAGAGCCCAATTTTTAAAAACAAAATAATATGCGAATATACCTCAATTCAAAGCGAAATATTAGCCTAATAATCCGACAGCAACTTTATAAAAGGGAAACCTTTTTCAATAAATAACTGAATAAATTTCACAAAATAAAAATTATCCCACTTCAACAAAAAATGTATGTGTACCATCGCTTCAAACTTTAATCTCTGAAAATAATATTTTTATTTAATCACTAATTTCCGGAAGAGAAGATTATATCAAGAATAATTATAACGTTTGGAACTTTAGCTGTTACTCAACTTACATTTTTATATTTTTTATTTTTATTTTTTAGAATATAAGGGGATCAAGTTTCTTTCAAGTTTCTTTAATAAGGTGTATATTCGTTTCAAATCACTAAAAGACTTGTACAAAAACTTAATGAATATACAACAAAGACATTTACACATTTAAATTAAAGATTAATTTCTATAAGTATTATGTTTGACTCTATATGTTCCACTGTACTGTGGTGCTTTCAGTTTGCATTTTATTGTTTCTTTTTTTAATGTTTGTTGTTGTTTATTGTAGTTTTAAACAAGCACAATCTTAGCACAAGAATGAAAAGAATGTCTCTCATTCCTAATAAAAATAAATGTTAAATATTTTCAGATTGTTTTATATTCCCAGATGCGCGCACGTTTTATATTATTTTAAGTCCTTTTCAAATAAATTTATTAAACTAAAAAAATTTTCTAAAGAGGAATTAGATTTTATAAAATACTTAATAAAAATAACATTAGCAGTGATCAAATATACTACGATTGTGAATGCAGTTTGTAAGAAAACACAAAGCTTAATGTTAAAAAATATTAACAAAAATCTACTTTTTGCAGATAGCGTAAATTCTAAAAGTTTTAAGAAAGAAAAATTGATTTGAACAAATTGTATGTTTGTGTTTAGAAAAGGTGTAGTCGCAAAATAAAAATATATTTTGCATAAGGAAATCAAATAAAAAAACAAAAATTATAAACAGCCCCTAGAACTACACTCAGTAAAAGAAACTTAGAAAACTTACCAATAACACAATAATAGAAACTCTATTTTATATAAAAACATGAAAAATAGTAATGCAGCGATCGGAAATGTTGTTGAAAAATCAACAAAAATCGGCAATGTAATGAAATCCAGTAGTTTATAAGATTTAGCCAAAACTATTATGAAAAAATATCCAGGTGGAAAAAAAAGTAGGTACATTATGCAGTAACCACATTTGGGACAAACGACGAATTTCTGGTTGAAAAGATTGCTCGAAGAAATTAAAATACATTTGTGTATATGAAAATAATCACAATCAATGCGTTGATGAAATACGTCGTGCGTAACGAACTCTGCTATAGGTTTATTTCTATTTGTTATGACAACGAACGCAAATATTTTTGTGTGGAGGGACCGTTTTTCTGTTTATTATTTTTTTTAAATTTTATTTCTTTTTAATTCAAAATTTATTTTCTTTGCATTTACAGTATGTCATTATTAGTATTTTGTAAATTTATATATAGAAAAAGGTGTTTTATAGTAAGGTTCTGTAAATAGTGTTAAAAACTATCCATCTACAAAAATAAAATGTACTCACAACTATTTATTTTAGTACCATTGTACCAGCAAAATTAAGTGCTTTAAATTTGTGCATTTATTTTTTCTACGAAATGAAATATTCTTAAGAAAAAAAGTATTCTATTCTAAGAGACCTCCTCACAAAATTTTAATGAAATCCATTCAGCATTTTTTTTTTATGTTGCGAACAAAAACAGACATAAAAATTCCAAAAATAAGTGTGTATCGATAATTATCTAGTGGCTAGTATCGACACTAACAACAAAATTTAAAAAAAAAAAACTTTTTTAGAAACGATCCTGTTACAGTTTTATTATTTATAGATACACTGTTTTACATCCTTCACTTCAGGTGGAAAGGAGGTATATCTAAGTTTCTCATCCCGTTTGAAATTTCTACAATATCGATTTCCGAATCCATAACGTACTTATGCATAGCGAAGTCGATTAAGCGATGGGATTAACTAAGGAAAATTTAAATACGCCAATCGATCAGACAAAAATTAGAAAATTTTTGCTATGGAAAATCAGCAAGGTCGGTCCATGTCCTTCGAGGCAGCGGGCAAAACACCACGCCCGCCTCTAATTTTTCCATATTACTTGGAACAATGAAGAAACTCCAATAAAAAACAACAAGGGAAAATAATAGTGCTCGCCTATATATACCGAGTTATGATGGCGTCTGAACTTTTCAAATAAAAATACGATTGTGCACAATATTATTTCAGATATCAATATGGGTATCATTTAAAAGATTTGAAGAGATCTTTCAGAATATAATAAAACTTTTAAAAGCGTTTATTTCTCTGCAGAGTTATTATTTATTAAAAATGTTGGATGACCACAAGGATTGTTAACCTACTACTATTAGCTATGCCAAATTTAAAAAAAAGCAATAATAATTCATTCATAAAGAAAGTTCAAATAAAAGACAATACAAAATTTATTGTTTCCTTTTGTTAATATATGGTCACTCTAACAAGTGGCACAAGAAAACAAAAATATATTTCCAATAAGTTTATAAATAATTTATCCTGCAGTATAACAGTAGTTATCATTAACGCAAGTATAGCACATAAAAAACGCAATAAAAATACTTTGTCAATTTAAAGCATTATTATAATTATTATAATAAGCCATCCTTTGTCTGAATACTTTGCTTGATTTGTTATAATTTTCATTTGTCTGTTTTCACCAGAATCAGAATCTTTCAGCACATACACAGCCGCGTATGCAGATCGAAAGTTGATAGAAAAACACTTTTAAAATACATCGTAAATGAAATTATCATTATCGTTTCAGTTGGCTTACGTCTAAGAGTATTTTTAATGAATTGTTGTGGTTGAGATTGTTTTTTTGTATTTAAATGTGTGTAGATAAATATTAACTAAATACTTAATTTACTTAACAAATACCAATAAGTGGTCATAAAAAAGTTAGCTTGTGTAATAATTAATATGCAGTTGAAAAAAGTGGCCCTTCAGTGTGGAAAGTAAGTGCTGTAATAATTAATTTTTTCCCTAACGATGGTTTCTATTTAAAGGCATAAAAATTACATTATGTATTTCTAAATTATAAGTATATCACACAACTTCAGTGAAAAATGTTTGAATCTTATATTAAAATTATTAAAAGTAAGCGCCTATTTCCCACGCGTACCTGGATAAATAATTAACTAAAGAGAAGTTCTAAATAGATATTTAATTTTTTATGTTACACAAGATATAAGTAAATACAGAATATTGTATACAAAATATTCGAAACATTTCATTTCTTGTATCGTGCGGTTGAATTATTGGAAGTTTTTGTTTCAACTATTTAGTAAATATTGGAATATACTTAAAGATTTTAATGTGAAAGAAATATAATCTCTAATTCCCTCTTTTATTGCAGTCTTTATTAGTTATTCCCTCTTCTAGCTGCAAATTGACAACAAATTACTAACCTTATTAACAAAATTACCATACTCCATAGTTAGCAACTTCCAGTTTTATTAACCGGATAAAGAAAGTAAGAAGGCTACCAGTTTGTCTTAATGTTGCTTTTTTATATTTGTACCTGCAGAAATCAGTTGTCTCTGCACCAACTTGAAACTTCTTTCCATATTTTGCAGGGTATGCCTACAGATCTTTCTCGTTTTTAAAATAGTTTAAAAACTAAAGACCGTTCATATAAGACATACACCACTTTTAAACTTGGAAAACTGTGTATTATCTTGGGCTTGAAATATTTAAAATAATAAATTAAAGGATGTTACAATAGTCGATACAATTTGATATATACGGCCAAACTGTGTAACAGTTGAAGTTTACAAAGAGCATGAATTGCTACGTCTGCTACAGCAGCAACTATAAAATTTAAATGTAGAAATTAAATAGTGCCCCCATAGTTGCTATAATTTTATGTATGCGGCTAATCTTACTACTGTTAGGGGCAGATAGCTGTAATCTGCCTACTTTAAGCTTTTTCATGAATTATACAAAAACATACGTCGAATTAAATAACTAAATTATAAATTGATAAAAAAAACGGGAAACCTTGAAAAATCCACAGTTTGCTTAAGTTCATTAAAATTTGAATACATGCATACACACACAACCACCCACATGCTTGTGCAAGTATTTTTTTATTCCAATTAAAATCAACTTTTAGTCATTATAATTAAATTAAATAAAAATAATGAAGTACTTTGAATTGAATATTTTATTGTTTAATAAGACACTATAATCTAAAATATATCTGTCTAACTTTCATACAAGTGGTTTCCCAAATTTGAAGGAAACTAAAATACGGTCATTAAAAAGACAAATTGTTGAACAGTATTTTAAAACCGATAACAGTTTTCATATAATTAGACACAGTCTTTATGATATTTTCCTCCTACCGTTCCTTGTATTGGGCGATAATGCAATATTTACTTGCGGTAGAAAGTGAAGAATGTTTAATAACAAAGCATAGTAAATTCTCTAAGTACTTCCAAAAGCGATTACCTTAACATCTCTTTACTCGTACAATTAAAGCCTATTCACATTGCAACAAAAGATAAAAAAATGGACATACACACACAAAAACTGTTTCTAATTTCACTAAATGCTAAAGAATGAAATAGTATTTTTTTCATTTAAGTTGAGTTGAAAATAAAATTAAGCTTATATGTTGCATACAGATTTTCAGAATACAGACACAAACTTTTGAACTACCGTCCGGCATGAGCAAAATAATCACACACGAAAAATACGAATACAACAGCTAAGGACTCAGAACGGGAAAGTAAACAGTTATAAAAAAGTAATAATAAATCAATGTGTTGAAGCATCTTGCGACTAAGAGGTTTTTTACAATTTGCATTTTCTTTCTTTGTTAAAGCCATAGCCCAAGGCTAAGGCAAAAAAAAAAAAAATGAAACTGAAATTTATTACTTAAAAATCATAGTCACCCACTTTCTGACTGACCCAAGAATGTTCATATAATAGAAGGAAAATGTTCAACATTATTACAGTCGACATAAACCTGCAAGGAATTAGAAAAAAGAAAACAGTTATTTTTTGCTACCACTTGCGCCTTGCAACTTTAACGATGAACTTTAAAAAGGAAGTTAAAATAATAGATTGCATATTTGGACAAATACAAATGAATGTGTAGGTGCTTGTGCTGTTTTATATTCATATGGTCTAATAAAGAAAGTAGTTTAACCTACTTTATCTATGTCAGTAGCACCCGCAGCTTTTGAAAATGGAAAATTAGAAATAGTTATTTTATCGCCAAAACACGTTAAAGGTTATAAGTTTCAGTTTAGGAGAAATGTATCTTGATTTTGCAGAATATGATGAAAGCTGAAATAAAGCTGATTGTTATTTTTTTGTTTTTGTTTACTTTTCTTTTTCTAAAATATGCTGATATGATACAAAATATGATTATTTGTTTTTAATATCTTGTAGTTAGTGAAAAACGCAAACATTATTAAGCAACTTTACATGTGTCTGTTAAAAAATTCCTATGCGTTCGTAACAGTAACGAAAAACTCTATTTTCAAACACATGTCCCAAAGTTCTCAAATTCAATATCATGTGGCGAAAAAGCAATAAGGCCTTTAAAATTTTGTTGAGCTTTTTGTTTTTGTCTAAAGAAAAAACAAAAAATATTCCCAACCCCGTTTCACATTTAAATTTGATTTATAAATTGAAAAAAGCATAAATAGACACCATGAACAGATAAGAAAAACAAACCAAATGAAACTAGTCAATGGCCCATATAAAAGCTCCTGTAAGAATACGAACGTTAAAGTTATAACATGCATTTTATAAATTCGTTGGTTAATTTTTTTCCAGAATTATTTTTTTATTGCTTTTGTGTTTTTTGTGTTTCTGACGACACAGACATCGTAGTTAAAGTAATTCGGCTTTTCATGTACATTTACCAACTAAAAAAAAAACAGATTGTTGTAGATGAAGACAAGTATAGCGGTTGAACGATTTCGTTTTAAAATCTAATAATCGTACTGTTTTTTTCTCAATTTTCATTCGATTAACTTTCATTAATTCAAATTAGTGCTTGTCGGCTATGGTTTATCAGAATGGCTGAACTAAATGGCAACGAATGCGAAAAATAAAAAATATTTAATTAAAGAGCTACCATACGACGTTTTATGTAAAAATTTTTCGTTTTAAGAAGTTAAGTTTTTGTTTGAAAATTATACAAAAAAAAAAAAAATGAAAATATGTGTTACATGTTTTTGAAACATTTATTTGCTTGTCTATGTACCATGAATGAAATCTAAAAGCTTCTTGATGAAAAAGCATCAAACTCTTTTTGGTTTCGTCATGTTAAACACGGCACTATTATTTATTTATTAGTTTATTTTAATTTATATTGTTGTTATTGATAAAATTTTTTATTTTATTAGGTAAATAGTTACGATTAAGTAATACAAATAATTCTTCAATGGGTCTCCCCTTTTGTTGAAAGGTTCCACTCCTCAAAATTTATTATTTACAAGAAAAAAAAAACATTTTTGCTTAAAAAATATTCGAAAATTTAAGATGTTATAATTTTTCATAAGTAATAAAAAATTTTCCATAGATTCATTATTTACAATTTAATCTGTACACAATAAAAAAAAAGTGTTTAGCGTCGTTTCTAATAAACCAAAAGTAATAGTTCTGTGATATAGTTTTAGGTTGATGTTGTGATTTGTTTACTTTAATTATTTATTTTATTTATTATTTTTAATTTTGTGTCGTGTTGTTCATTAATTTTAATAATGATAACTAAATACATGATTCTGATGTAAACTAAATCAATTTAATAAAATCTAAACTACTCCTGAAGAAGTCGACAACCTTATCGACGAAACGTTGAGTGAAAGATGAAGTAAATTGTTTTATTTACATTTAATTTCTAATGACCATAATTAGCCCAAAAGACTATTGTCTTAACTGTCAAAATAGACAATGAAGCATGTTCTTCATTTTAAGCTTGAAAAATCTTAGTGCATGCATTTATGCTTAAAAAGTGATTAAATTAATGCATTAAAATTGTACGTGTAGCTTACGGCAGTTAAGCTATTTTTCATTAGGTTCTTTCTACAGTCTCCGTGCACAAAGTGTTATAACTTAATCTTACTAGCTTTGTCCATCGGTCACAGCCCTCTATATCTGGAACCGTAACAGCTAGACTTTAGAAATGTTCACAACAGATATTTTACTATAGCCGCTGTGAGAGTGACATGATGTTCATAAAAATATTGTTGTTACTTTAACGGTGATTTAAATTACGTGCGCATTAGCAACAAGTAGAAAAATAAATCTTAAAAAGAAGGGGTGGCCCAATTTTAACTTATATGTCTCTAGTTTTTTAACTGTAGTTTGTAGACATGAAGAATTCACATTGAGCATGTATAAATGTTTCCGCTATAATATTTAATAATAAATTTACAAGTCAAAGGGTGTTTCCAAAATGCTATAAACTTTACGAATATGACCTTATCTTCTAAGCCGTTATCGGCAGTCGCTTGTAATTTGTACAGAGGATGAACTGCTACGTCTGCTATAAGAATGAGTACAAAATAAAATTAAATAAAGGGTATCCCAAAAAAAAAACGAATATAATAAATTAAATTGGTGTCATAGTAGCAACGTCGTTTTTACAGGGCCTCATTTTAAACTTTTCCAAAAAATGTTTTATTATTTTCCTGGTAACAAGTATAAAAAATAAAATTTAAAATTAAAAGGTGACTCTTATTATATGGTACGGAATCGTGTTTGACTTAAACCCATACTTGGCGGATTTATTATCTTTACCGAATCTTTTCACTCATAAAGATGCATTTAAACTCACTTCGGAACAATTTTAGCTTGAATTGGTTTAATTTTAATTTTTGTTCCAAAACAATGAAACTGTGCTGCCAACTACTTTATTTTTTCAAAGAAATTTTAACTGTGCTGCCACACATATATGTACAAATTAAATGTGCATATAAATTTAAAAGGTAAAACTGCTTGCAAATTTAAAAAGTAAAACTGCCAAGCAACCTGATTGACTTCTTTTCTGCATAATTTTTTCCTTAAAATTTTTACCAAATTTGTAGTAAACAATGTCTTAAAAAGTGAAAAAAAAAAACTGGTGTCAACTAAAAAATGTGAAAAAGCAAGAAAAACCATCACAGCCTAATTATAGTGATAAAAATGTTTCAAGAAAAAAAATATTTTATATCCTTTTTCGTTCTTTGTTTGCTTTGACATTCCAGAATTATTTTTAAATTTGTTTTGTTCTTAATTATGAAAGTTTTTTTTAATTTAGAATTTATTTATAACAAAACCAAAACTATGTCTGTGACACAAAAAACGCAAAAAAATGGCATTCTGTGATTTCAATCTTCTGTCACAGTGCTGCCTGCTTGTAATGTAACACATCTCGCTTACACATATGCTTCATATGGTAGCTTTGTTTTTCCAGAAAAATTATTCAAAGTGGGTGAATCGTTTCAGAACAAACTCTCAAAAAACTAAAATTGTTGTTCCGAAACAGTGGGTGAATCCAGCTTTATTCTTGTATTTTTAACATTATGTTTGTGTTGTTGTTTAAAAAACTCTTCTACTGTTTTTTTTCTTCGAAAGCATATTTCTCTACTTTTTTGTTTGTTAAAAAAACAGCTATGGAAATGTGTTTAGACATGATAACGCATTAACATACAACGACAAAAAAAGTGTTAAGAAACACATTTTTGGCATGTTTTGAAATAACGCAGTGGTAGGAAATCAAATTTTAAATATTTTATTTTCGACCAACATCGCGTAAAAATGCACGATTTCATATTCTTATGTAAAATCCAAATTCCAAATACGACATTGAAGCCACCTCAGGTCAATACCTAAGCATTGTTTTATAATCAAGGCGTAATATAAATAAGCTTCTAAAACTCAAATAAGTTTTTGCAGTTTTTTATTAGCGTTCAAAAATTATTAATTCACTTTTATTGAAACTTTCTTCGTTATCCCATTTAGAGTTGTAATAAACTACATCAGATAGTAAAAAAGTTCTAAATAGAAGTTTTTTTAGTTGGTGAAGTATGAGAAATTTTGAAAGTACTAAATCTACATTAAAACGATTATAAAAAAGGTTTAAAGACAGAAAATATTCTTTTAACTGTAAAACACGATCTGTACTAAGTTAAAGTAGGGATTATATTATTAAAAAAAATAACATTCCACATGCTTATATTCCACAACTAATTAGCAAAAAATTTATTATTCTTTTCCATATTTTTCTTTAATAAAATATTAGCATCAACGCTTCTGATTTGTGTCATTTGTAAAAAAGCTATTTGTGTGTTGGTTGGTCTAAAATTTTATAATTTTGTCTTATGTGGTTTTCAAAGCCGACATTTAAAATCAATTAAACCTTTTAAAACCGGTGTCTGTGTTGGTTTTTTGGTTTGCGGAAAATCACTAATTAGTTTCATAATGGTCATTTCATTTATTGTGTAATTTGTTTTAGAATCATTTTTTAATTAATAACAATTTTCATTGGAAAATATTTAAAAATTTTTATTTTTCTTTAATTCGCGTATATGAATAATCAGGATAAACTTTTTTTTATCTATTTTATTCAGTAATAATTTTATATTAAAGTACATAAATTAATATTAATTATTGTTATTATTTTCATAAAAAATTAAATTAAGGATAGCAAGAATGGTAAATGTATTATTGTGTTGGTGTTACTAACCCAGTGATTGTATAAACACAACAGAATGCAACAGCGGTTGCATTCCTCACACAATTGTGAGAGACAATAATTAGTTTAACACTCCAGGCTGTATTATTAAACCATAAAACAAACCAATAAACCTAGAAAAGGCAAATACTTTTGAAACTATTTTCATTAAATATTAAAATCTTAAACAATGAATAAACAACCCTTCCTTATACCAAAAAAAAAAAAATAATAATAATAATAGTTTTGTGATTTAGATATTTTTTGATAATATATCAGGTTTTCGTGTGGTAGAAAAAGCAATTTTAAGCAGAAAATATAATGTGAAAAAACCATCGGCAACCAATCTTTTGCAAAATAAGAACCTTTATAGTTTTCATAAATATATTGTGATATCTCAAGCACTTTGTTGCAGAATGGGTCACTAAGGGTACCAATCAATATCAATACTCCTGTCAAAAAAATTGTTAACTTGTAAACTTCTCAAGAAATAACCATATAGTTATAGGAAGTTCTCTGGAACACCTACATACCCATGCATGTTAAACAAAACGTGTTTATTATAAAGAGGACAAAATTTTCTTTAACAATGTAAAAACATTCAAAAAACTTTAAATAAATGTTCAATTACATTTAACAGATTTCTAATTGACTAACATTTTTTCAAGTTATTTTTGGAAGAATACTGATAGCCTGTTTAAAAGTGTGATACCCATATTAGCTCATTTCGCCAAAAAATATTTGCAGTTTTTACATTTTATATAAAAATTTTAGGGTTATATAATTTTAAAAATATTAGCTTTTGCTGGATTTACAACATTTCATTTTTTCATAAAATTACTTCTCCTGAACCCCGGACAATTTTTTATTTCATATAGAACTGCCAGGTCAGACTAAACGTATTTTGTTAGATAAAAATAAATCAAAACAAATTTACTTGAATAGTGAGGTACATCAAACAAAACGAGTTCGTTATTTTGTTCATATATTTTTACTAAAAATTTAGTTTTTTGTGTAAAAAAATGTAAAGAGAAAACCATACCCAGTTTTGGTTTAATTGAAGATTGATTTTAAAAAGCACTTAATGATAAAAGGATTTGTTAGGTTAGAAACGTAAAACATATATCTTAAATGTAGATTAGCTATTACATTATTATCATGTATTTTTGAATAAACATGTTTATTATATCAAAAGTTAATTCTTTAAATATTTGAATGAGCATTTTCTACGAATCTATTATGAATTCAAAATATTTTTAAGAAATTTGTTTTCAGTATTTTGTTCAAAATATTTTATATTCAACAGCAAGCTGGCAAACGTCATTAATGATTATGACTGTGTATTAGCTTCAATAAGAGCACAGGCAGAATACAAGCAAGAAAATGTAGGACAGTGTCTGTGAGCATGGAAAAACAATAGGGAAAGTTTTGTTAGATTGTATTTTTTAAATATAAAAACAACGAAATGTGTAGATGAACTTTTGCTTTTTTTCTTTAATGAATACGTCCTTAAAAAGAAATAAAAGAAAAAAAAAAATAAAAAGAACACAAGTAACAAATTCACAAACTAGAACTAAGCAACTGCAGAATTTTTACAAACTTAAAAACTTAAACTGTGCCAACCAATATTTGGTAGAATTAAAGAAACATTTTTTAACAAAACACAAACTTTTTAACGAAACAGAACAAAATGAAAAAGGAATAAAGCACATGTAAACATCTAAGATTCATATAAGCTGCACATACCTTAGATGCAGTATCTGCTACCATGGCATCTGATTCAGTATTATACGGCGGACTTGCAATGGGATCCTAAACAAGCACTGGCAATGTTGGTGCTATGTCTGATGAACACTCAGCTCTGCAAAAAAAAGAAGAAAATAACTAAATTAAAGACAAATAAAAAAACTTTTTTAAAAAGAACAAGTTGGTTGCAGCTGCATTCTTATTTTTAATTAACAAAGTTAAAAGACGCCATAAAGAAACATGTAGAGTCTTTTTTCAATTGACTTGAATCATAATTTAAAAACAATAAAAAGTTAAATACCTTAAAAACTCTGGAGAAAGGCAAATTGAACACTTAGTAGCCGCACGAAGACAAAAACAAAAATCGCTTTTGTTTGGTTGTATCAATTTACATGTACGTGTCAGTAAACAGTGACGAGTAATATAAAAAAAAAAACACAAAGAAAAAAGAAATTTATTTAACAAGCGCTCTTCATTTCATTTTTCCTATATCGAACGTGTCGAGTACAAACCTCAAATGTGGTATTTTTTCCAAATTGTTTAAATAAAATCGCCAAAATCAAGTTTAACTTTTAAACCTTCTAATTTTTATTTTAATTTTTTGTTATTAAAAATTCAACACTTTTGTCTATTTAAATAAAAAAAAAAAAACGGTAAAGTTTTAATTAAGTCAACCAGCCTCCATGCCAGACTTCTTCTTTGAAAATTTTAAAACTTTCCGGCCTATCACCACAAACTATAAACCTCTCAAGTATTGAAAGCTAACATTTGTGAACAATCAGCAATGAGAAGTAGATGATATACGAGCAACAATTTTATATGCCGTTTAAAAGCAACGAATGTACCAGTCTAATTTTTTGTATAATTTTTTTTAATATGTGTTTTAAATTTTATATCTTTTAATAAACTTGCAGATGTTTAACATTCTAACATGACACTACCTCTGCACTAATCTTGGAAACATTAATATTGAGTGCTAAAGTAAAAATTGCAAAAATTAAATGATTAAAATTTATGATTTTATATTTACTGTCACATTCTCGATATTACTCATGTGTGTTCCATTATATTCTTATTATTTCAAATTCAAACAAACAATTAACACAAACGGAGAAGTCGTCACTGTATTTTTTTAAGTCCTTCTGACATTAGCGTCACCGAAAGTCAGTTTTCATCACTTATGAAAGTACCGACATATAGATACAATTCTTTTTAAAGCTTTAATAAATACAGCCTTTGAAGTCTCTGTATCTTCTACCCGGGCAAGCGACTGTAAAATCATTTTATCACTAGCACACGCGTTTAGTTTTTTAATTTTTTATTATTTTCTCTTTATCGTTTTGTAGTTGAGTCCAGCTCCTGCTGTTTTGTGTTTCTATTATATTATTAGATTATTACTCTCTTATTGCTAGTAAACATACACACATAATTGAAAGTTATGGTGAAAATTAGTTTTTGTTAACACCGCTTAAGCTTAAATAATTAGATTTACTTTTGCTTTATTAAATCTTTCAAGCGCGAATTAAACATAATCTTCATAATAAGAAACTGTGCTGTATCTGACAGCACAGTAGTTTCAAAGCGATTAATTTTGGACATAATTTGGTATTTTCGTTAAACTGAAAAACACAAATACCTAACCTAAAATATGTTTGAACACATTTTTAGTTTTTACATACAAAATGAGCAAAATAATCATGAGCATCCGAGGTTTAGGAAGCTCCTATAAATTAAATATATGCTCGATATACATGTAAATGACATCAAAGAAAACCTTGTGACATGTCTTAACATTTTCAATTTCTGGGGTAGTTCCAATTTTCATACGTAATAGCTCTTTAAAATTCTACAGCGGATGTCCTTAAGTGTCAGGGCAAATCAAAATCTGTTTAATTAAAAAGATGTTGGCAAGCCAAAGAACCTACGTAGCCATATTAAGGACACACACATAGACTGAAGAATAATTTAATGACAAAAGTATGTGTGAATGGCTAATATTGTGAACTGAAAGCTAACAATAATGAAGATGTCATTTAAATATTGACTTGTTTGGAAAGAGGAACACTACTAAACTTATTTATAAACTTCCTATAATGTAACGCAGAATTATTACAAGGAACATCAAGTTAAGTAAATTACTTATCAATTTCTCAGGATGTAACACTAGTTCTTCGTAATAAACCTAGAATTAATAAAAGGTGTGTTTTTATAGAAAAATTTAAAAATAAATAAATTAGTTTTCTGTTTATTTAGTTTTTGTTCCATAGCAGTCTGCCTGCTTTTATGAATAAAAAAGTAATATTAACAAAAATAACCAAAAAAAAAGAAAACGCAAAAAAGAAGAAAAAATAAATTACGACAATTACCAAAAACATGAACAATGTAATGTGTTTGTAAGTTAATTTACTGCTTGCACCTAATAAAATAACAGCTTAATCCAGCAGAAAAAAAATAAATTTTTAATAAAGTTTTGGAACACCGCTCCAAAATAAAAAAGTTGCCCACGGGGTGCAAAATGCAATTTTAAGCAAAAAATGTTAAGTGAAAAAATTGGCGGCAACCCTTAGTTTCGGAGTTACGGACCTCCGAAGTTTTTGTACCTAATAGGGCATATATCGAGCATTCGATGGTAAAATGGGACAATATGGGTATCATTTGAAAGGGAATTCAAGGGCCTTTCCAATTAAATAGGAAAAATGTAAAAATAAAATAAAAAAATCAGGTAAGGCTCAAAAACCGGATTTTTCTATATAAATGTAACTTTGCTTAAAATCTTTAATTTAATAGGAATAATTTACAAAAAAAGTTACTTAGAGAGTATGGAATATAATTTGAGCAAAAAATATTGTATAATAATTTTCGCAGAAACCCTTACTTTCGTAGTTACGGACCTTAAAAATTTCTAATAATTATCCGATGTATATCCAATATTTTATTGTAGAATACAGTAATATGGGTACCATTGCAAACATAATTGAAAAACCTGTTTAATTAAAAGTAAATTAATTAAAAAAACTAAAAGAAAAAATCAAATGAATACGAAAACCCGATTTTTTCAAATATTACTTAAATTATTTATTATTTTTATGTTATATACATATATACATATTAAATAAGAAACTAAATAAATATTTACAAAATTAAATAAAATAATATAAAATAAAGAAAAAAACTAACATCTAATTGAAATTCAAAATTTTCTCTTTCATCACTATTTGTCATCATAAAAAACTATATGAATATTTTCAAAATTAATAAAATAAATAAAATAAAGAAAAAAGTTAACATGTATATATTAAAATTCTAAATCTTCTTCTTCATCGCTACTTGCCATCGCCATTTCTCTAACTTCATCCAAGTTATTATTTGGATGAAGGAGGCTGTACAATTCCCCTGCAAACTTGAGGAACTCCACAAATTTATTTTTTTTTGTGGCTTTGCAATACCTTAAAAAAATAAATTTTTGCACATACCCATTGAAGAAATTTTTCCGGCGATTGTACTCCGGCACAGAACGCTTCAAATGCCTCCACAAACCTTCAATAGTGTTTGTGTGCTCTCCGCTAATTAAGTCTGTAAAAGCCAGAGAATGATTAACCTTCCGGTGAATATATCCTTCATTTGATATATTATCGTAGGCCTAAAAAATACGAAAATATGTACATTACTAAAAAAAAAGAGTTTAAATTTCTTTACCTTCCAACAATCGGAAACAATTATAGATCCGTGTAAAATGTATTTTTTTACAAGCGGAATTAACGTTTCACTATCTCTAGTGTCTACGGGAACCATTTTCCACTCACCCGCTCAACACCTCCAAAAACCCACTGACCTTCAACTGAATGACCTCTATGGTACTTTCGTTTTCCAATCTTGCTTTCGTCTATTTCGACGAATAGTTAAATTAGTCTGGAAACTGACGTAAATAACCAATTCTCTGCAGAAACTGTTCCAATCCACAGCTGTCTGGAGTCCTTCTATTCTAGTTTCCTTCATTATAAAAGTTAGATTTAAATTTTCAAGCCATAAATAGGCAAATAGCAAAATTTGGCACACACTCAAGCGCGACTTTTTGAAAAAGGTTCCTTTTCTAAAGGAGATTTTGGCATTGTACTTTTTTACACATTTCTTCTTATTATTTGTTTTACCCCAACAACAACAATTATTTAAACATTATTCTAACTATTTTAAAAATAAATATATTTTACTTACCGCCAAAGCCATCCATCAATTGTTTCGTAAGTCACTAATTTTAAAGCATGCCCATTTGAACAAAGGTACTCTTTTTCCTTAGCGATGATTCCCCAATTTACTAAAGTGGGTATCACTTCTTGTGGCACTGGGCCTTTTAAATTATGATTAAATAAATCATAGATTTCTGTCGATCTATTTATTTCCATTTTTTTAAATTATGTTCTTACCTTTTTTACAAACAAAACACAAATGCATCAATGCATAATTTATATTTAAAATTTATATTATATTAGCAAAAAATTACTGTTAAAAAATTGAAGTCAACTGCACTGTTATTTTAAAAATAGTTAACCTGTGATTGCTCGCATGGGGTCAAAATAATTACTTCAGCTAATAAATAAAAAATTATTTCAAATTTGGATTTTTTGGATTTTTTATTCTGTAATATAGTCTAATTAGCCGAAGGAGGCTTTCATATTTTCATACAATCATAAAATAGAAATTTATATTGCTATTATAATAATATAATAATTAAATAAATTAAAAATTTTCAAACCACTTGAACATCGGGTGTGCGCAAATATTATCTGCTCTATGGTATAACCAATAGCGGCTTCGCTTTCTAAAGGTTTCCTGCGTAGCCGGCCTTCGGCCGTCCGCAACGATTTTCTCCTCTATGGTATAACCAACAGCGGCTTCGCTTTCAAAAGGTTTCCTGCGTAGACGGCCTTCGGCCAAGCGCAAAGATTTTCTCCTCTATGGTATAACCAACAGCGGCTTCGCTTTCTAAAGGTCTCTTGCGTAGACGGCCTTCGGCCGGGCGAAAGGATTTTCTGCTCTATGGTATAACCAACAGCGGCTTCGCTTTCTAAAGGCCGGGGCACATAGAATCCGTCATACGTTAAACTTTGACAAATTCAACTGACAAGTCAGTTAAAATACATGTTTTCTTATGAGCGTTGTCACAATCAATACGTGTCCGTCAACGCAAAGTACGAAAGTTGGTCAACTTTTAACTTTTGACGTATGTTGAATACTTTGACAACTATCAACTGCTTCTTCTTCTCTGTTTTCTTTTAACTCTTGCTGTGTTTCAATTGTAGTTTGTGATTTTAATAAAACAATTTTGGTGGCAAACAATAAAATACAAATTTAATTAAATTAACAAGTGGATAAAATACAAACTAAATTTAAGAGTGAATAAAAATAGAGAGCAAACTTTGATTTAACATCCGTCAGCAAAGTATTCATTGTGTCAACCTCATCCGTCGTTACTTTGACTTAGTTGAATTTGTCAAAGTACAACGTATTACGGATTCTATGTGCCCCGGCCTTAAAGGTTTCTTGCGTAGCCGGCCTTTGGCCGGGCGAAAGGATTTTCTGCTCTATGGTATACCCAACAGCGGCTTCGCTTTCTAAAGGTTTCTTGCGTAGCCGGCCTTCGGCCGGGCGCAAAGATTTTCTCCTCTATGGTATAACCAATAGCGGCTTCGCTTTCTAAAGGTTTCCTGCGTAGCCGGCCTTCGGACGTGCGCAAAGATTTTCTCCTCAATGGTATAACCAACAGCGGCTTCGCTTTCTAAAGGTTTCCTGCGTAGCCGGCCTCCGGCCGGGCGAAAAGATTTTCTGCTCTATGGTATAACCACCAGCGGCTTTGCTTTCTAAAGGTTTCCTGCGTTTAAAATATATTAAAATCATGGCGAAATACCATAGCATTCAAAAATAATTCTAATCACCTTTCCAATGCCACTCATATTGGCTCATTCCACCATAAAATACTCGTTGTAGACCACATTATTTATAAAAACTTTCGAGGTTCATAACTAGGAAACAAAGGGTTTCCCCAGATATTACCTGTTGACATTTTTTACTTAAAATTACATTTTACACCTTTATAAAACTTTTTTAATGAAGTATTCTGAATAACTTAATTTATTTTGTAAAAAAGAAATATTTTTCCTTACCAGATTTTTTAATTTATTTTTTTTTAATTTTTCCTGCTTCAATAAATAGGCTCTTAAATTCCCTTTCCAATGACACCCATATTGTCCCATTCCGCCATCGACTACTGGATATATGCCCTATTAGATACAAAAACTTCGGAGGGCCGTAACTCCGAAACTAAGGGTTGCCGCCAAATTTTTTGCTTAAAATTGCATTTTGCACACTATAGGTAACTTTTTTTTTATTTTGGAGCGGTGCCCGTAAACTAGATTTAAGCCAAACTTTTTTCATTTAATGATTTTGAACAGAATTTAATTAAGTGAAAAAACGTAACAATTTTTTTGACTCTTTTTTATTAATAAATTAACTTATTTTTAGCTTAGAGAGTCCTTTTTTATTTTATAGAAATTGCAAATATTTTTTTATTTATTTTTCAATATTTCGGTACTCCTTTGTGTACCATCTTCAGGAATTAAATTGTTTTTACATGTATATAAAAAATTTTTGAACAAAAAAAAAAAAAAAAAAAAAACAATTAAAAACAATTTAATTCCTGAAGATGGTACACAAAGGAGTACCGAAATATTGAAAAATAAATAAAAAAATATTTGCAATTTCTATAAAATAAAAAAGGACTCTCTAAGCTAAAAATAAGTTAATTTATTAAGTGAAAAAACATTTTTAATATCCTGTACAAAGGCAAACAGGTAAAAAAAAGTATTATTAAATTCTTACAATTGATTAACATTATATTTACTATATACATATTTTTAAAAGTACAAATACTATCTATAAAAGAATATATTTTTCGCAAAACACAGAGATAGTATTTTGTAAAAATCTCTTAACTAAAGCAAATCTAAAATATTTTAGGTCTTTTTTAATCTCTTCTTTCAAAATAATTATTTTTATTTTAATTAATTATTTCTAGCTTGTTTAAGACTTTATTTTACTTGATTTTTGTTTGCATAATAAACGTTTAATATTTCCTTTAAAATTAATGTCAGTTTTTTGTCAGTATATTTTATGAAATAAGTTAATCATTTTTAAACACGCTGCATTTACTTTTAAATTAAAATGTTAAAAAGTTATCGATTAGTGGTACAAAATTAAACAAATAAATACAAGCATCGTTAATCCTAGATATAAAACAGTGATAAAAAAATGAGTTGAAAAAAATTCAAAGAAAGGCTTAGCATAGATAATTATTTTTTTTGTTTTATTTAATTTTTTCGCATTTTGACCTTACAGAATATGACATCAAAGGACAGACAGATGGATGTACGGATACAGAAATAAGTATATTTGTTACAACGGTTTAGTAGCAGCAGATGAGAAGAGCAATTTAAAAGTATTTGCAAATATGCGGTTCACATTTTGAAAAGTGTATTTAATTTCATTTAATTCTTTTGCTTTATTAACCTCATAAAAAGCGATTTATGAAAGAAATCAAAAGGACCAGGCATAAATAAAATTTATATTTTTATTGTTAAGCGAAATCATTAACAAAAAAAAAATATTTTCAGTATAAAATTTAATCGTTCTTGAAGTAGGTAGCAATATACTTCATAAATTTAAAAAAAACCTTAAGTTACAAACAATTTTTAACTTTACTTCAAGAGTTAGAATTTTTCATTCGACTTTTCCGAAACAACGTAGCATGTAGAGTATATATGGCATTGCTAGATCCTATAAAATACTCGATTGTAAAACCTATCTACTATTCAGGAATACTTAAGGTTTGTTAACAATGTTGGAAAACTAAGGCTGCTGTCAGATGACTACTGCAAAAAGATAAAAAGAAAAGAAACTATTTCTTTTATATTTATGCCTATTGCTTATGATTTACTAAAAAATTTACTTGATTATATTTAAGCCACAACTGCGGGACAAGGTCAAATTACTATTTCAATTTAAAACTTTTTAACTATTAATTGAAACGGAGAGAATTTTGTTTTAATTTTAAATATACACTTCTTTCCGCCTGCGGGAATACTTGCTTTCGAAGCTTTGTCTTATTTCCTTCGTCTCTTTTCTATTCCAGTTAAAGTTTACATAGAAGGGCCAGTGTAAAATCGTAAATAAGTCTTTCTTTGATAGGGTTCACTGGAAGACTTTGAGCTAAAAATCTTGAAAATTTAAAATGATATTAAATGCCGGTAATTCCCATCAGACAATACAAAAATATTTTCAAAATTAAACTAATTTAAGCACGTAAAAAATAAAAGGGCTGTTGTAGTCGAAGTGATAAACACGTTGGCGACAAACCTGGTTGACCAGGGTTCAATCCCTGCGGCAACCAAAAATAAAAAATTTTTTTTCTGTTTAATAGTTTAAATACATATTCAGAATTAACATTAAACATGCAGCCTCCTTCGTCGGTACTTCTTAATAGCATATTCGCCGGAGAAGTAAAATAACTAATAAAATGGCTATATCTATCTTTCTCTTTTCACCACCTGTCTTATCACTCCTAAAAGAATGTAGTACGGTTACAAAAATAACTAAATAGGCATTACTGCCTGAAGTGCTACTTCTCTTAAAAAAAAAAGGAAAAAAAGTAAAACTACTTTCACGCCATATAACAACCCTTCACAAATGTTCTAAATTAACTTATAAACTCAAATCGTTTAAAACACTTGCTTTCATATAAAGTTCCTTTCCTATTTATTTACATTGGTCGTGCATGATTTCAGTAGCAAGAGCACAGTATATGCGCTGGATCATCAGGTTAAGCAATAATTTCTAAGCAAAGTTGAGCAAAAGCAATTTTCATAACCTCTTTGTTCCTTCCACTAGTGATAATGAAACCTTTTGCGACTTAAATCATTTTTTTAAATTATTATTTATTATTATTTATTAAAAAGAAAGTCTTACAAAATTATAATACACAAACGCTTAACTTAAGTGAATTATATCTACGTTTTTAAACAAATTTTTACTTTAATTACTTTTTGGAATTGTCTGTATATTAAAATAAAAATTATAAAATTCTACAAACTTAGCTACAAAAAGAGTGATTGAAATTTCGGCATTTAATTGCAGATAAAAAAACAACAACAACTGAAGTTAAAAAACATTTTTTAAAACTACACATCATGATGAATAATACAACGTGGTTATTAGAAAATTTCTTTTCAAAATTGTTTACTTTATTTTTGAAAGTTTGTTGAAAACTAAGATGTAGTGCGTACTAAACCGACTTCATATTAAATAAAAACTGTGAATGGCATTAAAGAAAATACGTTTTTTCTAGAAATTCTAGAAATTCTACATTTTTACATTTAATAGAATATGTTTAAAAATATTTACTATATAATAAAATTTAGTATATCTACTTTTTGGAAATTTCGATTTTAAAATATCATTCAAAAAAGTATTTAATGTACGAGTAGATAAACCTACAATCTTTATTTTAATTTTTGCGTTAAAGCGGACTCAAAATTTTTAATATACAAAACAAACAAGACCAAAATATTTTAATTTAATAAATAATACAATGTCTAAGCAAGGTATAGACAGTAATTATAAAATTAGCTTATTAATTACAGAAAAAAGTAACAACATTGTTTAACATTTAACGAAAGCAACAAAAAAGCTAAAGCTAGTTTTGGTTTTCTAGTTGAGAAAAGAAGGAAGGCTAAAAAAAGTTCAATATTAAATTAACACTCGAGAAGATATTATCAAAAAATTTGACCTAAAACCTAAAAACTTTAGAAAAGAAAGAAAAGAAAATCTATAAATAATTGTCAACTTTAATAAAAGGAAGCTGTACTTATCTATAAAATTGAATTCTTACCTTACTTATGTAAAATGAAATACTTACATATTTATAACACAAGCCTTTTAAATATTTACTTATTTTAAGAAAATTGTTGAATGAATATCCGCCTGACAGAAGACCTGTAGTAGATTAAAACCTGAAAAAAACTAACTATTTTTTCATTGCAATACACGTCTCAAGGTAAATTAAATGTTTATCCGATTTTCTCTAACTTATAAAAAAGATGTTTACCACTTCTTCTTTTATCCTCTGTTGCTTTATCCCAAAATAATAATTACTTATTGTCAAGTAACTTTAATCATAATTAGCAAATTTACTCATTGTTTCAAATATATAAGAGCTTCTTATAACAAAAACATTTATTTTAATTACTTAAATATTAATTTATTAAGTGGATGGCCCGACTTTTTGGATCATCTTTTGATAATTTTTAAGAGCAATATTAGTGAAATATAGGCCGAGCTGGTTAATTTTACCAATTGTGTGAATGATTGTTTTTGAAAATTTGGATAAAAAACCCTGGTTGCTTAAATAATATTGGTCAAGCCAATCAAAATCAAAATAATACCAAATTTTTTTCATTGTCAAAGATCCTTCAATTGTAGGTAACGCCCTCAAGCATCTGTGATAGCTACAGGAAAAAATCTAATTTTTGCATCTGTAGTTTTTGATGACAGCGCATAAAATTAAGGCCAGCAATTTCCTATAAAAAAACTCACTCATGGTTTTGTGTGTTAATCAAAAAGGAATATTTGTCTATTTACTATCAATCAAAATGGATTTATTAGGAGTTAAATTAAGATATATAAAATAAAATAAATTATAAATTACTCTACTTTTATGTTGGTCGAAATATAACGTTTTCTGTAATAAATTTTCAAACTAAATATGAACTAGAAGGAAATATCTTAAGCATTCGCTCAACTAAACTTCATTGCTAATCACTTCACTTATCAAGAAGTGATAAAAAACTGTTAAAATAGTCACTTCACATTGAAATCTGCCTGCATTTTTTTAACTTAACTACACTTTAAGTAAAAGGTTTTGTAGGTTAAATTTTATTGTTCGTTTATTTTATGGAATGACTAAAAAAACATATACATATGCTCGAGGGAACAATAGAACCAAAAACAAATAGTAGCAGTAGAATTTGAAAATAAAAGATTTTAAACAAATACGCTAACTTGCTGATAGAAATGCAGGAACTACAAACATTAAACAAAAAACATATTTAAAATTTAAAAACAAAATAAAATAATTGCATGTTAAAAGGCGCACAATAGACAAGCAGAGTGAGCAGGGATACGAAACAAGGCTCAGAAATTGAAAGAACACATTTTCTTTACTGTTTTTATTGTTTTTTATTTTCTTACATTTTAAATCTGTGCGTGCTCTACCATAAAATTGTATGGCAGCAACAAGAGAATAAAATGAAAATAAAGAACAGCCTTCTTCTATTTCTCAACAGAAGGAAGCTTTTATTACAACGACAGGAGCAGAAGAATTCATATTTTTAAAATTAAAAAAAAAAAAATACAAAAAAGAAAAAACAAATAAGAAAAACAAAACGGTATGTTTAGAAATATTTTCTTCAATTCAAAGGCGTAGCTTGGCATATTTTTATTTGTTGCTGTTGAAAAGAAATTTATTATATATACTTTTTAAACTTTTTACGAAAATTTGAATAAATTTTATAAGCACTTGTTAAAGAAAAAATACACAAAATTTTACTTATATTTCCCGGATAAACTGCATTTTATTTTGAATTTCTATATCAGATTAAAATTTTGTGGATATGATGACTTTGATTCATTTTTGATCTTTTGTTTTTTAATCGACTAAATGAGGAGGGTATTAATTTGTCATTTCTAAACCGATTTAAAAAATTTTTAAGGTTCTGCTTATAAATTGGTCTCGCTTTATGATTATAAAAATTGAATGGTTTTTCTATACAATATGCATATTTTAACATTATTATGAACCGCAAAGGGCAACACTTTAAAATTTTAAAAAATTGTCTATAGCATTCAAAAGCACAAAGTAATACAAAAATAAATATAAAAATTACAGGTTGTCCCCACAGGTGATTTAAATTGTCCAGTATTGGCCTATCTTTTGAACTTTTATTGACAGAATTTCGATTACGATGATCGTTGTAGTAACAAATATAGGTTTTCAAAATTATAAATTGAAGGTGCACCAATTGTTCATTTAATTTCATGTGCCTCGCCATAATTTTGAAAAGTTATAGTCACACGGTTAAAATTTACGAGGAACCCTAAATATTTGAATTTAATTTATGTGTTGATACACAAAACAGTGTAAACAGATAGTAGTTGTTATTATATTTTAACAATTTTATACTCGAAAGAAGATGAACTCACAGAAAAATTCTTTAAAGACACTTTAATAATCTTTTTTTCTTTTATTGTATCTCTAATATTTTTTAATCAAGAGCAGACAAAAATTTGACTGAATCACTTAAGGCAAAAAAAACCTTATAGGAAACGCTGGCATACTTTTATAAAAACTAACTATTTCTCTTGCATCTCTATTTTCCATACTTAAGGTGATAGTTAACATTCAGTTCTGAAAATTATTTTTTATAAATTCAAGTTTATTTTGACTATGCACAGAAAAAATCCTGGTTGAAAATGGCATTCAGAGGACAAAAATTACTTTGTGCGTGTTTGTATGGATATATTAACATACATATGTATTTTGAATAAAGTTAGGCAAATTGTGCATTTTTACGATTTCATTGCTTTGGTTATTTTTTGAATAAAATTTTAATTATTTTGTTTTTCATTTTAAAATTTTCATTATTTGTTTGATTTTAAAATAAAGTAAGAAATTGATTATATCTTTGTTTTGTGTTTAATGCGGTAAGTAAGTGAATGTCGACTTTAAAATGGGAGATATAATCACTACTAAAGGCTGCAGTGAAACGTAATATTAGTATGTACATTTCATTTACATTAATATCTTTGATGACAATGTAATATTCACCAAAATAAATAAAGAAAAACCACAAATAATTGAATTCTAAAGTGCGTAAGATCAAAAGTTTCAGTACTTTGTGCACTATAATTGGTGTTGATTGCCTTCAATAAAAAATAAATAAAAATTTTTCCATCTGTTTAGTGATTTTGCTACGCAGCAAGACTTTTAAATAGTAACCGCTGCTGTTTGAAGTCAGATGTTTTTGCTAGCGAGTCAACTGTCGTTAAGTAAACGGCAATCATTTTTGAGTTATTTAATTAGTCCCTAAGAACGTTTTTATTTTTCTGAGAAACGGCTTATTAATATTTAGCAAATAAATGTTTGCAAAATGAATCTGGTTCAAGCAGTCCAACAATTAATAGTCGTATGCTTCGATATTTGGATAATCCATTTCACTTAATAGCAAGAGAGATTAAAATTTTCTACCGGTTAACTCCGGACTTAGTAAAGAAATTTTTACCAGCCTGATGGTCAGAAAGAGGCTCAAGAATAAGAGTGATATTGACGAAAAACAGGTTGCTTTTATAATTCTAATGGAATTTTAATAATAAATTTTACTTTAATAGGTTTCAGCTGCATTGAGACTCTTCGCAACTGTATGCTACCAGCGGCCTGTAGAATATCAGTGAGCCAATGATCCATAAGTCGTTGCATACATCGTGTAACAGATGCAAACAATCAGTCCATGTATTATTAAAATGTGAAGTTCACAATGACCCAAGTAGAACGAAAAGATGCTAAATCAACTTTTGCCGCAGTAGCTTCACATTTTGAAGGAGGCACTAAAGGCCCTATCAACTGTACATATGTCTCAATTTTGGCTCCACTCAATTAATGTGCGAATGGCAAAACAAATTTTAGTTATTAGTGCTTTGGCAATAAAAATACTTTTATTTTAATAGATATGTGATACCAATCTAAAAATTTTAAATGTCAATGCTTAATATTCGAGAGTACAACATGATTCATATGTTTAGCTCAGCTGCTGTGCGAAGAGTTATGCAGCGGAGATTTGAAAACGGAAACCATAACATGTTTTTGATATTGGTACGTAATAAAATGTATGTAATATATAAAACAAAATATTTTTTTTTAAATTAAAAAAAAAAACTCTTGTCGGCAGGTGATTCTGGATACCTACTAAAGTCGTGGCTTATAATACCTCTTTCTAACCAACCGGAGAGAAGTCCAAAGCTTAGGTACAATGAAGCATTATGCAGAGCTTAAATTGCAATTGAGAGATTTTTAGTGTCCTTAAAGGAACTTACCGATGTTTATCACGGCAAAGAATCCTTTTATATGATTCTGCATTCGCAGGGAAATTGTTAACTCATGTGCAGTGCTTTAATATTAATTTTGAAGAACTAAGAAATGCAAGCGAGTTTCAAATACGGGTACACAAGACAAACACAAACTATTTTACATAACCTCCATCAATAAAAACAAACAAAAAATAACTTTTTTAATATTTTTATTTTTATTTCACTACTGTAAGTAGATATATTTAAGTAAAAAAATTTTATTTAACCAATTCAGTCTTCGTATTTTCAAAGCAAGTAACATTAAATGTTGAAGCTAGGAACTTTGTATTTTCGTAATTAAATTAAGTCTATAAATTTATTTTACATTGTATTTACAAAGAAATTCAATTCAACATAAAATTAACAATAAACAAAAAATCCAAGATCAGGGTGAAACTACATCTACATACATACATTCATAAATTAAAATTAGCTTAAGCTTTATTATTAAAAATAAAATATTAATACTTTTGTTAACAAAAAAATAAATAAATAAATAAATAAATAAAAGGATATAAAAAAAGTAAATCGAAAAGCTACAAAAACAAGAAAAAAGTATTTACATATATATTAAAAATTTTAATTTACTTTAGTTGTGCTTGATTCCTTCATATATAAAATATTTCATGATATTTTCATACACATTTTAAAGTTAGCTAAAACTAAAGGATTTAAAGTAGAAAAGTAATAATTTTGTTATACAAAAGATAAACGCAAATTTAAGAAAACAATCATTTAAATAACTGATTAGTTATTCTTATATTACAGCATTCACAAACGGTTGACTGCATTTGCTAGATTATTCAATGCTACAGCGGTTGATTTTAAGCCTTTGTCCATTATTTTAATTGCATCTGCCATAATCAGCCTTTGTCCATTATTTTAATTGCACTGCTTTCTTCTAATAAGTATTGAAAAAAAAACATATAAAATAAAAATAAAACATATAAATTAATATTTAAAAAAATTACCCTTAAAGCATCGGTTTGCTTATTAGAAATTTCTTATAAGCTTTTTGGTCTCCCTTTTATATTCCGCTGTGGCGTATTTCTAATGGGAGTTACTCATTGTAACTCCACCGGTTTTTGTAGCATAGATGAGGTTGATGGAACATCAAAGTGTACATTATCGTCCCCATCTTATAGACGCAACTAAAGTTCCTAATAAGGAATACAAAGACTTATAATAATCCCACTTAAGAAAAAATAGCATTGGTACGTTCTCGACAACTGACGCATAGCGCTCGATATACTCGCCTCCAATAACGGCTACAACACGCTTTTCTAATTCAATAATGGGTTCCTGGCTGATAGGCTTGTTGCCAGTTAGCAATCGCAGATTCAATTTAATACTTTTCCGGATTTTGAAGTCTCTGCGTACCTTTTTGATGTATGTATAAAAATTCATGTAATATGTTTTTATTTATTCAACAAAATATGTTTACCCACCGTATGCCACTGGTCGATTGTCTTCAGTGCTCATCCAAGACTGTGTAGCATTTCTGACTATTCCATCCATTTCTATCGGTTTCAATTTTGTCGTGGAACTTTTAAACTTTCTACCACAAGTTTATAATTTTCGTTCCTCTTTGTACTTCATGCTTTTCTGCACAGAGATGCAACATGTTACTTAATTGAGTACGTATAAAAATAGTGTTGTCTGCAATCGTTAAAAATTAGTTACTGAATGAAAAAAGCTGTTAAATATTTTAACGACTATCTTATTGTTTAAACTTAGTGAAATGCACAACAGGTATGTTACGAGTGGTTTTTAAAAATGTATAATCATTTTCGTTTATTGGCAGGCTATACGCCTTTAGCCTGTTATCTATTCGCTTTGTTCTAATAATTTAATAGACTTCAGATTAACTGTTATCCCAAAACCGTTTTGCTTAAGTCTATTGGTAGACCTTCGTCCATCCGATATCAGGAAAAAAAAAATTTTTGTATTAAGAAGTTTTTTTTCTAAATACCAACCCCCTTCTAATGAAGACGAATGCAATATAAAGTTTAAACATTTTTGGCTATAATTCACTGATATATATTTACAATTAAGTAATAATTAATTTTGACTTCTTACGTAGAAATAATCTTCAAAAAATAGTCCATTGTTATAGCACTTACTTTCATAACTGTAGGACCACTTTACCCGACATCATATTAATTATTACACAACTTAACATTTTATATGGCTAAGTGGTGGTATTTCGAAAGCAAAATAAACATCAAGTAAATACTTATCCATAGATATTTTAATACAAAAAAACCCACAACCACAGTAATTTTTGGTTGGTATGTTTGGCCATCATCCTGAAACTTTTCATCCTATAGACTCATTAAAAATACACTCGGATGTTAACCTAACTAAACCACATAGTGAAAATTTCATTAACAACAACAATTATAATAGCGTGTTTCTATCAATGGATGTCTGTATGCGAGGTTGTGTACTTATATGCTTAAAGATTCTGTAGATGTGTTTGAAATGAAAACATTTTAGTCAATTTTATGTTTATTGAGGAAAACAGACAAATAAAAACAAATAGAGGCAATAAGAAAAACAATATAAGTCAAACAAAGGACGTTATTTTTGATGTGTTAATTTTTTTATATTTTTATTTATTCATTTCCTTACAGACTATGCTTAAAATTAAATATAGAAAACGAATATTAATATAAAATATTTTATACTTATAATTTTAGAAAGAATACTAAAAATAAAATTAGGTAGTAATTTTAAAAAGTTGCATTTCAAATTCAGTTTTTGTTATGCAAACCTCTAAACCTTGAGGGACAGTGCTGTTAATTAAGTTTAAATTATTAAAAGCATTATGACACCATTGTATTGTACTTTTGTGCAAACTCTTATAGGTGAAATTATAATAAAAAGTAATGAAAGAATAACTGGTGTTATTCAAATCAGGCATTTAATGAGCAAATCGTATGCAGCGTTAATGTACTGCTTATATATCGAAAAAGTAAAAAAATTAGTAAAATCAATGAAAATGTTTGTATCATTTTTATTGCTTATAAGCACGAAACGTAGTCTAAGTGGTAAACAATTGGCTACATACTTGGTCGACCAGCGTTCAACACCTGCGGCAACCAAAGAATAAAAATTTTTTTTCTGTTTAATGGTATAAACACATATTCAGAATTAACATAAAACATGAAGCCTCCTTCGCCGGTACTTCTTCATAGCATATTAGCCGGCGAAGCAAAATAACTAATAAAATGGCTATATCTATCTTTCTCTTTCCATTTCCTAAAGAATGTAGCACGGTTTCGAAAAAAAAATAACTAAATAGGCATTATTGCCTGAAAAGCTACTTCTCTTAAAAAAAAACAAAAAAAAAAAAAAAACGTACATTAATTTAATGGTACACAGGCAGAAGAAAAACACCGAGAAACAATAGAAACGTTAAGAAAACATTACTGATTCCTTTGCTAACATGTTTGCACTTTAAAGAAGAGAACACACCAGCGTTTAAAATTAAAAGTTATTTCTTATCGATTGCATTTCCATATCAAAGCAAGTAAATGGGTACAAAGCACTTTTTTTCCATTGTTCATGAATCAAAAAGTATAAACGAAACGTTTTGTTTCGTTCTCTAGTTTAAAATATATGTTCAAAATATAATGGCACTTTAATGACCTGCTGTACATTTTAGTATCATTAAAATTTCTTTAAATCATTTGTTTGTTCGCTATTCGTCTAACCGGAAAGGCATTCAATAAAAGTAAAAGTATAAAACCCATTTATTTTTAATTAATTTCTTATCTATATTTTTTATAAAAAGGTAACTTTTTGCATCAAAGAATATTGAATTATAAAAAATAAATTTCAAACTAAGTTCACTTTTATCTTGATTTCTAAAAATGTTTAAAAGAAAAAAGATTATTAACAAATGTATGCGGATATATTTCAAACAAAACAGGAAAACTTAGACATAAGTAATGATGAATTTTCTGGATCGCTACATCCTTCATAAGCAGTCTTCGCCCCTACCTACCTTTAAAAGTGTTCACTGTAAACATTACCTATTTAACCAACTATTTTTTTAAATAAAAACACTAGCAATATCTATAACCATTTAATATTTATTTTGTTAGACGTAGTCTACACATAACCCAAGGCATATCTTCTTTGTTCTCTCTGCAAGGTGTGTGCAAACCACCGGTGAAGCCACGAACGCAATTTTTATTTTCAATCTCTTATACCATATATATGAATATGTTGACCTTATATCAAAGCATACGGGTTATAGCCAGTAATTCATACAATATCTAGATCTGGAAAGTTCACTTCGCTTCTAAAATTAGTATTGATATTTTAGACACTATAGCTTAATTTACAATAAAAAATGCAAGTATTTATTCTCATTATAAAGTTTATATTAAAAGAGCTTAAATTAAAGACAATTTTCAAATTTATCAAGCAAAGGATATGAACGAAAAGCAAAGAGTAAATCCCCGATAAAATATACACTGAAACTAAAAATTAATATTGATGAAAGAAATGTATATAAAGAGATTTTTATAAATAAAATAAATATTTAGTGCCTGTCCCATGATGTCACCAGAATTCGCTTGTTCGTGTTATAACATTTAAACTAATAATAATTACTAAGATTTGTTTTTGTGATACTTTGAGACCAACAAGATCTTCATTACCTAATAAGTATAAAAAATTTAAGTCCTGGGGCAAACCTAAAGTAAATATGAATATTAAAATAAGTATATGGAATCAAATAGCTAAAGCAAAGAGCAAAGAAGAATTAGCTGGAACCAAATATTCAGTCATAAATTGTCAATTCCTGTCTATAAGTGGTGGTCTTAAATATAAATGGTGTCATCATAGCAAATTAACATTTCACCATTAGTTTTTTGCTAGATAAATTTAAAAGCTCTAGTTATATAAACTAGAATACGATCGAGATGAATTTACTTAACAATAATTAAAAATTCAAGATATATACATTTATATCTATAAATGCTAACTTTCTATTTCGCAAATGAAATTTTCTTTGCAAAAAACTTAAAATCAAATATTAATTTATTAAATAAAGTAAACTTACATTTATTACCTATAGATTATATTAATGATTTTGCCATATTATTTATCCTTATTTAGATTATGTGTGAGGTTGTTAAATTATTCATGTTTCATAGGTGATATGTACCTTATGGCTCTTTCTTTTCTCACAAAAATGTTGCATATGTTCCACACGTTTTACACTTCTGTGTTCCTTTCTAAATAAAAGTTCGAGAAAGTATACTTCGCTTGATGTTATTAATATGTATGTATAAATAGTCTTTTTGCTTAAAAAATAAAGTAAGTAAAAAATGACAACCAACTGTGAAAAGAGGTTTGATAAAACTGTCTAAAGGTTACTACAATATTGATAGTAATGCGTAAACCTGATATCAAGTAGAATTTCTACGTTGTAGCAGACCTTCGCCCAAATGTTCAGATAAGATTTTTTGCGATGTATAGCTAATTATAATCTGTACAGCTGTTCGCGAAATATCATTATGGAAGCACATTAGTGAAATTTAAGAAATGATACCGTCATTCAAATCAAATTTCTTCGCCGGGTAAATGACGCTGAAAGTTTCCAACTTCAAACATAAAGAGTGCAGCCGAGCAAAATAAAACTTTTTTTCTAATTTTTCTAAACTTTTTCGTAATTTTTCTAATACACTGAATTTTTTCTTAAAAGGTTTCTTGATAAGTCTTTATTTATTGGGTAAATTTTAACTTCTAAAAGAATCAATAAAAAATTATTAATTGGGTGAGTTCCTTAATAAGTTTTGTTACGAGTATAGATTAATAATATCCTTATTCTTTAACGTTTAACAAAAGCCATAAAATTCGGCTAAAATTCTATAATCTTCTCCAACATAGAAAAACACATTTAACAAGCAATTCAATAAGTCGCTTTAATTGTTATTGTAGCAATCTTTTGAGTAAACACACCTACACAATTACCAGTATTAAAGAAATAGCTGCAATAAACTAGCAAATCTTTTAGATAAGAACATTTTAACTCGCCTAAAAAATAATTGCAGTATTAAGTAAAATCTATAGAACTGTGTGTTTTTTAACAGTGTTGTCAAATAAATAATACATAACTGAGTAAATAAAATGACATCGAAAAAAAAAATTCCAGACATATTTTATAATGTTATTAAAAGAGCCCGGAGATAAATTAGGATACACTTAGATTATATCTGAAAAATCTATGATCGCACGTTACAATTACTTGAATGTTTCATGAATGCAAAATCAACGAATTCCAAAATTTATACTTTTATAACCTGGTAAATATATTTTGGGTAGTTTTTGTTTTACTTTATTCTTCCATTCATATGTTTTAAACACTCTTTTGCTGGCTGAGTTTTCTTTGTTTTGTTTTGTACTTGACTTGATTTCGTCCAAGAAAAAAGAGGAACTTTTTTCGACTTGAAAACATGTTTATAAAAGTTGTTCTACTTTTATTGTGCTCCGCACTTATGCATCTTAAGCAGGAAACTTTTTTAGTATGAAAGGACTAACAAAAGGACTGTAATAGTTTGTTCAAATTTGCTGAAAGAGGTCAACGTACACATAAAAAAAAACAAGAAATGAAACTTCATAAACATATATAGTCCGCGTCATTACAGTGGAAAATCCTTACAATGGCGAGACGTGGAACCAAAACTAAATGTTCAAAGAATAAAAATGACCAAAAATTAATGTCTGCCCGTACCTTGCAACTTTTGTCTCGCAACCCCTAAGTTTATGGGAGAGGAAGAAAAGATGAATAGAAAAGCGTACACTTCTAATTTCCTTTTGTTTACAACATAAGCCGTTAAACAAAAGCGCCGACGCTATGTCAAAAATATAAAGACAGAGTTAAAAAAAATATAATTTGTCTGATAATTTTTTTCTTAATAAGGAGTTGAACTGTTAATATAATTTTTTTATTTTTATTTGTTATTATTGTATAATATAAAAGCCTTTTATGGCCAAAAATACATATTACAATTGAGAATATATTTGGTTTACTTATGGTAAGTCTAGATTCACATTATTCATATAATTATTTTCGTATAATTATAATTGATATAACTATTTTCATATAATTTTTTTATTAGCAGCTTAAAATTTTAACATCTTAACGTTTAGATTTAAAAATGACACAAAGGGAAGTCCATAATCAACAATAAAAAGGTAGAAAAGTTAAGTTGAATTTCTATTGAAATGCTCAATAAGCTTTTTATGATATACGTGAATAGAATATGAAAAGGAACGCAATTCATTAGGAAAACCATTTCAACAATGAGCAACTGTAACTAAAAATGATTTTTCAAAAACTAAACTATTTATTAATGGAATAAATAATTGAACATTTCTGGAAGAGTGTAGGAAATTAAATTTACGGGCTAAAAATTGGGGTATACCGCTTTTAAAATTTCTATAGAAGGCTAAGAGGCATCTTATTTTCAAAATCATGAAAGCAACTTTTCAAAAAGCGGTTGACATAAGGTGATATATGATTATAATAAGGATTCATACCTTGAGTAGCTATAGGATTTCGTTGTCTAATGTTAAAAGGAAATCTAGTTATTTTGTTTATTAAAAGCCTAATTTTATTAATATTAGCGGCTGTTGAACGTAAATATACTTCCATACAGTAAGATATCTGTGACATCATCAACGCATGGGCTACTTTATACCTTACATGACATGGTAGGTACATATTAAAGCAATATAATCGACGAAGAGTATAACAATCTCGAGAGCATATAATAAAAATATGCTTCGAATATTCAAGTTTTCTATCTATAATAATTCCTTGGATCTTTAGCTCATACACGAACTCCAATACACCCTCTCTCATTTGATTACTTAACTGATCGAAATTCGCATTACCAAATCCTATTCCTTAGATTTTGATACATTTATCAGTAACGAATTTGAACTCAACAACATTGCCTTGAGCTACCCCAGATACTACTTGCTTTATACACGAATTCAGACCCTTGAGATATACAAATTGTCTACTTTCTGACAAATATGATTTTATGAGCATACATGACGAATATGAGAACCTAAACTCATTATTGAGTTTTTGCAATAGTTTCACATTATCAACACGTTCAAAAGCTTTAGATAAATCGAAGGATATTAAAATGCTTGTTCCACTTCTATTCAAGTTTTCTCTGATGGACTCCGTAGTCCCAAGTAATGTCGATGATACACTGCAACCCTGTCGATATCCTGTTTGACAATCACTTAATAAATTAAATTGTTTACTATACTGCAATAACTGAGACCTTATTACATGTTCAAATACTTTCATTAATACCGGCAAAATACTTATGAGTTTTAAGTTTTCGTTATTATATGTTGTGCCAACCTTGGGAATTGGAATAACTTTCACAAGTTTTCATCTATCTGAAAAAACAGAAGTAGTTATAATACAATTAAATAAATGTAAAAGGTGACTACTTATAAGAGGAAAAATTATTTTTAAAATTTTCAATGGTATGTCAATACCACAAGCATTTGACTTGATATTATTAAAAGCGCCAATTATGTCAAGTTCGTTTATACAAATAAAATAAAATGTGTTAGATCCTTTAGTATAATTGTACTCAAATGCTTTATTTGTATCATGGCTTGTTTCACTCAAAAAGTAACTATTTAATTGGTCAACATCTAACTCTATCTTGTCATTAATTGCGTTATTACTGCTAGATACTTTTAGACGATTCCACATTGTCTTAGTATCAATGTTATTGAATAATGTGGTAAAATGACCTTTTTTCTTCCTACGTATAATTCGTTTTGCTCTGTTTCTATATTTGCAAAATACATTCCATTTGTAAGGAGTGCGATCTTTATATGCCATGTCTCTGAGAGATATTGCGTTTAATACTTCTGGGTATTTCATTCATTCAGTAGATTTCTGTTTAACTTTAAATTTAGTCAATGGAACAAAAGAAAACATTCTGTATATTAAATCCTCAAGTATGTTAGTTTGCAAAGTAACATTATTTGTAATATAAAAAGGTGGAAAATCATATTAAGATACACAGGTAGTTATGCCGTCAATATTAAGAGATGAATAATTTCTATATTCTACATAATTATTAGAATTCATATTTGGAGCAACAGGTAATTCAAAGGAGGCACAAATAAAAGTATGGTGAGATTACAGACATGGGCATTAAAATTGTTTGGAACTACTTATGACAGGTTCATTAGTGATCTTATTCTTAAATATTTTACTGTATCATTTAGATCATTATTGAAATCACCCACTGGAATTACATTATTATATATTTCTAATGTTTTACCTACCAACGACTCAAAAATGTCCACTGGTTGCTGGTTTTATGCTCTGAACATTACCATGACCAACTTTTAAATAAAAAGGAAGTTCCGCATAAATCTAAATTAGCATTTCTTCCACTGTTGATAATTGGACATAAATTCGTGTTAACGGATAACATATTTGTGTGTTATAATTTAAAGCTGTCTTAAAAAACAAATCTTAAAACTAATAATAAAAACATACTGTATAATACTTTTTTTTAATGAATTAAAATTTTGTTTGTCTTTAAGTTCATTCTTAATTTCGAATAATATTTATATAAAGAGCAAAAATAAATTATTTTAACTTGTATTTATACGGAATTATTACAAAACGCCTTGTCAAAACTGAATTTTCCAATTGCAGAGAGTTGCCGTTGCGTTGCCGCCGCGTTATTTCGGTATGCTACATATAAAATGTACGAGCATGAGAACCTTTGACAGCAAAAAACGGTTTCAGCTATTGATTAGATATGGCTGTTAGTACTTTCATTATTACTGCCGTTGGATTGTTAATAAAATACTTGCTGTTTTAGAAGTGAAAACTTAAATCAATGTAGCTTCATTCTACCAAATTTTGATTTCAATACCTCTGCAGTAGTCTTGTGAAGATTAAAAAAGTCAGACAATCCGTTTAGAAACAACTTATGTATATGATTCCAATTTTGTTCGCGCATTCCCACTGTGCGTTTTAAAGTAACCAATAAAATTAAACATGATCTTGTCAACAATCTTTTTAACAAAAAAAAAAAAAAAAAAAAAAAAAAAAAAATAAATAAATAAATAAATAAAAAATAAAAAAAAAAACATATATATTTATAAGTCGTAAGTAGTGATTTGATAACTTTATTTCTTAGTTTAACTTTCTCTTAATTTTTAAAGTTTCAAAAAGCTTGAAATTATCTTTAAAAAAATGTTAGCCAACTAAAGATTATACAACTTTATATTTTATACAAAGGTACTTAAGAATAAATAACCAACAAGCCAAATGCAAACACGATAAAACAAATTCCAGTTTGCGCAAAAAAAAAAAAGAATAAATTGTAACAAATTAAGAGTACAACAAATATATCTTGCTGAAAATTTAATAAAATTGCACGAACACTAAAGGAACTGTTTTTGTAAATGTTAAAAACTTTTAAGTTTTACGGTGCATAAAAATAACAATTTCTAAGCTTCCATGCAAAAAAAAAAAAGAAACATTTAATACAATAAAATAAAAAATAAAAAAGAAACAGGTACTACAATAAAAATTTAAGAGAAGTAACATTTTCGTGTGTTTATTATTATAACTTTTTTACTGTAGCAAGTAAAATAGATTAGTTTAATTTTTTTTTTATATTTTGTGGTTGTTGTTTTTGTTTTAGCATTTAACTTTTTACGCTGTCTAATTGTTCAAAAATAGTTTTTAATCGAAAAACTTTAAAACAGTAATCACCATAGAAACAGATATTAACATTCAGATAAAAACATAATAAGACTAACATTTAGTGAAAACCCCATCATATCGGAATAAAAAGTCTAAAAATTTTTATTTATCATTTTATCATTGCAGCAGAAAAAATTATTGCAAAAGACTAATCTATAATTCACAAAAAATAAGGCAAAAAAAAAAAAAAACAAACGAAACAAAGGTTTATCATTGAAAAAACTTCTGTGTGTTGAGCTTGGAAATTAAAACTTTTTTGTTGTGTCACTTTTAGATTTCTTAATACTGCTATTGGAACAGTATAATATTTTATTACAAATAAATATTAGATTTTAAAGTTAAAAAATCTTATTCATTTTCTACAGAAAAATTTCCCTTGAGACAAATTAGGTTTGAATGATTTAACGTGTATGAAAAATTTGACTTTCAGTTTTTACGTATCACGTGCGAATTTTCTTAGTGGATGGAAAATATAAGACGATCACATAAATAAATAAGGAATTGATTAAAAATTAGCGACAAAAATGCTAAATTACTAAAATTGTGCATTATAGAAATTAAAAAAAAAATCGTTTGTCCAAAAATTACCTATTTTGGCAGTATCTATAGAAGTCAATCTATTACAAAGAAGATATATTTTTATAAATCGATGCAAGAGTGGGACAAATATATTTGCATTATATAATGTTGATTTCAACTAAGCCATAAACATTTAATGTAGAACAGTTTTTTAAAAATGCCTAAAATAAGATATTTATTATTTAAAAATTAAAACACGGGAATATTAAATTAAATTAGTTAAACTTTAAAATTATTACGCTATTTTCGCGATTTTGATTATTGGAAGTGAAAACACATCTCGATGGTCATTTCGCTACCACATACTTAGCTCTTCAGGAAACTTCTCACAATTATTTTAAATGAACTAAAGATTTTTGTCTAAATAATAGAGTAAGGACAAAAATCAAAGTTTTAAAAAAATATCAAAGGGAAAGAAATTTAAAATAAAAATTTTTGGTAATAAAATTAAATATAAGATGTAAAATTAGTACATTTTTTCAGTGTCTAAAAATCGGTATTTTTCCTGGAGTGAAGATAATTATTTTTATTTTAAATTTATCCATGGGTTGCAGGAAACAAGAAATACTTTAAACAAACGAAAATTTCAACTTCTGATAGAAATAAATTATTTAGCTTTCTGTGAGTTAAGACCTAAGAAACAAAATTGAAGTGAAATTTTAAACAAAAAAATTATTTGATAACGTTCATAATTCAGAAAATCATGTAACGCGTGCATATGTAATAGTAACCATTAAAAAAACTAATTTCGTTATTCTTCTACCAAACGTCGATATCGCCTTAGAAATTATGAAAATTGAGCACAAAACATATTCTAAAGATTTAAAATTAATCTAAAGTAAATCCTTATGCACAACATTATCTTTGTTGATATTAAAAAAAGTAATCAAAACAAAAATAATAAAACCCAGCGAATGAACTTCACTACTTGTATGTGTATAGCTCTATCCAAGTGTAGTCCTGTTGAATTAGAAGTTTTATAAATTGTCCATGTGAGTTCCTCAACTTCTATTAAATTAAATTTTACTGCAAAACGTACCAATGTGAAAAGAAACAAGTGTTGCATTTTAAACACACAGGGCGACAAAAATTTATATAAATTTAAAAATGTAGATAAAAATGAATGTTGCTGATAAAAAATAGAGATTACAATAAATTCTCCACTTTCAGGAAGAAATCCTTAATTGGGACTCAAAAATAATTGCAGTGATACTCACATCTGTGGCCTTTGCAATTCCAAAGCTTCTTTAATCTTGTTGTGCGTAACAATTTCATAATTTTTTAGAACAGTTGTGAAGTACTAAATAAAAGGTATATTTTTTACATTAAAAAAAAAATATGTTGTAAATGTCAATGTTGTTTGTAAATAAAACAGTGGTTTTATTTATTCAATTAAAGTTATTTAATTATCAATCAAAAATGTCTTTTTAAAACTAAAAACGTACTTAAGCGCAAACTACTTTAATATACAACAGTTCAACGTAAAAATAGGAAAGCTGTAATGTATAGATATGTATAAGAAAGGGTTGAATACATGGTACTATAAAAATAATAGTATATATTAGTAACGTGTGACTACGTTCTCATTGTTCAACTGACAGAATTAAGATTAAGTTGAGGATATCAAATACAGTCAATCCTAATTATTTTCTACTTCTTTTCTCTTAATTAATTTTTGTAACTCTGTACATCTTCGAAATTTATGTAAACTTTTCATATTTTACATTTTTTTTATTTCTGTAAAACAAAGCTTTGCTGTAACATTTGATTATTTTCTCTTAAATTTTTCTATAATTTAAGCTTCTTGTTATTTTTTTAAAAAGTTTGTTTTTTCGTGAAGTAAAAGTGAAATATGCATGTACCTAGTGCATTAATTTATTCAGTATTTTATTTTTATATGTTTATTATTTTATCCGTAATGTAAAAATATCATAGTTCTGATAACCCGTGTCAAATTGTTTGTTTACATAAAATATTTTTGCTACATAAACAACATTTTTATGAATAACAAAAAAGAAAGCAAACACTAAAAAAATATAAAATAATAGAACTAATAGTTCTTATATTTTCCAGCATTTTTTTTTTTAATTTTTAACCTTATTTTACTTCCATAGAATTTTATTTTTTGAAATATTTTACGCCATTTTTAACCATAATAAATTAAAATTTAACATTGTACATATCCTCAGCCGCAATGTATTTAATGACATTTGTGACTGCTAAAATATTTGTGACACAAACAGTACAGATTCTTAAGATATCACCCCTATCATGAATATGTTTTCCGTTTTCACCAATTTGCAATCATGAATAATTCATGTGAACAATTTGTTTTCTTAATAAAACTTCCCCTTATCGTGAATAATTTTTCACTCCAATTTTTTTAGATTTTCCCTTTAATTTGTTAATAAATGCCAGCTTGCACACGTTATCCAAGTTTTTATCTATTTTAATTAAAATATTGAGACTTCGTTGTTCAATATTAGAATAGTTACTGCTGTACAGGGTGACAATATGCTCGACAAGATCAGAAACAAAGGGAAATTGCCAGTAAATGTCTAAATTTTTCTACAGATGTTATAAAAAACGAAATTGTTTGTACATAAAAAGTGCTTTTTACTATTGAAAACTTTAAAACTCAATTATCTCGTAAACTATAAGTCCTAGAGCCTTAAAACCGATATTTACTGATCACAGTTTTATTGTATTTTATGCATTTTTTATGATAGAAAAGAAAAAATTAAAAAAAATTTTTTTTGTACCTAAAAAGTGCTTTTTACTATTGAAAACTTTAAAACTCAATTATCTCGTAAACTATAAGTCCTAGAGCCTTAAAACCGATATTTTCTGATCACAGTTTTAATGTATTTTATGCATTTTTTCATGATAGAAAAAGAAAAAATAAAAAAAAAAAATTTTTTTTTGTACATAAAAAGTGCTTTTTACTATTGAAAACGTTAAAACTCAATTATCTCGTAAACTATAAGTCCTAGAGCCTTAAAACCGATATTTTCTGATCACAGTTTTAATGTGTTTTATGCATGTTTTATGATAGAAAAAGAAAAAATTAAAAAAAAAAATTTTTGTACATAAAAAGTGCTTTTTACTATTGAAAACTTTAAAACTCAATTATCTCGTAATTTATAAGTCCTAGAGCCTTAAAACCGATATTTCCTGATCACAGTTTTAATGTGTTTTATACATGTTTTATAATAGAAAAAGAAAAAATTACATAAAAATTTTTTTGTACATAAAAAGTGCTTTTTACTATTGAAAACTTTAAAACTCAATTATCTCGTAAACTATAAGTCCTAGAGCCATAAAACCGATGTTTTTCTGATCACAGTTTTAATGTATTTTATGCATTTTTATGATAGAAAAAGAAAAAATTAAAAAAAAAACTTTTTGTACATAAAAAGTGCTTTTTACTATTGAAAATTCTAAAACTCAATTATCTCGTAAACTATGAGTCCTAGAGCCTTAAAACCGATATTTTCTTATCACAGTTTTAATGTGTTTTATGCATGTTTTATAATAGAAAAAGAAAAAATTAAAAAAAAAAAGTTTTTGTACATAAAAAGTGCTTTTTACTATTGAAAACTTTAAAACTCAATTATCTCGTAAACTATAAGTCCTACAGCCTTAAAACCGATATTTTCTTATCACAGTTTTAATGTGTTTTATGCATGTTTTATAATAGAAAATGAAAAAATTAAAAAAAATGTTTTGTACATAAAAAGTGCTTTTTACTATTGAAAACTTTAAAACTCAATTATCTTGTAAACCACAAGTCCTAGAGCCTTAAAACCGATATTTTCTGATCACAGTTTTAATTTTTTTTTTTGCATTTTTTATGATAGAAAAAGAAAAAAATTAAATTTTTTTTTTTTGTACATAAAAAGTGCTTTTTACTATTGAAAACTCGATTATCTCGTAAACTATAAGTCCTAGAACCTTAAAACCGATATTTTCTGATCACAGTTTTAATGTATTTTATGCATGTTTTATGATAGAAAAAGAAAAAATTGAAAAAAAAATTTTTTGTACATAAAAAGTGCTTTTTACTATTGAAAACTTTAAAACTCAATTATCTCGTAAACTATGAGTCCTAGAGCCTTAAAACCGATATTTTCTGATCACAGTTTTGATTTATTTTATGCACTTTATATTATAGAAAAAGAAAAAATGAAAAAAAAATTTTTTTGTACCTAAAAAATGCTTTTTATTATTGAAAACTTTAAACTCAAATATCTCGTAAACTATAAATCCTAGAGCCTTAAAACCGATATTTTCTGATCACAGTTTTAATGTATTTTATGCATTTTATATTATAGAAAAATAAAAAATTAAAAAAAAAAAATTTTTTTTACCTAACAAATGCTTTTTATTATTGAAAACTTTAAAACTCAAATATCTCGTAAGCTATAAGTCCTAGAGCCTTAAAACCGATATTTTCTGATCACAGTTTTAATGTATTTTATGCATTTTATATTATAGAAAAAGAAAAAATTAAAAAAAAATTTTTTTGTACCTAAAAAATGCTTTTTATTATTGAAAACTTTAAAACACAAATATCTCGTAAACTATAAGTCCTAGAGCCTTAAAACCGTTATTTTCTGATCACAGTTTTAATATATTTTATGCATTTTATATTATAGAAATAGAAAAAATTAAAAAAAAATTTTTTTGTACCTTAAAAATGCTTTTTATTATTCAAAACCTTAAAACTCAAATATCTCGTAAACTATAAGTCCTAGAGCCTTAAAACCGATATTTTCTGATCACATTTTTAATGTATTTTATGCATTTTATATTATAGAAAAAGAAAAAATTAAAAGCAAAAATTTTTTGTACCTAAAAAAGGCTTTTTATTATTGAAAACCTTAAAACTCAAATATCTCGTAAACTATAAGTCCTATAGCCTTAAAATCAATATTTTCTGATCACAGTTTTAATGTATTTTATGCATTTTATATTATAGAAAAAGAAAAAATTAAAATTTTTTTTGTTGTACCAAAAAAATGCTTTTTATTATTGAAAACTTTAAAACTCAAATAACTCGAAACTATAAGTCCTAGAGCCTTAAAACCGATATTTTCTGATCACATTTTTAAGGTATTTTATGCATTTTATATTATAGAAAAAGAAAAAATTAAAAACAAAAATTTTTTGTACCTAAAAAATGCTTTTTATTATTGAAAACCTTAAAACTCAATTATCTCGTAAACTATAAGTCCTATAGCCTTAAAACCTATTTTCTGATCACATTTTTAATGTATTTTATGCATTTCATATTATAGAAAAAGAAAAAATTAAAAAAATTTTTTTTTGTACCTAAAAAATGCTTTTTATTATTGAAAACTTTAAAACTCAAATATCTCGTAAACTATAAGTCCTAGAGCCTTATGTACGGTATTTTCTGATCACAGTTTTAATGTATTTTATGCATTTTATATTATAGAAAAATAAAAAATTAAAAAAAAATTTTTTTTGTACCTAAAAAATGCTTTTTATTATTGAAAACTTCAAAACTCAAATATCTCGTAAACTATAAGTCCTAGAGCCTTAAAACCGATATTTTCTGATCACAGTTTTGATTTATTTTATGCACTTTATATTATAGAAAAAGAAAAAATTAAAAAAAAAATTTTTTGTACCTAAAAAATGCTTTTTATTATTGAAAACTTTAAAACTCAAATATCTCGTAAACTATAAGTCCTAGAGCCTTAAAACCGATATTTTCTGATCACAGTTTTAATGTATTTTATGCATTTTATATTATAGAAAAAGAAAAAATTAAAAAAATTTTTTTTTGTACCTAAAAAATGCTTTTTATTATTGAAAATTTTAAAACTCAAATATCTCGTAAACTATAAGTCCTAGAGCCTTAAAAGCGATATTTTCTGATCACAGTTTTAATGTACTTAATGCATTTTATATTTTAGAAAAAGAAAAAATTAAAAAAAAAATTTTTTTGTACCTAACAAATGCTTTTTATTATTGAAAACTTTGAAACTCAAATATCTCGTAAACTATAAGTCCTAGAGCCTTAAAACCGATATTTTCTAATCACAGTTTTAATGTATTTTATGCATTTTATATTATAGAAAAAGAAAAAACTAAAAAAAATTTTTTTGTACCTAAAAAATGCTTTTTATTATTGAAAACTTTAAAACTAAAATATCTCGTAAACTTTAAGTCCTAGAGCCTTAAAACCGATATTTTCTGATCACAGTTTTAATGTATTTTCTGCATTTTATATTATAGAAAAATAAAAAATTAAAAAAAAATTTTTTTGTACCTAAAAAATGCTTTTTATTATTGAAAACTTTAAAACTCAAATATCTCGTAAACTATAAATCCTAGAGCCTTAAAACCGATATTTTCTGATCACAGTTTTAATGTTTTTTATGCATTTTATATTATAGAAAAACAAAAAATTAAAAAAAAAAATTCTTTTGTACCTAAAAAATGCTTTTTATTATTGAAAACTTTAAAACTCAAATATCTCGTAAACTATAAGTCCTAGAGTCTTAAAACCGATATTTTCTGATCACAGTTTTAATGTATTTTATGCATTTTATATTATAGAAAAATAAAAAATTAAAAAAATTTTTTTGTACCTAAAAAATGCTTTTTATTATTGAAAACTTTAAAACTCAAATATCTCGTAAACTATAAATCCTAGAGCCTTAAAACCGATATTTTCTGATCACAGTTTTAATGTTTTTTATGCATTTTATATTATAGAAAAACAAAAAATTAAAAAAAAAATTTTTTTTGTACCTAAAAAATGCTTTTTATTATTGAAAACTTTAAAACTCAAATATCTCGTAAACTATAAGTCCTAGGGCCTTAAAACCGATATTTTCTGATCACAGTTTTAATGTATTTTCTGCATTTTATATTAGAGAAAAATAAAAAATTAAAAAAAAATTTTTTTACCTAAAAAATGCTTTTTATTATTGAAAACTTTAAAACTCAAATATCTCGTAAACTATTAGTCCTAGAGCCTTAAAACCGATATTTTCTGATCACAGTTTTAATGTTTTTTATGCATTTTATATTATAGAAAAATAAAAAATTAAAAAAAAAATTCTTTTGTACCTAAAAAATGCTTTTTATTATTGAAAACTTTAAAACTCAAATATCTCGTAAACTATAAGTCCTAGAGCCTTAAAACCGATATTTTCTGATCACAGTTTTAATGTATTTTATGCATTTTATATTATAGAAAAAGAAAAAATTAAAAAAAATTTTTTTTGTACCTAAAAAATGCTTTTTATTATTGAAAACTTTAAAACTCAAATATCTCGTAAACTATAAGTCCTAGAGCCTTAAAACCGATATTTTCTGATCACAGTTTTAATGTATTTTATGCATTTATATTATAGGAAAAGAAAAAATTAAAAAAATTTTTTTTGTACCTAAAAAATGCTTTTTATTATTGAAAACTTTAAAACTCAAATATCTCGTAAACTATAAGTCCTAGAGCCTTAAAACCGATATTTTCTGACCATAGTTTTAATGTATTTTATGCATTTTATATTATAGAAAAATAAAAAATTAAAAAAATTTTTTTTTGTACCTAAACAATGCTTTTTATTATTGAAAACTTTAAAACTCAAATATCTCGTAAACTATAAGTCCTAGAGCCTTAAAACCGATATTTTCTGATCACAGTTTTAATGTATTTTATGCATTTATATTATAGGAAAAGAAAAAATTAAAAAAATTTTTTTTGTACCTAAAAAATGCTTTTTATTATTGAAAACTTTAAAACTCAAATATCTCGTAAACTATAAGTCCTAGAGCCTTAAAAACGATATTTTCTGATCATAGTTTTAATGTATTTTATGCATTTTATATTATAGAAAAATAAAAAATTAAAAAAATTTTTTTTTGTACCTAAAAAATGCTTTTTATTATTGAAAACTTTAAAACTCAAATATCTCGTAAACTATAAGTCCTAGAACCTTAAAGCCGATATTTTCTGATCACAGTTTTAGTGTTTTTTATGCATTTTATATTATAGAAAAAGAAAAAATTAAAAAAAAAAATTTTTTGTACCTAAAAAATGCTTTTTATTATTGAACACTTTAAAACTCAAATATCTCGTAAACTATAAGTCCTAGAGCTTTAAAACCGATATTTTCTGATCACAGTTTTAATGTATTTTATGCATTTTATATTATAGAAAAAGAAAAAAAAAAAAATTTTTTTTTTGTACCTAAAAAATGCTTTTTATTATTGAAAACTTTAAAACTCAAATATCTCGTAAACTATAAGTCCTAGAGCCTTAAAAACGATATTTTCTGATCACAGTTTTAATGTATTTTATGCATTTTATATTATAGAAAAAGAAAAAATTAAAAAAAAAATTTTTTGTACCTAAAAAATGCTTTTTATTATTAACATTTTTAAAACTCAAATGTCTCGTAAACTATAAGTCCTAGAGCCTTAAAAAAATTTTTTTGTACCTAAAAAATGCTTTTTATTATTGAAAACTTTAAAACTCAAATATCTCGTAAACTATAAGTCCTAGAGCCTTAAAACCGATATTTTCTGATCACAGTTTTAATGTTTTTTATGCATTTTATATTATAGAAAAAGAAAAAATTAAAAAAAATTTTTTTTGTACCTAAAAAATGCTTTTTATTATTGAAAACTTTAAAACTCAAATATCTCGTAAACTTTAAGTCCTAGAGCCTTAAAACCGATATTTTCTGATCACAGTTTTAATGTATTTTATGCATTTTATATTATAGAAAAATAAAAAATTAAAAAAAAATTTTTTGTACCTAAAAAATGCTTTTTATTATTGAAAACTTTAAAACTCAAATATCTCGCAAACTATAAGTCCTAGAGCCTAAAAACCGATATTTTCTGATCACAGTTTTAATATATTTTATGCATTTTATATTATAGAAAAATAAAAAATTAAAAAAAAAATTTTTTTGTACCTAAAAAATGCTTTTTATTATTGAAAACTTTAAAACTCAAATATCTCGTAAACTATAAGTCCTAGAGCTTTAAAACCGATTGTTTCTGATCACAGTGTTAATGTTTTTTATGCATTTTATATTATAGAAAAAGAAAAAATTAAAAAGAAAATTTTTGTACCTAAAAAATGCTTTTTATTATTGAAAACTTTAAAACTCAAATATCTCGTAAACTATAAGTCCTAGAGCCTTAAAACCGATATTTTCTGATCACAGTTTTAATGTATTTTATGCATTTTATATTATAGAAAAAGAAAAAATTAAAAAAAAATTTTTTTGTACCTAAAAAATGCTTTTTATTATTGAAAACTTTAAAACTCAAATATCTCGTAAACTATAAGTCCTAGAGCCTTAAAACCGATATTTTCTGATCATAGTTTTAATGTATTTTATGCATTTTATATTATAGAAAAATAAAAAATTAAAAAAATTTTTTTTGTACCTAAAAAATGCTTTTTATTATTGAAAACTTTAAAACTCAAATATCTCGTAAACTATAAGTCCTAGAACCTTAAAGCCGATATTTTCTGATCACAGTTTTAATGTATTTTATGCATTTATATCATAGGAAAAGAAAAAATTAAAAAAATTTTTTTTGTACCTAAAAAATGCTTTTTATTATTGAAAACTTTAAAACTCAAATATCTCGTAAACTATAAGTCCTAGAGCCTTAAAACCGATATTTTCTGATCACAGTTTTAATGTATTTTATGCATTTTATATTATAGAAAAAGAAAAAATTAAAAAAAATTTTTTTTGTACCTAAAAAATGCTTTTTATTATTGAAAACTTTAAAACTCAAATATCTCGTAAACTATAAGTCCTAGAGCCTTAAAACCGATATTTTCTGATCATAGTTTTAATGTATTTTATGCATTTTATATTATAGAAAAATAAAAAATTAAAAAAATTTTTTTTTGTACCTAAAAAATGCTTTTTATTATTGAAAACTTTAAAACTCAAATATCTCGTAAACTATAAGTCCTAGAACCTTAAAGCCGATATTTTCTGATCACAGTTTTAATGTTTTTTACGCATTTTATATTATAGAAAAAGAAAAAATTAAAAAAAAATTTTTTGTACCTAAAAAATGCTTTTTATTATTGAACACTTTAAAACTCAAATATCTCGTAAACTATAAGTCCTAGAGCTTTAAAACCGATATTTTCTGATCACAGTTTTAATGTATTTTATGCATTTTATATTATAGAAAAAGAAAAAATTAAAAAAATTTTTTTTTGTACCTAAAAAATGCTTTTTATTATTGAAAACTTTAAAACTCAAATATCTCGTAAACTATAAGTCCTAGAGCCTTAAAAACGATATTTTCTGATCACAGTTTTAATGTATTTTATGCATTTTATATTATAGAAAAAGAAAAAATTAAAAAAAAAATTTTTTGTACCTAAAAAATGCTTTTTATTATTAACATTTTTAAAACTCAAATGTCTCGTAAACTATAAGTCCTAGAGCCTTAAAAAATTTTTTTTGTACCTAAAAAATGCTTTTTATTATTGAAAACTTTAAAACTCAAATATCTCGTAAACTATAAGTCCTAGAGCCTTAAAACCGATATTTTCTGATCACAGTTTTAATGTATTTTATGCATTTTATATTATAGAAAAAGAAAAAATTAAAAAAATTTTTTTTTGTACCTAAAAAATGCTTTTTATTATTGAAAACTTTAAAACTCAAATATCTCGTAAACTTTAAGTCCTAGAGCCTTAAAACCGATATTTTCTGATCACAGTTTTAATGTATTTTATGCATTTTATATTATAGAAAAATAAAAAATTAAAAAAAAATTTTTTGTACCTAAAAAATGCTTTTTATTATTGAAAACTTTAAAACTCAAATATCTCGTAAACTATAAGTGCTAGAGCCTAAAAACCGATATTTTCTGATCACAGTTTTAATATATTTTATGCATTTTATATTATAGAAAAATAAAAAATTAAAAAAAAATTTTTTTTTGTACCTAAAAAATGCTTTTTATTATTGAAAACTTTAAAACTCAAATATCTCGTAAACTATAAGTCCTAGAGCTTTAAAACCGATATTTTCTGATCACAGTGTTAATGTTTTTTATGCATTTTATATTATAGAAAAAGAAAAAATTAAAAAGAAAATTTTTGTACCTAAAAAATGCTTTTTATTATTGAAAACTTTAAAACTCAAATATCTCGTAAACTAGAGGTCCTAGAGCCTTAAACCCGATATTTTCTGATCACATTTTTAAAGTATTTTATGCGTTTTATATTGTAGAAAAAGAAAAAATTAATAAAAAAATTTTTTTTGTACTTAAAAAGTGCTTTTTACTATTGAAAACTTTAAAACTCAATTATCTCGTAAACTAGAGGTCCTAGAGCCTTAAAACCGATTTTTTCTGATCACATTTTTAATGTATTTTATGCATTTTATATTATAGAAAAAGAAAAAATTGATAAAAATTTTTTTTTATTACCTAAAAAGTGCTTTTTACTATTGAAAACTTTAAAACTCAATTATCTCGTAAACTAGAGGTCCTAGAGCCTTAAACCCGATATTTTCTGATCACATTTTTAAAGTATTTTATGCGTTTTATATTTTAGAAAAAGAAAAAGTTAAAAAAAAAAATTTTTTTGTACCTAAAAAGTACTTTTTAATATTGAAAACTTTAAAACTCAATTATCTCGTAAACTAGAGGTCCTAGAGCCTTAAAACCGATTTTTTCTGATCACATTTTTAATGTATTTTATGCATTTTATATTATAGAAAAAGAAAAAATTAATAAACATTTTTTTTGTACCTAAAAAGTGCTTTTTACTATTGAAAACTTTAAAACTCAATTATCTCATAAACTAGAGGTGCTAGAGCCTTAAACCCGAAATTTCTGATCACATTTTTAAAGTATTTTATGCGTTTTATATTTTAGAAAAAGAAAAAGTTAAAAAAATTTTTTTTTGTACCTAAAAAGTGCTTTTTACTATTGAAAACTTTAAAACTCAATTATCTCGTAAACTAGAGGTCCTAGAGCCTTAAAACCGATTTTTTCTGATAAAATTTTTAAAGTATTTTATGCATTTTATATTTTAGAAAAAGAAAAAGTTAAAAAATTTTTTTTTGTACCTAAAAAGTGCTTTTTACTATTGAAAACTTTAAAACTCAATTATCTCGTAAACTAGAGGTCCTAGAGCCTTAAAACCGATTTTTTCTGATCAAATTTTTAATGTATTTTATGCATTTTATATTATAGAAAAAGAAAAAATTAATAAAAATTTTTTTTTGTACCTAAAAATTGCTTTTTACTATTGAAAACTTTAAAACTCAATTATCTCGTAAACTAGAGGTCCTAGAGCCTTAAACCCGATATTTTCTGATCAAATTTTTAAAGTATTTTATGCGTTTTATATGTTAGAAAAAGAAAAATTAAAAAAAAATTTTTTTTGTACCTAAAAAGTGCTTTTTACTATTGAAAACTTTAAAACTCAATTGTCTCGTAAACTAGAGGTCCTAGAGCCTTAAAACCGATTTTTTCTGATCACATTTTTAATGTATTTTATGCATTTTATATTATAGAAAAGAAAAAAATAATAAAAATTTTTTTTTGTACCTAAAAAGTGCTTTTTACTTTTGAAAACTTTGAAACTCAATTATCTCGTAAACTAGAGGTCCTAGAGCCTTAAAACCGAGATTTTCTGATCACATTTTTAATGTATTTTATGCATTTTATATTATAGAAAAAGAAAAAATTAATAAAAAATTTTTTTTGTACCTAAAAAGTGCTTTTTACTACTAAAAACTTTAAAACTCAACTATCTCGTAAACTTTTTACTATTGAAAACTTTAAAACTCAATTGTCTCGTAAACTAGAGGTCATAGAGCCTTAAAACCAATTTTTTCTGATCACATTTTTAATGTATTTTATGCATTTTATATTATAGAAAAAGAAAAAAATAATACAATTTTTTTTTTGTACCTAAAAAGTGCTTTTTACTATTGAAAACTTTGAAACTCAATTATCTCGTAAACTAGAGGTCCTAGAGCCTTAAACCCGATATTTTCTGATCACATTTTTAAAGTATTTTATGCGTTTTATATTTTAGAAAAAGAAAAAGTTAAAAAAAAATTTTTTTTGTTCCTAAAAAGTGCTTTTTACTATTGAAAACTTTAAAACTCAATTATCTCGTAAACTAGAGGTCCTAGAGCCTTAAAACCGAGATTTTCTGATCACATTTTTAATGTATTTTATGCATTTTATATTATAGAAAAAGAAAAAATTAATAAAATTTTTTTTTTGTACCTAAAAAGTGCTTTTTACTATTGGAAACTTTAAAACTCAATTATCTCGTAAACTAGAGGTCCTAGAGCCTTAAAAACCGATATTTTCTGATCACAGTTTTAATGTATTTTATGCATTTTATATTATAGAAAAAGAAAAAATTAAAAAAATTTTTTTTTGTACCTAAAAAATGCTTTTTATTATTGAAAACTTTAAAACTCAAATATCTCGTAAACTATAAGTCCTAGAGCCTTAAAAACGATATTTTCTGATCACAGTTTTAATGTATTTTATGCATTTTATATTATAGAAAAAGAAAAAATTAAAAAAAGATTTTTTTGTACCTAAAAAATGCTTCTTATTATTAACATTTTTAAAACTCAATTATCTCGTAAACTAGAGGTCCTAGAACCTTAAAAACCGATATTTTCTGATCACAGTTTTAATGTATTTTATGCATTTTATATTATAGAAAAAGAAAAAATTAATAAAAAATTTTTTTTTTGTACCTAAAAAATGCTTTTTACTATTGAAAACTTTAAAACTCAATTATCTCGTAAACTAGAGGTCCTAGAGCCTTAAACCCGATATTTTCTGATCACATTTTTAAAGTGTTTTATGCGTTTTATATTTTAGAAAAAGAAAAAGTTAAAAAAAAAAAATTTTTTTGTACCTAAAAAGTACTTTTTAATATTGAAAACTTTAAAACTCAATTATCTCGTAAACTAGAGGTCCTAGAGCCTTAAAACCGAGATTTTCTGATCACATTTTTAATGTATTTTATGCATTTTATATTATAGAAAAAGAAAAAATTAATAAAAATTTTTTTTTGTACCTAAAAAGTGCTTTTTACTATTGAAAACTTTAAAACTCAATTATCTCGTAAACTAGAGGTCCTAGAGCCTTAAACCCGATATTTTCTGATCACATTTTTAAAGTATCTTATGCGTTTTATATTTTAGAAAAAGAAAAAGTTAAAAAAAATTTTTTTGTACCTAAAAAGTGCTTTTTACTATTGAAAACTTTAAAACTCAATTATCTCGTAAACTAGAGGTCCTAGAGCCTTAAACCCGATATTTTCTGATCACATTTTTAAAGTATTTTATGCGTTTTATATTTTAGAAAAAGGAAAAGTTAAAAAAAATTTTTTTTTGTACCTAAAAAGTGCTTTTTACAATTGAAAACTTTAAAACTCAATTATCTCGTAAACTAAAGGTCCTAGAGCCTTAAAACCGATTTTTTCTGATCACATTTTTGATGTATTTTATGCATTTTATATTATAGAAAAAGAAAAATTTAATAAAAAAATTTTTTTGCACCTAAAAAGTGCTTTTTACTATTGAAAACTTTAAAACTCAATTATCTCGTAAACTAGAGGTCCTAGAGCCTAAAACCCGATATTTTCTGATCACATTTTTAAAGTACTTTATGCGTTTTATATTTTAGAAAAAGAAAAAGTTAAAAAAAATTTTTTTTGTACCTAAAAAGTGCTTTTTACTATTGAAAACTTTAAAACTCAATTATCTCGTAAAGTAGAGGTCCTAGAGCCTTAAACCCCATATTTTCTGATCACATTTTTAAAGTATTTTATGCGTTTTATATTTTAGAAAAAAAAAAGTTAAAAAAAAATTTCTTTTGTACCTAAAAAGTGCTTTTTACAATTGAAAACTTTAAAACACAATTATCTCGTAAACTAGAGGTCCTAGAGCCTTAAAACCGATATTTTCTGATCACAGTTTTAATGTATTTTTGCATTTTATATTAAAGAAAAAGAAAAAATTAAAAAAAATTTTTTTTGTACCTAAAAAATGCTTTTTATTATTGAAAACTTTAAAACTCAAATATCTCGCAAACTATAAGTCCTAGGGCCTTAAAACCGATATTTTCTGATCACAGTTTTAATGTATTTTCTGCATTTTATATTATAGAAAAATAAAAAATTAAAAAAAAATTTTTTTACCTAAAAAATGCTTTTTATTATTGAAAACTTTAAAACTCAAATATCTCGTAAACTATTAGTCCTAGAGCCTTAAAACCGATATTTTCTGATCACAGTTTTAATGTTTTTTATGCATTTTATATTATAGAAAAATAAAAAATTAAAAAAAAAATTCTTTTGTACCTAAAAAATGCTTTTTATTATTGAAAACTTTAAAACTCAAATATCTCGTAAACTATAAGTCCTAGAGCCTTAAAACCGATATTTTCTGATCACAGTTTTAATGTATTTTATGCATTTTATATTATAGAAAAAGAAAAAATTAAAAAAAATTTTTTTTGTACCTAAAAAATGCTTTTTATTATTGAAAACTTTAAAACTCAAATATCTCGTAAACTATAAGTCCTAGAGCCTTAAAACCGATATTTTCTGATCACAGTTTTAATGTATTTTATGCATTTATAATATAGGAAAAGAAAAAATTAAAAAAATTTTTTTTGTACCTAAAAAATGCTTTTTATTATTGAAAACTTTAAAACTCAAATATCTCGTAAACTATAAGTCCTAGAGCCTTAAAACCGATATTTTCTGATCACAGTTTTAATGTATTTTATGCATTTTATATTATAGAAAAAGAAAAAATTAAAAAAAATTTTTTTGTACCTAAAAAATGCTTTTTATTATTGAAAACTTTAAAACTCAAATATCTCGTAAACTATAAGCCTTAAAACCGATATTTTCTGATCACAGTTTTAATGTATTTTATGCATTTTATATTATAGAAAAAGAAAAAATTAAAAAAATTTTTTTTGTACCTAAAAAATGCTTTTTATTATTGAAAACTTTAAAACTCAAATATCTCGTAAACTATAAGTCCTAGAGCCTTAAAACCGATATTTTCTGATCACAGTTTTAATGTATTTTATGCATTTATATTATAGGAAAAGAAAAAATTAAAAAAATTTTTTTTGTACCTAAAAAATGCTTTTTATTATTGAAAACTTTAAAACTCAAATATCTCGTAAACTATAAGTCCTAGAGCCTTAAAACCGATATTTTCTGATCACAGTTTTAATGTATTTTATGCATTTTATATTATAGAAAAAGAAAAAATTAAAAAAAATTTTTTTTGTACCTAAAAAATGCTTTTTATTATTGAAAACTTTAAAACTCAAATATCTCGTAAACTATAAGTCCTAGAGCTTTAAAACCGATATTTTCTGATCACAGTTTTAATGTATTTTATGCACTTTATATTATAGAAAAAGAAAAAATTAAAAAAATTTTTTTTGTACCTAAAAAATGCTTTTTATTATTGAAAACTTTAAAACTCAAATATCTCGTAAACTATAAGTCCTAGAGCCTTAAAAACGATATTTTCTGATCACAGTTTTTATGCATTTTATATTATAGAAAAAGAAAAAATTTAAAAAAAAATTTTTTGTACCTAAAAAATGCTTTTTATTATTAACATTTTTAAAACTCAAATGTCTCGTAAACTATAAGTCCTAGAGCCTTAAAAAAATTTTTTTGTACCTAAAAAATGCTTTTTATTATTGAAAACTTTAAAACTCAAATATCTCGTAAACTATAAGTCCTAGAGCCTTAAAACCGATATTTTCTGATCACAGTTTTAATGTTTTTTATTTATTTTATATTATAGAAAAAGAAAAAATTAATAAAAAATTTTTTTTGTACCTAAAAAGTGCTTTTTACTATTGAAAACTTTAAAACTCAATTATCTCGTAAACTATAAGTCCTAGAGCCTTAAACCCTATATTTCCTGATCACATTTTTAAAGTATTTTATGCGTTTTATATTTTAGAAAAAGAAAAAGTTAAAAAAAAAATTTTTTTGTACCTAAAAAGTACTTTTTAATATTGAAAACTTTAAAACTCAATTATCTCGTAAACTAGAGGTCCTAGAGCCTTAAAACCGATATTTTCTGATCACAGTTTTAATATATTTTATGCATTTTATATTATAGAAAAAGAAAAAATTAATAAAAATTATTTTTTGTACCTAAAAAGTGCTTTTTACTATTGAAAACTTTAAAACTCAATTATCTCGTAAACTAGAGGTCCTAGAGCCTTAAACCCGAAATTTCTGATCACATTTTAAAAGTATTTTATGCGTTTTATATTTTAGAAAAAGAAAAAGTTAAAAAAAATTTTTTTTTGTACCTAAAAAGTGCTTTTTACTATTGAAAACTTTAAAACTCAATTATCTCGTAAACTAGAGGTCCTAGAGCCTTAAAACCGATTTTTTCTGATAACATTTTTAAAGTATTTTATGCATTTTATATTTTAGAAAAAGAAAAAGTTAAAAAATTTTTTTTTGTACCTAAAAAGTGCTTTTTACTATTGAAAACTTTAAAACTCAATTATCTCGTAAACTAGAGGTCCTAGAGCCTTAAAACCGATTTTTTCTGATCAAATTTTTAATGTATTTTATGCATTTTATATTATAGAAAAAGAAAAAATTAATAAAAATTTTTTTTGTACCTAAAAATTGCTTTTTACTATTGAAAACTTTAAAACTCAATTATCTCGTAAACTAGAGGTCCTAGAGCCTTAAACCCGATATTTTCTGATCAAATTTTTAAAGTATTTTATGCGTTTTATATGTTAGAAAAAGAAAAAGTAAAAAAAAATTTTTTTTGTACCTAAAAAGTGCTTTTTAGTATTGAAAACTTTAAAACTCAATTGTCTCGTAAACTAGAGGTCCTAGAGCCTTAAAACCGATTTTTTCTGATCACATTTTTAATGTATTTTATGCATTTTATATTATAGAAAAAGAAAAAAATAATAAAAATTTTTTTTTTGTACCTAAAAAGTGCTTTTTACTATTGAAAACTTTGAAACTCAATTATCTCGTAAACTAGAGGTCCTAGAGCCTGAAACCCGATATTTTCTGATCACATTTTTAAAGTATTTTATGCGTTTTATATTTTAGAAAAAGAAAAAGTTAAAAAAAAAATTTTTTTTGTACCTAAAAAGTACTTTTTAATATTGAAAACTTTAAAACTCAATTATCTCGTAAACTAGAGGTCCTAGAGCCTTAAAACCGATATTTTCTGGTCACAGTTTTAATGTTTTTTATGCATTTTATATTATAGAAAAAGAAAAAATTAAAAAAATTTTTTTTTGTACCTAAAAAATGCTTTTTATTATTGAAAACTTTAAAACTCAAATATCTCGTAAACTATAAGTCCTAGAGCCTTAAAACCGATATTTTCTGTTCACAGTTTTAATGTATTTTATGCATTTTATATTATAGAAAAATAAAAAATTAAAAAAAAATTTTTTGTACCTAAAAAATGCTTTTTATTATTGAAAACTTTAAAACTCAAATATCTCGTAAACTATAAGTCCTAGAGCCTAAAAACCGATATTTTCTGATCACAGTTTTAATATATTTTATGCATTTTATATTATAGAAAAATAAAAAATTAAAAAAAAATTTTTTTTTGTACCTAAAAAATGCTTTTTATTATTGAAAACTTTAAAACTCAAATATTCTCGTAAACTATAAGTCCTAGAGCTTTAAAACCGATATTTTCTGATCACAGTGTTAATGTTTTTTATGCATTTTATATTATAGAAAAAGAAAAAATTAAAAAGAAAATTTTTGTTATTTTTATTATTGAAAACTTTAAAACTCAAATATCTCGTAAACTAGAGGTCCTAGAGCCTTAAACCCGATATTTTCTGATCACATTTTTAAAGTATTTTATGCGTTTTATATTATAGAAAAAGAAAAAATTAATAAAAAATTTTTTTTGTACTTAAAAAGTGCTTTTTACTATTGAAAACTTTAAAACTCAATTATCTCGTAAACTAGAGGTCCTAGAGCCTTAAAACCGATTTTTTCTGATCACATTTTTAATGTATTTTATGCATTTTATATTATAGAAAAAGAAAAAATTAATAAAAAATTTTTTTTGTACCTAAAAAGTGCTTTTTACTATTGAAAACTTTAAAACTCAATTATCTCGTAAACTAGAGGTCCTAGAGCCTTAAACCCTATATTTCCTGATCACATTTTTAAAGTATTTTATGCGTTTTATATTTTAGAAAAAGAAAAAGTTAAAAAAAAATTTTTTTTGTACCTAAAAAGTACTTTTTAATATTGAAAACTTTAAAACTCAATTATCTCGTAAACTAGAGGTCCTAGAGCCTTAAAACCGATATTTTCTGGTCACAGTTTTAATGTTTTTTATGCATTTTATATTATAGAAAAAGAAAAAATTAAAAAAATTTTTTTTTGTACCTAAAAAATGCTTTTTATTATTGAAAACTTTAAAACTCAAATATCTCGTAAACTATAAGTCCTAGAGCCTTAAAACCGATATTTTCTGTTCACAGTTTTAATGTATTTTATGCATTTTATATTATAGAAAAATAAAAAATTAAAAAAAAATTTTTTGTACCTAAAAAATGCTTTTTATTATTGAAAACTTTAAAACTCAAATATCTCGTAAACTATAAGTCCTAGAGCCTAAAAACCGATATTTTCTGATCACAGTTTTAATATATTTTATGCATTTTATATTATAGAAAAATAAAAAATTAAAAAAAAATTTTTTTTTGTACCTAAAAAATGCTTTTTATTATTGAAAACTTTAAAACTCAAATATCTCGTAAACTATAAGTCCTAGAGCTTTAAAACCGATATTTTCTGATCACAGTGTTAATGTTTTTTATGCATTTTATATTATAGAAAAAGAAAAAATTAAAAAGAAAATTTTTGTTATTTTTATTATTGAAAACTTTAAAACTCAAATATCTCGTAAACTAGAGGTCCTAGAGCCTTAAACCCAATATTTTCTGATCACATTTTTAAAGTATTTTATGCGTTTTATATTATAGAAAAAGAAAAAATTAATAAAAAATTTTTTTTGTACTTAAAAAGTGCTTTTTACTATTGAAAACTTTAAAACTCAATTATCTCGTAAACTAGAGGTCCTAGAGCCTTAAAACCGATTTTTTCTGATCACATTTTTAATGTATTTTATGCATTTTATATTATAGAAAAAGAAAAAATTAATAAAAAATTTTTTTTGTACCTAAAAAGTGCTTTTTACTATTGAAAACTTTAAAACTCAATTATCTCGTAAACTAGAGGTCCTAGAGCCTTAAACCCTATATTTCCTGATCACATTTTTAAAGTATTTTATGCGTTTTATATTTTAGAAAAAGAAAAAGTTAAAAAAAAAATTTTTTTTGTACCTAAAAAGTACTTTTTAATATTGAAAACTTTAAAACTCAATTATCTCGTAAACTAGAGGTCCTAGAGCCTTAAAACCGATTTTTTCTGATCACATTTTTAATGTATTTTATGCATTTTATATTATAGAAAAAGAAAAAATTAATAAAAATTTTTTTTTGTACCTAAAAGTGCTTTTTACTATTGAAAACTTTAAAACTCAATTATCTCGTAAACTAGAGGTCCTAGAGCCTTAAACCCGAAATTTCTGATCACATTTTAAAAGTATTTTATGCGTTTTATATTTTAGAAAAAGAAAAAGTTAAAAAAAATTTTTTTTTGTACCTAAAAAGTGCTTTTTACTATTGAAAACTTTAAAACTCAATTATCTCGTAAACTAGAGGTCCTAGAGCCTTAAAACCGATTTTTTCTGATAACATTTTTAAGTATTTTATGCATTTTATATTTTAGAAAAAGAAAAAGTTAAAAAATTTTTTTTTGTACCTAAAAAGTGCTTTTTACTATTGAAAACTTTAAAACTCAATTATCTCGTAAACTAGAGGTCCTAGAGCCTTAAAACCGATTTTTTCTGATCAAATTTTTAATGTATTTTATGCATTTTATATTATAGAAAAAGAAAAAATTAATAAAAATTTTTTTTGTACCTAAAAATTGCTTTTTACTATTGAAAACTTTAAAACTCAATTATCTCGTAAACTAGAGGTCCTAGAGCCTTAAACCCGATATTTTCTGATCAAATTTTTAAAGTATTTTATGCGTTTTATATGTTAGAAAGAGAAAAAGTAAAAAAAAATTTTTTTTGTACCTAAAAAGTGCTTTTTAGTATTGAAAACTTTAAAACTCAATTGTCTCGTAAACTAGAGGTCCTAGAGCCTTAAAACCGATTTTTTCTGATCACATTTTTAATGTATTTTATGCATTTTATATTATAGAAAAAGAAAAAATAATAAAAATTTTTTTTTTGTACCTAAAAAGTGCTTTTTACTATTGAAAACTTTGAAACTCAATTATCTCGTAAACTAGAGGTCCTAGAGCCTTAAACCCGATATTTTCTGATCACATTTTTAAAGTATTTTATGCGTTTTATATTTTAGAAAAAGAAAAAGTTAAAAAAAAAATTTTTTTTGTACCTAAAAAGTACTTTTTAATATTGAAAACTTTAAAACTCAATTATCTCGTAAACTAGAGGTCCTAGAGCCTTAAAACCGATTTTTTCTGATCACATTTTTAATGTATTTTATGCATTTTATATTATAGAAAAAGAAAAAATTAATAAAAATTTTTTTTGAACCTAAAAAGTGCTTTTTATTATTGAAAACTTTAAAACTCAAATATCTCGTAAACTATAAGTCCTAGAGCCTTAAAAACGATATTTTCTGATCACAGTTTTAATGTATTTTATGCATTTTATATTATAGAAAAAGAAAAAATTAAAAAAAAATTTTTTTGTACCTAAAAAATGCTTTTTATTATTAACATTTTTAAAACTCAATTATCTCGTAAACTAGAGGTCATAGAGCCTTAAAAACCGATATTTTCTGATCACAGTTTTAATGTATTTTATGCATTTTATATTATAGAAAAAGAAAAAATTAATAAAAAAATTTTTTTTTGTACCTAAAAAATGCTTTTTACTATTGAAAACTTTAAAACTCAATTATCTCGTAAACTAGAGGTCCTAGAGCCTTAAACCCGATATTTTCTGATCACATTTTTAAAGTATTTTATGCGTTTTATATTTTAGAAAAAGAAAAAGTTAAAAAAAAAATTTTTTTTGTACCTAAAAAGTACTTTTTAATATTGAAAACTTTAAAACTCAATTATCTCGTAAACTAGAGGTCCTAGAGCCTTAAAACCGATTTTTTCTGATCACATTTTTAATGTATTTTATGCATTTTATATTATAGAAAAAGAAAAAATTAATAAAAATTTTTTTTTGTACCTAAAAAGTGCTTTTTACTATTGAAAACTTTAAAACTCAATTATCTCGTAAACTAGAGGTTCTAGAGCCTTAAACCCGATATTTTCTGATCACATTTTTAAAGTATTTGATGCGTTTTATATTTTAGAAAAAGAAAAAGTTAAAAAAAAATTTTTTTTTGTACCTAAAAAGTACTTTTTTACTATTGAAAACTTTAAAACTCAATTATCTCGTAAACTAGAGGTCCTAGAGCCTTAAAACCGATATTTTCTGATCACAGTTTTTAATGTATTTTATGCATTTTGTATTATAGAAAAAGAAAAAATTAAAAAAAAATTTTTTTTATACCTAAAAAATGCTTTTTATTATTGAAAACTTTAAAACTCAAATATCTCGTAAACTATAAGTCCTAGAGCCTTAAAAACGATATTTTCTGATCACATTTTTAATGTATTTTATGCATTTTATATTATAGAAAAAGAAAAAATTAATAAAAAAATTTTTTTTGTACCTAAAAAGTGCTTTTTACTATTGAAAACTTTAAAACTCAATTATCTCGTAAACTAGAGGTCCTAGAGCCTTAAACCCGATATTTTCTGATCACATTTTTAAAGTATCTTATGCGTTTTATATTTTAGAAAAAGAAAAAGTTAAAAAAAAATTTTTTTTGTACCTTAAGAGTGCTTTTTACTATTGAAAACTTTAAAACTCAATTATCTCGTAAACTAGAGGTCCTAGAGCCTTAAACCCGATAATTTCTGATCACATTTTTAAAGTATTTTATGCGTTTTATATTTTAGAAAAAGGAAAAGTTAAAAAAAATTTTTTTTTGTACCTAAAAAGTGCTTTTTACAATTGAAAACTTTAAAACTCAATTATCTCGTAAACTAGAGGTCCTAGAGCCTTAAAACCGATTTTTTCTGATCACATTTTTGATGTATTTTATGCATTTTATATTATAGAAAAAGAAAAATTTAATAAAAAAATTTTTTTGCACCTAAAAAGTGCTTTTTACTATTGAAAACTTTAAAACTCAATTATCTCGTAAACTAGAGGTCCTAGAGCCTAAAACCCGATATTTTCTGATCACATTTTTATAGTACTTTATGCGTTTTATATTTTAGAAAAAGAAAAAGTTAAAAAAAAATTTTTTTTGTACCTAAAAAGTGCTTTTTACTATTGAAAACTTTAAAACTCAATTATCTCGTAAAGTAGAGGTCCTAGAGCCTTAAAACCGATTTTTTCTGATCACATTTTTAATGTATTTTATGCATTTTATATTATAGAAAAAGAAAAAATTAATAAAAATTTTTTTTGTACCTAAAAAGTGCTTTTTACTATTGAAAACTTTAAAACTCAATTATCTCGTAAACTAGAGGTTCTAGAGCCTTAAACCCGATATTTTCTGATCACATTTTTAAAATATTTTATGCGTTTTATATTTTAGAAAAAGAAAAAGTTAAAAAAAAAAAATTTTTTTGTACCTAAAAAGTGCTTTTTACTATTGAAAACTTTAAAACTTTAAAAAATGCTTTTTATTATTGAAAACTTTAAAACTCAAATATCTCGTAAACTATAAGTCCTAGAGCCTAAAAACCGATATTTTCTGATCACAGTTTTAATATATTTTATGCATTTTATATTATAGAAAAATAAAAAATTAAAAAAAATTTTTTTTGTACCTAAAAAATGCTTTTTATTATTGAAAACTTTAAAACTCAAATATCTCGTAAACTATAAGTCCTAGAGCTTTAAAACCGATATTTTCTGATCACAGTGTTAATGTTTTTTATGCATTTTATATTATAGAAAAAGAAAAAATTAAAAAGAAAATTTTTGTACCTAAAAAATGCTTTTTATTATTGAAAACTTTAAAACTCAAATATCTCGTAAACTAGAGGTCCTAGAGCCTTAAACCCGATATTTTCTGATCACATTTTTAAAGTATTTTATGCGTTTTATATTATAGAAAAAGAAAAAATTAATAAAAATTTTTTTTTGTACTTAAAAAGTGCTTTTTACTATTGAAAACTTTAAAACTCAATTATCTCGTAAACTAGAGGTTCTAGAGCCTTAAAACCGATTTTTTCTGATCACATTTTTAATGTATTTTATGCATTTTATATTATAGAAAAAGAAAAAATTAATAAAAAATTTTTTTGTACCTAAAAAGTGCTTTTTACTATTGAAAACTTTAAAACTCAATTATCTCGTAAACTAGAGGTCCTAGAGCCTTAAACCCTATATTTTCTGATCACATTTTTAAAGTATTTTATGCGTTTTATATTTTAGAAAAAGAAAAAGTTAAAAAAAAAAATTTTTTTGTACCTAAAAAGTACTTTTTAATATTGAAAACTTTTTAAACTCAATTATCTCGTAAACTAGAGGTCCTAGAGCCTTAAAACCGATTTTTTCTGATCACATTTTTAATGTATTTTATGCATTTTATATTATAGAGAAAGAAAAAATTAATAAAAATTTTTTTTGTACCTAAAAAGTGCTTTTTACTATTGAAAACTTTAAAACTCAATTATCTCGTAAACTAGAGGTCCTAGAGCCTTAAACCCGAAATTTCTGATCACATTTTTAAATTATTTTATGCGTTTTATATTTTAGAAAAAGAAAAAGTTAAAAAAAAATTTTTTTTTGTACCTAACAAGTGCTTTTTACTATTGAAAACTTTAAAACTCAATTATCTCGTAAACTAGAGGTCCTAGAGCCTTAAAACCGATTTTTTCTGATAACATTTTTAAAGTATTTTATGCATTTTATATTTTAGAAAAAGAAAAAGTTAAAAAATTTTTTTTTGTACCTAAAAAGTGCTTTTTACTATTGAAAACTTTAAAACTCAATTATCTCGTAAACTAGAGGTCCTAGAGCCTTAAAACCGATTTTTTCTGATCAAATTTTTAATGTATTTTATGCATTTTATATTATAGAAAAAGAAAAAATTAATAAAAATTTTTTTTTGTACCTAAAAATTGCTTTTTACTATTGAAAACTTTAAAACTCAATTATCTCGTAAACTAGAGGTCCTAGAGCCTTAAACCCGATATTTTATGATCAAATTTTTAAAGTATTTTATGCGTTTTATATGTTAGAAAAAGAAAAAGTAAAAAAAAATTTTTTTTGTACCTAAAAAGTGCTTTTTACTATTGAAAACTTTAAAACTCAATTGTCTCGTAAACTAGAGGTCCTAGAGCCTTAAAACCGATTTTTTCTGATCACATTTTTAATGTATTTTATGCATTTTATATTATAGAAAAAGAAAAAAATAATAAAATTTTTTTTTTGTACCTAAAAAGTGCTTTTTACTATTGAAAACTTTGAAACTCAATTATCTCGTAAACTAGAGGTCCTAGAGCCTTAAAACCGAGATTTTCTGATCACATTTTTAATGTATTTTATGCATTTTATATTATAGAAAAAGAAAAAATTAATAAAAATTTTTTTTTTGTACCTAAAAAGTGCTTTTTACTATTAAAAACTTTAAAACTCAACTATCTCGTAAACTTTTTACTATTGAAAACTTTAAAACTCAATTGTCTCGTAAACAAGAGGTCCTAGAGCCTTAAAACCGATATTTTCTGATCACAGTTTTAATGTATTTTATGCATTTTATATTATAGAAAAAGAAAAAATTGAAAAAAATTTTTTTTGTACCTAAAAAATGCTTTTTATTATTGAAAACTTTAAAACTCAAATATCTCGTAAACTATAAGTCCTAGAGCCTTAAAAACGATATTTTCTGATCACAGTTTTAATGTATTTTATGCATTTTATATTATAGAAAAAGAAAAAATTAAAAAAAAATTTTTTTGTACCTAAAAAATGCTTTTTATTATTAACATTTTTAAAACTCAATTATCTCGTAAACTAGAGGTCATAGAGCCTTAAAAACCGATATTTTCTGATCACAGTTTTAATGTATTTTATGCATTTTATATTATAGAAAAAAAAAATTAATAAAAAAATTTTTTTTTGTACCTAAAAAATGCTTTTTACTATTGAAAACTTTAAAACTCAATTATCTCGTAAACTAGAGGTCCTAGAGCCTTAAACCCGATATTTTCTGATCACATTTTTAAAGTATTTTATGCGTTTTATATTTTAGAAAAAGAAAAAGTTAAAAAAAAAATTTTTTTTATACCTAAAAAGTACTTTTTAATATTGAAAACTTTAAAACTCAATTATCTCGTAAACTAGAGGTCCTAGAGCCTTAAAACCGATTTTTTCTGATCACATTTTTAATGTATTTTATGCATTTTATATTATAGAAAAAGAAAAAATTAATAAAAATTTTTTTTGTACCTAAAAAGTGCTTTTTACTATTGAAAACTTTAAAACTCAATTATCTCGTAAACTAGAGGTTCTAGAGCCTTAAACCCGATATTTTCTTCTCACATTTTTAAAGTATTTTATGCGTTTTATATTTTAGAAAAAGAAAAAGTTTAAAAAAAAATTTTTTTTGTACCTAAAAAGTGCTTTTTACTATTGAAAACTTTAAAACTCAATTATCTCGTAAACTAGAGGTCC